>ML977311.1:262734-1462734 GCA_010015825.1 Lophiotrema nucula | reverse complement strand
CTGGGGGTGTTTGGGGGACAAACCATGGTGGATGATTGAGGCGCCCTTCGAACGGGCTGGCGGCGTTTGATGGCAAGGCGAGCTGGGGTATGAGTTGGCAGTCGGAGTGCTGTGAGAGTGGAGGGTTGGCTTCTGGGCTGTGAAGTGGTAGCTGCCTGGGCGCAAACTTTCGAACGGACACTTTGCATCATCGCGAGTTCACGTTTGGTGAATGGTACGCGCCAAGACGCGCTAGCTGCAGGGGGATTAGCAAATAACCCTAACCTGCTACTGGGAAAGAACGAGTGATAGTACTGGTTGTCGATGTGGGAGTGAACACGGGCAGCAAAGTTTGGTCTGCCTGCTTGTTCGTATTGATCAATTACTATATACAAATGCTCTTCGTCCTGTCCTCCTTGAAAAGCGGGCATACCCCTCCATCATTTGTCCGGTATACCGCAATATAAACATTAAGTAATTGATAACAGCTGTCCGTCCGTCCATCATACAGCAGTGGTACTCTATGGGTCTTGAATGGGCCAGATCCAACTCTGCCGTTCCTGTATTACCCAAAATCGTCGCCGGTGCCAGACCATACGGAGATGCCCACAGTCGATGCAAAGATCCATGGAAAAGAAAAGTTCGAGAGGAGCCAACATGAGCTCTTCGAATTCGAAGCAAGAACCACTTGCAGCTAAGGAGCTGACTAGGGATCTTCGAAGGGAAATGTAACGCCAACAGACGCCATGTGCCTATGATGCATAAGAGGGAGGGAGAAGGAAAATGGTATCATTAGCCGACTATGAGCAGAAGTTTGTCGGACGATAGTATGCTGCAAGAAAGAGACATTCGCAGCTCATGCCTCGTAAGTGTGTGGTTACGTAAGGTGGCGAACTAAAGTAACGTGTCGAAGGTGAGCCGGAGTGTTCAGGGCCGTTTTTTTACATCGCCAGAAGGGTCGACCGTCTCCCACATGGAGCTAATTCGCTTCGGAGATATCGAGAAAAGGTCGAAGTGGATCGAGACTAGCCAGGCGCAGAGGATGTTGGCGAGGTGGTGGAGCACATAGGCGTAGCTGACTCCATAGACGGCCGCGTATGTAGCGATAAAGAAGAGGAGGAGACCAGTGAACAGGCGGAACGAAGACTGTACACGCGGAATCATGCGCCCCGTGCTCAATGTTTCAACGAGCAGGATGAACGGCATGATGGACAAGATGTTGTGGTGGGACGAAAATGGCGTCAGCCAATGTACAGCGAGATTCCGAACCCAGACCACGAGGACTGGGAGGTTGATTGGGAGGACCCAGATCATGAGAATGAGGATGGAGTGCACATAATTGTAGAAATTATAGTTCGTGTCAAGTCGCTACGAGTCGTTAGCTTATTGATGTATGCAAACTGAGCATCAGTTCTTACCGAATCTCTCGCCAACTTCAGAGCGCGAACGCAGGTCGCGATCTGCACGATGCAGAGTACCATGTAAGCAAAGTGGTACGGTATGGCTGTTGATACTAGTGATAAAAGGATACCAGTCGTGATAAGACGCTGCCGAGTAGATGTCACGGCGAAAGCTGCCGGTGTTCTGCGACCATCCTCACTGCGGAGAGAGGCAGAACGGAGGACTGAGTAGGCCATAGTGATGATGTGGGTAATCGCCAGCGTCGCGTAGTTCAGCGCCACGCATATGCCAACGCACATAAGCCCGAACACTGGTACGAGGAACCAGAAGAAGGAGTCGTCAGATCCCAAGAGGAGCTCGTTGTTCTGGTAGCTGAACGGAGCAGTCACATTAGCCAGTCGTCCAGGGAGCCAGCTCTCATCGTACTTGGACTGGTGGCGAGCTCCAGCTAACGCGACTGACAGGAATGTCAGCGCAGTGAGTGAAACTGGGATTGATGACCTTAGGCATTCATTCAGACTCTCGGCAAAGCTCATGAAGATGCCGGTGTCATCGTAGACTCTGAATTGCTGGCGCAGCACTAGGGCAACCACGAGCAAAGGAAAGGCCGCAAACACGAGGCGATAACGCATCCATAGCTTGCCCATGCTTCCAAGAATGTCTACTTTGAGAGACACTTCAACAGTACTGTCGCAAGTTGGATCCGACCATATCTGTAGGGACAGACCGTGCTCTTTAGATCTAGCCATGGACGCTGGTGGTAAGTAGGGTGCCACCCCATGCAAATTGATGTTGACATCTTTGACGTTCACAAAAAATTTGGACTCGTAAACATCAGTGATGTACTGGCGAACAAGAGGCGCAAAAAGTTCTCCCATATCGCACGACCGCCTTCCGAAATGCAACCGATAGGCCAAAAGGCTCGAATGCAGGGCCGGGATCTTCACGTTCGATACCACAGGGCGCCGTGCTGGAAGCCTTGTGCTGTAGCCAGTTGTCAGGAGATGCTCAAGACTCATATCAGAACGATGAATAGAATCGGAAGTGGCGGCGAACTCTGCAATAACCCATCCAGTACTATGCTCGCCAGCCTTGTCCACGACGGCCACGAATTGATGTTCGGCAAGATCTTCGAGGTCGTACTGCAGATAGGAGAATGGCTGCTCTTCCATCTTAAAAGGGTGTGTCGATTGGCGAGTAGAGGCGGGGAGAACGATGACGTCCGAGGCAGCGTTCTTGCAGGCTAGTCGGGTTGAACCCGTGCTATCACCCGAGAGATCCATGTTCATTGAGAAAAGTGCAGCCGACTGACCAGCCTGCAGGGGGTAGACGCTGCAGAACAGGACCTCCAGCTTCCCGGCCTGCCCTATGGAGTCTAGTTTCTCATTCGTCAACAGAGTAAACTTCTTGCCTTCCCCTGGACTTTGCGGCGGCACCGGTAGAAGGTAAGGCTTCGGCTTCTCAGGCGCCCGTCCAAGGCTTCTCAAAACTAGACTTTCTCCTTGAGACATGATTGCGTTCGAATTGTCCTCGAGGGTAAGCAGCGTTCTCGGCTCTTGATGCGGTAATGCCTTCTCTGCAATGTCCTCTAGCCCAGTCAAAAACCATTTCTTGAAGCCGCGCATACGCTCGGCACGAGGTAGAGTTTGGGTTGAACGCGAAACATCGATCACATCGTACAGTGAGCGCACAACGCTTTTCCTCATTTGGTCGCACCATGTGATGGCTAGATGATCCATGCCGGTCCATACATTAGGGCACGAGGAGGAGAAAACGGTGAAACCATGCGTCTCAGGAACCAATGAGGCGATACTGGAGTAGTCTGAGGGTACTACGGTGTCCAACCCGCCACCAGCAATGGAGATTAATGTGACGTGCCAAAGGGGATTGTCAATTGCCCATTTCTGTGAGTATGCGTGTCTCCAGAAATCGTTGATTGCTTTATACGTTCGAACAATCTCTCCATCGAAAGAGACTGGAGCTCGTGCGTGCGGCGCGGAAAGCGTGACGATGGTGTTGATCGAATTTGATTGGTAATTTGGCATAGTGAGCATTGTTCGAGCAACGATTCCGCCCATCGAGTGTCCAACGATGATGACGGATGTAGGATCCGGTAAGTCCGAGTCGCGCGTCGAACGGGACGGTGTGTGATACAGCGAGAGTATAAAGGATATTGCGTCGTTGAGGTACTCGGCCTGGTCCAATAGGGTTTGTCCATGGAATGCGGTGATATCCTCGTTGAAGTCCGCCGTGAAGAAATCCAGCGGCCTCTTTCCAGCTCTACTTGCACCAATATCATGTCGAAGCTCATTGTGGTAGTGGTATGCTGCTTCTGCGGCAAGAGATCGAACTTGCTTGTAGCTCCCAGCGTTTCCGGGTATGAAGAGAACTGGAACGCCTTTGACCTGCAACTTGATTAGCCAGAATGCGATGTTGCATACGTCAGCAGGCGTACCCTGATATCATCGTCTATGCCACCTTCCCGATACAAATACAACGAGTATTTGCTTGCAAACCTGGTGTGCTCCGTGTCGAAATCTGAATACTTTGCGAATGACGGACGCATGTATGACATGCCACACCCCTTGACGTCCAGTTGTTTTGTCAGGAACGACTGGACCATCAGGAACAGCAGTCCGAAGCCCAGCATGCTTGCTACGACCGTGGAGAGTGAGCAAGCCCACGGATTCCGCAACCGTACCCATCGTTTGGCTCGTTCCTCTACCAAACTATCTGGGGTAATATCCTTGGCCAACGAGGCCACTACGGGCGCTTCCTTCTCCATTCGTGCGGTTGGTGCGGTTGAGGAGGTTGTGAACGGTCGGTCGTTGTCCGTCGGAGGTGGTTCCAAAGGCGCATTGCCCCTCCGCCGGTCCTTACTGCGAGGCGAGCCGTGAAGTACGTGTTCAGCGCTTCTTCGTCGCTCTTTCACCGTGTCGCCATGTCTTGTGGGTGCGGGAGTGATATCTTGTGGTGTCGAGTCTTCCTCAGAAGTCGAAGTCGAAAGCGAGGGGCGTCTCCTCATTTATCTTCGCGGCGCTGACCGATGCAGCGCACGCGAATGCTCCTTCCGTAACGAACGTCCAGGTGCCGGTTGTGTGATTTCGTGAGGATCAGGGCGAGCGCGCAACGGTTGGGGAAGGGCGATGCAAGCTGCCAAGGAACGAACGATTTTGCAGGCCTCTTCTACTTCCTGGGGGAACGAACGACAGATCGACGGCTGGGCCGTCTTGGAGCGATTAGCGACAGCGCGGGCGAGACAACGACGACACCGCGAGGGCACAAGGAGAGGAGGGAGAGCGCGGGCGCGGGCGCGTCGTCGTGATGTATTGGAAATGTGCCTGATATTGGGGCGTCCTGCAGGTGCAGCTCCAGCAAGGCTGGGACAGGGAAGAGCGATTATGACGATACCGCGCAAAAGCTGCAGCAGTCCGGCCCAAAAGCCGCTCCACTTCTCTCTGGCCGTTGCAGCAGCGACAAGAGGCAGCTGACCCTCCTGCTTTGCGTCGAGCGCCAGCCTGCCTCCTCAGAAATCGCACGCTGCTCTCCTATCAACGCTGTTCGGACTACCGCAAGCGGCAGCCAACAAATCAATAATTGCCATCTGCATGTCGCTTAACTTCAGCCACAAATGGCAGTTCCTGAGCCGCCCGGGAAGGTGAACAGCCAAACCTCGATACACCCCGGACATGCTGCATCTCCTTCGTGCAGACAATCCTCCGGTGGATGCTGCCTCATCGAGGGCGATAAGAGCTCAGTTCGCGCCTGCCGCTTGACCCGTTCTACCAAGGAAAGCACGATGGTAAGGAGAAACAAGCTTTTGGGAAGGAACGGTGGACCGGAATCGGAGAAACCATCAGCATCGCCGATCCCAACCGCTATGCTTCACGCGAACATGTATTGTAGACTGTAGACGTTGATTGATGCTCGTTCAATCGAGGCTCGTACTCGAATCGCAACAAGAAGCAGGATAGAACCCCGTCGGTGTGAACTGACAGCTGCTTGTCAGACCGCGCACAGCAGCAGGCGACGCGGCAGCTAAGACAATCGTACCAAGAGGACCCAATCAAAGGTAGAGTGACAACACCAGCGTGCCGTTAGTGTCGCTCCGCACCCGCAATCTTGAAACAAAAATCCTCACAGAGCACCTGTGATGCCACAGCCCCAGCCTGGGAGGCACTTCGGTAGCTCTGCTTGGATGGGGTGCCGATGCGGGACTGCGTGGTCTATGATGTTGATGCACCTCTGAGCCAATAGAGCGGCCACATGTTCCACAGATAAGGACAAGCTGAATCGTCTTGGCGAACGCGCAATCTTCCTGCTGTCTAAGATGCACGTGTAAGAAGCATCTGCTAGGCGCATCATGACTACGAATGCTGCGCATCTGGTGTTGAGGGGCACTCGCAGCTTGGAAAGCTACCCTTGTCGGCATCTCTAGCCGCGCTTTGTGGCTTGAGCTACGGCCATCTAGGACTCCACCCCCGCAACACCAACCTGTTTTCCAGCCTTCCCTCCATCTTTCAGACTACCTTACTTGTCGAACTCTGCCCGACTTCCGGCATGGCAGACAATCTCTGCGAAGTCTGTCCCAAGACCGGGGACCAACGATGCAGCCGATGTCGACAGGTCCGCTACTGTTCCCATCAATGTCAGCGCGCAGCATGGGTAAAACACAAACTGGTTTGCGATAGCGCTACAGAATTCAACTCCCAAGATCGCCCCACGCCGGACGCGGCTGAAGTCTACTACCGTCGAGCCTTGCTATTTGACCCAGAAAAGACGAAACCCAACTTCATATGGCTCAAGTTCAAGCTGGAGCAGGTTGACGGCCACTTCGTCGAACAGCCACAACTGGATGCTGTCGGCATTGATGAGCCAGATATCGAGGATTTCATGATCCAAAAGCACCCCGTACTCGATCGTACCTTACCACACACTATTAGACTACGCTTCCGTGACAATTTCCTCTCCGATGGCTCCAAGGCCAACGCGCCGGTCCAGTCATTGAAGACGAAGCATGACTGGAGAGGACCAATGGTTGCTTATGCGATGAAAGGTACGGAAGGGATTGAAGATCTCAGAGAGAGTGACGATCTAGATGCAACGGACTTCCCTAGCATCGTGTCCTTCCTAAAGGTGTACGGCGATGAGCGGCCTTTGACGACTACCAGAATAACGAACGAGGATCTGAAGAACATGTCGCCAGCCGAACGTGCTGGTGGGATCATCTTCGACAGCGCGACTGGCTCATTCTACAACAGCGCCGGAAGACGACTGTAGACATTGTGTACAGCATCGCTGGCTAGTTGGGAAGTAACAATAGAATTGAAAATGAGACCTGCGATGCGGGACTGCAAATTCTCGAAGAGATATTACTTATATATACCCTTTGAAGCCAATGCTTTCAACGACCTTCGCCATACCCCACCCAACACTCCAACACACTGGAAGTGCAACCGACCCCACCGTCACGGCTTTGCACAGCCCACTTACGTCCCAGGTATCGACCAAGGACTGCAGTAAGACGACAACCGAGCCATGTGCAAGGAATGCCGGATAACTATATCTCGCTACGTCGAAGTTTCCGATGCCCCATCGGCCATTGCATACTGTACGAAAAGTCAAAAGAGCCACAGAGCTTAGAAGTACCCCAGCCACCTCGTTCCATATCGAATATAGCGCAGAAAATTGGTTGAAGCCGCCGCGTGAGAGCTCAAATATCTTGCCAAGAGATGTTTGTCCGCTGTCAACAATTGCTTTCAAGCTCCACCAACCGAATGCATCAATGCCAATCAGGGCGCCTGAGAGTCCGAGTCGCATCCGCGGGGTGATGATGGCATGCAGCTCGCCGTCCAGATACGTGTATGCTAGAATGCCAGTGGTATAGAATAAGACGTACTGCGGCACGTATCCAAGGTTGAGGGCGAGTGGCGTCCACACTTTGCCAACAGGATAAAAGTAACGAATTAGGTATGAAGCACTTGCTGTGCAACCCAATGCAAGACACAGTTGCTTCGTCGTTATCTCTTTTGGTTTCTGTGCCTCTGTGTCCTTCACAAGAAGCCCTAACCCCTCTTCCTCTTCGTCTGCATCCACCGTCATCGAGTATGCATATTGCGCATAGATCATATCGAAGATCAATAACAACGCGCAATACCACACTGGACCTCTTACTCCTCGTATTGCCTTCAATGCGTCCCACTGTATGCTCGCAACCTCGCTCCAGCCAGCACCATCTCTTACGCTGGCAATAATGCCCCTCGCGATCCCAGTGCCGAACAGACTATACAAAATCGTTGGCACACCCAGTCTCTTCCATTTCTCCTTCAGCCAAGTCCGCTGGTCTTTCTTTCTCGCAGTCAGTGCAGAGAAATACCCCGATAGCAGGAAGAACGTCGCCATAAAGTACGTCTGATTGAGGGCATTGAATACTAGTATCGGCAAGGACGAGGAAGGTGGGTATTGGGGCGCTCCTGGGGATGGCTTATAGAGCCATGTTCCGAATCCACCATAGGGCAGAGATGTGTGATGGACGATCACGAGTGCTGTCAAGTACGTGCGGACATTGTCGAGGTAAAAAGATCGCGGCTCTCGGACGCCGGGTGGCCGTGTTGTCATTTTGGTTTGACGGTTGGCGAAACTTGGAATTGAACAGTGTATCGACAATGAACAGATGGTAATGCTTCAGCTTCTGTGGCTAGACCATGGTCAGGTACGAGATTCCTTTATACACGCAAGGCAGCTGCAACGCTATGCCAAAGTGGGGCAGCATCGCGAATACGATAAGAGCGACACCACGCTCGTCAGCTCCAAATGAGCAAACAAAGCTTGGCGAGTCAACGTGAGTTACTCAAAAGCTCTCATTACAATCCATTACTGTGCGGTGCTACTTTAGGCGACCATTACTTTGTCCATTAAAGTTTGGAAAATTCAGGTTAGTAGATGACCTACTGCTGCGTATGACGCAGAAAGTCGAAGTTTTCTGCGCTCCCGGGGTACCAGCGGTCTTGTCGGTAGGTGTTGGCGATGAACCGACTTTGAACCGCTCGTCAGCTCCAGCGTATACGTGTACGATTTCAGAACAATCATGATCATCTCAATTGATATCGAACTCAGCGCGAATCACAAGTATAGGCATCTGTCCAGATCCAGCCGTATACTTCAATTGGAAGGTCATGGCTACACGCGTGTAGGCCGCCTAATCGGGAAGCACCCGCGAGACATGACGCTTTCGCTGCTTCCGGCAGCTTCACAACTCTTCATTTCTTTCGCACTTATTTTTTGTCGGCACCCGGAGTAGGGGAACAGATACCGTAAGATTACTATGTGGGAGCGTCTCGTCTCCTAAATACTACTACGGTGGGACCTCGTTCGAGCAACTACAGCACTTTAAGAATCGTAATACGTTATCTGTGCATTCGTTCCGGTGCACATATGACCCTGACTCTTTTCTTTACCTCTTGACTCTTGATGATCCACCTCAGGTATACGAGATTCTATCCCAGCCACATAATCTTCCGTTTTCAACGATCCTCTGCCATTCTTCTACTACTCGCCAACCACCTTGCCTTTCCACATGTAGCCCGCTGTCCCAAGTTGCAAGTCGAAGAACAAAATCCTGCAACTGTACGATTTGCGGCTCCTCGAGCGGTTTCGTCAATTCTTCATCGGTGTTAAAGCATCGCTTTTTGATCAGAATATCGAGGCTTGAGAGGCTCTCCATTCGCGCCAGCGCGCGACATGTTGCAGCCCAGAACGTATCGTTAAATCGCAATTGAGCGTACGTCGGGTTGCCGTAGTTCCTTTGAACATATAGGTTTGAATAGGTCATGACGCTGTCTGGTCTATACCAGGAAAGGTCCTCAAGACCCTGCTCTCTATCCAAGTCGATTTCTCTCGGTAGCCGAGGTTCCAATTCCACGTAGTTTAGACGAATACTTTGAATGCTGTTGAATCGGGACGGCAGTATCGAGTGTGAGAACGCGATGAAGCTTAACGCGTCAATGAAGATGAATGTCGGACATGAGTACATGTACAAGACCGCTTCGTTGTACCTAGTCTCGTCAGCACCAGCCAGCGCTTCTTCCATTCAAGTACTTTACTACTTACACCCTTCTACACGTCAACAAGAGACCAATGACCTCCGGTTTACCCTTCATACCCCACTTGTCGCTCGCAACCACGCCTCGCCGGCTCTCTCGCCACACAACATAGGAACGCAGACCCGCTCGTCTGCACAAAACCGCAATCTCCTCTCCGTCATGGAAACAGTTTCGATAGATCTGCTCTCTCAACTCGAACGGCAGCCTGAACAAATCCGATCCAGTTTGATGTTGCATCTTCTTCCTCACGACTGTACCGACGCCAAACTTCCTCTCATTCTTCCTCACCTCGACGGACAGCGCTCGACCCCTCTTACTCACCGGTGGAGGAAATCGATAACTCTCCAGTCTCAACTTCTCCTTCCTCTTACTTCTAGCGTCCCTACGCTCGATCAACGTACACCAGAGCAGGAACGGGACGCTACCAACAGTTTGTACCACGCAGATACATGCAGGACCAAGCACGGGAACTTTTCTCAACAGGTTTCCGACTTGGGTGAAACACTTGGCGATGAAGCTTAGGATTGTTTTTATGAAATGCGGCATTGTTGGTGAACAAAAGTAGGTGGGGATCTGGTGGTGTGGAGGGTTTCGCTGGGGTAAGGTGTTTTCTACTATGAGTTGTGGCTGTGCATATCTGTGCCTCATATATGCATGCAGATACATATGCGCATCAGCACGAGTGCGCGACAACATATTTGCATAGCACCTCAAACCCACTTCTCATCTTCTACGATCAATAACTACGCCTCACTAATGAATCTACAACGAAGCAAGCCACTCTTGTTCGAGAAAACGCATTCAGCACTTCATAGACTATATTCATCCTTACCTTGATGCCCCAGGCCACTTAGATGCCCCAGGCGCCCATCATACACGACACTCTACACTCAACGCCTCTCTGCCTTAGGCGCCACTTTACGTACGCTGTTTAAATACTCTATTAATTCCCTACTACTACAACAGCCCCTAGGTATACGAGCTACATACTATATACATTTTTCTACTATATAACACTAAAAAGCTAGCATGCTAGTTTATCTGGTGTAAGCTATAGGAACACAATATATATATTTCATCCTTACACCTACCCTCTACCACCACCTATCCATCCCATCCTAGATTACGCTAAACTCGTAATCTTCGTCCCATTACCCAGCAACCTCGCTCTCAATACCGCACCGGGATGCATCCTCCCATCCACACCCCCATTCCAATTCGGCTGGTACGGCAACTGATTAATATTCATATAAAAGTACCCATCCTCCCCAATCGCCGCACTATCCGGCCATATAATCCGCGAATCCCGCACGAAACCCTTTATCTGCAAATCCTTCGGATCGTAGTAGTAAATCGCATTATGTTCCGGGACGAGCTGGTAGATGAGACCGTTGCTGTCGCCTTCGAACCCGTTTGCGTTCCCGCCGCGCTGCCCGAGGTTCGAGACGTTGTTATGTGCAGCTTGTTCGGCGAGCGGGTCGGTATCCCTCGCAAGCAGATTCCGCGTCGGGATGCTGTATAAGTAGTTCCCAGTCAAAGGGGAGTAGTAGCATGTTTCGCCGTTGGGGGAGATCTGGATGCCGTCGAGGCCTTCTTGGAGATGACTTATCGGCTGCCCGATTGTATGTTGATAGAACGGATGGCCTTGGTAGGAAGGCACGTCGTTGTTGACGCGGAGCGTGGACGGGTGTTGCGTCAGTCGCCTCCAGCTTTCGCCCGTAGCGAGATCGAGCATGATGAATCCGGGGCGACCTTCGTCGGAGGAGTCGACGATGTAAGCCACTCCCTGGCCTCCTTCTGTGATGTTCGAGCGCAAATCAAAGCGTATATCGTTCATGTAGCTATCTGGAAAATGCACACTTGGCGGAAACGTGTACGTCGCATACACACTATCATTCGACAACGCGATACCAATGATCTTTGGACCACCAGGCTGTCCATACGGCATCGATGGTGCACCTTGCGCGTTAGTGATCGTAGGACGCCCAGTATCAACGACCCACAACGTTTCCGGTCGACGGTCGTTCTCGGGCGTGATGTATAAAGCCTGGACGGAGATGAAACCTGTGGAGTTTGAGCTGCCAAATGGGATACCATTGTAGCTAGTATTGAGTTGCGAGACAGGGAGATTTAGGTCGGCCGATGGATATGGTTCTTCTGCAGTCTGGTTCGTAGCTTCGCCGAGCGTGAAGGTGTAGTTGCCGCGGGTGTAACAGACGAACAAGCGGCCTGTGGAGGAGACGGCGAGACCGATTGGCCATTGGTCGTAGTAGTAGTGATACTCTTCTATTTCAGGTCCGTATGTGCCGTTGTCTGTCCGAAGTATCGTGCCTGTGGAGTTCTGGAACGTGACTTGCGCTGTTGCTAAAGACAGCAATGATGAAGCAAGGATGTTGAGCTTCATTTTGGATATACGGAATTAAATAAGATCTTTACCTGGCAAACAGCTTGAGCCTACTGTCCGTTTATGTACTTGGTACAGTTGAATGCGTCATGCATGCAGTGTGGAGAGACCTAATCACAATGATCGTCATCCTCCACTGAATGCGCGAAGCCATCCCTTTCGCTGCAGAATCTGCGTTACCATTGGTAATGCCGTCGTCGAATATGCTGCAACGATGAGGTAGATGTCTATGACGCCTAGCGCCGGCAATAGTCCCAGCTACCCATGTTGCTGGGTAACCCCGCTTTGTTCCTGCGTCGACGCGGTCAATCAGAACTTGAGGCCGAGATGTTTAGCCGTAGTCTCCTGTAGGTAGGGAATCGCAAACGAAAAGGTAAAGATATACAATTGCACTCCATCAACACCTTGGCGAAACTCTAGTGTGCCACCTATGAGAGGTACTGTACAGACACCGCGCTCATAGAGCGAATGGATCCCTATCTTTTGGCCAGCGAACGCTCCAGAAAAACGAGAAAGAAAATCTAAATACCATATGCTCTGGCACAAGTACACGAGCGTTCGAAAACACCCATTGCTTGATACCGTCGCTCCCATAGGCAAAGGGTACCCTAACGCCCCTTACTCGCGCGCCTCGTCATCATTGGGCTCGCGATGCTGCCTCGTGGGCTGGTCGCCACAGGTGTCATGAGTGGTACGCGCTCAGTACCCAGCTTTGTCTCGAAAATGCGCATCACCAACCCCTGCACAGCTCTCTGCACGCTACCCTCCATTTCGGTCCCTAAAAGACCTATTGCCAGCGGAGCGAAGATATCGATGTGTTTCTCAAATTCGCCTGCCGGAAAGCCGACATAGCCGTCTAGAACATTGACGACAACGGGTCGCCATGTGACAATGTTTCGTTGCTGGGTCTCCTCATCCAGCTCGACGTACGAGGCAATGATGTCTTCGCATAGTGGAATGAGTGCAGCTTCAGTTTCGGATCTTGAAGCTGCGCGATCGGTGCTGGTATCGTGGTACATTCTGAACAGAATGCTGACATAGACTGATGCTGAGCCCGACTCTTGTTTCAGCAAGTTCGGTGGCTGCTTCATAAAGCCTTCCCGGAATAGTCTTGTCCTCAGGTCTCGATCCGCATTGAACTTCTTCGCAAAGTGATATGAGCGCTTGAGGACACCCATCAACCGCAATAGCTCGCCCGAGGGAATTTTCTCGTATACGGAGTCGTTGGTGAAGAGCTCTTGTACAGTCTCGATCATGAGCAGTTGGAGAACACACTTTGTGATTATCTGGTTGAAGAAGCGTCTTCGCGCAGCGGTGACGACTACTGGTGGCTGCTGTAGGTCCTGAGTTTCGGGTCGGTAGTCTTCGAGATCTTGCGTCTGACGCTTTGGTAAGGGCGAGGGCATTCGCTGGTCCACCGACACTTCTGAGTTCATAGTGACAACTGATGGGCGGCGTGGCGCATTAAGCCCGTTGATACCCAAGGCGTTGTCTTCAGTGACCTCCTCCGCGGGCGAACCGAGGTGTAAGTCTGTCGGGGGTGAACTCTCTTGTGTCGGTGTCTTACCGTTGGAACCATTCGTAGGTAGGTAGGACGACGACGTAGCAGCAGAGAAAAGTGCAGTAGCCTCTGTGCGCTGGAAGAGCTCGACGAAAGCCTTCACGATCTGGCTCCAATGGTACGGCTGGAACTTTTGTACATTCTGCAGGATCAGCTGCTGTAGGCAATTGCTGCCAATTCTTGCAAGTGTGTCGTTCTCTTGGCAGATACAGAGGGCCAGTAGCTCCAAGAAGCGATCTAGCATGTATTCAAGCGATTCGAAGAAGTGAGTGAAAAGCTTGATCATGTTGCGCAGCGCTTGAATCATGGTGGTTGACAGCCAGACCGAAAGCTCTTCGTGGTTGAGTACCTTTGACATCTCGGATTTGGACTTAAGGACCATGAAGATGGGATACAATAATTGCCTCCAAAGGATGTCCCAGAAATCTTGCGGAAAGTCGCGACCATAAGTGATGAGTGTCTCGAAGAGATAGGTCAAGGCTCTAGATCGGACTTCAAGATCTTCTCCGGTCATCAGAACATCGTGAAAGGCGAATAGCACCGGGAACCAGAACTGTTCTTCCTGAGTTTGTCGACTGGGTTGTTTCAAGTTCGATGCTGCCTGCTCATTCTCCTTTAGGAAGCCGGCTCGCGCAGATAGTGGACACTCAGGCGTTCGCAGCATCTTTGGCACAGACGACTTCAGCAGCTCAATCGCCTGCAATGATTTCTTCTGGAACTTGAAATTTTTGGAAAACTCGGTGAGACAGACGATTAAGTCAGCGAATGCTCCTTGAGAAATGACAACACCGAATCGGGTGTTGTAGACTTGCGTGACATTCTCGAAAGCAAGGTTGACGATGCCCTCTGTTAAAGTTGTTAGCTCTGTCAAGGACTCTTGGAAGAAAATGAGCCCTACCGTATGGCTCTTTGGCGGCAACAGTAAAGACACCAAACATCGTCTTCCATCCCGATCGAATGTTCTCACCACGAGCTTGGATCATCTGAATCAGGCAGCGTAGTACCATGTCTTTGACTGGCACTACACTGGTGTTGCTGATGATGTGCTCAAATGGCTTGAGGAAATCTTTCTGAAACTTGAAACCTGGCAGCTCCTCAATTTCCATGAATCGCATCGACAACTGGCGGAGGGAATTGAGTGCGAAATACACAACGTTAGTATTCGTATGGCATCCGACTTCGTTGAAATGCAAACCGAGTATCTGCCAGATGTTGGTCCACTCGAAGCGAACACGCGTCATGTTGTAGCCACTGATCTCAACCAGTTTCTGCAATGAGAAAGTTCGGGGTGACTCGCTTTGACCTGATGATTGGATCTCCTGCCAACTCACTTGCGTGAGAGCTTTGACAAAGTCGACAATAGCTTCTCCAGAGAGGTTGGCTGTGTTTGTGAAGATCCGATCGACCCCTCTAATCATATCTGTAGAACGACTCTCCTCAGCTACATCAGCATGGAAGTTTGCGTTGCTGGCTTGTGAAGTTGGCCGCCGGCGTGTATTAGGCACATTGAGGGATTTGCGAGTGGCAGGCTGACCCCTTGGTTGTAGCTGGGCTTTGAGAACGTCCGGGATAGCACGCTCGTCCACTCCAGCGGAGATCAGCTGGAACCGGTCGAGCTGTGATACGCAGGTGAGAATCTCGCGCCAAGACTCCCTGAGGTGATTACCTTCAGTGTGAGCCACTTCAATCAGCACCTTCAGCGCCTCAACATTCTTAGCCTTCATTTCGCTCAGATTGTACAGGTTCGTAAATCGAGATAAGAAACCAACGAAGGCTTGTCGCGGACTCTCGAGATCGAAGAGACAAGCAATACGAATAGCTAGCTTAATACCCTCGATACATAGTCGGACGACTTCAATGTTGTTATCCTGAGCTTGACCAGAAAGCGCTGTGAGAATCGGCATCCAGGTGACTTCGAACATGGGCCCAACGTGCTTTGAGGAAGTGGCTGGTATGTATTTCGATACCGGCAAAGCAGAAGCAGTCTTTCGCTGTGTTCGCAGGAGCTGCTTGTACAGCTGTTCCGTCTTATTTGCCATCTGCTCGGATGCTTGATTGAAAGCCTCTCGTTGCAGATCGCGGCCCCCACCTATCAGGGCTTGTCCAATGTTTGCAACTAAACTTGGTGCAGGTTGCGGTACGGCGGCTGAAGCAGCAGCAGCTTCTTGCTCAGTTTCGAGAACGATCTCATTCTGTGCAATTTCCTCGTAGATGCCCTTGAGATAATCGTCGGGCAGATCTGCATTGTCGTTGATACCGCGGTTGTTTTTGATGAAGTCCTCTGGCGTCATACGTTTGCCCTTCATCTTCTTGCTGTGCTGATCCACGTTCAACATGATGACCGAGTATGAGAGCACATATGCAGTATCTGCGTTGGCGTAGGCATTTGGGTTACCAGTAATGTACCGCTCAGCAAATTTGAGCATGAAACGATCGATCTTCTGTGCTTCACCTGGAAGTCGGAACTTTTGTAAAAAGCGCCGAAGAGCGTCTACGAATCGAGTTTTGGTGAAGTCCATTTGATCGAGGAAGGCATGCATGATTGCGACGTTCTCGTCGTCACCCTCTCCCATGAATTCGCCCAACGCTTTCTTCTCCAAGGCGTCGTTGTTCTGATGGAAGAATCGAGCAATGTCTTCTGGTGAATCCGATAGAATGAAACCTTCTTTGATCAGTACCTTTAGGCCGCGTTTCGGTTTGTAATTGAACTGTCGCAAGGCCGAAGTGAGAGCTGTTTTCCTCTGTTTAGCCTTTTCTAGCTCATTTGGATCATCCTCTACCATCGGTGTTACCGTTCCTGAGTCACCACCGCCAGGATGAGGGGATTCGAAATAGCTTCGAGTGTCCATAGACGATCGTAGATCGTCGACAGATGTCCTGGAATCTACTTTGGATACCCTGGCATTGTCTCCCAGCTCCTGTTGAGACCAGTTTACTAGCGATCGAAGGATTTCAACTAATGCTTCTAAGGACTCCTGCTTCATGGCATACTCTGGCGGAAAGGTATGCTCAATCTCAAGGGGAGTGCTCATGGAGACAGTGGAAAGCGATGGGGGTAGAGTGCCACGGCTCTGCCAATCATACTGATGTGCCTTCTTCTCTCTTTGTTCTTGGTATGCCAGCTGTTGTATTGGTGTCACGGTAACGGGAGTACTCGATATTCGTGACAAGTGTTCAACAACTCTCTGGTACATGTTGTCTAGCGCAGTTCGGTCGCAGTCGTAGTTGAGATAGACCTCAACCAACGCGCGAGGGTCGGCCGCCAGTCTACCAAAAACGGTCAAGATGTACTGCTTCTGAAACGCAGCGGCATTTCTTCGGTCAAGTATTGCAAGGTATACCTCTTTCAGGAACACCTCGATCTCCTTCTTCAGCATGACGCGCAGATGCTTCAGCATCTGCCAGAAAATCTCGCAGCTGACTTCGAATACCTGCTTGACAGAGCTAGCTCCATTCCGACTCAAGCTCAAGCACAGGTATTGCTTAATCGCCTGAACGAAAGTGGAAGGCTCGTTGTCGTTGCTGCTTCTGATCGTGGCGTATGGCGAGACAAATACAGCCACGTTGTTATGTAGAATAGTGTGAATGATGTGTAGCGATAGGAGCTTCGACCGCATGCCCTGGGATCTCACATCGACGGCCTGGTCTAGGGGAAGTGCCTTGGTGCTTAGTCTGCACATGGCGCGGAATACGAGATACGCGTCCTTGACGAAGATTTCATCTTCCTCATCCTCGTCCGATATTTCACTTTCCTGCGGATTGGGTGAAGCGCCCTGCCCAGAAACTGCTCTTGATCCTGGCTTGCCCTTTATTCGTGTGACCAATGTCGGAGCATTGTCGTGTATTCGGTCGTCGTTGAAATTCATGCTGTTTTCGAAACTCTGGAGCGTGATTTTGGGACCAGTATGCTTGTCCACTGGCTTGTCGCTCGGTTCTTCTGATTCAGGATCATACCGCTCTTCCCCGTCTCCGTTTATATCTTCCCCGTCAATCCCTCGCGTGCTGTCGTCTATCTCTCCTCTTATGCTTTCCTCGGAGCCTGCTTTGTCGTTCAAGGAGACTCTTGATAAGTTGAGCCTAGATTCCTTGACTGTAAGTCTTGTTTTGACTCTTTCAAATACCGTTCCAACCATCTGCGTCAATGCTCCTTGCGCCACCTGCTGGTGCTGACTCGATTTGGACAACAAGAAGACATTGTAGGTCAACCGTACCGCCTTCAGCAACCCGGCACCGTGCACTACGATTTTGTCGTTGAGTATGGCCGCTAGCAGCGACTTGACAATCTGCAGTTGTACCTCCGGATGCGTGGCCTCGCCCTGGAAGCAGTCGCATATCGTATCAATAGCTCTTTCAATCAAAGGCGGTATGTCGCTGTCGCTGTGAGGTACGGCGGGGACGGAAAAGTAAGAGTAGCTGATGAGCTTGCCAATGCAGTCGAGGGCAGTTATAGACACGGTGTGTGTTGGCGCGTCTGATGCGAGCTGGAGGGGCTCGAACAGAACCTCGGGGTTGATGCGCGCTGGATCCCCTTCTCTCTTGATGGCAGCCAGCGCAGCGGCCGTAGTGTCTCCCAGCTTCTTGTTCTTCCTTGCATCTTTCGAAGCTGCTATTGTCTCGAGCGCTGTGACGACGAACACCAAGGAACTGCGCGTCGAAGGTTTCGTTGCGGTAGTAGCGGCGGTCGCTGCAGTGGATTGCGAGTCTGTACGAGGGCGGTTTGCATTCTCGAAGAACTCAGCCGTACGTGGAGTATCATCTGATCCATTCGGTAGATTCAGCGTCGGCGTCGATACGGTAGGTGTAGGCACATCCGATTCATCCTGTGTTGCCTGTGGAGTTGGTGGAGCATTCTCGTCTGCCTCCTCCGTAGACTCAGACGCAGTGTCCTCGTCCCTCTCATCCTCGTCTGGGGTGGGTGGCTCTTCCTGCAGCTTCCTGTCTACATGCTCCTCCACGATCTCGGGCACATTCATAGTATCGGCCATGCCTTGCGGCGGTTGGCGGGTTCGCCGTGAACTCCAGGAGTGACAATCTATTCGGCCCGGATCAGAAAGTATCCCGGTGTAGGAAGAACGCGTCAAATGCCAACAATGGCAGAATACTGAAGGGCTTCAGGCCGGGGGCTGCGACATACCTCCCGCGTGCTGCTCGCGATGTCGCGGATTATTTCTCTTTCACTGGCGGCGGGGCCTCAAGGGACCATGTTGAAATCTGGCAGGAGCGCGAATGGAATTGTACGTGACAGAGTTGCGCCTTCTGTCCACAGCGCAATTGCACGATAAATGAGAGACAGAGCGCAACACAAAAAGTTCCAGCAAAGTGTCCTCCTTACTCCAGAATCCGTGACGAATCCCCTGCCCTGCCGGTGCCAGTCAGCTCGGAGCCCTAGTAGGTTGTGGCTGGCTGTGGCTTGAGCAGCAATCTGACCTGGCTGCCAAGCCGCTCGGGGACGGGTTGGAGAGCGGCTCCTCTACGGGCGAGCTGCGAAATTGTTGGGCTCGCAACATCTTTCTCATCAACCTCTCCATCACCCGCCCCTCGAGTCCGAGCGAGCTGCATTGCTCTCCGACTCTTCTGCCTGTCGCTCCTTCCCTCCCGTCGCGGCCCTCATCGCTCCTGCCCTCTAGGTGAACCTCCGCAAAAGTTATCGGCATCCCGACACAATGCCTGCAGCGACAACAATGCTGGCCCGCGCCGGCAGCCAGATGAGCTCGAGGGGGTCAATTGCTCTGCGAGGGTGCCTGAGCCCGTCAAGGAGCTCAGAATTCGCCGTGTAGGTCACCTTGTACTCTGTATCGATTTACTCCGAGCTGTGCTGACCGCGGAGCTTTAGACGACGGACACCAGCACTCTCCGCGCTCGCAAGATACTATGCCTCAAAATGTGTGTATTAGCACCTCACCTATTTTCCAAGTCCCAAATCGAAGATCAGAACGCTAATGGAGCTTCCTGATAGCTTTCCCGTCGCACACGGTTGTCAGCATGCCCGCCCTCTCCCCGACCATGACCGCCGGAAACATTGGCACCTGGCAGAAGAAGGCCGGCGACTCGATAGCGCCGGGAGATGTGCTAGTAGAGATCGAGACGGACAAGGCACAGATGGACTTTGAGTTCCAGGAAGAGGGCACCATCGCCAAGATCTTGAAGGACTCTGGCGAGAAGGACGTCGCGGTTGGAAGCGTAAGCAACCTTACATGCTCCTATTAATTGTGGATTCACCGAGCAGGGCATTGGAGAGCTGTGGAGCAACAGTAGCCCTAGTTTCTACCTATACTGACTTGTTACAGCCAATTGCAGTCATGGTCGAAGAGGGCGAGGACGTCTCCGCCTTCGAGTCGTTTACCATTGAAGACGCGGGCGGCGACAAGGCTCCTGCCCCATCATCCAAGGAGGGCGAGTCCTCTGAATCTAGCGAGCCTCCCAAGTCTGGTTCTGGAACCGCGCCGCCCGAGAAGGAAGAACCAGCCCCCGCCGCGATCGAGTCCGAGTCGACTGGCGCAAGGTTAGAAACTTCGCTTCAGCGCCAGCCGTCTGCGTCCCCATCCGTCAAGAAGCTTGCTCTGGAGAAAGGCGTCCCGCTCTCGTCAATCAAGGGATCTGGTCCAGGTGGAAAGATCACAAAGCAGGACATTGAGAAGTACAAGCCGGCTGGAGGAGCCCCAGCAGCAGCAGGAGCCACAGGCGGAGCACCCACCTATGAGGACACCCCCGCTACTAGCATGCGCAAGGTCATCGCTAGTCGTTTGACTGAGAGCATGCAGCAGAACCCTCACTACTTCGTCGCCTCCAACATCTCTGTCACCAAGCTCCTCAAGCTCCGCGAAGCTCTCAACACCTCTTCAGACGGCAAGTACAAGCTCTCCGTCAACGATTTCCTCGTGAAAGCACTCGCAGTCGCCGCACGCAAGGTTCCAGCCGCCAACTCATCGTGGCGCGAGGAGGGTGGGCAGGTGATCATTCGCCAGCACAACGTTGTTGATGTCTCCGTCGCGGTTGCCACTCCTATTGGTCTCATGACACCAATTGTCAAGAATGTGGCTTCTCTCGGCCTCCAGTCGGTCTCTGCTCAGGTCAAGGATCTGGGCAAGCGGGCACGGGACGGCAAACTCAAGCCCGAAGAGTACCAGGGCGGAACCATCACTATCTCCAACATGGGCATGAACGCAGCTGTCGAGCGCTTCACTGCTGTCATCAACCCGCCGCAAGCAACTATTGTTGCCGTTGGCACGACAAAGAAGGTCGCTGTACCTGGCGAGCCGACCGAGGACGGCACACCCAGCGTCGAGTGGGATGACCAGATCGTCATCACTGGCAGCTTTGACCATAAGGTTGTCGATGGTGCGGTCGGTGGTGAATTCATGAAGGAGCTGAAGAAGGTTGTCGAGAACCCACTTGAGCTGTTACTATAGATCTAATCAACCTCTGTTCTGCAGCGAATCTTGTTTGGGCTGGGTGTAAGTGTTCTGGGAGCGAGGAGTGGGACGAATCTTGTACAATGATATGGCACATTTCTCCTTCTACACTGCAGTAGTTTGATCTCCTTTCTTCTTGATTGCATAGCAGCTTGTACCAAAAGAATTGTTCTTTGGCTTTCAAGTACTTCCACTAGGGCATGTAATCAAAACTCTCATAGATTCTCTTCCGAGGTTTTGTTCCATATTGGGTTTACTATTCCTTCTTTCCTCACCTGCAAATTCAAATGCCGAGCCTTCTACAACCGGCTGTCCAGACTGGGCAAACTATCCGGACCTCCACACACACACACACACACACACATCATGGATCCACGTTGAAAGCACGGTAAGCTTGTGGAAATTGAGCTGGGCGTAACGGTGCTGGCATTAATCTAGGCAATGGAGAAAACCAGACAAAGCATGGTATGCTCTATCAGGAGGATGTCGCGAAGCGAGATAGCCCTACAGAAAACTACTTTGCGACCTACATCCGGACTGGCATTCGCACTACCGATGCGTTATCGAGCTCGCCAACCATCAGCCTCATGACCAGTCGCAAACGTCACAACTTATTGCGATACACCAGTCCCAGGTAGTAGGGAACGCTCTCGGAGAGCCTTCGCCCGATGGCAATGCAAAGCCGCGAATCGCACCGAGTCGCACCTTCCACAATCAGGACGGACCGCGACAGCTCGACATCAGATTTCCCATTCTATATCTAGATACGAACGTCTGGTCCAGGATTTAACCATCTTGGCCGCATCCCAAATCCGAAGTAGGCACACCAACAACCACGAACAAACCGCTGCGAGGTGTGTCAAGGATCATAACCGATCATTCACTGTCTCCCATTTGGCCGCTTACGCTCTGCAGAAGTACTCGTTTAGGTTGCATGGATATTTACCATATCTACCCTCCACGTCGCACGTTCGCGCGGCCAGACTACCAGGACTGTAGATTAAACATCCAGATTGTGGGGAACACTCCACACAGAGCGGAATCCGGTATTGCTGCACCTTCTTCGAAAGATGTGGATGTAAGCCTATGGTATTTGAGTTTGCGGGCTTTCTTATCTTGGACAGCGTACGTCTCCTTTTGTTCTTCTTTCGGATCCACTTAGCCAATATGTTGCTCTCCGTTGCGGTTTTTCTGGCATTGTTCACTTCCTCTTTCGCGATCAACTTTGACTTCGAGAGAATCCAATTGACTGAGGCAGAAACAGTAGACTACCCAGACATCCGTTTTGCAGATCAAGGTGCAGTACCGTACGAAGAATGCAAGTATCTGCCCGAAGACGACGATTGGCCCCAAGACGAAGATTGGGCAAGGTTCAATGAGACACTTGGAGGCGCATTACTGAAACCGCTGCCTCTGGCTACTCCTTGCTATGCTGGGCCACTTTACAATGCAAATATATGCGCGTTGCTCAGGATGCAATGGGCGTTCAACACACCCCTCCAGTGCGTTGACTTAGTCTTGAACCCCGTTTATAGCTAATAGCTACTACAGTGCAAGCGATCCAACTTCCATAACTTCACAATGGTCATCCGGATACAGCTGTGTTCCAACTTCGAATCCCAATAGCACCTGCACGCAGGGTGGCTGGCCCTTGTATGTCGTGAATGCTACTACGGCAAGGCATGTTCAGCTGGCTGTCAACTTTGCCCGGAACAGGAACATCAGGCTTGCTATCAAGTATGTTCAATGGACTTGGCCTTGTTCAATTGCTAACTTTCTGCAGAAATTCTGGCCATGACTGTATGTCGATGAATATTCGTTGCTCAATACCTTTGACTTCTTCCTAGTCAAGAGCACATGTAGCTCAACTCTTCAAAGAGGAAAGGGTGATCGGGACACTAACGTGGGCTAGTTAATGGGAAAACCCTAGGTGGTGGAGCACTTTCCGTCTGGGTCCACAACCTCAAAGGGTTGACATACTATCCTAATTATACGAGTCCAGAGTACACCGGTCGCGCAGTAGCTTATGCTGGAGGTACAAGCACAGCTGAGGCCTCAACTCTCATGCTCAAGAACAACTTCACGATGCACGTTGCGGGTGGGTCAACGGTTGGTATCGCTGGCGGATGGCTTCAAGCTGGAGGGCATTCAAGCTATACCAGCCAACATGGTCTAGCTGCTGACAATGCCCTGCAACTTGAGGTGGTCACCGCAGATGGCAGGCTCGTGACTGCTAGTGCAAAGGAGAATCCAGACTTGTTCTGGGCTCTACGGGGAGGAGGTGGTGGTATGTGTCCTCCCAACGCAAATACACCTTCCAAGTAATGCTGAACACTGAATGTAGGTAACTACGGCATCATCACGTCCGTCATCATGAAGGCTTGGGAACGCACAACGACCGTATCCGGCAGCATTATGTTCTCCACCATCCCAACCCGAGGCACGAATCAAGCAGCACTCTCATCCGACACTTTCTGGGCCGGCGTGAGAGAGTACTTCAGCTACTGTATACCCATCGTCGATGCCGGCGGTCTAGGATACAACTTCATCCGCCACACCGCTTCAGGGAACGTAACAGGCCTTTCATTCCAGACCTCAATCTCCCTCCCAAACAAGAGTATGGCTCAATACCGAGCCTTCGTCCGCCCCCTCCTCCAACGCCTCAACGACATCGGCATCGCAGTCCCCATCCCAGCAGCCAAACGCCACATCAATCCCCCCATGCACTCCTCCCTCTCGCCTCAACCCCACCACCTCGACAAACGTGTGGTAGGCGAACTCATCCCCTCCGCCTGGATAGCATCCCGCTTCTTCCTGCGCTCCTCGCACTCCACCCCTTCAGGCCTAGACTCCATGACGAACGCCATCCGGTCCCTCATCGAAGAAGGCGGCCTCACTTTCCACGGCATCAACCACGCGCCGACGCGCAACGCCTCAGGGAACGCGGATAACGCCGTCCTGCCAGCCTGGCGCGACGCGGTGCTGCACGCGCAGGGCTTCGCGGGGGATAGACACTGGGACGGCACGACTATCCAGAGATCGTTCAGCGACGAAAAGAAGGAGCATGACCACTTGCAGAAGTACATGCAGAAATGGCGAGACGTTACACCCGGGAGTGGGAGTTACCAGAACGAGGGGGATGCGCAGGATCCGAGTTGGAAGGAGGCGTTTTATGGAGCTAATTATGCGCGCTTGGAGGGTATGAAGAAGACATATGATCCATGGGGCGTGTTTTGGGTCATTGGCGGCGTGACTAGTGATGAGTGGGAGGTGAGGGGCAGTTCGGGGGGTGCGGGGAGTGCTGCGGGTGGGATTGTGACGCAGGATGGGAGGCTGTGTCGGGTGGATTTTGATGGGAAGAGGAGCATATAGGGGTCTCGAGAGGCTCAAGACTGAAGGGGTTTACGATGCTAGGACCGTGAAAGTAGACAAGAGAAGAACCTTGATAGCATGTTTGTGGAATGGAATACAGAAAGGGTATCGAACATATAAACTCCTGCCACTATGCGATAGGGATGATCACCCTCTTGAACGCTTCGTCTTCGCATTTCCAGCCGCAGTCGTACTGACAGCCCTCTTCCTCCCCCTTCTCACCCCACTTCCTGTTGAGCTTGGCGTCGAGTCTCGACTCTCCCCTAACATGCTCTCATGCAAGAACTTCCCACTACCCGTCGCTTCCTTAACCAGGCTCGCGTATAGCTCCTGCACGGCCAATTGCCCAGCACTAGAATCTGGCACCTGACTTGCGTCCGAGAAGGAAGTCTCAGAAAGCGCTTCTGGTGCAGTTATCTTGATCTTATCAGACTGGATGACGAAGCTGTGGCATTGGATCTTGGAAATGGAAACTTTCGGGTGGGAGAGCGCGAGGGCGAGATGTTTCTGGAGGTAAATTCTCAGAGCGGCGGTGAATGGCGAGGTGTTGGAATCGGGGAGGTTGCGGCCGCGCTTGAGGAAGGTGGCTACGTCTGCGCTGGAGATGTTGATGTCGATGTGGCGGAGGAGTGAGGGTGAGGGCGTACTCGGGAAGGCAAGCTGGATCTGGAGTTGGCGTATCTGGTCGCGTATCGATTGGGTCGAACCGGCTGCGGTGAGGTGCTTGAAGTACGTCTCGAGCGTGTTTGTGAGGAAGGTGGGCGCGAGTCGGAGGGGCGCGACGTGGGCATCGAAGCTCGTCCGGAGGTAGTTGAGGAATATCTCTCGGACAGGCGCAGGCATCTTGACCATCAGCAGTGGTAGCGACGTGAAGCCTTCTGGGCTCTTCGTGGCCTCTGGATCTCGAAGTAGCATTGCTGAGTATGTGTGCGCTTGGTCGTAGTCGAGAGTGACTTCGACGCCACGCGCCCGCTCAGGAGTCAGGACACTCGAGACTTGCGAGGCCTCCGGGTTGTACCGGTCGATCCAGGCATCTTCGTCGCCCACCAGCTCCCAGTCGCATAGCTCCAATGTTCCCAGATTCGCCAATGCGCCTTCTGCGGCTGCCAGGTCTATTTCCACACCCCGGACATTATCGCCTTTGAGCTGCTCCTTCAGTCGTTTCGCGTGGGTGCGGAGGGCGCGTTCGTTGAGGAGAGAGGCGTCGCCATGGTGGAGGGGCGACACGCGGTAGAGGCGGTATGTTTGGTGGTAGAGGGGATAGATGGGGATATCCGCCATAGTGAGGCTGCCAGGAACAACTCGCCCTGGGACGCGTCGCGGGGGTTAGAGCACGGCGCCGCTCAAGCCATTGAGCATGCGCACCGTCAGACTCGGTCGCGACACGTCAACGGGCACGCTCGGGTCGAGGCAGGATGACGCACGCGTGTTGTTGTGTTGATCGCTGTGAGGCTCCCCGGTGGCACGGGCGCCGGCCGCTCTTGCCCCACCATGACTGCTGGCTCGCCGCGCCAAGCCAAGAAATAGAATTCGTTGGAAGGTGCGGGAATCCTCGATTTTTCTCACAGCCCGCAAGGCAAACAACAACAGCTCAAACGCGACACGAGGCTGCTCCCACCTCATTTCCAAACCCAACACACCGCATTGCACCCGCTGTCTACCCTCGCTGCCATATTCCAGCTTTCTTTTTCCCTACCCCGCCGACCACCGAACAGCAAACATGTCTGTTGTGGGCGTCGATCTGGGCGCCTTGAACACGGTTATCGCCGTTGCGCGGAACCGGGGTGTCGACGTTGTAAGTGTTATTGCGTCTTTATAGGAAACATGGAGTATGCTGACTGCTCTAGATCACAAACGAAGTCTCTAACCGTGCTACACCGTGAGCAGCCTTCACCGCTCAATTCAAGACCGCATGCTAACAGTGCACAGGACGCTGGTGGGCTACGGCCCCAAGAGCAGATACATCGGCGAGACGGCGAAGAACCAGGAAGTTTCCAACCTCAAGAACACCGTCGCCTCGTTTACACGACTAGCCGGCCGCTCACTGAACGACCCCGATGTCCTGATCGAGAAGGACTACTGCTCGGCGTCGCTGGTAGACATTGACGGCCAGGTCGGCGCTGAAGTGACCTACATGGGCAACAAGGAGAAGTTCACCGCCACCCAGATCGTCTCCACCTTCCTCACAAAGGTCAAGCAAACCGCGTCCGCCGAACTCAAGCTCCCCGTCTCCGATGTCGTACTCAGCGTGCCCGTGTGGTTCACCGACTCACAACGTCGGGCGTTACTGGATGCGGCAGAGATTGCAGGACTGAAGTGCCTGCGCTTGATCAACGACACCACCGCGACCGCCCTCGGGTGGGGTATCACCAAGACCGACCTCCCGCCCCCGGAAGAGAAGCCCAGGCGCATAGTATTCGTCGACATTGGACACAGCAACTACACCGCTTCCATCGTTGAGTTCAAGAAGGGCGAGCTGGCTGTCAAGGCGACGGCCTGGGACCGACACTTTGGTGGGCGCAACATCGACAAGGCTTTGGTGGACCACTTCGCAAAGGAGTTCAAGGAGAAGTTCAAGATCGACATCAATGAGAATGCAAAGGGTCGATTCCGTGTTCTCGTCGGCGTAGAGAAGCTGAAGAAGATTCTCTCGGCAAACTCACAAGCTCCGCTGAACATCGAGTCTGTCATGAACGATGTTGATGTTCGAAGCATGCTGAAGCGCGAAGAGTTGGAGGAGCTCATCAAGCCCATGCTCGACCGAGCGACCGTACCGATCGAGCAAGCCTTGGCTGAGGCGAAGCTGAAGATTGAGGACATCGATGCCATCGAGATGATTGGTGGCAGCACGCGTGTGCCTGCACTGAAAACTGCCATTCAAAACTTCTTCGGCAAGCCGCTCTCCTTCACATTGAACCAGGATGAGGCTGTTGCGCGTGGTTGCGCTTTCAGTTGCGCTATCCTATCACCCGTTTTCCGCGTACGAGACTTCTCTGTCCACGACCAGGTCAACTATCCCATCGAATTTACCTGGGAAAAGTCAGAAGATATCCCCGACGAGGACACAAGCCTCATTGTCTTCAACAAGGGGAACGTTATGCCCTCGACCAAGATTTTGACATTCTACCGGAAACACCCCTTCGACCTCGAGGCCAAATATGCTAAGCCAGACACGCTTCCAGGCAAGACAAATCCATGGATTGGCCGATTTTCGGTTAAGGGCGTCAAGGAGGATGCAAAGGGCGACTTCATGATCTGCAAACTGAAGGCGCGTCTCAACGTGCATGGCGTGCTCAACGTTGAGTCGGGATATTACGTGGAGGAGACAGAGGTCGAAGAACCCATCCCCGAGCCGCCAAAGGAAGAGGGCAAAGAAGGCGACGTACGTATAATCAAATCTACTACTGTTCAATTTTCGCGCGCGAGGTCCGAGGAGGAGGAGGAACGAGAGGTAAAAAGATCCAAGCGCAACGATTCTTTGGCGGACTTTAGTCCTTCTGCGTCTTCGCCTGCAGCGAATGAACTAACACCCAACTCGCAGGCAATGGACGTCGACTCGAAAGACAAAGATGATAAGCCGAAGACCCGAAAAGTCAAGAAGCAGCAGCGAAAGGGTGACCTACCTCTGTCTGCCGGTACCGCTGCATTAGATCAGGCACAGAAGGACAAGGCGGCCGAGAGGGAGAACCAGATGATCATGGAGGACAAACTTGTCGCCGACACTGAGCACATGAAGAACGAGCTTGAGTCGTTCATCTACGAGCTCAAGGACAAGATCATCGGTGTATACGCCGAGTTCGCCAATGACGATGAGAAGGCTAAGCTAAATGCCAAGCTTGAGACTGTCGAGGTATGTGTCTCCATATTCATTTCTTCGGCTTGGAAGAACAAGCACTAATATTTCTTATGCAGGACTGGCTGTACGACGACGGCGATGATGCCTCAAAAGCGCAATACGTCAGCAAAATGGAGGAAGTCCGATCAGTCGCAGGGCCCATCATCCAACGGTACAACGACAAGATCGAAGAGGAGCGACAAAGGGTCCTCAAGAAGCAGCAAGAAGCCCACGCCGCTAAGCAAGCCGAGATTGAGCGCAAGAAGCGCGAGGAGGAGGCAAAGAAACAGGCCGAGGCTCCACCGGAAACCAAAGACACTGAGATGTCGGACGCAGACGCCGTGAAGCCTGACGAGGTCGAGGAGCCTGCCGCGTAGACGGAGAGTATTCAGGCAGCCGGGCCGAGCAAGGATGGGCAGGAAAAGTGCGGCGTTTACCAGCCTTGGTAGGCGTTTGTGAAGACAGCATTTTGGAGCGAGACTTCCATGACTCTGGATGAAATCAAGTATTCTGAAGTCTATTTTGCACCAGCGGTCGGGCTCATGGTAATGACTGTGCGATAGATCAGCTTATAGATATGACTTAAACATGAATCAAGTTCTTTTTCAATTTCGACCCTTATTCAACTTACCCATCGAGTTTTCAAACAGACTAGCGTCGGATAGACTGATAATCCGCGCCTGCCCTAAATCCTCAACCTGGATGCTTCTTCCCTCTTTTATCCAACACCATTTCATTAATGACTGATTCCTCGGTCGACGACGGCGGCAAAATATCGGTGTTTATCGGTAATCGCAACGACATCACCATTGCAACTCAAAGGCGGCTAAAACACCTACATCAACCCCTCAATATGAAGCAATTTAGCCTCCACAAGTCCCACGCTGGTCTCCACACCTTTACTGAACGACCATTCTATATTGATCGTAGAGGCTACATTCGAAATTCTCGACGAGATGCCAGTGGCTCACGTGAACAAGGTCCATTCAGCATAATTTCAATATCTCAATCAACCGCGCTAACGCCTTCAATATCCTCCATCTTGGGTCTCCGGATACGGACACTAATGTTTCCACCAAGGAGAAACAGAGTATAGTTCAGATATACTGCGTTTTTCTGTATCTAGAACGTGGCGCAATAGGCGAACGCCTCTTCCAACAGTACCCCATATTCTGGATTACCTTTAAAGCCGTCTGTGCCCTGCAGATATGCCTTGGCAGGACCAAAATCATCGATGTTCAATATGGGATTGACGACCGATATTGTATCTCGTATCCTGCATTGACGTACCCGGTTGACGATCCTTTCGCCTCCGCACTTGTAGTATCTCGCATCCCAATGTAAGTCTTCTTTCTTTACGTCGTTTCCTCCGAGCTCGCTCTGTTAGTCTTGCCTCATCAGCCATGGGGCTTCTGAGTGTCCTCTGCGTCGTACTGGTGCACGCTCTGGGCGTTTTCGCTATCGGTCAACCTGCCTCTCTTGCCTTCTCAGAAACTGTTGGTGGCCTCAAACTCGCAGGCACCGGATCCGCGCCGACCATCGTCATCGATGCGAGCGACTGGAAAGGTGTAACGAGAACTGGAAACGATCTCGCGAACGACTTTGGACTGGTGACAGGCACCAAAGCCAAAGTTGTAACATCGACATCAGGACTCTCTGGCCCTGTCATCATTGCTGGAACAATCGGAAAGTCGGCCGTTATCGACAGTCTAGTGTCTGCTGGAAAGATCGATGTCTCCTCCATCAAAGGACAATGGGAGTCGTTTACCTCCAAGCTCGTCAAGAACCCCGCCGATGGTATCTCCTCAGCCCTAGTCCTCGCAGGTAGTGATAAGCGCGGAACTATCTACGCCCTCTACGACATCAGCGAACAGATCGGAGTCTCGCCCTGGTATTGGTGGGCAGATGTACCACCGAAGAAAAAAACGGCTATTTATGCGTTACCGACGACGAAGAAACAGGGTCCACCTTCCATCAAATACCGCGGCCTCTTCATCAATGACGAACAACCCGCGCTCACGAACTGGGTCAAGTCGAATTATAATGGCGTCTACAATTCTGCTTTCCACGCAAAAGTCTTCGAGCTCCTCCTTCGCCTGCGCGCAAACTATTTCTGGCCCGCAATGTGGGCTTCCAAGTTCTACACCGACGACACTAAGAATGGACCGCTGGCTGATGAGATGGGCATCGTTATGGGAACATCGCACACGGAGCCGATGGCGCGAGCTGATAAAGAGAAAGTCAAACCTTGGGACTGGAAGAGCAATGAGAGTAATTTGAAGAAGTACATGCAAGACGGGCTTACGCGTGCTAAGAACTGGGAGACACTTTGGACGCTAGGGATGCGTGGAGATGGGGATGCTGCATCGCCCACTCTTGATTCAAAGAGCATTGTTGATGTCATTACGTACCAGCAAAGTATCTTGAAAGCGCAGTTCGGCACTGTTGAAGCAGCGAAGGTACCACAAATGTGGTGCGTATACAAAGAAGTCGGCGGTTATTATCAATCAGGCATCTCGATCCCAGACGATGTCACAATCCTCTGGTCTGACGATAACTCGGGCAATATTCAGCGTCTACCTATTCCGAAGGAGATGCAACGGGCGGGCAACGCAGGTGTCTACTATCATTTCGATTATGTCGGCGATCCGAGGAATTACAAATGGATCAACACGATTCAGTTGAGCAAGACGTGGGAGCAGATGCATCTCGCTTGGCAGAAAAACGCGACAAATATCTGGATCGTGAATATTGGGGATTTGAAACCGCTTGAGCTTCCGATCAGCCATTTCCTGGATATGGCGTACGACATGAGTCAATTCACAACTCCTGCATCAACGGATCCATGGCTGAAGGCGTGGGCGACGCGCGAGTTTGGCGAGAAAGTTGCTGGTGGGACGGCGGAAGCGATGGCTACGTATGGGAAATTGATCGTGCGCAGGAAGTACGAGCTTCTTAACGTGACGCCTTTCTTGTACAGCACAACGAATTACGACGAGGCCGAGAACGTACTCAACGAATGGGCGTCTCTCCAGGACCGCGCACAAGCTCTCTACGACACCCTGGACGAAACTACGCAGATCGCGTTCTTCGAAATGGTATTGCATCCCATCATGGCCGGCAAAATCGTGCAGCAGGTCTACATCAACGCTGCGCGGAACAAAGCATACGGTACTCAGAAGCGAATGAGTGCGAACAAGTTGGCTGATGATGTGAAAGCGGCGTATGCGCAGGATGCAGTCGTGCAGAAGAGGTACCATGGGTTGTTGAATGGGAAGTGGAATCATATGATGGATCAGTTGCATTTTGGGTATGATAACTGGTAAGTCTGATTTTGTTTGCCTAGCTACTTGTAATGTATTCACGTTTAGGATGGAGAAGAAAATTTAGTACTGACTGGTGTCCAGGCAAGATCCAAGCTCAAACAGCATGCCCTCAGTCTCCACAATCGGTACCACAGCACCTTCCACTGGTCTTCTAGGCGTTAGTGTACAGAACAGCGCTGCCTCATCTCCGGGGGATGCTGCGCCTACTTTGACAGCGATGGACCCATGGACGCCTGAGAACCGCACAATCGACATCTACGCCCGCGGCTCAGGATCTATGGACTTCACAGTTACACCCTCAGCCGACTACATAAAAGTCTCCCCTTCCTCCGGCACTGTCTCGTACCCTTCTGGGACCTCGGACATCAGAGCAACAATTATCGTAGACTGGTCCTCCGCACCCAAAGGCTCTAGCAACACCAGCATCAGCATCAAACCCAAAACAGGCACTGAGGTAAAACTTTCTCTACCACTCAACAACGTAGCCGTCCCCGCCAACTTCAAAGGCTACGTCGAATCCAACGGCGCCGTCGCTATGGAAATGAATGGCTACACATCACGCACCGCAGGCACCGACTCCTCATCCCTGGAAGTCATACCGAACTACGGCCGCACCGACTCCGGACTCACCCTTCACCCTTCCACCGTCTCCACACAAACAACTGCCAGCGGCGCGAAAGCTGTCTACAGTTTCTACACGTTCTCGAGTGCAACTTCGGCGAAAGTCACGGTATACCAACCACCGACGTTTAACATCAACCCCGACAGCCCGCTTAAATTCGCCATCGCATTGGATACCGGGACGCCGACAACGGTCTCGCCGTGTCCGAAGAGTACGCTGGGTGCTATGCCGAGTGATTGGCATGATTCGGTGGTCAATGGGGCGAGGGTTAGTACGGTGACTCTTGGGAAAGTGGAGCCTGGGAAGCATGAGTTGAGTTTGTGGTTACTGGAGCCGGGGACTGTGGTGCATAGATTGGTTGTGGATTTGGGGGGTGTGAAGAGTAGTTATTTGGGGCCGCCTGAGAGCTCGAGGGTCGGATTTAGTTCGTGATGACTTTAAAGTGCACGATAGTCTCGAGAGGAAAGTCTCTGAATGGTCAGATATGGGGCGATTCTATATGTGCCATTCATGCATCGCCATAAATCTGCAATCAGGTTTTGTCCAACTCAATCCGATCGATCGTGTCCCCATATCCGTGGTCACGTTCAAAGACCATCTCTATTCTAACACTGCACGTTCCAATCCGCACAATCCATCACCATAGAAAGACGAGAAGGATAGATACGAAGCGCTTCAGCAAAGTCCGCCTGCGGCCCCTCTATTGTCGCATAATGATGAAGACTACCCAGACCAGCCTTGCAATCAAAGCAACCGCCAGTCTCACCCGGGAGGAACTTGTCGAACCACGCAAAGACGTCGATATGCGCCCAATTCTCACCGGGCTGCTCCTTATCCTCAAGCCAGATATTGATCTTGCGGGGCATGTTGCACCAGTACGACGTGCCTTCCGGACGGTAGCCTTCCCAGCAATTCTTCTTGTCGTCTGTCGCGAGTTTGAAGGCGGCGGCTGCGAGATGGATGAACGCTTCGCGGAGGCCGGGCTTGTCTTCGGGGAAGTAGTTGGCCTGTACGCCGACGAAGAGTTTGCCGTCGCCTGAGAGGTGCTGGCTTTCGTTGGAGTATTCGACGTCGTCGAAGATGGCGTTCATGGAGCCGGGGTTGCAGGTCTCGCGACCGAGGCGGTGTTCTGGACACTGCTTGCTGAGGGCATTTTTGATACTATTGTAGAGGAGGTCGCCGTAGTCGTTGTGGCTGTGGTACTGTCCGACGTGGACTTTCGTATGCTCGTTGTCGCCATTGTGGTGCACCTGAAGGCGAAGAATGGGATCATGGGCTGATGTGGTGGCAAAGATGTTTTCGTCGGCAATATTTCCATCAACCCATTTGCCATCGACGAGAGCGATTTGACTCGGGGAACCAGGTTCCCAGGCGGAGGACAGGGCGGGAGGATCGTCTCGAGTCTTCAGGTTCTTGGAGCACATGACGTCCCAACTGAAGCAATCCACGACAACATCCAGCTTGTCCGTCTTACCAATAGCCTTCTTGAACTCCTCTTCTGGGCCTTGGTCGAACGCAAATGCATTGGCTCTGCCAACAATAGCCTTACAGTCGAAGCATCCTCCCATGCTCGTGCCCTTGGAAAATCCCAGATGAACTGTGATGAAGGCATCAGACCCATCGATGGCCCCAGTGTCGAGCCAGACCTTGACCTCGTGAGGAAGGTTGCACCAGTGATAGTCCTTGCCGTTCATCTTCTTAGTGAAGCAGTTCTTTTCATCCTCAGATCCGACGCTAAAGGTACCAGCGACTTGATGGATGAATGCATCTTTCAAGCCTTGCTTATTCTTGGGGAAATTGTTCTTGTAGCCTTGAATGTAGACCTCAGCGTCGGTCTTGACTGATCCCCTGTAGATATACTCTACGTTCGGAATAGAGGCTGCATCATTGGGCGTGCATGTGTTCTGACCATACTCCTCTTTGCACATCTTGTGGAGTCCATCATGAATGGCATCGTATAGTGCCTGACCTTTGTACTGGCCAACATGGACTTTGTCACCGGTGGAAATGCGAACTCGCAGAACTGGATCGTGAGTAGTCGCAGTGACTTCGCCAGAGAACCAATTGCCGTTATGGAGACTAAGGGTCTCTGAGGTGGACCTTTCTGTTGCGTGCGAAGGCTCTTCTAAACGGCGCATTTTCATCTTGGAGCCGTCGATGTGAGTCACTTTGTTGTTGGTGCAACGTTCTTGGGACCAAATATTACTTGCTCCCAACGCAGACTTAAACTCATCTTGAACACCGTCCTTGTTGTTCCTCAGAAAGTCGCCTACAGCCCCAAGTACAGCCGTGCAATCGAACGATCCTCCCTTAACCGGCGTATAGTTTGGTCGGAGATGGAGGCACAGCATTGAGGTATCCTTCAGTTCCGGCTGCGAATTGTAGACACAGGCGCCCCGCGGTGCGTTGCAGTGATAAACATTTCCGCGCCCTTTAAGATCGTCGTGGTAGCAATTCTTGCTGTCCATAGTGGAAAGCATGAAGGCAGCAGCGAGTTGGTGCATCAAGGCTCCCCGGACGTCTGTATGCTGCCTAGGAAAGTTGTTGCCAGAAACGTAAGCATCGATATGGCCGTCGTTTTTGAAGTTGCTGTGGTCGTCCCACTCAATATGTTCGATTCGAACGACTTTGTCGGTGATGCAGCTGTCCGCGAAGCCGCCTTTAGGGCACAGCTTATCTAGGGCTGTGTAGACCTTATCGTACAAGTCCTGACCAGTAAGACGCCCAACAGGGACGAAGTCGTTTTCGATCTGCGTCAGGATAGCCGTGTAGTCACCTCGAGGTAGGAGGTCACTATGTTCGAGGCTTGCAAGGGTGAGGGTCGAAAACACCGCTGCGATGATATGCAGGAGCTTCATGGCGGTCGCGATTGCCCTCGAGCGGGGAGGAACGATCGAAGGTCGGGGACTCGTTGAAGATACGGTAATTCGTGGCGGGGAATGAAGGCCGTGGGAGAAAGGTTACTTGAGTCGGCACACGAGAGGTTTGCGTACACTATTTCTGGGTGAAGGAGGAGGGTAGAGAATCTTGGCGCGACAAGGCGGGCCTTGGGCTAGGTGCAAAGATTGGAACGTGCTCGAGATTGTTGGTCATAGAGAAGCGGGAGAATTTGCCTTCTTACTAACCCTGGAGAAAGCGAGTAAAGAAATAACTGGAAGACGCAGCTTAGACGTACTACTGATTCCCTTGGAATAGCCATTCCAAGGTCTGCTATGGCATAAACATCCAAGTCATGTGAGCACGAAGCCGATGACTCAGGCAGGCGCGGTTCGTGGGTGTAGGTAATGCGATAGAAGCCACTTCCCAGCCTGAAACCTTTGTATCTTGCCGTTCTCCACGCCAGATCCTCTCCTCGCATTCAGAGAGTATAACCTTAAGCATTCCAGGTCCTTGCAACATCCATTCGCCAACCGCCGGCTTCACAGCATCCCGAACGTCTCTTTATACAATACTCAACTGAAGCAGACTGGCCGCCTTTCTCTCATCTAGAGATCTTACTCTTAGAAATTACTTCACACTTCAGGGTAGCTGGTGAAAGACGTAAGACGTTGATCCCGCCTGATCAAGTCTTTTCCCTTTAGGCCTCATTATAAGATCACCTAAAGCGCTGGTAGACCCATAGTGGAGGTGATTCCGATTCTTCGACTCTTGCTTCTGTGAAGATTCTTGCTGGTCGAAGCGCTTCCACGGAGCGATGGGGAACGGGAACGAACGACGGCTCAGGCTCATAAGTAAAACTCGCAGTTTCGACGTGAACGAGGGCAGGTACAGCCCAATAGAAACCCAAATCCAGTTGGCCTAGATAAGACCAGAAATAGCGTCAGAAGGTATAAGGTCTTGGCTGTGCGCGCAAGGGATTGAATTCCGAATCGGTGACGTCATCATACATCGTCTCAACGCGTCTCTTCAACAAGCCCTTCATCAACCGTTACCAAAACGCAACGTTCGCCTTTCGATTAACATACAAAGGTCTTCACTCTAGAGTGACTTCTTGTGCTGCATAGAAGTTCTACCAGAGTCTAGATTTGTCGGTTTCATAGGAAGCTGTGATGAAATTAGAAATCGCGCAAAGATACCACGTCGACGTGCTGAGGACATACTTAGGCTTCGAGGTCAATCTGACGACGCTAAACTCTATGCTCCGAGCGCATATCCGAGCAAGTCTGAGGGGAATCCAGCACACCGGTCATAGAAGGCAGATATGCCTTTGTATCACAGCTGTTACCCCCTGGAAACATTGATATTGCGCGACTCGGGTCCGCAGAGAACGCAGAAGACGATCAGTCGTGTCACCACCGACAAAGGTCCTTGTCCAAGTTAGTGGACACGAGCAGGCTGAGTTCTAGAATGCTACCTGTTGCTGATCAGCGATTTCGCATACTTCTGGAGCATTATGTGGGAAGTAACAATGGAAGATTCTGTAGAAGCTTATCACGCGTTGATGTGCACTAATCTGGAGGATTCGTGCTGATCCGGCTACGTGCAGGCAGATTCGAGCTGAAAGAGGAAGTCCGTGATTAGCGAAAGTATTGAAACACGAAGCAATATAGAAGGGGGCGCACCCGAAGAGATATGAGGTCCGATATGAATTGAGGTTGTGCAACGGTTTCAGACCTTGTCGAAAGATCGAAGGTGTGGGGGCGAAATGCGAATAACTCATATAGACGCGATGCTGCAGTTCAAACGAGCGTAACTTGCTACCTGCTATTCGCTTTACATCTTCTCCTCGTAGTATGAGCAGCCAAAAAGTTACTGTTTATATGTACTGAGGAGTCTATCAACACCGAACATGCCGACCTTTGCTGCAAATGCGGATGAATATTCTGGCAAGCCTCTGTGGGACACTTCGCTTGCATCTGCGATTATCGGAACAGCTTGCATTGCTTTGTTCTACATCTTCCGATGGCGTCGCAGAACAGCCAAAGGGTTGCACTTCTGGTGTTTGCTCCCCCTGGCCTATGTCTTCTGCCTATCGCAAAGCGTGTTGTCCATGTGTAAGTAAGCTCACCCGATGAATCTCAGCGTGAGAGTCATTAATGATATTTAGGGGCGACTGAAAGAGCTGGAGTGGGCAGACACCTTGGTGCTCTCACCCGGGAACAAATCAAATCATTTCTCCAGTACTTGAAGGCTATGGACTACACGAATTGCTTATCAATAACCTTTACACGAATCGCTCTTCTCAGTCTCTATCTGCAGCACCTCCCTCCTTCACAGCGGACTCATCGAATCCTAGTTAAAGTCACGATTGGGTTTGTCGCGGCGACTGGTGTCGCAGGCATCCTCTTGACATCTCTGATCTGTAGACCGATTTCGGCATGGTGGAATCTGTCGGGGGAGGACAGATGTGGCAACATCTTGCTCTCTTATCGCATGTACAGCATCCCAAACATCGCAGCCTCACTAGCTATTATCTTCATTATGCTCTTTTCAATCCGACGGCCAGATATCTCACGCTTGACGAAGATATGCTCGATGAGCATCTCGACCCTGCTCAGTGTTGGTATTGCAACGAGCCTGGTACGCGTGTTGCTCTACCACGACGACATGGATTTTACCTATACCCATATTACGCCCCAAATCATGATGATTGCGGAGCCGGAAATATACCTCGTTGCAGCTTGTTTACCTGCTGTTGTCCTTTCCCCCATCATTCCTAACTCCGAAGTCGCCAAACAGAAGGGGAAAGATTTAGAACAGAACAATCCGTTTGCGTGGAGTAACAGAGTCGAAATGGACGTTGATAACGTACGTGGTGAGCTCGATGCACCAGCGGTGGGGACTGTACCAGAAATAGGAGGCCGTGAGCGCGCAAGAGTCGGAGAATTGGACGCCGTGAGTACTTCAAGAGCGGTGGAGATAGGAACCGAAGCAAATCGCAGCGCTTGGGAGCTTGATGCCGCTGGATCTCCACAAAGCAGAGATGCGAGGGTCTAGAATTATTATGGGGGGTTAGACACAGACAACAGGGTATTGAGTGTTCAAGAATATTCGACTTATATTCATCAGTGGAGCGGGATCTCAATCAACGACCATAACTCTTAAGAGGAGTTCCAACAAAACCCCATCGCGGTACATGTACCTCATATTCTCTGTCCGCGGTGTTGGGATGCAGATACCGAACGATCATGCTGTAGGTGCGCTTCACTCTTCCAAGATCCCTCAGCTAGGATCTCGCCCAAACATTAGCGGTGCTTCTGAGTAGGGATCCAAACAAGTATCTATGTCCCTACTGCGGCCTACTCGATTAAGCGTCTATGGTTCTAATCGCATCAGCGAATGACCTTCTGAAGTGCCTGTACGAGTGTAGAGGTAATAGCTCAACTTCACGAGGGTAGTATCGAGTGCCCTGCTGATACCTAGTGTCTGGAGGCACTTACCGCTCCTAGTACGCCCTGTATCGGCTGCTCATTATTCGGAGCCGAGAACATTCTCGCTCTATCACATCCCTCATTTCCCATGCTCGAAATGTGTGAAAGTGGCAGTATTCAACTAGATGGCTCTAATAACCCTGAATCAGCTTCAAGATATTGATTTCCTATCTCTAAACATCTCCGCTGATGAACGACCGACATAGAAACCGTGATGATGTGCAGCGAATATGTGGATATCTATCCGTAAACTACGATTGTGACACTCCTCACAAGTTACGATCCACAAAGTCGATAATTCTATCATAGAAAACCGACGCGTTGGCCGCAAAATTGAGCCCATGCCCCGCTGAAGGATGCAGGTACGTCTCTATTTTCGCGCCCGGAAACACATCTTTTTGAACCCCATACTTGAAGCGATCCGCACAATATCCACCGCATAAAATCAGGTCGTACTCACCCGCAGCTATGAGCACCTTTCCCTTGTACTTTGGTGAAGCTAGAGTGATTGCTTCCGCAGTCGTGAGCTCTCCTATGGCGACCGGCTGGCTGATCGATAGCGTATATTCGATAGTCGGGATGTCTAAGGGCTCGTGGAAGAAGCCCACGGTCAGGCCATATATGTCGCCGAAGCCAAAGTACGCATCCCCACGGGTGGAGTCAAGACGAGCGCTTTGGAAGGACTGACTTATGGGCAGGGTGATGCGGGCAGGGTCCGTGGCATTGGGATAACTGAAACCGGTGACGACGAGTCCTGAAACCATTGATTAGCGACTTGTTGGAAGGTTAGATCGCTTTTGCAATAGGCATACCTTCGGCAAGGTCAGGGTACTTAGCGATTGCGCCGTTTGAGAAAAAGGATCCCAGAGAGTGCCCAACGAGTACAATCTTGGTAGCAGCAGTTTGGCCTGTGTATTTTCCACTGCGGATACCATGGGCTATCTTTGCAAGGAGTTCGACTTGATTACTAGCTTGCGCTTCATAGCCTGAGATACTTCGACAGTGTCAGTCTCTCATACTTTTCAAGAGCTTGGGCTGGTTACATTGGTGATAGACCCAAACCAAGTCTATCATAGTAGAACACAGAGTACCCGTTATCTAAGGCGTGTTCAACGAAGTTGTATTCTTCTGGTTTGTGTGATGAAGTCCAGTAGCTAAGTGGCGTTAGTGTTGCATTTTCAGGGTCGGCATGGCTTTTCTTGACTAACCGTCGATCGAATCCTCCTCCATGAGTTGCAAGTAACACAGTTTCTTCTTTTCTAATCCTTTTCTTGGTGGGAGAGCAGAACGTTCCAGACAGCTCGTATGTACTTGTCACATTTTCTGATCCTGAGAATGGATGGTATGTGGCTTCCTTGTTGACGTTTGCCATGCCCATAAGCTGGACTGCAACGTCATAGTTGTTCTGTATCTTCGGAAGGCCCCAGATGTTTCTGGTCCAAGTCACCTCTTCTTTGATGGTGTAATCGGTGCATACACCATTCGCGGGGTGGGGGTATTCATGAGGACTCGGATGAGTCGGTGCGGTGAAAACAGGATTGGTGAGGACCGCAAGGAGAAGGAAGATGAGAGTGGCCATTGTAGCAGCGATACGAAAAGCTCGAAAACCGAGAAAGGTGCGTTGATTAGAATGTCTCGCATCCTCGCTGAGCAGAGTTTCTTAAGTAGCAGCTCGTACTCATTCCAAATCATCCTTGAAGCTTTGCAATTGTAATGTTCAGGTGGCGCCCATCAGCAGAGCTCTGTCGACTCATCGTATCGGCTCGGCCAACAACACAGCTTCCATACCTCCCTAGGAAGCGGCATATATTATCAACGCGATCTCATTGGTAGAGATTAGATGACCTTACCGACGTAAAAACCTTGAAAGTTGTATTGCTGGACGAGTCGATACGATATTGCTAATTTCTTCTCGTTGTCGCGAAGAGTTTGAGAACATCGTAAATAATAGTGGTTGGTGGTTTCGTATAATCGTAATTTATGTACTAGCGTAAAATATAATATCTGTAATTGATCTCGGCATACTTCACTTGTCGGACTAGAACGCTGTACCTGTTTGCAGTTCAGTGGGGCTGTGCCGGCAATGACGGCATCTTAGCGAGGCACTGGTACACAAAGAACGAGGTCGGTCATCCTCCTTTCCCGCACACCGTTCTACGCATCCGTGTGTACGCGCGCCACGACAATGAACATGTATTTGGCCAGCCGCAAATCGCTTTACGACTTAGATAATGTACATTGTTTAGCTCCGAGGTCACTGATTGCTTATGACCAAATCAAATTCCGAGTTTCCGTCCGTATGCAGATACGGACCCGTCTGACGCCTTGGATTTAGAACGATTTCAAGATTACAGAAGCGATATAGAACCTCTCCCCGGGATCCAGACGCGCATTTCGAGTGCCCTTTGGATTCCAAAAGAATTGAAGTTCATGAGTCAATCAAACAAATCTGTTTGACCTCGAAATGTTCGCTGGCGAGGCAGAAGAGGCAGCAGAGGAAGGTTGGTGATCGCATACCCACCACTAAATCCTCCAGAAATGCTTCATATCCTAATATTGATTCAGGGCATAGACCATGTCCAAACACTAGAATGGGAGAATACCGCACAAGTTGAAGATGTGTGAAGTTTGAATTTGTTGGACCCTAGGTAACTGCATCCGCAGGGCCGCTGATTTCAAGGCGAGACAGCATGGTCTGGGAACGCCGAGACATGTAAACCCCCCAAGACTGATTCCCAGTGTGTAGACGTATAGAGAACTCTATGAAGGTTCATTTATATGATTGGGGAAGTTGAGAAGCCCATAGAGTCGTTGAAATTCGCGCATTAAGATAAAGTCAAGTTCATCGAAATCTCGTACGGTATAGCAGGTACCAAAACCAAGAAATGGTGAACCAAGTGTTTGAACGAAAAGGAGTTGGCAAAAGGACACACTTCGTTCACCTAGATCTTGAATTCTCTGCAAGAGGTATGATTCTCGAGGGAAACCTCTTCAATTTCCCGTCGATTACATCGGCAGCATCATTGAATGTTTTGGTTAATGTGATTACTTAGGTGTCATACCCATTTTGGTCTTAGGAAAAAGTGGAGTCCCCCCTCCCTCCCCATGCTCACTCTGCTCACACTTTCTTTGCTTGCCCTAATTGTGGTTTCTCTGCACGGGCGAAAGTCCTCCTCGAATGCATGCAACGACAGTCGAATAGAGCAAGTTTTAGATCACTAGGCGCTTGCATATCCGTTCGGTGCATACCGTAGATGCATAATACTCGCGGTTCAATTATGATTGGTGAGATGTTCTGGGTCCTGAGCCTTAGGCATCATATGTCAATCTCTTCTATTTTGGGTTAGCTTGGCATTTCGAGGCTATGCAGGAGGCTTAGACGTCAGTATGTTGGCTTGGCGCCCTGAGGGTAAGCAAGCTTGCTTAGACTTAATATCTTCGCAAGGGAAGAATTCTGCTGACTTTCAATTGCCTCAATCATTTATGGAATAGTGGAGACAGACCATGGTGATGTTATTATCGATTTGTTAGATAGAAGATATGCTTTAGGGTTTCGAGCTACACCTCCTACTCCTCCTCCTCGGCTTCTTCTTCATCGATTGGAGTCAACCAAGGACCGCAAACAATTTTAGTGTAATACTGAACAAGTCAGCGAGATGGGAGAACTTTGGCCGGGCAAAGATGCTGAATTGAAGCGCTCCGAGAACTGGTTTCACTTCGAAGATGTTGACATGAGACGCTCCGAGTTTCGACTTCTGCGGCTTTCAAGGAAGAGGCCTGGTGAAGATAATCCTCAAACCATGGAATGTGAGCTCTTCCATGTGGACTTGGATAGCCGCCATGCTATGATGCCGTATGAAGCTCTTTCGTATTACTGGGGAGAAAAATTTATGACTCATGTCATCAAAGTCAACGGGAAGTCGATGTCTATTACAAGTCACTTGTATGATGCGCTCAAACATTTACGATCGGACGAGGAGGTTCGAATTCTATGGATCGATGCTGTCTGTATCAATCAAGATAACATACAAGAGCGAGGACATCAGGTGAAGCGAATGCATGTGATATACCAGCATGCTGAGAGAGTAATTGTCTGGTTGGGCGAAGGTTCAGCATGTACGGACTTTGCTATGGACTCTATCGATCGACTACACACGGAAGCTACCAAGCATCCGCATGAGGCCTGGAGGCCTGGCGATTGGCAGTGGAGGGCCTGCTGGAGGGCATATAAGTCTGTTGCATAGCATGAGGATCGCGAGCTAGAAGAGAATGAACGGTGTGGTATGGAAGTGTTAATGGCCGCGCCATGGTTCAAAAGGGTTTGGATATTGCAGGAAATTGCTAACGCAAAGGCTGCAACTCTGTTTCAGCCCGCACGTTTAGTCTTGCTCCAGGCCTAATTGGGATCAAGTTGCAACCCCATTGCGAAAAGGTCTTGGAGCTATTTCCGGGATGGTCAAGGCGAGGCTCATGGTGGAAGGACAGAAGAGATTTTTGCACCTTGTTGAGAAAGTTTAAGAGATCTGCAGCGACCGATCCTCGAGATAAGATTTACGCCCTAACGGGCCTGTGCCGAACCGACGACGAGAGGGATTCGATCAATGTCGACTACTCCCTTCAGGAGCCTACAGTAGTCATGAACACGATGAAGGTGTTGCTATCGTACAAGACTACTATTGATACGACCTTACATCAAGAGTACCTACCTTGTTTACCATGGTGGACCATGGAAAAGCTCCTATCGAGACTAGACTTTCTTGCAGGCGACGTCCTTGACTGGGCAGTTTGGCTCGAAAACATTGAAGTGGCATACGTCATAGTAGAAATTGCCGCATCAGGCAAGGCCGTCTACGACTCTGCATACCGCAGAATCTCAGAACCATCAAGTTGCATGTCTTTCTTTCATGCAATCCCAGTAAGCGAATGGAAGACCTGGTGGAATTTTTTTACGGAGACGAATATCTGCCCGGTATCAAATGGAATGCAGATGAGACAAACCATTTACTCTTACAAGATGACATGGTTCCTGTTGCTACACTGGAGACTTTACTACAGAAGATTGAGGATAAAATGCAGGACGATACGCGCAAGAATGCAATGTTTCTTCTTAGCCGCCGGTACAACATCAATTGCCCTATCTCTTTCAAAAATTTGGGTAGAAACAGGAAAAGCCTTCGCAGGTAGCGGCACGTTGCGGTCAACAACACATTCAATCACGAACGAAAGATTGAAATTTCTATCTTTGGGAAAAGATCATTAAGTAGACTCCCACGCTGAAAGCCGAATTGGTAGTGCCCATGTGGGTTACTCAACGTCTAATCTCCACTCATGAACCCATAGCCTGGTCGTCTGATTCTTTATTAAAATGAAACACGAACGTGACCAGGGTCTTAATGATCGCGGAGACCAATACAACAACGCCCAGATTCGTCCTTGCACCTACACCTGCGCCCATAAAACTCCCAACAAGTAGCATGAGCAGAAACAGTACTCTCCTGTTTCTCCCTCGATTTTGTGATATCTTTGCAAGTAGATTGGGGTCGATGAAAATGTCGATATACGCAGCCGTCGCCATCGCCGTGGTGATGTCAGTGATCTGTAACCCTCGAACCACGGCGACTCGCGATCCAGAAGAGAAGGCTAATAGACCAAGGATGACTCGGCCAAGTACGGTGTTCATGTCCATAACGCGAGCATATCGCCATTGTAGTGCAGCAGCGATGTAGACGAGCGTGGTTGATAGAGCGCCTGACACGACGAGCCATCCACGTATTCGAGCTATCTTGAAGTAGTTCGCTGTTTGACCAGTTACTAGAACTCCGATGATGAAGAAGCCCAGTGAAACCGAGATTGCTGCAATCGAAGGAGTGGCTCCTTCTCTCCATTGTTATTATTCCTCAACGCGCCCACAGCGAAGAGGACCGTGTTTCCAGTCTGGTTCGAAGCGAAGCAGTGAAAGTCTGGGAATAAGATGGCGTCTTGGGTACCGATAGCTAAGGCGTGGAGATATAATTCGATCTCGAGGAGGCTGGACTTTAGATGCAGGTTGTGTTTGAGATGAGTGATGAGTCGTTGAGCGTTGGTGTATTCTCCAGCGAAGCCCTCTTTGTGATGATGCAAGTCGACGGATGTGGAAGGTAATATATCGGAGTCGCTCATTATGAATTGTAGATTGTTCGCAGATGATGAGCGTTGTTATGCTTCGAGGTCTGGTAGATCGCATAGTGGTAACGCGGTAGCTTTTGTTCAAGATGAACTTGTCGTTAGAGAACCACAAGTACTTGTTGAATTCGGGACCTTGAAGACTACTCCCCGGCGACCTTCGCAGACGAAGACGCCGAAAGCTCTCTGTGGCGACACTAGCAACTATTGGTAACACAGTAGCTGTTGTATATCTTTAGGCACTAGGTCGGGAATGCGTTGGCGTACGAGAATCAATCATCAAACCATCATGTCATGATTGCATTGCTGCTTGCTGACATCTACAGCCCGAACATCCGTTGATACCATGCCATTCCTTCCGTAGCGCAGAGTTTCTTCGTTAACAAGCAACCGCAAGGTTGTTATCGATTCCATTGATTTATTCTTTCGTTCACCAACAGTCCCTGCTAGCATGCATATCTATACGATACATTACGCCCGAAATTACTTGATGAGGCCTTTGGGACCGCCCCACCTCCCGACTATGTGATACTTTCCATACACCCAGGGAAAAAAGTCCTTCTTCAAGTGGTAGAAGGCCCGACGAGGAACACCTTGGTCAACGCCGAACAACTTGTTGAACGTTTCTTTCGGTTCACTACCGTACTTGAACTCAGCGAGAAGGACTTTGCGATCCCCTGTTAAGAGAGGACATGACGTGTAGCCGTCATATTCTGATATGGGCTCTTTTCCTTGAATAGTCTCTAGTAGGTTGGAGACAAGCACTGGTGCTTGAGATGTAATAGCCGCCACTGTCTTAGAGGTAGGCAGACTGGAAGCGTCTCCAATCGACCAGACATTGTTGAACTTCTTGTGGCGGAGAGTTTTCTCGTTTACGTCGACATAACCAGCTTCGTTTGCTAGATCGCTATCCTTGACGAATGCATAAGGTCGATTCTTAGGCGCAACGTGCAGAAAGTCGAATTGTTTCTTGACATGTTGCTTTCCCGGACGAGCAAAAGTCGCTGTATTCCCATCTATAGCAACGAGATCGTGTTCGAAAAGTCCCCCGACACCTCTTTCCACCCGTAGGCGTTCGAGAACAGCGCTATACTTGGGTACCCCGAACATAGTAGGAAGTCCAGTAGCAAACGTGATGTTGATTGCTGACTGATCACTTGTATCGTACAAGCCCGCTCGCTTCCAGTGATCCAGCGCAAGCCACATGATCTTCTGCGGCGCACCAGCACACTTGACCACGCCGGCAGGCTGAGTAAAAATAGCATTGCCCTTTTCGAGTTTCTTGATCGAGCGAAATACCTTGTCGCAGTAGTCGTAGTTGTAGATCGTTGATACAAGAGAATCTGGGTTTGCAAGAGCTTCAGGCAAGCCTTTGACACTCTCGAGATCGACGACGATACCGGGTGCGACGACGAGATGTTCGTAGCTGATCTTATCGTTGTCTCCCAGGGTGATTTGATTTTCTCCTGGGGATATGGCGCTAACGCTCTTGTTGTAGAATTTGAATTTGGGATTCATCAAGCTAGCAAGTGGTTTCCGTAATTCTTCCTTGCTCTTAAGACCACCTCCGACCAGTGACCAGCCAGGTTGATAGTGGTGCCATTGCGACGGGTCAACGATAGCTATGTCGTCTTGGGAAAAGTTGCCTTTTCGAAGGAGTTGATGGCTCAGGGCGATACCGGCGGAACCGCCGCCTATCACGACGATTCTGTGACTGCGGGCGACACTGCTCACTGGCGCAACCGTTGCGAGACTTCGCACTGTCTGTAATGGAGGTCGCATAACGGGCGATGCCTGGCGGATGGCACTGCGTGGCCACACTGTCCAATTAGGTGCGACGAATAATCGTACGCAAACCCAAAAATTCAGAGGGAGTGAGAGAGGAGCCCCAAAGATAGAGGATCAACCGATTGAGCCGTGCTGGCTCTTTGTGTTCTCAATGAAAACTTTCCAAGTGTCAGCGGCAGCTCATGGCTCGGAACTTTGACGACTAATCTTTAATGCTAGCGGTTGATTAATTTTTGGTAGCGCCAGTGCGCTCTAGCGTGGTTCGTCGCTTTCGGCGAAGTGGTGCTCAGGCCGCTTACAAGGGTCGGTCCATCGGCGACTTCGAATCGGGGACCTCGTCCACCATGAAGCGCATGCGGTTGCATACTCATCATGCTAGAGCCCGATGCTCACGATTCGACTATATAGACAGAATAGCTGGTTGTCTGTCGAATGCATGTATCCTCAATCTGCTCCTCAGCCTACTCAAAATATTCGCTTAGTTCTTGAGGACATGAAGACTATTCGAATAATCAGCACTGCCGGATGTTCGACAAAGACAGCTCTGTTTTCAAGAACGGTCGAACCAAATCAAGCTGCCGTTTCTGGTGTTTGGGCGAAGCAGAACCGAGCCTTTCACCACCATACCCGAAACGAGACTAGCACCACACTACGTGTTGTAGCTAGACCTCTCCCAAAAGCAAACTACTTGAACCTTAAGCGTAGTGTGCATCGAACCTCACTGTCTGTTCCCACATCTAGTAGTAGACGGCAGGCCCCATTCAGCACACAAACAACCATGCCTCAGGAACCTACTATCCACAGCTCGTACGAGAAAAAGACGGGAACATGGCAGTACGTGGTCGCTGATCCATCAACTCTAAAGGCTGTCATCATCGACTCAGTGCTAGACTACGACCCTTCGACTCAGACCATCAGTACCGAGACAGCAGAGTGTCTGCTTTCGATGATCTCGGACAAAGGCTACAAGATCGAGAAGATCCTCGAGACCCATGCTCACGCCGACCACCTGACCGCGGCCTCATATCTACAGAATCGCCTCGAACGGGAACAGGGCTTCAAAGCACCCATCTGTATCGGAAAGCGTATAACGCAAGTGCAGGATATGTTTGGCCAGAGATATGGAGTTCCTGCCGACGAATACAAAGGTGTTTTTGACAAGTTCTTTGATGACGAGGAGTCGTTCGAGATTGGCAACCTGACTGCTACCGTCACCCATCTTCCAGGTCATACGCCCGATCATATCGGATACATCATTGGAGGTGAGAGAAAAATTCCAAAACAATCATGATGTGAAGCATTGACTGACACCTTGCCAGAAAATGTATTCTGTGGCGACTCACTGTTCCATACAGACATAGGTACCGCTCGCGCTGACTTCCCAGGTGGAAGCGCCTCAAGTCTATACAACTCGGGGCGCAAACTCCTCCAGCTCCCAGGGCACTACAAGATCTGGCTAGGTCACGATTATCCGTCAGTAGAGCGTGGTACACCCGTAGATTGCTTGAGTGTTCGCGACCACAAGGAGCGAAACAAGCATCTCGCGAATAATACCACACAGGAAGAGTTTGTGTCGATGCGAGAGGCGCGCGATGCGACGCTGGCAGCGCCCAAGTTGCTGCATCCTTCTTTGCAGATGAACATCCGAGCAGGGCGACTTCCAATTTCCACACCGATGGGACTTCGGTTCCTTCATCTTCCTCTGAAGTTTAAAGGTGCGGAATGGGGAGCTTGATAGAATTGGGCCCCATTGTAGAGATACTGGTGTAATATATTGTAGTACATAAACTAGATGACTCCGGGGTTTGCAAACGCTTGGTAGAATTGGCATGATTGAGGTGACGACAAGGCTCAGAGCAGCCGTACATCATACTCCAGTTCGTTCTTGGGTGTCATTGAGAATAAATTGTGCACATGTTGTGATTTGACTGGCGCACTTATACATTTTTACGCAATTTAAATTATGCGTTAGAGACAGAAAACATCGGTATCTAAGCCCATGAGCCCATGTAGATCCTGAACATCAAGGTTCTCCAGCCATAGATTGCTTGTCATCGCATTAGAAGAAGTGTCCATCCCGTTAGCCACGACGTCTTCTTGCTGTATAGGGTCTAAGTTTTCGGTGCGCGAAGGATGAAACACTGACCGAGCTACCTTCTTCAAAGCGCGTACAACTACCTCGGCAATTGGCCAGATTCGACCCAAGGACTTTAGCACTCCCAAGATCAACGTAATGCGATCATGATGCTGTTCAAGACAGAAGTTCGACCCTTTCGAATGAATCATGCTGGTTGAAAGTTGAACAATGGCAGCGAGTGCCAGCGGGTAGACCACGAAAGGACTATGTCTCTGAACGGGAGTCCGAAACGCCGCGAGCATCGAAAGTGCTTTAGATGCATCGATTGCTTTGATGGAATGTACGTGTTGCCGTGTACATGGGCAGACGAATTTCACCCCATTATTACCTGGTACATCTGTGGTGAATGGGCCCGGTGAGGCTAGATCGCCCCTGGGAAAGTGTAAAAGGATGGTCGCATACTGGATGATGGTATGTGCTTGGAACATAAGCTCATCTAGCTCACCATAGGTATTGACGATTTCCGATTCAGATTTGGATGCTGGTAAGTGGTGCAAGAAGGCTGCCAGGGCATTGTCCACAGCCTGCACTTTGTCCCTATGCACTCCATGGGATCCGGTAATGGTCAAGACTCGTCCAAGGAGACGGACAGCTTCGACGCGATAGCAGAAGGATGAGAATACAATCTCGTCGTCTGCAAATACACTGCTCTCGAAGTCATCTCTGGATGCGGGAGTGAGCGTGCACATGCCATTGTCGTACATACTATCATCGCATGGCAACAGGACGTCGGCGCTAACGGTGTTCGTCTTGAAGCCGAATTTTCGCTGAAATGCAGCAATGCAGCCGTCTGTCACATATAACTCGTACCATGTTCTACGCATGCTCTCCTCTTCTGTCGGGTCATTGTGTGCGTGTAAAACGGCAAAGTCGCGACGGTGCATTCCCAAGTCGATGGCGATCTCAATTGCCTGAGCCAGCATCTGCTGACCCTCCTGAATCTCATTTCGAGCACAGAGAGATATAGCGTAGAGAAGACGGGCTTGTACCATTTCTGTTGTGTCCTGATCCCCGTCTTCAATCTCTCTTTCAACTGCCTTTCGTAATATATCGCTGGAGCTTGATGGCGAGAAATGGCTTCCTATAAATTCGACCACAGCTTTCAGCGACCGGGAGTAGGCGCGCTCCCAGTATAGACCCCTTGGCAGCAGGATGGGATGACTGGCGTGAAAGTTGAGAAAGTACAAATTGACTAGCTGCTCGTCATCAACCCATGAAGAGAATTGCCCGGATCGCTGGCTAGTCGGATCATTTGGCAACACGGGCAGAGTTGACCGAGTACTAAGTAATGGATGGTCGAATGATCTGGCAGCTTGCGTTGGCCGATCGAAGCCTGAGTCATTGGTTGGGCTGCGCTGCGACGGCTCGGAAAAAGAGTATGGCGACGTCTGACTACTGATCGGCTCGGCTCCATGGGTCCTTTGCTTAGTGCCTCGTCGAAGGCCACGTCTCGAGGGTGTGTAGCTACAAGATAGCCCGCGAGACACGCAACGTGCGCATCCAGGTGTTTTGCCGTCGCACTTCAAGTGCATTCGGCGACAGTTCAGGCAAGCCAAAGGAGCGGGTCGGGCTAGCAGCGCTGCTTCTGGGGAGTGGGAAGGCATGGAATCTCCAGACATAGTGGATGGTGCGAGAAAGCCGACGGCAAATGGTGGACTAAGAGTAGAGCCCGATTTTTTGGGGTCGGTGCTCACATATACAGGATCTGTGGACTGTGGTGTTTCACGTCACCTGAGTTTAATCGGCGACCTTTGTTGGGCGGCGACCTCGGCATCAACCCCCGATCTAGCGCAGGGTCTCCCCACCAAAAAAGGAACAGATTTAACGACTTCGGCGAGGATAGCTTGCGTCACACAAGATCATTCTTCCTGCTTCGCGATCAATTTCTGTCATCTCTTGATGTATTCGAGGAATTACTTTCATCGGATGCGCTTGGAGTCCGAGTTAGCAAAGCGAAATCTGGAATAGTCTCATATGCTCGCAACTCAATATAGCAGCTGAGCAAGACCCATACCAGATGCGAACATGCTCGCTACGGTCACTATACTGGCTGTCGCCAGCATACTCATTCCACTGATGCCATGGCCCGAAGTACAACCACCTGCCAGCCTGGCTCCGAACACCATCGTCACACCTCCCAAAACAGCTCTTGCGGGCGAGATCCCCAGACTCATGTCTGTTGCGGGCATCGCGAACTTTGGCATCGCTCTGACAAGTGCCGCCGCGCCTATCATAACCCCAGCAGCGAATACCACGGATGGAGTCGCTGTTTTGACACATTTTCTGTCCTCGCTTTTTTGGAAAATGCTGCACATCCTGGCGCCGATGTCTTCGTATGCTGTTGAGATGCCCACAGGTGCTCGACGAATGATTAAGGAGGCGACCTGTGCTGCCCCGATGAATAGCCCACCCAGGACCGGAGGAAGGAAGGGATTCTGTTGAGTTGGAGGAGCCAGCGCCGTCGCGATACTAACTATGGATGTATACATGGCCACCCATGCAAGGACCGCCGAGTCAGCATCGACGTGAAGTTTCGTGTAGAGCCAGAGATCTTCATCTTTTGTTTTTGCGTCGCTGCTGCTGTGCTTCAAGTATCCCTGAAGGGAGACATAGAGCAACCCTCCTAGAAATCCACCAGCGAAGGAATAGATTCCAGGATATGTCTGTGTAACAACCTGAACGAGGACTGTCCCAGGGCAAGCTCCTGTAAGTGTCATTCCCAAGCCTATCATTGCCCCCCCAATTATGTTTCCATCGTACGGCAGTCCGGTTATGAGCAGTGATGGAGCACGGGGCTTTTTCGGTACGTAGCCGGAGCGTGAGAGGAGATGAATAGCAAGCCTGCAACATTCGGGGTTAACAGATGCTAAATAGCTTTGCAAGTAAGTAAACTCACGCGCTTACGCCACCCGCTGTCAAGAAGACCTTTAGCATATGGAAGTCCCGGAGCTTCATCTGCGCGACGATGAAAGAGGGGTTCCATACTCCTGATGCTGTGAGAGCAGCCCCGAACGCAGCACCCGAGAGGATCGATGGAACGAGATTCATGTCTGTAGTCGAAAGGGGTCAATATCTACGGTGAGATACTTCAACGGCAGAGTTGAATGATGATATTGGGGTCGAATAGTCGAGGTGCTTGAGAAGAGGGTCCTTCGGTATGTGCACGACTATGGGGGTTTTGACCAGATACAGAACTCCAGTGTATTACAAATACTTCTCGTCGTCTATGTGTTGCCACAGTATCTGTTCACACACGTATGGTGATCACTATTTGACCAGAGTGTCGGCGCATCTCTGATTGGAGTCTCGGTGTTTGTACCATGATTCTCAAGCTTGAGGTCGCCGAGCTAAATCACCTCGCCGACGGTCACCTGACTGAGCACTCGGCTCATCGCAGATCTTGATATCAAATTCTGGGGCAACGGCCGAAACAAGAAGAGAAAATTTAGGGGCGCATAGGGAGTATACGGTCTCTCGTGCAAAACAGGGTTGGTGTACTCAGGGGTGAGCGAGGAATTAATGTTCACACCAAACGTTTGGTCTGGCCACCTGCTATCATTTGAAAACTTCGCGCTACTCGATACAAGAAAGATTGAGAAGCTAATTTTCGGCTGTATCACGCATATTCCCACCAAAATCGACCAGGTCTACAACATATTGTATTCAGACAGCAGACGACCCTATGTGATTATATATCGGGATATGAGGCGCTGAAGCCATGCAATAGTGTCGATTCCCAAAAATCCGGATGCATACCCTGAAAGTGTACTAAAATAACCATACAAATACTGATTTCAAAGGCACTGCCGTGATTGCCGTACGCGAAGAATTCACTCTTGTTGCAAAACTTAAAGCGATCAAATGCACAGTAGAGTGGGATATACTAACAGTCTCTGTATGATGAAAACACTATTTTCGAGTCTATATGTCGTGCCCGGCGCGAGGATATAAAATACTCTTCCACCTCCTTCTATTAGATTATTTAAGATGACCATGTCATGTGAACTTAGTGCACGACACATGACAGAATTAATCATATCAATGTCACTTGAAATAAGGCTCTCGTGATTCCGGCAGGGAACGTTAGGCTTTCCTCAATCATTCCTTCTCTACACTAGGCTTTCGAAGATCAAAGGTTTTGCGGTACCCCGAATCATGAGCTCCAAAGGCATTGTCTAAATCGACGCGATTGTCATGACATGGTCACTTTAATCTACATTCATTTTGAAGAAAAGACACGCAATCGCGTTTATGGTTAAGCCGTGAAATCTCGAGATCGTGAGCCACAGGTGCACGTTTGGTTAGAAACTTGAAGAATAAGACGTAAACTAAATGCTGAAATAGTCAGACTTAGAGCTATAGTGAAATGTCTGAGCTATTCAATTTAACAAAGAAGTATTAAACTCTACAGTCTCACAAAGGGTTTAATCCTTACACACCTTCGCTACTCTTCTTTAGAATATGTAGTTCGTACATGGCATATAGGTTTTAGGAAAAATCCACAATAGGACGAATAAATGTAGACTACCCGGAAGTCCTGAGCATATATGACGAACAGGTATTCCTAAATCATCAAAAATTTGAACTGCTGAAAGCCTTACAAATCTCACGCATGCAGAAGCGGTGTTGCGCTGGGTAAAGAGCTAAAAGAAAGTTGATATCCACCGATTGGTATCCTCATGAACGTCTCCTCAGTCGTGCTGGTTGTTATTTGACATCAGATCATTTTGCCTACCTCGAAAATGCTCCTCCTCTTACCCATGATTCTTGTCACCATAATCGATGGTAGTTGAGTTAGATTCAATTTCATTACGAAAAAGCCACCCACCACCAGGAGATGAAGTCTTCTCAGTTTTCAACTGAAACAAGAGCTCGAATAGCCAACATGTATTTCAATGTACCCTAATTAGTAACTCGAAGAAGGTCTAAATGCCGTAATAAAGAACAAAATGAGATCTCCGCCGACGAAGACATGTATGCAAGCAATCGTCCTTGAAACAGATGAACAGAGTCGCCAATAGCTCAGGAACATCGTGTTATGTAATTGTCCTGGGAATGATCATATCTTCGACCTGCTCTTAGTATGTGAATTCATATCCTACCTTGACTTGATGTTCACTTATTCCACACGCTGATTGAATAAGACACGTGTAATATATATATAGGCAAAGGTATTCTTGCACTAACCCCCCCGTATGAGTCTATAAGCATCGCCAGTAGCAGCTTTCCTCCTTTGCTTCTCTACCAGCTTAGTAGTTTTATCGGAACTACAAGCATGTCGGCGATGCCACATTGATAGCATTAAAATGACGTAGCGATCATTCTATGCTTGTCGCTTCTGTCCTAGAAAATCTATCTGAAAGACAAAATCTTGTTGCTGCTGCTACTCCTACATTAAAAGAGAGCCGTCCTATTCTCTATGAATAGTTTTAAAAAGATCTCGAGTGGGGCTTGATGTCTCGTACACATATAAACTGCGTATCTACAAGTTGTCTCCCTCTTTTCCACAATACTCAGCTTCATTAAACCAAAATGCTGCAATGCGAAATATCATGCAAACTACAATAGGAAAGCATCAGAAGCAGCAACATGTTCACCCTTGTCTACAAAAACAGAACAAGCGAAAGCCATGCTGGTACCAAAACATCAATACTAAGCTCTAGAGACCGACCGAGAGTGGAATCATGTAGACCTTTAGCATTAAAAAGCCTGCACCCGGAGCAGTATGAGCACTCGTAGGTATATTATTTGAATAGACATTCGGTACTTATGATGCGCGGGTTGAGCAAGTGTATAAAACACCAGTCTCTGACCTTTTCCCTTCCTTACTTCACTACGTTCGGTATAAGTGATTAAAAAGTTACCGAGTCACCCAACATGCAGCTTTACATTAGAACCAGATTACGCTGCCTGACATGCATATCTCTCCACTTTATAAACGAGGAGCCAAGGTTATCCATTATTCTATGAATAGGAAAGATTGAAAACGGTTCTCACCTTGGCAAATGTACAATCGCTGTATAAAATCAAGAGGCTGAGGTCAAATGACAAGAACGCTCGCCTATCCCAGCAATGATACCCAACCCGCGCTGCGCAGGTAGCACAGGAATATATAAACCCTCTGCGGCAGTCCTCTTCTCCTTCTTTACACTGCTCAGCACAGCGTCCTAAAAATGCCAGCATGACACCTGTATGTTTTCTTAATCAAAACCACCAAAAGATATACAGAATGTTATCTCTTCAGATCTAAAAGCGTTCGATGCCGAACAGTGATAAAATAAAAAAGCCCCTGCAAGCGCACATGTCCAGTATTATCTACAAATCCACATAGCGTTGCCCGATGCGAAGACCAACATTGAAAGTGTTGAAACAGACAAATCATGTACCAGCGAAGTAGCTCTGCAGCATTCCAGAACAGCAAGAAAATCCACACAGCGACATTATGCACTTGAAGTGTTTTGCATATCATTTCATGAATTCGTACTGGCTCTCGTGGTATACCTAATCTATTATGCATTCTCATAACGCCGTCAGCCATCCAGAACGCCCTCCAGATTCCCATCGCTCATACCATGAAGCCACTTTCCAAGACGCAGTTAGATCTACTGGCGCCGTTTCGTAGCCGTTCTCGAAGATATAATTGTGTCTGGTGTTGACACCCGATATTCAGCACTTAAAGGTCGGCCTTAGGAGCGCTCTCACCCTGGGGAATGAAAGTCAGCAGAATTCTACATGAACCATACGAAAGTGCTCCAACTTCTCCACCTGTGTCATCCTTCGACGGTGTAATGCACCCAAACCGTAAAGTCGAGTTGTTGGTGGTGGGGTTCCAGACGTACCTTGCTCTCTGCATCCTTCGCTTCCTTGATCTCCTTGTCTCCTATGACTTCGAATTCCTCCTCTGCGCCGTCGGTCTTCTGCTTCTTGGCTGAGGGCTCTGAGGGGTCTTTGGGCTCGGATGTGGGAGGGTCGGGGAGCTTCTTCTCAAGCTCTGCCGCGTCGGCGGAGGTCGCGGCCCCTTCCGTCTTCTCGGATAACTCGGTCGCGGGGGGGAAGTATGTTCTGTGCATGGTCAGTTCAGCTCGAAGTTTTTGTCTGAGCTGCTCGCTCGTTAGTGACTTACGGGATGTTCTTAAAGTAGGCGTCTTCGTCTTTCTGCATGAAGTTGCAGAAGACAATGCGCTCCATGTCGTCTCCCTTGCCCTCTTCGAGGAACTTGCGCACAGTCTCCAGCGCAACCGTACTCGCCTCGCCGCTCGGGTATCCGTACACGCCTGTTGAGAGCGCACTGAACGCTATGCTCTTCAGCCCGTTCTCGACACACAGCTCCAAGCTCTTCCTGTAGCAGCCAGACAACAGCTCAGCATGCCTGCCCTCGGCCTTTGTCTTCCAGTATATTGGGCCAACAGCATGTATGACCTTCTTGGCTGGCAGCTCGTAGCCCTCCGTTATCTTCGCGTCGCCCGTCGCGCAACCATCGAGCGTTTCGCACTCGTCTAGCAGCTCTGGCCCCGCAGCGCGATGTATGGCGCCATCAACGCCGCCGCCGCCGAGCAGCGAGTTGTTTGCTGCGTTGACGATCGCATCGATCTCCAGGCCCGTGATGTCTTGCCGGATGACGGAGATCTTGTCGTTGAAGCTTGCGGAGGGTGAGTATGCAGCCTCGGCGGCGGGATCTGCTTCGATTCTCTTGAGGTGGTACAGCAGCGAGAGGGTGGGGAGCTCGGAGAGGGGTACGGGGTTGTTCGCCATTTTGGAAGCTTGAGAGCTGAAGCGGGTAGATCTGCTGGATACGGATGCAGCTTTAAGGGGAGCTTTGTTGGTAGTGGCGAGATTGCGAGTGCTGTGTCGAAAGCTCACGGGCCAGCTGGCGCGCAGAAGGAGCATATATGAGTGCGCAGGTGTTCGTACGACTGCCTGCGTGTACAGGCGCGCAAGTGAAGCTGCAGCCTGAGGGAAGGAGCTACCCCGCGGCCACTGCCAAGACCGTTCCACTTACCCACTTTCAGGTCCCCATACGACGACGATGAATTGAGCATCACGAAGTCCAGGGCCTTGAAGCATCGCAATTCATCTCGGTCTGGCGAAAGGCGTATCGTTCATTTTCCACCTCGACGCCTGGCACAGACGGGAGCAGCGACACTTCGCACGATGTTACTCGATATGAGTCTAAACCGTGTAACGCCCTATTCATATTGCCGTCTTCTGCCTTAGTCCTTTGCTTCGAATTCCGCACTATTTCCCCTTACAGCTAGCTCTATGAGCGCGTCCGGAAACCGGACAGATCCGAACCTTCCAACCTGACCGCCCAGCGTCATCTTACCACACTCACGTGCTCATCGTATGCGACGCCAATCAGAAAGCTGTGTGGTTCAAACCGAAGATTCTATGGCGCCATCATGTCAGCACGGCTTGCCTTCTTATTCGAAAAGCGGTTGCCGATGTTCCGGATTGAGAGCTTGACGTATCGAGTATTTTTGCGAGCTACATCTTCGAGTATATAACGAAAGGGGCGGAAGTCGCCAAGGGGTGTGGATATGTTCGTGTAAATCTGGGAGGCCATCCCAGTACTTCAGATATCAAACAACCTCATTTGCTTTCTTATCATTTTTTTCCGCTTCTTTGTCCTCCGTTTTCCGTCAGCATACTGGTGTCAAATTCGAGGATGCCGTTCCTGGCAAAAGCCCACTCTCCAATTCCCACCCAGGATATCCTCTCTTGGCAATTTGACGACCCTCAGTATGACCTCGACCAGCCCATCTACAATGACGCCGTCGACCCAACGCGCTTCATCACCGGACGTCAAGGCAAGGCCCTCATTCGCCAGCTTGCAGCAGGGTTTCGCAAGCACGGTTTGCGGAAAGGCGACTGCGTTGTGATTGGCTCGTTCAACAATGTGTGTTCCTCAAGGCAGCTAAGGGCAGATGCTAATTGAGAGTAGCTATTTTACCCAGTTCTAGCCTTAGGTATCCTGGCAGCTGGAGGCATCTATACGGGCACTAACCCAGCCTATACTTCATTCGAGGTTGCGCATCAAGTGAACACCGTGCATGCAAAGTTCATCATCTGTGAGCCCGACATCCTGAGCACCATCTTGGAAGCGAAGCACGACGTTCCCAAATCACGCATCTTCATCTTCGATCACGATGGTCAAAGAGTGCCTGACGGTTTCGAGTCCTACAAGGCTCTTCTTGAACATGGAGAAGCGGACTGGTATGTCCACTGTCTTGCTACACGACTACAATCTGCTCTTGCTCACTCTCATGACAGGCCCCGTTTCGATGACGCCGAAACCTCCAAAAACACGACAGCAATGCTTCTCTTCAGCAGCGGAACGACCGGTCTCCCCAAAGCTGTCCAACTTAGTCACTACAACCTCATCGCACAAGACACCTTGGTTCGCGAAGTACGTCCACAAACCGCTGAAACTCAGCGACTAGTCGCTCTGCCCATCTTCCACGCAGCAACGACACCGTCATGTGTCATCGCTCCCTTCAAGGGAGGCGAGAAGCGATATATATGCAAGAGATTCGAATTAGAAAGCTTTCTGAAGTATATGGAGAAGTACAAGGTCCCAGAACTAGTCCTCGTCCCACCCCTTGCCATCGCTATCCTGATGTCACCACTCACGAAGAAGTACTCGCTCGAACATATTCAATGGGCCGCCTGCGGCGCTGCTCCTTTAGACAAAGACGTCCAGGCACGGTTCAAAATTCTACTTCCACCAGGTACACCATTTACACAGGGCTATGGTATGACGGAAGCATCTTGCCTCATCAGCACCGTAGCACCGCCTGAGCATGACGATAGTGGGAGTGTAGGAAGGATGATCAATAATCTAGACGTCAAAGTCATTGATGAAGATGGCAATGATATCAGCGACTACGATGTGCGAGGCGAGATCTGCTTGAGAGGACCGACGATTACGAGAGGCTACTTTGAGGACGAAGAGGCTAACAAGCGCGACTTCGATGATGAGGGTTATTTCCATACTGGCGATGTTGGGTATCTGAGCAAGGAGACGGGCTTCTGGTATATTGTCGATCGGAGAAAGGTACGTTCATATACCCCTACCTTATTCAGTCTGACTTTCAACATTCCAAGGTTCGATTTCAAAGAAGAACGCGTGACTAACAACACTAGGAGCTCATCAAAGTTCGCAGTTTCCAAGTCGCCCCCGCAGAACTCGAAGCCGTTCTCCTCTCGCACCCCTCCATCGTCGACGCTGCCGTCATCGGCATCCCGGCTTCCCAAAATTCGACATCAGGTGAATTACCTCGTGCCTACGTCGTACAAAGAGACGACAGCACAACTCTGACAGAGGATGAGGTGGTCAACTATAGTGCGGAGAGGTTGGTGGGGTATAAGAGACTAGAAGGAGGTGTGAAGTTTGTGGATGCGATACCGAAGACGCCGAGTGGGAAGATATTGAAGAAGAAATTGAGGGAGTGGGCGAGGAGGGAGAGGGGGGCGAAGCTGTGAGGTAGGGAAGGGTTGGGTAGTGTACCTACGTTTGTGGTTAGCAAGAACTCCGGCATGGCTAAGAATTTTGACCCCGTTATCATTTGCTTGATTTAAGGCGGGTGGTATTCGAATATCTAGCGGTCAACGATCGTAGGACTTCGAAAGCTGAAATAGGACGAATGTGTTGGCGCTGACCTGTAGAGTGCTACGAAGGCACTGTTGAATACTTCCAGCGTAGGAGGAGCCTTGGGAGACTCTCCACAATCAACGTGTAAGCGCCGTGTAAGATGTCCCTCCAGATGCATGTAGACTAGATGCAATAGCTCAATGAGGCGCGAGATTTTTCACAAAAGAGAAATCACCAGCCGCAATTGTTGCTCTAAGGATGGACAAAGGTGCAACCGTTAACCTTGTATCCAAGATGAACATAATGGCTCCCCTCGGCGAGAGCCTTGAAGCAAGAACGAGTAGTGTCGGACTGATCTAGGATGCTTGATGTTGCTTCTCCAACACTTGGAAGTGCTTGGATCTGCGCTCTGATGTGGAGTGCCTGTTGATCGATTAGTAACATGGTATGGAGATAGGAAGAGGAGTGATTAGATAACCATTTTTTAGGATATCCATAGGAATTTGAAAGAGATGGAAGAACAGGGTGGAGTTGTGGTGATGTAGTCTATGGGCGTTGAATAATCACTTATCTTGATGTAACTCACATTGCATTATGAGGCCCCAAAAGCTTCAGAATTTTGATTGTGTTTGCATTTGATGTCCGTAAGTGCCTCATCCACTCTCGTATTGTCTCTCTCTCGTGGGCCCTAGCCTGGTCAATGCTCTTCGCATTGCCACCTGATGACTCTCCATCTCATCCTTCGACTATCCTCGCAGACCTTCATCTCAGGCAATTTGTTGGAGTTCAGAAAGTTTTTGGTTGGGGAGGTTCTACTCCTCAGGCTCCCAGCCTGCGTTGCATATCTTCCCTTTAGTAAGACTCGTCTTTCGGCAATGAAGACAGGTGTATGCTCCCAGTCGTTTGCCCGTGAATTCCGATTTCCAACGAAAGACGATTGGGTGAAAAACGCGGCACTTTTTACCTTTCCGGACGCAACAATCGCAAGGTCTGGGGGCATCAATGCCGTAACTGCCAGACCTGAACACAATTAGCATCACACTGCATTCACTATTTTTCTAAACATAGGTCGTTATACTGTACTTACAAGAGTACACATGTTGCAATCGTGTTTCGATGACCCTGCACCAAGTCCTTCATGTTGCCTTTGATCACAGGCACGTCAGGATTATTCGGATCTGGGGCAGTTGACTGCGCCAGTTTCCAGTCGCGATGGTAGCTCTCCTCGGTAGTTGTAGCGGGGAGAGCTGGGTGGATCGACGGGTTGTATTGAGGGCGCTGTCGGTTTTCGATGGTATCCGCAGTCTCAGATCGCTTCCCATCATTCTGAACGGCGGCAGGTCCTTGCTCAGAGACCGAAGGTTCGTCTGAATTGTTGTCAAGGGTGATCGGCAAGTCTCTGCTGCCTCTAATATCCTCTTGTTTCATGGCGATCTCAGCAGAGGCGTCTCTTTTTCGTTTGCGATCTTGAGGTAGTACAGTGGGTAAGCTGCGACCGATATCATCTAACTGGGGAGATGAGGTGGGTATCGAATTGGAAGCAGCCTATGATATATCTTGTTAGGCGAGTGTCGTCACATTGTGGGTTTCGGGAAGCTCACCCCATTTGCCTCTCCCTTCGACCCATTCTGCGCTGTGAAGTGTGCATAAAGATGCATCTCGCCATACTTCGCCAAATCTGTGTAGGCTCCTGCGTCCCACAGATCAGGGACTACCTCGCCTTCGCAAGTGCCCTCCTCGAGATGGAAATGAATCGACTCGAGGCTTGCGTCCTTGCGGTAGATGCGATATGACACCTCCTCAAGTTTCTAGTACTGTTAGTAAGCTTCGCTGTCCTGCTCAGCGAAAATCTTACCGCGTACGTCTTCACCAGCCGTCCCGGAATCCATTTGCTGCTTTGGTCGCTCTGGAACTGCCGGAGCATGACTTCTGGCTTCGCCATGGCTGAAACTGCGGTGTCTTAGTGGAAAGGTGTAAAGTAGCAGCGATGGATATTGCGGTAAGAAATTGCGGGAGCTAAAATGAGAGAGGTGACGTATAGGGAAGGTGCGATCAACTGGGTGACGCGTCATGTGACGTTCGACTTCAACTGCACTGAAACGCGGTGAGACGTAAAATGAGAAGCGCTGAGAGACGGTATCATTCTTTACGCAGCCGCACTAGAGTTCGTTATACAGTTTTTAGGCGCGATGTTCGCCGTGATATCGAGTAGGTTGTAGATAGTAATATACTATGGCGCTGGTGGTCTTCACCACTTGAGACACTTTTAGAGGGCGGACAACAATGAAGCACTTTGGGGTCTTAATGGTGGTTTTGGGACGTACGCATTGGGGTTCGAAGTTCTCATGGTAATGTTAGCCTAGCGGTACCGTGCTTGGGCTCGATTTGGATGTGGACGCATCGAAATAACTTGATACGAGGTTCATGAACAAGAAAACTCTCGTAAAGCAACCTACTCCCATAAGTCACTAAAGATTCAGCCTATGAAATAACTCTCTGCCCTCGCTAGCTTCTTCTTCCTGTTGTTATTCAGCGTGGGTCTGATAGCCCACTTATGCGATCTCGACTTGATGAAACGCATTTCGCGAACCATTTGTTATGTTCAGCGATCTTTGCAGCGTTCTGGCATATGGCTGTACCGACACCTCTAACCCCCCCGAGGTCAGACGACGCAACCAGGTACGGATCGTCTCTCTTGCTCGCAAGACCTAAAACGGCAACCGCAGCAGACTTCATAGGCTTCCTAAGTATGCTTGAGGCACTGGAAGATCGCAATACATTCAAATTTCCGAATAGTGCAAAGCAGCTTGGTGTTTATGAGCCTTGTGATACCATGTTAATCTCGAAAGACATGTTTGCTGGGATCGTCGGGTACATCGAGGTCGTGGATCCTCGCTCAGCCGCGCGTGGGCAGTGAACTTCGCAAGTGACCCCTAGAGACGGGGTATAAATATTAAAATTGCGATCAGTGTCGTAGGAGCGCTTCGAATAGATTGGTCAGGCCCTACTATTATAGTAATCAAAGTTCGAAACGCTCCTGGTATCTCTACCCCCTCTTCGGGACCTTTTCAGCGCCGATGCTTTAGAGCGCACACAAGATTTCGAGCATGCTTCCAACTCTGCAGAGTTACGGCTAATGACAGAGCCGAATAATAACTGGACGTGTCAACATATCTCCTGCTCGAGAACGCGGAGCGGTATGCCCAGCATAAAATGTTCCAATGCTGCAGATCAGGCCTCCTATACTTTTATAGTCTGGAAACCTGCGGAAACCGGCGAAGATGAAAGAGATAAAAGGGGAGCTCAATGAGCTAGCGGATTCCATATGCCCACACATACGACCGAATGATATAGAGGTTCACAAAAGACTGCTCTTTCAATGTACGGTTCGCGGCAAGAAACGACAGACGAGGAGCTCATCTTTGACAAACCGAAAACGAAAACGAAAGCGAAGCATAAGCTTCGATGCTTCTATGCTTCAATGAGTGTTGTAATGCGAGAACGGAAGTGATACGGTATCCGAACATTGGGGGTGGCACTTTGGAGATCGCCAAGGGACCCGAAGTGGTGCGCTCGGATCATGGAGTCTGCATTCAATGATCGAAAAAAAGACGCGGCGCAGGGGCGGATCTTGGATACTGGGCCATACAACAAATTGTAACGCTCAATCGGGGTGGAACGTTAAGTCAAGTCACATTGAAGTTCAAAAGTGGAGACGAACCTGACTCATAAAAAGAACTTGATGAGGGTAATGGTAAGAGAAAATTTCACCGTCCAACTTCTGTGGTAGGCTTGCTTTGGTCGCATGGCTAGAATAAAGGCAGTGTTGCTTACAGCCAAGGTCGGATTAGGGATAAAACAATAGTCTCACAAAGGTCAGATATACTCACTCTATTAGCTGTAGAAGGATGGTTAGTCAAGACACTCGTAAAGCAAAAACTCGCCAGATGCCCCGACTTGGTGCTCTCATATCACGCTGTCATCCACGCCGGATGAGCGAAAGGCGAACAAGAGGCTCGGAATATCGAACGGAGAACGAAAGCCTGGAAACAAATAGGCAATATTTGGGGCTCATCCCGGACAATTGAAAGACTTCAATTTCTCTTTCGGCTGCTTTGGCCGGCTTGACACATCGAGAAAGAACTGACCATTTGGAGCACCCCACGCCGTACTCTCCTCCCCCGCGCTTACCCGTTCGTGGCCTAGGTGACCTGTGAAGTTCAACCTCGCAACTTTGTTCCGTCTGACGTTTTCACGTTCTCACCGACACTAGTTCGGATCAATTAGCGGCGTGGATGGCGTTCCGCCGTGATTGTGTTCGAAGGAATCATCAATGTCATCAGCTCCGCGCCCTAATCCGCACTTTGACCCAGTGCAGTATCACACAGCCCCACAAAATCAATGGATGTTTGCTATTCTGTTGACGGATGTGAAACAATATTCAAGCGGAGGCTTAGTTCGAGAACTTTGTCCTACATACGGCACGAGCTGAGATCTGCAGCGGAGGGCTGATCTGACGCCACGGTTCCGGGAGGAGCCGCGTACCAATGTCTCGGAAGCCTACAATGGCAACATTACCTGGACCGTTCACATGGAGGTTTTGGACCATTATATCGTGGAATGTTTTAGCCCCATGCTAATGTGGTGCGGCTCTGCAATCCTACACGACACGGTTCGAAAAGAACCGCTGAACGGGCGCGCCGACCGGGACATGCATGTCAGACCGTCACGAACTGCTAAGCTTGATTCGACCACTACCCTGATTTGGAATTTATAACATCCTTCTCCATAGAGTGGGGAGCGACTTGAGACCATTACAACATGTACAGAGGCTTAGCTAGATCATGAGAGACCTTGGCTTTATGATTGCCAACAATTACTCTCGGAGTAGGAATGATGGTACACTCTCGCGTTCAACCCCCCTCTCGAGGTTCACAGATCTGCCTTCAGCAGCTGATGCCTAATGCTAAGGCATCGGTGCAGCACTCAATGTCTTCCCAAAAGTGAGACGCTCCTACCTGCCGTATGAGCTATCAAAGAGCCTTTACGACAACCGAAATTGAAGGCCACCCATGAACAATATGTTCAGGGTGACCGGAGTTCGGGTGAGAAGTGGCTGATTTCAGCTCTTGGCGGCCAACAGGGTGGTCTGGTATTGCATCCATCCACAGCTGTGGGAGACTGTTCACCCTCATAAAACTGCATTTCATTGTCTTTGCACTTAAGTTTAACCCAACCCGTCTGAGAAGCTAAGGCCAACGCCTTTTTCTGTGGTAACCCAGTACAACGGTCTGCAGAGAGCTACGCGTATTCACGCGAAGCTATCTGCGCCACTTCAACTCATTGGATAAGGAATACTTAGCAGCGGACACCTTGGTAGTACGCTTTGGCTTGTCTTTGGATAAGCCAGAAACTCGGGGTACGCAACTTACAGCTCACTCCTCTTTTAAGCCGGCTTGATCACACAAGCTTATGCCAAGTTGTCGACTCATTATGGATTGTTGAAAAGATTATGAGTGTGTTCGCAGATACTGGAAGTGGCTCAGTTTGAATATGGAAACCCAACCTTGACGCCTTTCCAACTCTTACCGTAATGGCGCCGCCAAAGGGACGGCGTCGATTATCATTGAACTCCTGAAAGCCAAACTCGGTGCTCGCGGCACCTTCAGCTTTTCCTCAGTCGCTATTTCAACCAAGGAATGACTTAAAGACTCCAGATACAAGCCGATATTTAGACAGGATCCCCCATGATCCTAAATCGAGCAGCACGAAACCACTTCCCGCTCTTTTCGCCTCGATTTGATTTTCCCTCCCTCGACTAATAGACGAAATCTAGGATGGAAGCGTCCCATACTCCTTTGTCCTCTTCTCGTCCTGCACCCACACTTATCGATGTCAACGACGCTCATTCCCAAAACCCCGCAACAGCTAATGACCCATACAAATTCAGCCACGGTCTGACGGGCGTCGATCAACCTGCTAACTATCTTTTCGTCAACATACTTGTGTCGATCATCGTTGGACTTACTCTCTTGGCCATTTGCCTTCGCCTTATGAAGGGGGTTGTACAGAACGACCGTCGCCTCCTCACTGCAATCACTTCGCCTCAATGTCACAACTATTGGAGCAAGAACAGACATGGATGGTGGGCATGGCTCAAAAGACACATTATTTATTCGCCCTTATGGAGTACACGACACAATCGAGAATTTCGAATATCGCGCGCTATCAGTGTCGGCACGCTCCCCACGAGAATGCAACTCATCATCATCATGATCTACACTGCAGCCAATGTTGCCTTCTGCTTGGCGATACCGAATCAGCCCGAAACCTCCAAAATCGCAGAGTTCCGTGGAAGATGCGGAGCCATCGCCGTATTCAACATCATCTTTGTGGTCCTCTTCGCTCTTCGCAACAACCCTTTCATCTGGTTACTACATGTCAGCTACGATACATTCAACCTGTTTCACCGATGGATCGCACGGCTAGTATTTGTGGAGGCGCTCGCACATATTTTTGCCTGGATGTACAACACATACCGCGTTGAGTATGCCAGCCGAAGCGGGTGGGAAAGCATCAATTGGGTGCTCGGACAATCGCTGTCGTATCGTTCGGGGCTTGCATCTTTCATCGCATTCAGCTTTCTGATACTTCACTCCTTCGGTCCTCTTCGACATGCCTTTTACGAAACATTTTTGACACTCCATCGCCTGACGATCATTATCGCTATATCTGGAGTTTACTTTCACATGGCCAAGCATGCGCTACCGCAACTTCCTTGGGGCTATCTATTTATTTCATTTCTAGCAGCTGAGCCTCTTATTCGTACGACTCGCATCCTGTACTACAACTCTTCGTGGCGACGGCGAACATGGACCAAAGTGATCGTGGAGGCGTTGCCTGGCGAAGTCAGCCGCATCACTTTTGAGCTTCCGAGCTCATGGCCTGCAAACCCTGGAAGCTTCATCCATGTTTATCTCCCAAGGATTACATTGTGGTCATCACATCCATTTTCAGTCGCATGGTGGTCGGACGATGAACATCCAAGACTCTGCTCGGAGAAGCTACCTCAATCCATCAGGGACCTGGAGACCTCGCGAGGCCCAAGTACAGTATCATGCATCATCCGCGCACGCACGGGCATGACGCGATCTCTCTACGAAAAGGCAGGTCGCTCTCAGACCAGCTCGATACAGCTTTGGGGCGCCATCGAAGGCCCTTATGGTGGATATCACTCGCTTGACTCTTACGGTACTGTCATCCTCTTTGCGGCAGGCGTCGGCATCACACACCAGATCTCATTCGTACGGCACCTCTTGTCGGGCCACAACGAGCGAACGGCAGCAGCGCAGCAAATTCTGCTCGTTTGGTCTATACAAAGCACAGACATGCTCGAATGTGTCAAACCATGGCTCGACGAAATCAGTATGATGCAGAACTTCCGAAAGGTCGTGCGCATACGGTTGCATATTTCAAAGGAGCCTGAGAATCCGTTAGTCGAAGAATGTGAGCGTTATGGGCTCGATGTGCGGTATGCGCGATGCGAACCACAGGCTATTGTGGACGAGGAGATATTGAGCCAAATTGGTGCGATGGTGGTAACGGTCTGTGGACCCGGAGGATATAGTGACACCGTGAGAGCCGCTGTCCGGCGGAGAGTCCAGCTGAGGAATATTGATTTCATCGAGGAGGCGTTCTCGTATTGAGCGCCACGGCAAATTCCTCGCGCGGCTTGGTCTTCGACATACTCTCACACGGTGCACCTCTAACACGTGGACTTGTATCAATAATTTGCTCGAATTGCGCATTCAGGAAGCAACTAAATCAATACATCAGAGTAGAAATCAATCCCGTTGTACTATTATGACAGCTCAGCGATACACACTACACTATCTTACCAAGCATCGCAGGTAAGAGCTGTATGTCGTGCAAGAGTGATCTGATAACGCCACATGGCGTCCATGTGTTCCCAAGACCTTCATTTTAATCCGAAATCCGGTACGCCCATTTATTATTAGATCGTGCGAGTCTAGTTTGGACTACTGTGACTGTTTTCACATGCTTGAGCTTGCGAGAACATGAAGAAGTGACTCAATCCTCGTTTGGCAAGGGCTGGTCTGCCGCTGGGACAGCATGAGTAAGTCCTTTTTCAATCGGATACAATACGTGCTTTGGAACGGACTGTCATCTGCATACCTAGGCAGCTACTGAGGGGCACCATGACTCTTAGACGCCATATGGTTAGTCCTCATCAACATAATTGTAGTATCCCTGCATAGTCTATTCTACACCTGTTGTTAAATTATTACCTACCAGTAAAATACACGGATGGGTCCCATAGGATTTGGTTTGTATGACTACCTAGGTAGTGCCATCTGGTCGAAGTCTCGGGCAGAAATCCCCGTTGGTGCTTACCGGGAGCCTAGCTTTCGGCGAAGCTTGAATAGGTACTGAACTCGAAGATCTACGAACGAACTGAAGACGGCTTTGAACGTACGGTCGGTGTTAGAATGCTTCAAAATTTGATCCCAAAGTTGGAAGTGCAGCAGAAATATGATTTCACTTCTGAGAGGGGTAGATTATGCATTAGACCGGAATTGGATTAGGCTCAAGCACCGATCATAAGACGCACCCTCGCCGCTCCATCAAACACCCTTCAAACTCCATCTGCTCATCGCAATCCATGTATATCGTACATTGATTGACTTCAGATTGTCCCTAATGAACCTATTGGCTTCTATTCCTTCCTGAACTTCGGGCTTCTCTTCGATGGCCTTTGGCACTGCGAGTAATAATCGTCAACGTACACACAGCTCAAACCCTGCACGCACCTGGTGGGCCCTTGATATGTCATCCCACCGCACTGGTCATAAAGTTGTGCGATTGTCCCAGTAGGCTGATTCGGCTTTGTGCTCGTAGGAGGCTGGGTGCTTGGTCGAGTCGGCGTTTGAGCGGGAGGCGTGCGGTGTGGCCTAGTAAAACTCCAGACAGGATTCTGGGTGGCGGGCTTGGAAGAGACGGCCGGTGGTGTTGAGGATGCAGGCGGTACATAGGTCGACGACGGCTGACATTGCCAGTACCATTGATCCATGCTCTTGCACACTGAATCTTTGCATTTCGTAGGGCCGGTGAATCCTTGGCCACCGCATTGATCCCATGGTTGACCGATTGTCGCAGCCGGTGTTGGAACAGTGGTGATGGGAGTTGATCGTGTGCTTGCAGGATCGGGAAGACAGTAGTACGTATCCTCTGTATAGAACGTACAAACAGTTCCTGTCACGCATACTGTGGGTCCTCGATAGTTACGACCTACAATCATTAGTTACGAATGAGTTTAAGAGTTAGGAAGAGATGTGTACCGCCACACTGGCCACCTTGCGCAACAGTCCCAGATGCAATTGGGGCAGACTTCGTTGGAGTGGGTGGAGGAGTTGAGGTGCTTTGGCCCGGGATAGGATCATCATTCCTTCGACAACCCGACACGAATGATAGGTCTTGAGGGCAAGTAACCTTTTCCCAGGATACGGTCGGGTTATCTGCGTTGCGGAACCAGTCGAATCGCCAATAGCATCCAGCTTTAAGAGGGTCTGGGAGCGTATCACAGTCCTCGCGATGGGATATTCCGCCATATTCAGCTCCCCAAACATCGGGGCCGCCGAACTGTTTGGCGCATCTGTTCATCGTCAATGTTGAGCACCGCAGATATCGTGGGCCACTTGCCCGCCAGTTGCACCTTGGCCGCCGCCGGGTATTGCAAGATCAAATTGGTCGTCTGCAAGATCTGAGCCCGTATTGACGACCTGAACGATCATTTTCTTTCCGTTTACCTGGGAGATGGATACACAGTTAGCGGAAGTCAACAAGAACTCCTCGTAAGAAAGTCTCGGCGCGGAGAATGAAGGTGTAATGAAACATCTTCACACGCTCCCAGAATACAAAGCGTGGTCTGTTAGCAAGGACACGTACCGGACCCGAAGTGAACGTGAGTGAATAACAAGAGCAGCACCATGCCGTCTCATTGGACGCCACTAGGTTAACACCCGCAAAGCCATATGCTAAGTCGTTGCTCTTCGCCCATGGACTTAGATCGGAACAAGCATACGAGCTACCTCCACTATCGCAACCGTCTCTCCTGGCTGGATTGGCACCGAGGTTATCCATGTTATCACAGGAGATGACGGGGCTGTCTACCGGGGCCTTATTGCTCCAAGAGCACGAGTTCTTGCAGCATGACCATCCTCGCGTTGTCGAGCCAGTTCCCTTGACAGCGCTGTGATCAACAGCGTTCGCTAGGCCTACGATGGCCAAAGAAAAGATAGCCGTCTTCATCATGACGACTTGAAAGGTTTGAGCAAAGGACCAGGTGAGCTCGTAGCAAACGGGATGGATCGAGTGACAATACTTCGTGTGGGGTTTCTGGACTTTATACGCGTTCGTCAACAATGCTCAGAACATCCAACACATCCCAAAGCTCGGACAACGGAGACGAGAACCACCCAATTCAAGATCAATATATTGAGTCCCCTTGTCCTGGTCATTTCTATGTCTGGTAGGCCCACACGGCCAGATATTGCTACGTTCTTTGCATCGCTTGCAGCACAATCGAAATGCCGAGACGTCAGAGCATTTTTTTTGTGACGTTCCAGAAGCCAGGAGGATGTTAACTTACCTGTATCGCGCATCTAGACGTCGGAAGTAGCCGCTCCAGATAGTTCTATGAACTCATCTCACCGTGTCGGCAGGGAACAGGGCTCGACGGTAGATTGTGGGTGCTCACAATGCTAAGACGAGAGTGACCATCAAATTATTCAGATCCCGAATACCGAACTTCCTTGGATAAATTGAACTACTGCAAACTCCAGTTATTTTTGGACTTCATATTATTACGTCAAGAGCATCGAGACTATAGCTCAGCGCAGCTGGTGGGGATCCGATAACAGAATGAGCTATGGACCCTTCGAAATACAGCAATGCGCACTCGAGCTTGCCCACAGAGCAAAAGATGTTCGATAAAAGATATGTTTCTCTAATTGGCCCTCTTAAACAACTTCGTATACCAATCACTCGCATGCTTCCTGTCACGGGCATTTGGCTTCAAGTTGTCTTTGCAAATTCTGTCCCCTTGAGCTGATAGTGTGCTCGGAATTAGACATTATCATCAGCTGCCATCTCCTGACGAACTATAGGCTAATACATGCTTCGCAAGCCACATGAGTCGAAGTGCGGCATTGTGGAAGTCAATCGAGTCGACGCAGTAGCATGCAATGGTCACCCAAAGTATTGCTCTCTCTTCTGGACTGTTATCGCGACCTCTAGATTGACACGCACGATGTGCTCGTGATTCGGCCCATGGGATCTAGATTGCAATCACCAACAACCGGTATCCAGATACGTGGGTCAGCGAGATCCCTGTCAACCATGTTCTTGCCTAATGACAGCATGCATCCCATTGGTAGGTTCCAGCAACGCATCTCGACATAACATCTGCCGTCAGGAGATCTTGCATTTGTGGCTGGGACATCCCACGCTATTGTCGCACTACCCACTGGCTTACTGCAACCTGCAAAGACTCTGGTGAGCGACTGGGCGTATACTCCGGAGCTATAATACGCGTATTATAGCATATCGAGATTGCCTTCACGGCTTCTTCACCAGTGATTCCGGCATCATTTGTACCATGAATTTGTCTCAGACACGACATGCTGAACCGATGAAATTGGAATGGCTGAAATCGAGGCTGACCCTGTCCGGCTGTTCGTAACCCAAGGCCGCGGGTACCGGAATTCGAGAGGTTCGACGGAGACCAGGAAATCGAGAGGCCATCCTTGCAATCTGACAGGAACCATAGCTGGAAAAAGGTGGAACGCGCTGCTAATATACACCAAATTGCACATCCTTCCCTGTTTCGGGAGGACGGACGACAGGGTAGACGCCGATGCGGATACCACAGCTTCTGGTCCCCAGCGAACACTTCCATGGACACTTACTTCCTGATTCGGATGACAGTTCATTTGACTGGCATGGGTCGACCAGACTCTGATCGGCTACGTGGCGCGATTTGGCTTTGAGCAATCACCTGCGACGTTAAACACTTCGTTTCTTCAGGATGTCCCCAGTGATTCATGGCACTTTGAAATTCCTAAGACAGGTTTGTCTACGCAGACTTCAAGACCCTCTCGCTCCAGAAGAAGCGCTACAGTATTCTTAACACCCTTCTCAAACGGAAAGGGTCACATGCTGCTCTACTCGAAGCTTACGGGGTGGGGTGTATATTGGTGCGCGTTCGAAATACGAACTGGAAAACAAAAGTCTCGCACCGCGTCCCGTCACTTAAAGTTCATGGGTATCCGTCTAGACCTGTCATGCCACCAATCTTCCACTGCGTGGCGCTAAAATCAACAATTCCGCATGGATACCATGCACCATGTTTTCACAATATTCAAACGCTCCTCATCTGTTGTTTGTGCAAGTTCTGTCTCGCCTATTTCCATGAACACTTTGTCTGTATCGTTCTTGTGGGGTTTCAGCTGGGCAATCTCTTTGTGAACACCTGACAAAAATGTTAGTCGCTATATCCTCAACGTGCTTGCGCGACATTCTTCACCTGCAAATGAATAGCCCAGGAGTCCGACGACCCCAGCGGCTGGCTTGCACACAATTCCGCCTAAGCCCTTGCCGAAGCCTTTGGCGAAACCCTTCGCTCCCTCTTGTTGGGCTCCTTTGATGGGCTGTATGAAAAACCCACCAATACCGTCTGTGATACCGTGCCCAAAGCTCTGCACAACCATCAGCTATATGCCCCGAAAACGTGATTCTAGGCGTGAACACGAACCTTAGCGCTGACTGATAAACCGCTTCTCAAGTCAGTCACATTCTCGTACTCCCGCACCTCATCACCATACAGCTTCGGCACATTGTGGAAGCCCCTGGCCAAACCGTGTGTGAAGACCATTGGAGCTTTGAACGATGCTCCAACCATGCGGCCGAAACCTTTGCCGGTACCTATCGCCACTTGCTTCGCTGCATGAGGCACTGTTGCTCGCGCAGAATGTTGAGACGCCTTCTCACTTGCATCGTCCTGCTCTTTGGGCTCCGAGGACCCATCATGCGGATTCGATGCTGTTGTCCGAGTTGTCTGTGCTGTGGCCGGGCGGCTATTGCCTTCAGTAGCGGTCGAGTTCCCAGGAACGCTTTTTCGTTGTACAAGTGGGGACGCCTCCCGAGGAACAGTAGCCTGCACAATTGCAGAACCTACGACAGGTTTTTTCTCATCCCTCCGTTCATCTCTTTGCTTGACCATCTGCGCTGTCTGTCTTCCCGCCTCCACAGGTCCTTCCACCAACCCCAGTAGTATGTCTCCTAGGGTGTCGTACATGCCGAATGCCACCGCGCTGAGTGGGTCTGTCGGATCGCGCTTCATGCCCGCTGACTGTGAGATGAGCTCGAGGTCCTTTTTCCGTACGAGCCCTTCTTTGAGTAGGACGGTCGCTGCGAGGGGTGACAGAGCGATGTTTCGTCTTTTAATGGACCATATCGCAGGCCTGTCGCGTAGGATACTGCATGTGCGTACATGCACTTTCTTTGCATCAATCTCGAGCTCCTGGAAATAGACTGGCGGTGCATCCGCAGGAAGTTCAATAGGCGTTGCTGAACTACTGCTTTCGGCGTATGGCGGTTCTGGATGTCGTAGATGTAGTGAGTCTTGGGGTTGAAGAGAGTCATGAATACTGTGGTTGTCGCCTCGAACACTGTAGGTGTCCGCCTGAGAAGCTGGTTGTGATGGCGGATGCGATGCTAATGCTGACGGCGTTTTTTCAGGTCGTGCTGCCTCCGCGTCGAGAGACACCTCGCCCTCCGCAGCTGACATCACGTACGCTGGCGGAGTCATGTTGTAGAGATCTGCGTTCGACATCGCATCGTCATGTTCGACATTTAGATACGATGAGCTATCGATTTCCCTCGCGTCTTCATCAACCGGTCGAGTACTGGTTAGACTTGCGGCGGTCATGGCTGCTGAGTGTGTGAGACAGTGTGTAATAAAGCTTGCGGATGTGCAATTACTAAAACTTCAAGCTGGCACATGGGTTCCTTAAGATCTCAGGATGCCAGCCTACAGCCCTGTGCCGCTGCATTGACACGCGTGGTGTAGGATGCCGATCATCCGGGCATAGCAATGCGCTAGCCAAATAAGGCGGGGCTTGAGAGATGTTGTTTGGGGCGCAGGCGTATCGTGCGTATACCTGCATCCGCTGCATAGAGGCTCTTAGAAAGCTGCTACATGTCAAGGGCATATGTCAGGCTTCATGACCCAGGCAATTCTAAGGATTTCTCGATCTTGGAAGATGTTGCGTCGGTCTGTCTCCGGCGAGATCGGTCGTTGATTCGTGTGGCCCTCCTAGTTGTGCTAATACCTACGGCCTGTCTTCATCGATTATTTCAGTCATCCTCTCAATGCCCTACCAGATGAACGAACATTGGGTCGGTGCGTAGACCTGGCGTTGGTTTGTTGTTGCTGTTCCTCTTCGCAACGAGGAACTGATTTGGAATAGCGCGACGCTTGGCAGAGCGAATCGGTCTCCGAGCGAAGGCCCTCGGCCCCTCCAGCATCGTCGCTGAGGATTTTCCATCGTGGAAATTGGTCTGCTCGTTTTCTGACTCGCACCGTGGCATAGATCCATTGATGCGAGCTTGCGGGTCTCTGAATCGTCTGGCTTTCCAATGTTGTTTGTGAATGCTCCAGTCTGAACTTGGCTTCTGATCGAGCTTAGGTCACCTGCACCGAGAAGCTAGTTGAGGCCACAATGAAGTCAGCCTTGGATCGATGATAGAATATGCATACCACGTTTGCCGAGCGACCTTTTAGTGTGTCATCCTTTGACTCTATCATTAGTCCACATTCAACTCTCCGATCCTCCACACTGATTCTCCTCCTCTAGCCCCAGGACTTTCGCACTCGCTTCAACCGAAGTAAGTACTGGATAACCTCGAAGTCTACCAAACCGTTCCAGTTACCGATCCATTCGTAAAGCAACTCCTTGTTCTCAGTCTGCATGACTTGGTAGCAGTGCGACAGGTCTTCGCTGGTCCAGCTGGAGATGTATCTCAGCCCTTCAGGCATGAGACGGCCTTGCTTTCGGAAGCGAGCATAGATGGGGATAGGATTTCCGTCGTGGAAGTGCTCGATGATCATGTACAGCATGTTGAGGCAGATTTGATCGATGAAGATAAAAAAGAGGAAACAGCTAAGATGAAAGGGAAGGAGCAATGAAGAGTTCGGAACATTCTGAAGCCGAAAACTGGCACAGCCATTATGTTGGACCACCTCGTAGAGGAAGCCACTCGTGTTGAATACAGCTTCTGGTCCGCCGACTCGATTACTGCTTGCAGCCTTCAGATTCGAGATACAGGTCGGCAGGCCCGTGTTCTTGGTCCGCGGACAACCTGTACGGCGCTTCAGAACCTAGGTCCATATTCATCGACGTACCTGCGCCCGCAATGAGCAGTCTCTGGTAACCCTCCCTGAGTGAAGTCGCTGCCAATCCATTTTCACCTTACTGGATAGCTTCTACGGGGATGCGGGTTGTCGTACACCGAAAATGTTTGTGTAGCTTGCGCATCAAAGATAGACTGAAGTTTATGATGGTTGAACCCTTTCTGCCAGCGCGAAATCCGCGGGAAGGTCCCTCCTCAGCTGGCGAAGCCGGCGACATCTGGTGGTGGCTTGGCCGTTCACTTCGCCAATCGTGGTCAAATCATTGCATAACCCCTGTCGAGGATCGTCGCATACCTCGTATTCGCAACCGGCTGCGCGATAAACCCCTCCTGATGTCCTTCCGCGTTCCTCAAAGAATCTTTCGTCCTCCAATGCCTTTTTGCCTTCTCTCGACGCCTGATGGCTGAAGACTGCTCGTCCATGTCGCCGGGTGGCGCGACACATGTGTCCAGGTCAAGCACGAACACGACTGCAGTATGGAACAACCTTCCTCCTTTCGATGAATGCACTCAGCTATGCACGACCTTATCATACGATCCTCGTGTACCGGAGAAATCGCGACTACTCAGCTGCAATGATGGCAGCCAGACACTGCCCGACGCTCCTCGTATCCCAGTCGACTCCTCTCAGGTGGTGTCGCACTGCATCACTGACGTTGACACCTCGATCATGGACAAATTGGGCGAGAAACTGTGGTGGTCCGGACCTACCCATGGCGTCATTAAGCCGCTCAGTGAACATCATACACTAGAACGAAAGATCCAGCTCACGGAGGATGCGACCTTGCACTGTGTCTGGACAGACCACATCATCTTCATGAAGCCACTACCTCTGTACCTTTGCTCCCATGCTTTCTGGGAATACCTCCTGGATACGTCGAATGATAAAATCAACCCAGAAGAAAGGGAGAAGTTGAAGACCATGAGCTTAGGCTTCCTGAAGTCTTACGCGATGCTCATTCAGCGCCGATCCGATTTCAACATGGCCTGTCGACTGCACCTCCTGGACTCCTTTGATGGTCTAGACTTCGAGACGTTCGTCCGCTTTATCAAGGCATTCGATGACCTGCCGGATAGCGCAGTCAGCCTACGATGGCGGTTTGCTGAACTCAATCTGGATAGCCTCAACTTCTACTCCGCCATTAAACTCCACAAATGGCACCGAAACCGCTTCGAGTCACGCTATGGAGCCTTCTTTGAGCGCTTCTTCCCAGTCATTCTATTTTGTTTCGCGATGATGAGTGTCATCCTTAGCGCAATGCAAGTCATCGTCGGAGGAAGACAGATCTGGGACACGGACAACAAGGGTTTGAGAATAACCCTCAGAGCGTTTGAATGGTTTGGCACTGAGGCGATTGGATGGAGCTGTGGCTTTGGGATACTGTTCGTCATTTGGTGGATTGGCATAGGCATAGCGGAGGCCGTGAAGCAGCAGAAGACCAAGAAGGGGTTGAAACAGAAGCTAGCCCCTGACAAGTATGGGCAAGCTTGATATCCTCTCAATAATAGCGAATACCTGAGCTCTGAGTGCCTGTTCGTATTACGTGACTCGTGGTGTGGTATGTGAGCATGGCCCGTGCAAGTTAGCGTGTAACGCCAGTTCGACGCGTCGAATTTCGCGCCGGATCAGCTATCAGAGCTCCATCCTCCTTCCATCAACCCCTCGTATATCGACTCATGGATCGCACCTACGAGCTCAACAACAAGAGAAAATATGTCGGCTTACATGGCGAGCTGCTCGATCGACCTTGGACTGCAAAGAAAAGAAGAATCGACAGACCGCTAGACAATGACTTTTCTTCACGTGCTGGCATCCCGAAAGAAGACTTGATACAGGGCAGCGCTCATCTACTAAATGACGTCCGGGTAGTTGCAAAGGCACTGAGGGGAGGGCTATCAGAGTACGAGATGATCAAGAGATTTTCGGGCGAAAGCTGTAGCCACGGAGAGTTAGAAGCTGCCAAAAAGAAGGTAGAATGCCGCAAGAAAGAAATTTCATCGATCCTTCTTCGATGCTTGACGGACTTATACCATGTGGCTGAAGAGACGTCGTTATGCGTCGCGGATGTCGTCGACCAGACTCTCCAGAGACCTAATTGGTGGGAAGGGGAAAATATCTTCTCCGGCAGTGAGTATCTATCTGTGAAGCGCGTCGAGATTGCTAACCCCTAGTAGGCATGTCACCTGAAGATATCGAGGCATTCATGGAGGAGCGACCGCCAACAGACATGCGAGCTTACAGCACATATATTGCAAAGCAAATGTCCGCTTCCTTAAACCCACTCAAGCAATCGGATGTCAGCTGGCGGAGAAAGGAAAAGTTCGTCCGTTCGGTGATCCAAGAGATTCAGCGTATTCATGACTCACAGCTTGGTCCAAAGTACGTCTTCGGCCTATGCGTTGCGTTCATCGTCGACGTGTTGCTTCTCCATCCTCGACATATTCCACTTGACATCAACGAATTCTTTAGATGGCGTGTGGAACACATCTTGCTTGAGAGTATTGCACAACTCGAAGGCGATTCTGTTGTCACAGTTGCTGGCTGGGATTCAGTTACCAAAGTCCTTCCCGTGACAAAACTTGCCCTGGCACTCCGCAGCATTCAGTCGGCGGTGAATGCCTACCCCTGCGCCCTGGAACATTGCGCGCATGCAAATTGGTGTCGCATTCTAGACGCAATCTCGGAGTTCAGTCAAAGAGAGATCCGACTCAACGTCATCACATTTGTCGATGACCGCCTTCCCAACGAGCTTATCGCCATGATTTTCGAGGCAACACTAGCGGCAGAAAGAGTTGGACCTCCGAAGTTAGACAATCTAAAAAACGGGTCTGACTGTGGGATATATCTCAAAACCGATTGTGAGAAAGCCATTTTGAACTCAAGGCCGGACCGCCAATGGGATCAGCTCAACGATATGAGATGCCGGAGCCCAATGTTTGGAGACTCAGACGGATCTTATGATAGCGATGAACTCGATTCGGATAATGATGGGGACACAGCTTCTTCGGAAAACAGCGACGATGAGGATGACGAGGATGACGAGGAGGCCGACGATGACAATAACTAAGTAGACGTCTGGAGAGTAGGTTTCTGGAATTACGATGTCTATTCCCTAGTAGACAGCAGCGCATAGAGGGCTGTGAAGGGTTGACTGAATTTACGTCTTCCAGAAGCATGCGGACGTATGCATCTACCTCGGGAACCAATTCTTTCGCGAAAACGAAAGCTATGAAGATGCACCCTTCGTAACAGATCGAACTACTAGGATGCTTCGTGCTAAAGTGTGGAGCAACACAGCAGGTATCTACAATCTTCACCACTTCAGAACCAGATTATATCACAACTCAAATGATTTGCAGAGATGCATCATTGGCCCCCTAGCAGTCTCGCCCGTGTAGGCAGTTCAGATGTATCAGGATCCGAACAGCCGAGTGCTCGTAGATCCCGCATAAGTCAAGATGTATGAATAATCTTGCTGTTCTGATCCGCTTCTTCCATTTGGGAAACCCATGAATCCCAGAGGTTCTCGTCTTTAGCAGCCAAAGATATGATAGTGAGTGGCCAGCTGCGTACAACGATTTCCGGGGTCCAGCCTTGGTACAGCTTAGTGACATGGGCGGGGCCTTTGTTCGCGAAGAAAGATGATGGATATGGTACGCTAGAGCTCCCATCTCTGTTAAATGTGCCTTTGAGAGCGGCTCTGAGAGCACAATCGCCCTTCCAAGATTTAGCAGTGCTTTATAATGTTCCTGAACTTTGTGACCGCTGTTGCCGTGTATGAAGAGTTCAATGCTGACTAGTCCAAATTCAACATCTTCCAACCAATGATCCGTAATCCAATCAACATTTGGATCAAAGTTCTTTACTGCGTCATAACCCTCCTTGAACTGTTCGAATCTCGACTCAGAGCTTAAGCTGTCGTGTTAGTGACTCATAAGGTTCGAAAATGGCTGAGGGACCCAGTGTGTCCTGAATGTCGATGTATGCTTGTGCTTTTAGCGTGAACCAGAAGGGTACTGTCTTGGTTTCTAGCATGTAACGGGCCCCTCTCGTAATTTCGTCCTTCATGAACTGGCGCTCATTGTTGCGGACAATGTTCAAGAGTCTGAGATTCTGAAGCATTCTGACAATTCGACCGGCATCGGGAGGATACCCAACGGGGTCGCTGGGATCTGTGTTCTGCAATACCATCTTCATAGCATTAGACTCCCCACAGGAATGCCTTGAGTACACAATACACCAAATAAAAGCACTCCGTGTCCGCGTCGATAACGTGGCCCGGAATGAAGCCACAGGGACGAACTACAACATCAGATAACGTCGTGGAAGCTGGGATCACTTTCTCATTTTCCGCGAATAAATCCGGCCTAGCCTCGAAGAGAAGAACGGCAGGTAGCTGCCAGACTGGAAATTGTCGTTTCGGAAACCTTTTCGGGCGATTCAAAAGCCTGTCAAAATCATCTTCGGCTACCCGTACAAGGTCTATTGCGGTATTTGTAAAAAGAGATGCCACGACGAGATCGAGCAGCACGAATCATCATCCAAAACAAGACGCTCCAGCGCCTCAATGAACCTCGAACAGTATCTCTCTTCCAGGTAGTCTTTCGCTCAATTTACCGGCGCGCAGCACCAGTGATTTATTTGGAAGAAGCTTTTAGCGCAGTAGTTGAACTACGACAAATTGGAGCAAAGGTGTGTGTTGAACTTATTAAACTTGCCAATATATCTGGGATTGAGATCAGCTTTTCTGACCATGACGCAACCTTTAAATTGAGGAGCAAAACTTCAGTATTGGCATCTTAGGATGGCTCGAGACGAATGTTCTGTATAAGGATATGTGTAAGATCGCAAGTAGATGAAGAAAACAGGTGTTGATTTTTCTTACGAGAATCTCCACTATATAGTGCCCAGGGGTAGTTGAGCTAGTCTAGATGGGTAGTAGATCCCTGAGCGATCTCACAATATGCCACCAAGGAGTGGGGTCTCCTACGCAATTCAGGTTCGTAGCTTGCGACATAGTGGTGCGAATCATGAAATGGATGGTGATGGGGAGCTCCTGTCGCAACTTGGAAAGGAAGAGTGGCAGGAAGGCTGGCTGACTTGATTCAATTGCTTACAACCATCATAAAGTTCTAAGGTGCTTCCATATTTTGATGCCCGCGGATTGGTTGCTCCGTAGTAATAGATCGTACTGAGAGCTTATGGTGTGGGAAACTGTAAAAAACAATCGAATGGTTGCTCCGACAATTGTTTAGATAAGATTAGATTGAAGACTATGATCCTATGCTTAACGCCATGCTGAGATTGAATTAACGTCCTAAGAATTCCTATGTTTAATTGCTTGACGTCATTTTGAGTCAAAGGTTGATACTTCCCGCACCAGGCACCCATTAATAGTAGTCATGTGACATGTTCCAGGGACCTGGGGTGAAAGTGAACAAAATCTGCGCTAACCGCTTCCGATTTGCTTGAGCCATTTGCACACGAAATTTGGAACTTCGCACTCACAACCACAACATGGCCACCAGACATCGACCCCCGCTCAAGCACTTTCGCTTTCTTGATCTGCCGAGAGAGCTGCGGTTGATGGTCTATGAACGACTCCCGCGCACTATCGGGCACAAGCATGTCGTGATTCACCACCACTCTCACGTTGACGATCGCTCGGCGCCTCCGACGGATACGATCACTCTCGTCACTCGCGCTACACCCACTTCGATCCTAGCTACGAGCAAACAGATCTATTACGAGGCTTTCGACGCAGTGAACCACGCGATCACCAACTGGGTGCTGGAGGGTGGAGTCAAAATTATCATGAACACCGGAAGGGCTGCATTTTCTGGGCTGGAAATCATTGCACTCAGTGCTCTGGAAAAGACAGATGGCATCATTGGCAATACTCGCCCTGATAGTCATCTCCTGATATTCCGAGACTCAGGATTGCCACCAGGGTGTTCAGATGGCGTCTTCTTGCCCTCGTAAGCGACTTTTATTAGTTTGATATTTTACGCTGACATTATATAACAGCCCATTATCTGACGAGGAGATCTCCACTGCCCTTCTTGCTCGAGCATCCAGAGAAACACAATGTTCTGACGCGCCACAGTATGATGCTTCGATACACTCGCGGCCTCCAGTTTACGACTTAACCGAGGCGTTCAAGACTGACCAACCGGAAATACTACAGTTCATAGACAAGTCCGCACGATCGATTGTCTATCATATGGCAAAGCAGCAGCTCCTGCCTAGTCATCACAACAACCCTACTATCGAAATCGTTCTCCGACCTCCAGGAAACCCCAAGGACCCCAATGCTGCTCCTTTTCAGAGCACGCCCAATGACTCTGGCATTAGCAACTATCGCGAGCTTATGGACCAGCTCGGCTTGATCATGAGTATCATAAACCTGGAATACACTCAAGCTCTTTCCCAAGCCCGAGGAGTCGAAGTGAAGATTACTGGCTGGCTCAGCACGATGACAGGTCTAACGCAGAACGACGTGCCTTTCAATCCGGAACAATCACCTTCCCACCCTTGGAGTTACGGTGCAGGAACGCAAGTTAAGCTAGCAATGTCCTTGAACAAGGGGACGTGGAAGGATCAGTGGCTGGTGTAGGGCTCTCGAAAGAAATGTAGTTGAAGGTATTCCAGGCTGATTATGGACGCTTAAATGCCTGATCAACCAGCTAGAGAAGACATCGGTGATGGAGTCATGGCTTTTGCACACCCCAAGGCACCGGTAGCGACTCACGTGGGAATTTTCTGTGTAACGTGATAGGCGATGAATGAACGCCACTTTATCTGGTTCGATGTAGCCAAAAATTCCTATGCCTTGAGTGGTATGTGACAAAGACATGAGTTGGCTTAGATGTAGAGGCTAAACGCTGAGCTCGGCAAAATGAACCTTGTGTAAACAAGATAGTTCACGCTCAACTACACTGCCGACCTGTGAAGACTCTTTTGCAGCTAATACGTCACTCTAAGCTCCTCATGCGTCATGTGCCTTTCTCACTGGAGTAGTGTGAAAACTGCTGCCTTCACCGCCGCTGTTCTTTATTCGGAATAGCGAATTGGCCCATGGCTGTGCATTCGTCCTACTTTCCTCTTTCTTCAACATCTCCACGCACTCAAACTCTATAACATCGGGTCTCGGACTCGTCCTGTCGACATGGAGCCCTCTCGCCTCCCTATTACATCGTTTCGGTTCCTCGACTTGGCAAAGGAGGTCCGCCTCATGGTCTACGAGCGCCTACCACGCAATTCTAAGCGTGTCGTACTGCGCGCAAGCAGCCCTCGAGACGATCTCGTATTGATCACGCGCTCGACCTCGACAGCCATCCTTGCCACGTGCCAACTCATTCAATACGAAGCAAGTTCAATCGTATAGGAGACATTAAAAAATTGAGTCCTCAAACATGGCACTCTGGTCATTGCGAGCTCAAGTGTTCCAGGTCTCGCGGCTCCTCATATCGTTTTTGAGCGTATCGCGAAACGGTTGGACGAAATGAACAGTGCAAACAATATTGAGACGGGTCGTATACGGTATGTATCTACGGGCAAGACACCAAACATCTCTGACGTCGGAGTGTAGTAATATACCGCCATCAGTAAACGAAGCTACGATCTTACTCACGTCTCAATTACGATATGTATCCCCTCGCGAACACGCAAGGTGCGTCAAACTTGCGCAAGGACTTGTGGATAACCGACAGGCGATTTCAAGGTTCATTGACACATCTTTATCAATGGCTTTCCGACTTCCAAGGGTGCCGCCTACTTCTGCGGCCTCTGGAATCATTTCACTTCGACTCGTGGTGCGCCAATCGAGTTGTAGGACGGGAAGCGGGGACAAACAGAGCGATATAGACTGTGCTAGATCGATTGTGCATCTGGGCAAGTCACTGGGCCAGCTCCGCGTGCGAGGACTATATGCTGGTTTTGCGGGCTGGCAATCTGCTGATCGGACGGAAGAGGCACCAGCAGCTTTTCCTGATAAACTCCCATACCTCTCAGGTAGCTATCCTATGAGTTTGGCTGCCATGACGGAGGAAGAGTGGAAGGAATTCTGGCTGAGTTGAAAGTTTGTTTGAGCCTCGGGATTGATGAAGAGGGGAGCCGCATACATTGCATCGATGCATCGATGCAAAGTAGAAGAAAGGCTGAAGGATTGATACCATGCACATATTTCCCACCAAGATCTGGACGCATTAACTTAGGTGCCTAGTCTAAGGATACAAGGAAGGCAATGCACACGAGTCTCCATCGTACAGAGCGTGACGATGGGTAAAGTTGCAATTGTCACTGTGCACCTACCTCACGAGCAACGTACCCGGCAATTGCGAAGCAGAGGTACCTACCCTCACCATTCACGCCTTTCACGCCTTTCCCGAAATATCAGAACAGACTGTTCCTCACTCTTGCAGGCTACATCACTAGCAACATCAGACATAGAACCAATATTACCCCACTTCACAGCGCAATGCACGACTCAAGCCCGTGCGAAAAGCTGAACGTACTTCAAATTCTTCACCGCAATAAACAAGCGGCAAAATTAACAACAAGCGTACATCCAGCATTTACAGACTTTGCAAAACCTTACGCAAGACCCTAGAGAGCGATAATGAATTACACCAGCGCGAAAGCATTAGCCGCCAGAGGGAAAGGACCGAGCGTACAAGAACCAGACGCGTATCCTTCACCGGCCTCCACACTCGCAGATGCGAACAATATCTCTTCCGACCCCGTCTCACTCGAAGAGCCCTCAGAAGATGAAGCGGTCGAAGACGATCTCACAGCACGAATCCGCGCCTCAATCTCCTACACCGCCACCTGCTTCCGCACCAACCAAACACCAACCGTCTACTCCGACTTCACCGTCTCAATCACCAACCCTCCCTCCACAGCACTCACACTCCTCCGCACAGCCGAAGGCACATTCGCAACCCTAATCACCGAAAGCCTAACACACGCGCGCTACTCCGTCCCTGTCGCGCCAGCCCAGCGCGCAACGCCCTTCAACTACGCAGTCCTATCACCACAATGGTGGAGAAAGAAGTCGAAGGCGCAAATAAGGGCGGGCCCAGATGCAGACAGAAATAAATTGAGGCAAGCAGAGAGGTATCTGGAGACCAGGAAGACGAATGAGAGACGCGGGCCGAGGAGTAAGTGGTTTGATGCTGAGCGGCATAATCTGCTAATTGGGCTGCGTGCGCAGAACGTAAGCGCGGAGGAAATCGCGGAGCTTGAAGGAAGGTTGGAGGGGACGGGCGACGCTGAAGGTGTTAACACGATGGCAGAAGATAGTGATTATCAGGGTGAGGGATGAAGCGGTATTCGGTGACAGTTTATTACTTGCTTAAAAAAGTAGGGCGCCTGGTCCTGCATTCGAAATTGTTTGTGGTGTTGGGGGAATGGAAAAGTTTGTCTTCTGTACCGGTAGTGTCTACAATTTTGGATGCTCCATACCCTGAACAAGATCAGTTGTGGTATCAAAGGAGACATTGCTTCGGCAGCGGAATACAGTAGAAGAACATTACTGTATACGTGATTGAGAGAAACCCACACATAACCCACATTTCTGACAGACGTCAAAAGCCTTTCAAGGGCGCTATTTGCAGCAGCACATTGCCGTAGATGTCCGTTTAGATGATTGCGTGTAGCTATTATAGTATGAATTGCCAGGTACGACAATAAGGCATTGCATTTACTGAGTACCTGTGATGCCTCCCAGCTATGTAAAACCGTTGCACTTCTCTGATGGAAGATCAGTGCGATGCATCTGTAGCCGACTTGACAGTGCGGCAAGAAGTTGTAATTAGTGGGTGCAACCGAACTTTTCCAACGGTTACAGACGGCGCCAACAGCCCCCGTGATCTATGGCCGATCGAGGCATTCTGTTGAATAGCCTGTCCCGTGGTAAATCAGTTCGCAATCTCTAGACGACCAGAAGAATGCATCCTGAGTGGTGCAGGCTAATGGTACTGTCCCAACGCTTCTGGCGGGCATGAATATGCCAGTCCTGCAGGGTCAGCGTCGTCCCCATAACATGTCAAAATTCGTTCGTCCATCCACCGCGTTCTGGTTGCTTTCATGACAGCAACGGCGGCGGCGTCAACCGAGCGTTGTCGATCGATATGCCGTCAGGCACCTCACGTCGTCTCAAAGGGGCGTTTTGCAGCTTGCGATCTCGCGGCAGGACTGCGGACACCAGAGATACGGGCGAAGACACCGACCGCTTGCAAAGTAAGGAATCTTCACCCCAACAGTGAGACAAACCTGCTGAGAGTCCTAGACACGGCATTTTGTATCACCGAGGAGATCTTCCGCGCGACGGCAAAAAGTTCCAAAGTGAAGTTTGAAGCGAGCACCTTCTCTCCCTTCCACCTGTATTGTACCGTAGTGCACTCGGATTCCCATGAGGACCTCTTCGATCGCTCTCGCGCCTCAGCAGAGATGTTGTACAACCCGGACAACTCGACTTTAGGCAGCCTTGACTTGAAAGCGTGGCTTCGGGACTTCTGTGACGTGCAGTCGGCCACCATTCCCTTCGTCGCATTGGATTCAGAGCTTGTCGGCACCTTTGCTAGAGCCAAAGCGCTTGCGAGGAAAGTTAATGCCGACCAAATCAGCATTGCAGTTGTAGACACGCGGGTCGTGGGAGCCGACTCTCTTGTCTCCTGCAATACGCTTCGCGGAGCGATGGGCATTGGGCAATATGACAAGTATGCGACAAAGGTGCTCGCATGGGCGGATCTGCCCGCTGAGGCAGTCAAGTGCTGTATGCCTTGGTCGAAGATCGTCAATGGTGTGATTGGTAAGGAATGGTTCTCTATCTTAGGCTGCGCTTCATCGCCTCGGGAGAAGTCATGGATTGAGCATTCTGATATGTTCAGCGCAAGGACACAAGAGGACGAGATCAATGTTCCAGAAATGTTTCAGAGCCTGGAAAGTGCGTTCGGGATGAGAGGTGAGGACGAGGAGACCCGTCTTGTCGTGGAAACCTTCATTGCATGGAAACTCGGCTACGTCCAGCTGCAGGAATGCAAGAGAGACGACATTCTCATCAGACACAGCGATGCAATCGACGAATGGATTGCCATCACGCAGGCAGTGAGGAGACACTCGACATTGGTCCTCAACCCTCCTGAATCCGACCCCGAGTCGGTTGAAGAGGACGTCGACCGCGCCAACGCCCGAATTCAACTACTTGCCCAGGAAAGGAATATAGACGATGACGACAATGACTACGACGACGACCGAATATCGTATAGGGCGCTAGGAATGCTGCGTACGCCAGTGGAGATAACACAATCGTCTGGCAATTCGATGCGGGTCAATCCGGCTTTCGACCTCGTCGTCCGCGACAAGCGAAGCAACATGCGACTTTCATCGTATCTGAGCAATGACTCTCTGTCTGTTGCCAGGAAGAAGGATTGCGAAAAACGGACTCGTTGCAACAAGGTGTACCAGCGCGCCTCCAGTCGGGCATTATCTCATGGGCGCGAACCCCTTCTTGACGACTCCGACGACAACATCTTCGATTCGCTATCGGATTCCTGGGCTGCGAAGAGGTCGGACTCTGCGACTGTCGTCACGCCACCTGCACAGCTGCAGTCCCCCAATTCACCTGAACAAGACTCTCATGCAGTCGAAGAAGACGGTAACCTCGGACCATGTCTCCTCTAGTCTCAGCTCTTCCATTCTTTGTTGAGCGCGTGCTCGCTTCGTCGCCATGCTTCAACAGCGGTTTCCCAGCACGATTTGACACATGGTGTTACTGTTCGTGTTACGTCGTGCGTGTATAGATACCCCACATGTGCTCTCCCATATAAAGAGCCGTAGTCGCTAGTTACTTAATTCATAATGAATTTCGAAGAAGACCTCGCTGTGTGATGTTGCTGACCGAGCGAACTGGCTTCGCTCCTTCGCGCGCCCCGCATTGATCAGCTGGAGCAAAAATTCTACCTCCACCAAACAACCTTGACCACTGCCTAGAAAATGACAAAAAATTCGAGAAAGCAATTATTGCTTGGTCTATCCGACCGAAGTGGGACTCGAACCCACAGCCTTAGCCTTAGGAGGGCTACGCGCTACCATTGCGCCATCCGGCCGACGTTGGTGGGTTGTCATAGCAGAAACTGCTACGAGTCGAATTTACGAAATTTCTGGATTTCAGAGCTTATAACGATGACATTTTCGCAATTCCATCGCTAGACAAGCGGCGACTAAAAATCTGTGATGCCAATAACGTGTCCTGGCGCAGGCGAGTCATCGTTTGTGTGGCGGTTCGAAGATGCGGGGTCCGTCAGAGCGGTCGGTTGGGCGTGCATCGGAAGTTGTTGAGCGATATCGGACGGCAGGTCGTAGCGAGGTGGTACGAATCACAACACCTATGGATGTTGCACATTGAGTCGACGTGGAAAAGCGGGGGAACGAGACACAGGCCTCGTAGACTCCAGGGGGGGCAAGGCGTACGCGTTGGGCGTGAGGTTGCTATGTGTTGTTGTCGAAGGCGTGATGCAGCGCGCTTCGACGCGTCGTGTATCGCTTGGCTCCTTCCGTCTTGTTCTAGGTAATCAAGGCGACTGCAACGATCTTTCATGTAGAGGACACAAGAATGTTCTGAGGCTTGTCCTACTATCATGGACTTTGAGGGGTTATCAGAGTAGCTGGGCAGGGCAAGTACCGGTAGAACGTACGATAAATCACGTGATGGAAATCAATCTGTCATCTGGTCAGGTCAAAGGGGGCACACGAGCAGCATCAACAAAGGATTCCTTATTGTTGAACTAGAATACAAGTTAAGGTAGAGAGTACAATAAATCGAATCTGAGACCGCGCATCCGTTTGAGCTAGCCCAGATGATTTGCTCCTCAGTGAGGAGCCCCACTTCCCATTGGGGGCAGATCTGGTGGTGGCGCTCTATCATGCCTTTGCTGCCCGTGCCAAGTCCGGTAGCTATACTCGCTGTCGCTATCGTAGTCATCGTCTCTTACGTAGAAGTAGACGTAGAGAATGCGAAGCACAGCGACCAGACCAATCACGAAAGGAATGGCTTGCCCAACGCTGGCAAGGGAGCTGACGCCTTTGATTTCGTTCCAGCTGATCGTGGCCTCTACAGCAACGGTGACTGCGATAGCCACGATGAACTTGGCCCATATGTCGAGGTTGCGAAGAAGCGCGATGTGGGCAGCCTTGTGTCGGCGAGATATCTGTCTGCGCCATATGAGCTCACTGTTGCATATGAGAGCGGAGAACACTCTTTGTCTTAACCTACCTCTTCGGTCCAGTCTCGTTAGGATCGGGAAAGCCCAACATGAATCGCACCTTTAGGATCAAGATGTACAACGCTACCAAGCCTAGGAAAAAGAAGAACAACGCGTTCAGTACAATGAACGTTCTACTGTTCAGCTTCAACTGCCCGAAGAAGAAACCGTACTCGTCGCAATTGACCCTATCAAGATCTGGGATGCGATCGAAGATGAACCAATACTGGTACACTAGCAGTCCGAGTAGCATGATAAAACTCAAGTTCGCCTGAAGCGGCGATTGAGAAACAAGAGGCCACCTCGAGGGATTCCAGTACGGATCACAACACGTGAGGAGTCGTAGGATGTAGATGGGTATCAATGCCAGATACGCGCCGAATGCGAGAAGGAGAACGATGTATGTCTCAACCGGCTGGAGGTTGTTGACATCGTTAATGGTCGTAACGATCAATGCGAGAAAGGTCGCAGCCACGAACAGGTCGATGAAAAGCCGGAGACTTCGAATCTCGGAAGGTGCAATCCATGCGGCGAGGATTGTGCCGAACCAAAGGAAGTAGAAGCCTATTCGTATGCCGAGGCCGTAGAAATCTGAGCGTACTGGAAACTTGCAAACTGCCATTGTCCTTGCTCTCGGATCGTATTGTAATCGTCTATATCGTTAGCGCTGGAGGTCAGCATCACAGCGAAGAGGAGACTGGAGATGTGGGCACACAGCGAAGGATGAGGAGAGCTGAACGCCTGAAGCTGCACCCATGTTGCGCTGTGTGACCGTGGCGATATCTATCATGCATATCATGCCCGTCTATACTGCTCAGGAAGGAAGCGAAGCGCAGCTGGCTGACGACGGAGATGCATGTTCTGCTTGGGATGGCTGTCGGAGAGGTTCGATTCGGTTAGTGATGAGATTACGTGCCCGAACCCTGCAGCGAAAATTGAGGGGCTGGGGCCAAGGTCACTTCCTGGCAGCATTTACCCCTCAACACCATGCATCTCGCGAGCAATCATCGCGAGCATCCTGTGCACGATGGCATGGATGCGGGAGACGTGGCGATGATGAGTGGGGTGGTCCTTGATCGTCCGTTTGCCCTGCAGGGTCGAGAAGGATGCAGGGCTCGCCACATTACCCCAAAGTAATACGGCTATAATCTCGCCAGTCAGTCGAAGACATCAACCACTTGACCCTCAATCCAAAGCAACTTCTTCTAGAGAGCTCCGAGGGACAAACATAGCTATGAGACTTTCAGAGATCCTTCGAGGGTATGAGGACATGAATGATCGTCCTTGACTTGTCGTTCGCCCAGCTGTTCCTTATCGCTGTGGCTTGCAAAAAAGATAGGTCTGCATGTCTCCGCAGATCTCTCGACCAATTGCGGTCCTTCATAATGGAATGCTTCGCCTATTACGGTTCTAGCCTCCAGACCTAGCGCTGTGCGCGATGGGGTGGCCAGAACAACTGAGAAGCCTATTGAGGACGGCCCGTCTTGCTCCTTCCCCAGACTTAGCAGGACACGTTGGCCAGCAGGTGCCGAGTACCGACAGGAGCTTTACCCCAGCGGACGTCCAGTTTCAACGATGCCAAGTCTTCTGGAAGAGTTTGCCGATAGGCGCGAGACTGGACAAGGTTTTGGAAAGTCGTTCAAGAATGCTGTCTTCCAAGCGAAGACATCATTGCTCGATATCGACGACGAAGAGAAAGGACAGAAGTTCAAGCTATGGAAGATTCGAATGCGAGGGAGACACGACGATGATCCTGTGTAGGTACCGAAGCAGGGGCAGAGCTTACACATAACCTTGTATCACCATGTGGAGACTCGACTGACATGCGCAGCGATTGGTGGTTTGCGTCAACAGCCATACCGTATGTGTCTCATCACATATCCTACCTAACGACACGCTCTCACATGCATATAGCATATTGGCAGCTACTCTTGGACCTCTCGCCAATGTCCTCTCCATTGGAGCTCTGGTCACTTACTGGAGACTCGATTTAAGGGATCCTGCAGATCCGGCATCAATCGTCCCTCAGCTGAAAGCAAGGTCTATACCAGATCCACGATGGTATTAGAAGGCACTTGATTCCGCAAATGCGTAGAGCTGACCGGAGCAGGTGCTACTGGATCAACGTGTCGTCCCTCATTCTAGGTTTCGTTGGCAACTTCTTCCTTCTACTGAACTTTACAAATCGCATTCGGTACATCATCTCATTACCGACCACTATACTATTATGGTTCACGGCTTGCGGTATAGTACGTCCAATCGCCCGACTTTTGAATGTATATGGCTCATGTTGCACTAGTTGATCGGTGACCTCGCGGCAATGCACACATACTCTAGACCCACCGCTGGCGTTGAAATATACTCTGGTGGATTCTGGTATGCCATCGGTGCTGCCTCATTCTACTTCTTTCTCGCATCAATTCTACTGATCAACTTCGTTGGGTATGTTCGCGGACACTATCCACAATACTTCGACCTAACCGAAGATCAACGGACATTGATCATTCAGACCATGTTCTTCTTCATTTGGATGGCAGGTGGTGCGGGTATCTATGCGCGCCTAGAGGGGTGGCAGTATAACGATGCGGTACGTTGAACGTGCTTCACCACTCGTAGCGTTGCTGACACCCTCTAGCTATATTACTGCGATGTTACGATCTTGACTATCGGATTTGGCGACATCTATCCGACACGGACAGTTACTCGAGCGTTGCTCATCCCTTTCTCACTGGGGGGTATTATTATGCTCGGTCTCGTCGTTTCCAGTATCTACCGTTCTGTTCAAGAGCTAGGAGAGCAGAAAGTAACGAAAGGTCACTTCGAACACGTCAGGGCTAAGGCCGAGGATCGAGCAGTAGCGACGAGTCTTGAGCTGCAACGCAAAGAGATCGAAGCAGAGATGGCTCGCGAAAGAGCGATGGCCAAGCAAGCAGCCCGACCAAGCTCACGATCCCCTGCAACGGCAGTACAGTACCAGCTTAGCATGGACGTTGCCATGTCCAGAGAGCCGACGCTTACGAAGAGCAGCACCATTGGTAGTCGAATGAAGAAGACTAGGAGGATTAAAGTGCTTCGCGACGAGAAACAACGCTTTGCTGAAATGAGAAACCTTCAACACAAAGCCAAGCTCTGGAAGAACACCTTGAGACTCAGCATGAGCCTATCCACATTTACAGTCTTCTGGTGTGTCGGCGCCGTAGCTTTCTGGAAGGCCGAGACCGGAACAACAGGCCAGACATACTGGGAGACTGTATACTTCTGCTGGGTCGCGATTTTGTCAATCGGCTACGGAGACTTCAGTCCGAAGACTGGTGCAGGCAGATGCTTCTTCCTTATATGGAGCGTCATCGCAGTACCTAGCATCACTATGCTCGCTTCTGACCTTACAGCAACCGTTGTATCAGCTTTTAATACTTGGTCGAGTAGGCTGGCAGACTTCACGCTACTCCCAAAAGAAGGTATCTGGACAGCACTTGTTGAACGGCATCCATGGTTATCCTTGGGTCTGGCACAAGCAAAGCGCGATTGGCAGTCTAAACACAACGAGCTCCGCAACCGCGTCGAAACGCTCGAAGCTCGCATCAAGGAAATCGAGAACAGCGAAGAAGCATCATCGAGCGCCGGCAAGAGAGACGACGCATACGCTGCAGGCAACTTGTCACCGGACATCGAAGCGCTCGCGGCCCGAGCCAGGCAGCCCGATGCCGGAGCACTGGCAAGACAACTTGCGCTCGCCATCCGTCGCACGGCTCACGATCTTACACTCGATAGCCCACGGCAGTACAAGTACGAAGAATGGGCTGAGTTCACACGTCTCATTAGATTCTCAGTTGCCCGACACAGCGACGATGTTGAACGCGAAGAAGAGGAAGAGGGCTTGGTGCAGTGGGATTGGCTGGGCGAGGATAGCCCTATGATGGCAGATCAGTCGGAGAGTGAGTTCGTTTTGGACAGGCTTTGTGAGAGCTTGGTCAGGTACTTGCGCAAGAATCCGCCTGCAGATCCATTCGTCAGTGCTGTGAAGGAGAGAGGTGAAGATGCGTTAAGACTGAGGAGTGCGGGTATGAATGAGGATGAGAGGGATAAGATAATGACGGCTGCAGAGGAGAAGAAGAGGGCAGACTTGGAGCCGTTGCCGGAAGAGAAGGAACATGAGCATGAACACATTGCTTAGGATCCTTAAATCAGACGGCAGAAGAACACCAAGTGGGTAATGACAGTTATCAATGCTTGCTGTTTGCCAAATCTCCAGATCACTGCTACCTATTGCCAAATCCTCATTCTTCAATGCTCTACTGTATCAATATTCAATAAAGTAGCAGCACAGGCCTCTTAGCTACTAAGGGAAGTTGGAGCACTCTAAAAGATGAAACACACTTCCACTTCTTGCAGGGTTGATGATCCGCTCTGACACGATCGCGCTAGTACCGTATTTGCCGGATGCCGTATTCGCGTATGCACAGACCAGATATCCCATTGCAACTTCTCCGCAGCAACTCCCAGCGCGTCACAGCCCTTGACTTCACCCTACTTAAACATTGGACACTGCTAAACATGTCTGCTCAATTGCGTTCTATGTCTCTTTCACAGCAATGTCTTACATATCCTCTCGCGAAACGCAGGATGTATCGCGGCACGATGAAGACTCAGAAGACGCCCCACCTGCCTACCAGCTGGAGACTTCAATCGAGAATGTACCTGCTCTAGACTATCTAGGCTTGGCCGGTGAGTCGATTGTACTTTGTTAAAGGGCTTTATCTCATGCTACGCAGATGACGGCCGAATTAGCATTGACCTGAACTCTCGTCTCTCGCGATCGCTGATCAGACTGGTCGCAAAGTCCGAAATAAGGCGAGGCCGACCTAGGAGTCCAACTTGCATCTACAAAGGAAAGCCGCACATCTTGGAACATTCGCCTCAATATCGTCATTCAGATCGTCGGTAGCCGAGGAGACGTCCAGCCTTTCTTTGCGCTTGGCCAAGAACTCCTGAAGTACGGTCATCGCGTGCGTCTTGCGACCCAGGATGCTTTTGCCCCCTTCGTCCGTGATGCAGGCCTTGAGTTCTTTAGCATCGGAGGCGATCCGAAAGAACTTATGGCGTATATGGTGAAGAACCCTGGACTGATCCCGTCGATGACGTCGCTGCGAGAAGGAGATGTTCAACGTAAACGTACGATGATAGCCGAGATGCTTCATGGCTGTTGGGACTCGTGCATTGAGCTAGATCCGATATCGGATCGCCCTTTTGTGGCAGATGCTATCATCGCTAATCCTCCTTCTTTCGCCCACATTCACTGCGCACAAGCTCTGGGTGTACCGCTTCATCTAATGTTCACGATGCCTTGGTCAACTACTGGAACGTTTCCGCACCCTTTGGCGAATATCTTGATTAACGGGAGCTCGATCAATTCCGCGATCGTCAACCGAGTCAGCTATGCTGTGGTAGACTGGATGACTTGGCGAGGGTCTGACTTTTCCTCTACGCTAATGGTCGTCGGACGCTGCTAAAAGGTTTTTAGATTGAGCGACATCATAAACAACTTTAGGTCATCCTTGGACCTTGAGCCAGTAACGGCAACAATTGGAACTAGCTTCATCGAACAATTACGAGTACCATTCACGTATTGCTGGTCGCCTTCTCTTATCCCAAAGCCTTCAGATTGGGGACCTCATATTGATGTCTGTGGTTTCTTCTTTCGCGAAACAACATCATATGAATCACCCTTATATATTACCAAGTTCCTTTCTGGAGGCCCTATGCCGATTTATATCGGACTCGGCAGCATCGTCGTTAAGGAGTCGGCTCGACTGACATCAATCCTCCTAGAAGCTGTTCGCTCGTGTGGAATACGAGCTATCATCTCCCGGGGATGGAGAAAGCTTGGTACGGGCATCGCAAATTCCCAGGATATACTCTTTATTGACGACTGTCCACATGAGTGGCTCTTCCAGCATGTCTCAGCTGTCGTGCACCATGGTGGCGCAGGGACTGCCGCGTGTGGACTACGCAACGGACGACCAACAACCATCATTCCCTTCTTCGGTGATCAGCCATTCTGGGGCAGCATGGTTGCAGCTGCTGGGGCAGGACCTTTACCTCTCCCCCAGAGAATGCTCATAGCTGAAACGCTGGCCAAAGCGATTGCTTTCTGTCTCACCGATGCGACCCAGTCAGCTGCTGCTAATATGGCAAAGAGCATGTCTACAGAGAACGGAGTTGAAGCGGCGGTTCGATCATTTCATACCAATTTACCAATAGAATCACTTTGTTGCGAGATTATCCTTCAGCAGCCAGCTACATGGATGTACACAACTTCCAATACTTCGATACAACTCTCAACAACCGCAGCGCGAATACTTCTTGATCAACACGTCGTCGAACCCAAAGAATTGAGACTCCATAAGACGAGCCCAACACACATTCAAAATCGACGCCGAGACCCTGTTACGAGCGTTACCGCATGGGGAGCGTCGACAACGATGGGACTAACGAAAGCCGCAACTGGTATGATCTACGAGCCTATCAATGAAATCATCAAAGCGAGGAAACCGCTTTCAGATAGTGCGCCTTCGCAAACTTCAATCACGACCACCACTAAGGCTGCAGGGGCGCTGGCAAGGAATTTTGGAAGATTCAACATGTATGCCTTCAAAGGCGCGACGCTCGATCTAACGCTCGCAGCAGCAGAAGGCTTTCGAGCTGTGCCAAAGCTCTACGGGGAGCAAGTCCCATCTCATGGAGAAGTCATGGACTGGAAGAGCGGCGGCGTCGTGGCAGGCAAAAATTTAACCCCCGGCATTGCAGACGGCGTCTCAGATCTTTCCGTAAAGCCATTCGAGGATGCGAAGAAAGAGGGAGCACTAGGATTTGCCAAGGGCATCGGTAAGGGAACAGTTGGGTTTACATCGAAGACGGCATCTGCTATTCTGGGTCTTGTCGCATATCCTGGCCAAGGTATCTGTAAGAGTCTGAGAGATCTTGCAAAAACGGGAACGAAGAAGGCCATTACGAGTCGGCGCATTGAGGAAGGGGAGTGGCTTCTCAGGAATGATACAACAGATGAGCGAATCCAATTCAAATCGTAGTGCAAGCCTTCTATAGACTGCGACGAGAGAAGGCATGATGGTCAAATTCGATACGACCATGACAGCAAGTACAGAATATTGGCACGTTGTGGCGGAAGGAGTGAACCAGTCGATCGAGGGCAATCGGCAGATCACGCCACGCTACGCTTTACCATCCTGGTCGGGCCGTCTTAGAGGTCGGCGCGGGTCAAACCTCCGCGCTCCACTTCTCAGGGACCGTCGCGTGGAAAGTGCATCATCACTCCGTGTTCATTGCCCCTGCGTCGCTCAAACTCTATCTCATCCTCCGAGATGAGGCAGTTCTTGACATACGCTAATCTCCTAACCACCCACGTGCCACCGCCTTACAGCTGCTCATGGCTGCGATGTGGGGATTGCGATAGCCCTACAATAGAGCTATTCTAACAAGATCTCCCTTTGCGTACGCAACAGTGGCAAAGACGGGACAGGACAGGACATTGTTCGCGTGGTCGCAAAAGAAAACCTTCGATCTTTGCGATAGTCCGAGGGCCTCGGCGAAATTCATAGTAGAAGTTGAGGGGTAAGCTTCGTCACCTTACATGGCGGTACTGTACGAACACGACATACGATTGCCAGGATGTCACTGCCTGACGCCCAATTCCAGCTTTTGAAACGACGAGAGAAGCACGGGCGTCTTGCAGCTCTCGCATCGTCTCCAGTGATCTGTCGCGGTTGCGAATGCGATCCACTGCACTGCATCGGGGCAACGTCGGGGGCGGCCACTAGATCGGACATGCATCTCACCTTGGAAAGACTAGCGAAGCGTTAGGAAGACCTTCCCCACATAGTACCGCGGAGCTGGAAATGCGTCAAAGTTAGGGAGTCCCAACCGTTCGAAGTACGTGCAGATGTCAACCTGCAAGCCCAGGCTCGCGGTGGCTGCTGCAGGTAGCACCACCTGCTCCGAGTCATGTCACAAGTATGCGATGGCCGGCATTTGCGGATAGGGGTGTTGGATGGAGATATGATCTGGACGATGCGTCGTTCCTCAAGCTCAACCTTTCCCCATCTTCGTTTTGCTCCACATACCCTTGCGAGGATCAGAAGTAGGCTTGAGCGAAGGATGGCTTCCAAATCCGACATCCAGGTCGCTGCGCTGGCTGCAGGATTCACTATAGGGTTTGGGTTCCTTACTGTATGGGAAGCGATCAAGCAGACGAGGAGGAACCGCAATCCCTTGAGGAGCGCATACATCTATATGGTATGGGGTGAGATCCTAGCCAATATCGTCATCGGCATCATTGGATGGATCTTTCTCGATGGCATACTGGGTCCAACGTAAGCCCATGTTCGTCGCTAACATGATGTGATCTGAAGACTAACATCGCACATCCAGTGTTCCGGTTCTCTTCTTCATCCTTTTCTGCTGGGTGTTCGAGATCCAGCTGCTCATGCAAATCATCATCAATCGAATTGCACTCATCGCTGAGCATCGACGCACAATCCAGAGACTCAAATGGGGCACTGTAGCTATCATCACGGCGGTCAATGTGGCTGTGTTCTGCATATGGATTCCAGCACACACCAACCCTCCAGCCGCTCAAATGTAATTACTGCCATACTTCGAATGCCGAATTGGGTGTACTGACAGCTCTAGCTTCGTGGACATCAACAACATCTGGGACAAGATCTCGAAAGTTATCATTCTCGTCGTCGACGCAGGTCTAAATTGGTACTTTCTCCGAACCGTCAAGATCAGACTCGTTGAACAACATGGTCTCGTCAAGTACCAGCCTCTCGTCGGGTTCAATGCCAAGTTGATGATTGTCTCAATCGCCATGGACGTAAGTCACCCAAACCTCTATGCATGGCCTGACACCTTACTCACATATTACAGGGCATGCTCATCGGCCTCATGTTCCTCAAAAACCAGGTCGTCTACGTTCAATTCCACCCCGTCGCCTACATGGTCAAACTCAACATCGAAATGTCCATGGCCTCCCTCGTCGTCCGTCTCGCGCGCGGCAAGACAGAGAACGACATGTATCTTCCAGACTTCCCCTCCTCCACTGACCCTCGCTCACACTCCAATCACCCAAATCACGTCCGAAGTCAACATATTGACCGCCAGCAACGGAACCATTTCGAGAGCTTCCAATTAAGCAGTAAGATTGCGGGTGGGAAGAATGGAGGGAGGAAGGACAGTGAGGATAGTGATCAGTATGGGATCACGTGTCGGACGGATGTTGTGGTTGAGAGGAGCTATAAAGAGGTGGGTGATGGGGAGCCGAGGAGGGGGAGCTCGAGCTTGGCGGAGACGCTCGGGCCTGATGGGTTTGGGGATGAGATGCCGTTGAATAAGAATGGGGTTAGGGTTATGCAGACGGAAGTTGTTTGAGTTGGGCGATGTCTGGTGTTAGGTGTAGTCAAGGCTGGCTTGGTCTGGGTTGTTTCGGGTTGGTACAGTCATTGGGATACCCTTTTCTTAGTTACGACAATGTTTTTCAGTACAAGCTTTTACGAACGGAACGTCAAGTGCGATTGAAAATGTAGGCGATGTCAACTGTAGTGTCATTAACTGAATTTAGAAGTACATTGGTCAATTACAAACAAATGATACACAAGAACAAGAAGCAGCTATCCAAAAGACAGATAGGAAACAATGAGAGAACAGCAGGAAACCAGTCTTGAGTTTGTGCGAACCAGTCGACCCTCACGTCAAATGTAGGTTCGTGTCGTGCAGGTGAAGTTTCGTAGCCCGTATACTATATCGGTATGACCATCATGCGATAATTAGACAGCAGACGCCTGTTCAGCATTGCCCGATCGCTTCTTTTGAGGCTCCGAGGTAGCTTCCCTACTAGATACATATTCTGGGTCCAGAGGGTCCCGTATCTTATTCCTATCCGCTGTCTTATCGCAGCACTTTGAGCAATACTTTTTAACAAACTCCTTATCAGTGTCCTCCTCTATCTTATCTTTGCAAGGCGGGTCTCTAGTGATGAAGTAGTTATACCGCACTACCTCAGTATCTGGTTGCCGAATGCGCTTGAAGTATTTGGCAAGTCGTTTTAACATATCATGGCAGGCTTGAATCTGGAAAGGTTCGTAATCCTGGGCATTGCATTGCTCGCAACGGTGAATTTTCCATATGCACATGGTGAGATCTTATGCGAAATTCGATCTGAGAAACTGGTTAGAGGTGCAATACCTGCTGGTACCGCTCGTATTAAGTGTACGATATATTGGGCGCTGTCGAGGTAATTGAAGACGTGCCGGTTAGACACCCGGTATCTACTAAGTAGGTTGAATAATATTTATATAAAATAAAGAAGGAGGTAGCCCTGCAGTTTCACGAGGATTTTTTACTGCAATAGTTATGACTGTACATCCACCAGAGTCATTCAGATGACTGCCACATATATTAGGACTGTCACCTGACCCAAACCGCCTAGGCATTTGTCAATAGTCGAGTGAAGGCTTTTGAGTCAAACAAGAAGCGGCGGGACCTGAATTGTGACTTATATCAGTATGTACTCATTGATCTCCAAGCCACAATGTGGAGGTCCCGCACCGACGGTTGCATGATTTGTCGCACTCAGTACCGCACACCAGTCATTGGGATCAGAAGCGACTCCTTGGAAGTTGTCACAAGCCTCGAGTCAGTATCCACAGGATAGCAGTTGTGTCAAATGCGATCACAGCTGTGGTCCCCGTTATGCCCCAATGCCGCGGATTTGCCAGTCACATCCAATTGAGTCATTGTCACTGTCATAGGTAGATCTGGCTCTTTTACTTCCTTCTGTGACGTGGATGGGAGTCAACGAAACACTGACCCTTCGTTTTCTACCTATGAGTGTATAGACTTTCCATCATGACTCTATTAGAATTGCAGTCATAATACTGGTAGTATAAATTCCTGGCTTGGTCTCTCCAACGTTCCTACACCACACAGAATTTTCACTGTTGTAACTTTGACAAGGGAACCTATTCAACACCCCATTTTGACTATTTCTCGAAAGTTTTACCGTTAACTCTGAATACCGTCCCGCAACAGATCAGCAGCTAATCAATACCCGCCCAACCAAGCGCTATGTGTTTACACTATTCGAGGCGATGTACAAAATGCAAAGAACCATGGGATGGGGACATAGACACGAGACAGCCCTGCGACAAGGGAGAAGCACGTATTGCAGAATACGCCAAGGTCAAAGGTATCCAGCTCAAACACATTGGGCCGCAGCAGAAGGACAGACTTCTCAAGGAAGAGCTGGATATGACCGGTGAGTGTGAGATCAGGATCATTTACAAGGACTTGAGCCCAGAAAATTGCCTCAACTGTCTCGATGAAGAAGAGATGAAAGGCAATCAGCCGGAGGAAGATCAGCCCGATGAGAGTCAGCCCGAAAGAGATCGGTCGGGAGAAGATCAGGCGAGGGTAGCAGAGTCCTCGGAACAAGCAGATACTAGCATGGAGACCAGGAGTAAGACTCGGAAGACGACGAGAGGCTGATCCCTGTTCTTCATCTGTTCAAACGTAATCTCTAGTTGGACGATGCCTTGGGGTTGGTGTTCTATGACGGCGTATATTAGGTATTGCTTGTGATTACCGGAGTTATTGCTTTTTGATTTCGTTACAACAATCGACATTCTTTATTGCTAGTCGAGTACAATCATTGGGATACACTTTTCTTAGTTACGACATGTTTTTCAGTACACGCTTGTATGATAGCAGATACGCTCATTCTTAGGAAGTCGCTCATAATCAGAAGTCGCTCGGAAACAATGATATTGAGTGACGTATTGGTTGTAGCTTATCGGTCAAGTCGAGCAAAGAAGATAATTCGAGGTCAACAAAGCTCTTTGATAACAGCAAGCTGCAAATTGTAGTCTCCGGTCGTAGTCATATTGACGATTTGTCTCTGATTAATTACCCTGGGCAGTATTATACTTAGACTCAACGAGTAATGCTACAGTCCAGTCAAAGTTACCCGTCAACTACAATGGCTACTCACGAAGAGACTGAATGTGAATTATCCTATCAACCCAGCACGACATCTATTTCCTCCAATGCAAGTCTTTCCCAAGCTTTCTTGAACACCCTCCCGACAGCTTTCCGATACGCAATTCCATCCTTTCGCTCTATCCACATAACGTTATAGAACTCATAGTAGCGAATTCGTTGTCTCAAATACTCCAGGTAGTTGGGTAGCTGCGTCTGCACGTCTAGCTTGATGTTTTGCATGTGCGCAATCTCGAGAAGACAGTCGAGATTCCTTGTTTCGTGAAGCCACGTCTCCGGTTTTTGAACCATGTCACAGTATCCGCGAGAGATGGCGATCATCTCGCATTCAGCGTGCATCCCGCGCACGTGTACAGCCGCATTCAAATTGAGAACGCCCACGATAGCTTCGTCCTTACCCAGGATCGTTACATAGGCAGAAGACCATTCCTTCTCTTGGTAGACCACTGTTCCTAGATCCAAGAAAGTACGGTGGGTCCTGCAATGAAGGTATTGCATGTCGGGACTGTCAAGCGGGCCAGATGGTCGATTCATGGGTATTGGATATTTGAACGCATGTTCGAGGTCCGAATGCACCCAACAAGGTCGAACGTCGCGAGACTCAGAGGTATAGGTGTTATCGCTACCCAAGACTCGTGATGATAGCGTCCATCCGCTCATCCATACTCCTGGACTTCCCAAAGACCCCTCAATAGCCGCATAGTTGTTCATCTCATCGATTTTCTTCTGTTCATCAAGCCCAAAGACCGTCGGTACCCGTAGCTTGTAGTATTGATAATACGAGTTGTCTATGCGAATACGTTGTCCGGAGATACTTGACGACTTATACCACGTAGTGATTGGTAATGTGACAACAGGACCTTTCCCGAACGCCCCATGCTCTGGATCTTGAATCATGGGGCTCTCGATGACAAAACTCCAGTCAGTTTCAAGAATGCCGTCCCAGCCCACCCAAGACCAGCTCGGAAGAGGATATTGATGGGATTGGGACTGACGTCGACGTAGCGGTTTGAATGACTGCCACAGTAGAGCAATGTCGAAGTATAGCTCTGGTAATGCTTGAAGAAATCCACCAGAAAAGATGTCCATGAGTCGGTTGAGGATGCCGGTGAATGCGTGGAGAGCGTCGGTGTCGTAGCTAAGGCGTCTAGAATTGTATTCGTTTACCAAGTTGGCATATGATGAAAAGCGTGGCCATCCAAGCGCATGTAACAAGTCATGTTCATTAATGTACCCTGGAAGAAAATTGAACACACTGATAGGCTTCGAAGAGCCTTCTCGATAACTGTTCTCATGGCATCTCCAAAGAACACTGCTGCGGTAAAAGACAAGCAGTCGATTCGACAGATAGAATTCCTGATAGGTCCATCCTCGTTGGAAATATGGAGTCGGATGACTTGGTACATCTGCATTCAGATCTATGATAAATTTCTGCGACAGGGAGAAACTCAATATAGCCTGCGGTGGCTGGCGGTGGGTAGCACCGATCCCGAGAAGTCCATGATCGGCATGGGAGCCATCTGCAGCGACAATGGTAAATGAAGCACCAGTGTATATCGACGACATTAGTTGTATTTGCTGTACTTTGTTGATTTCGTCATCCTGGACAATACACAAAGCATCGACCCAAAGATAACGTCGACCGAGGGTTGACGTGAGGAGCATCGCGTCACGGATCGTCTTTGGGATATACTCTTGCTGCTCGCGCAAAGAACCGTGCATATATAGCTCTTTAAAATTCGCTCGTCTTAGTGTCAGACCAGCTTTGCCTCCCCACGTATAGCTAAGGGCGACATATTCAATGGACAAGATGGTGGAGACCAGGCAATCGTCCACAACATCAATCATGATGACTGTATGATGACCAAGGTGCTTCGGCCTCACGCTCTTGCAGGTTATGTGATTTTTGTCACAATCCATGATCCAAGCACGGATATCTGCCGCATCGATCCGTGTCCGGCTAAGATGCTTAAACATAGAACGGGGTAAGTCGGCCGCATCGAGATTAAGAACTATCGAATTATCCTATACTATGTTAGAAGACACCTCTCTTTGTATCAGTTATAAACAGCTGATTACCGTCAATCGCAATACTATTTCGTGGTTCCTCTCATAGTAAGCAAACTCACACAGAGTTTGCTCAGCTCTCAGATTCGCGACACCACCAAACTTCGAAGTAATCTCCGCCTCAAGAAGCTGGTAGATCTGAAGACATACATCGCAATGTGCTCTGTGGCGCAGTTCGTCGAGATGGCCGATGCTCAGCACAAGGATCCCTTTGCGATCGGACTCGTGCCAACGGCTGTCCCGCAGATCAACCCAGCACTTGTGCGTTTCGATCCAGTTGAGGGGCTCAGCCGTTCCCCGTTTTCCTACTGTACTCATCTTCGACCTCGGCCAAGGATGATACGATGCCTATCTGGTTAGGGTAACCCTCCTGGAGCTAGCGTGTTGAAAATTCGACGACAGGTGATGTGTGTCAGATGCAGGCAGCCGGACTTTGGATGACGTCCGAGATCGCTCGCCTACAAATCGACTAGGACCGATTCAGCACCTCACATCCCGATGTATTTCGCGCACACTGTAGCGTCTTCCAGGTTATCCTTTCCGTCGATAAGTATATCTATGAGAAGAACTACATAGCCGATAACAGTAAAAGTATCTTATGGAGCCTTTTCCCCAGTACATGATAGTGATGTTTATAGGATATCCAACATCTCGGACTTGGCGTACCTAAACTAACGTAGCCGACAGCGGAGTACTAGGTTCCTGTGGTCTACAAGCTGCCAGGTCCTTTGGAGTTTTGACTAACGTGGAGAGTACAACGACCGCACCTCTATAAATATGTAATATCTAGGGTAAGGTTCGAGGGACTGCTCTGTTCTCAGGTCTTATAAACCCGATGACGAGTGAATGCACATTACACAAGATGGATTGTTTTCTCATGCGTGATAATGCTCATCAATTAAATATATTACTTCACCATTCAACTACCACTGAGGAGGAGAAGAAGCGTGTTCGAATCGAACATGAGCGCAGAACCGGACGGTGTTGCAGCGCCAGAAGTGCAGGGAGGCAACAGCTCAGACAGAGCGCTCAACGTGAGTCGTATAAGTACCGGACTTCTCAGCACCAAAGGTATCATGCTCATGGATTTGCTTCTCAACAGCCTCAACTGCCTGGTCAGCGAGCTCTTTGTCTTCGAACACTGCCATCATTGTTAGCACCTAATCTCTTCCCATTCTTGTCTTTCTAGAGGACTTACAGAATGCCAACTCCTCAAGAGTTCGGTTGTACGTCTCAGGGTAGAAGAAGAATACGATCGCGAACTCGAAGGCGATCCAGGCACAGTAGATGGCGAGGAACTTCCAGTCGATGTGGTTCAAAGCGATAGGGTTGACATTGGTGCTGAAGAAACCTCCCGCCTTTCCGAAGATTTGCTCGATACCGATACCCATGGTACGCTGGGCGTAGGGGAAGATCTCGACAAGGTAAGCTGTAGATTGTTAGCGTGGTCAGACAAAGGGTGTAGGTGATCGGTGTAACACGTACTATATGTCAACGAGTTGTTGCCGATATTATAGCATGGTGAGTACGCGAAGTAGAAGAATAGAGCCGAGATAGCAGCTGAGTGGTTGACGAAGTCATGGTCCTTGGCGTAGCGGAGACGTTCGAAAGAGACGGTCATGCCAATGAAGACCAACAACATGGTAGTAGAGGAAAGCATGAACATCCAGCGACGGCGGAAACGAGGAACGATAAGCGCAATTGTTACACCGTTAATCAAGCTCCAGCATTGATTGGCAATGTTGATGCGGGTCTTGGCAAAGCTGCTTGTGTAACCCATCATCTCGAAGAGAAGGTTGGAGTAGTACGACAAGAGGGTGTTGCCGCTCATCTGGGTGAAGAGACCCATCATGCTGGCGATGAAGACACGACGGCGCATACCGGCAGTTCGGACCATGTCCAACCAAGATTGCTTGGAGTGCTCGAGTTCGATCTTGATAGTCGATCGGATCTGGGCCATCTCAGCCTGAACGATGGCTGAGGAGGCGTCGCCTTCGGCATGGTATTTTGTAAGTATAGCGAAGGCTTCGTCGTCGCGGTCCTTGCTAACGAGCCAACGGGGACTCTCGGGGAGAAGGCTGTTATGTGTTAGTACATCCTGAGCAATCGAATGTATAGAATTCACTTACAACACTGTACAGATCTGGAGCAGCGAGGGGCAAATCTGTAGAAGAGAAGGAATGCGCCAGCTCCAGTTGCCCGGAACATCAACCGTCCGAATTGAAATGGCTGCGGCAATAATAGCTCCGACGAAGTAAGATGCATTGAAGAGCGAGGTCAGGATGGCACGCTCCTTAGGGTAACCAAGTTCACCGATCATAGCCGAGCCAGAAATGATGCAGAAGACGATTCCAATACCGAGCAGCATACGGGCAACAATGTACATGCCAACTAAATGCGATATGTGGTTAGCGCGGCTCTCTCGCGCGATCCGGATAATGTCAGCTTACTATGCTGGGAGAAGCCTTGCAGCAGCGCTCCTACAACCATAATCAAGGAACCAGTCATGATTGACCACCTCCTGCCGTAAGTTTGATTGAACCACGGGGCGATGGGAACAGCAAAAATGGAACCGAGTTGGTAGCACGACGAGATGAAACCAAGCATGCTGGGCTCGATCGACCATTTCTCGGTCTTTGGGTCCTTGTAGCCGTCACCGAAGTCTGCGATGGTTAGATATGCTCTCTTGCGAAGACTCGATCATAAACCTACATTTGTTGAAAGGGGTGGAGAACTGGAGGGTGTTGATGAGCTGTGAGTCGAATCCAGAGGTCATCTCGACACCCATGCAGCACATGAACAACCAGATGTACATCATGCGCATGTTCTTCTTCTTGTACCATGGCGTTATGTCCTCCGCGACCATGCGCGTGAGGATGGGGTCTGCCGTCACCGTTTGCACCATCTTGTCCAACTTTCCAAGGTATGCGTCCACGACAGGGTAATCGACGGCTTCGATAGACGAACGAAGGTGAGAAACCCAATGCCCCACGAACGAAGGTGTATTTGAAGTAGCCCAGGTCGCGAGCCTCCAGATAAGGACTGGACGGTTTTATGTATACCTAGACGGAGAGCCTGCCCGCAACTACCGTACCAAGCATCTATATTGCCTTAGTGTCTGGGCGTAGAACGGGACGGGGTTGCGGAATTGACCACTCTCCGGTTAAATTGGTGTTGCGCCAATGGCAAATCGTCAGCATCGGCTGAATCCAAAAGGCCGGGGTGACGGCCCAAAAAACCGGACAGCACGTGGTACACCCAAGATGATCCTGTCTATGTCCAACAATTATCCTGGGGTCGAGATCGCGAATTGTATAGAAGTGGTTCTGAGTGGCCCTCCGCCGGGCCCCGCCCATAGTGTATGGACCAGCATCCAAGACTGTGGAACTGTCTGCAGGTCATCAATCTTGGAACCTCGTGTCTATTTGTCGAGAAGCATATTGATTGTGCATGATGCAGTGGCTCAATGAAGGTTTCGAAGATGTGATACCAGTACATCCTTTGCATCATGTTCCTACTCTTCGGTCGACACCCGGATAGTGCCCAGGTGTTCGACGTGCTGCACCGGGGATGCCCCACGTGTGAGCACGAACCTGGTTTTCAGAGTCTTGGGTTGCACCATGTCGGTTACAGTACGAGGAGGGGCAAAGGTGTTGAGCTTACGGATCCCAGGATAATACGATCGGTCTGCTGCGACAAGCGGGCAATTGGTAGGCCGCGACGTTCCGTGATCCGGTATCCAAGAGTCTGGATGATATAGAAACACGCATAAAGCCAGCGCGGCGTAGGTGTACGAGGTATTGGACGTTCGCCATATATTGCGGTTGCCTTATCGACGCGGGTCGAGATGGGACTCGCTTCCCCAGCTTTTGCCTTCTGTCTTGGCCCAACACGGCGAGGTCCTTCATGCCAATGGAGCTCAAGGTCAGCCGCCAGTGTGCGACTTCTCTTAGCCCGTCAGCGCGACAATTGCGCTGGTCCGGCAGTTGCTCACATAAACGATAGCAGAGAGTGACCTAATGTGGCAGGTCTTTCGCACTGACAGTGGTGCGCCTCAAGGCGAAGTGGTGCATAGACAGCTTTACCTCTCGCACGGGTGTGCTGCTCTGTGAGTCGTCTGAGCAGTCCAATGTAGAGGGATCATTAAGGTTACTGTCCGTGATGGATCTGGAAATTCGACCGATCATTGCCACACGGCGGATTCGATGGTCCCTAAGATGTATGCTGCAGTAAGAGGCCGCGCGTATCACTGTCGGAAATTTCTGTTTAGTAAACCCGTCAGATGGACGAGAGACGACAAAGGAGAGGATGGGTTGATGAAGGTTTAAGAGTTGAGGCTGGCATGGCTGGTCGCCTTAGGGCGCCACTAGTCGAGCTGAGGCCCGTGCTATGTCCGATCCGACATCTTCACTCAGTATTTCAGCGAGACTTTGATTTTGCCTCTTTCTCCATGAAAGACTCAAAGATTCGCTAGCAGGCTTTGAAGGTTTTATTGTGTATGCATACTCACTTGACTGTTCATCCTCATTCGGCATCCCTGAGTATTTTGCGCACTACGAGCCCGTTAGGAGTCTCAATACATCGTGACAGATAAATTTCAACATCATTGCGTTTCGGATACTAGTAAATATATATTCTTATCTGCGGTGAGTTTTCTGAGTCAAGCATAGTTCAACATTTGTGTCGCGCATATAAGGCTCAAGATGGACTATCGTCGGCAAGTAAGATGCTTTGAGCATACTCATTAAATTTCGCTCGCAAGTGAATAGTGTCTCCGACATGATCAATCTGCGCACTCGGGTATCGATATGGATTGTCGGGATGCAAGTCAGCTACTTTGTGTTCAGCTTTCTCGCTTCACATTGTGGCATACGCATCCGGGCTCTTTTCAAGCGATTCGCGTGATCAGACAATTCTATACCCGGATGTAGAAATATGCATACTCCTCCCCAAACGATGTAGCTAGGAGTAGTTCGTTCACTTCGATTTGGATATCTGGAACATGCGGGTCTTGTTGTGGAAGGTAGCCGATATACCCGCATCAATTGACGATCCCATAAGCAATTACTCCAATGCAAGGATTCTGGAAAGTCTGATAGAAATGAAGAGACGGAAATACTTCGGTGTGTGTTAACGGTCGTATCACATATCGTGGATTATAAACTGGCCTTTTTCAAGGTCGAAAGCTAGGTTGGGTATTTCGACGAATGCAGACTCACCTGACTTCGAAACTTGAGATAATAACCTCGGCTATGGCGAACGCATATGATTTTGACATGCAGTACTTCTTCTAGGACTTTCTTGTGTTAGCTCAAAGAGTAACAGGTATTCTCCCCTATCACTACGTATATACGATCAGCAGCATTAAGGTTAAGCTAGCTTAAGTACATTAGCAGAGTCACGATAAACACGCAGACTCGATTGTTGCCACAGTACCGCACCTACGCAACTTTGCGCACGGCCCCATTATGTGCATACTCCTTCATCTCCACATCTCGCTTTACCCTCTTCCTCCCTCTCTCCTCATCAATCTTCTGACCAGCCTCATCTAAGTCCTCCGCAACCTGTGTCTCATTAGTTTCAATTATATCTTTACTCTGTTCAATAGCAACTTACCTGGTCACCGAAGACCTCAGCCAACTCTTCAAGCGTCTTATTCTTCGTCTCAGGGTAGAAGAAGTAGAATATGACGATGAAGATAATATCGCAGATTACGAAAATCAAGAAATATCTCCAGGAGATGTGCTCAATAGCAATCGGTGTGACCTGCGAGAGCATGATGACTGTCGCATTGAAGACGACGTAGTTGCATGCCACGCCAACGGCACGGACGCGTGTGGGCAAAATCTCGCCTGCGTACTAAAGTAAGTCAGCACTCTACTCGAACACAGAACTTGGATTGCCTCGAGAACTCACAGTTGCGAAAAATATGTTCATGAATCCGGCGTATCCAAACTCAAACCAGAACATTCCGAAAATAACAGCTTTGCCGAGTGATGAGTTCGTGCTACCGCCTCCTTCGAAACCCGCCCACATCCCAACCAACATGATACCGCCAGATATCATGAAGGCGTACGCAATGAACAAAAGAGGTCGCCTCCCAAGACGGTCGACAACGAAGAGCGATGCGACGATGGCGGAAAAGCAGCCGTTCGTGCCCCATATCCCCGTCAGTATGAGGGAGAAGACTTGAGTGAAGCCTAGCCGTTGATATATCACTACCTGGTAGTTCTGGATCGGAATGATACCCGTGAGCTGACAGAAAAAGCTGAATATGCAAATAAGGTAGAGTCTCTTGCGGTAGCTCGGCTTACGAAGGATGGCACCGAAGCCGAGTTCTTCTGAGCGATCTAGTTCGATCTGCGCTTTGATCTGGTGAAACTCGCGAAAGTAGAAAGAAGAGTCTTCTCCGGGGGTGTCGCGGTGCATTTTGCTCAAGACTTCTAGTGCTTCGTCATCGCGACCTTTCATGACAAGCCACCGGGGAGAAAAAGGCATCCAAAATGAGGCGATGAGCATGGCTGCAGCCGGGACGAGCTGGAGGCCGATGAGGAGCTGCCAGCTTGCGTTACCGCGAATGAAGTAGAAAGCTAGACCACTACCAGACGTCAGCTTCAGAGAGATCAGAGGGTCGGTGAGACAAACAGCCACTCTGTCAACATATACGACGCGTTCACGTTGAATGCGTAGAGTCCACCGACTCTACCTCGGAACTTCGGCGGCGCAATCTCACTTGCGTAAGTTGGGCATACCGAAAATACTAGTCCAGAGGCGATACCCCCGATGACTCTCCCAGCGCAGAAGACACCGAAGTTGGGCGCACCTGTCTGCATAGCAACACCCGCGAGTGAGATGACTGACGCGATCTGGATTGTGCGAAGACGTCCAATCGCATCGGGTAGCCACCAGTTCATGACGCAGCCGATGAACGAACCTCCATAATAGGCCGAGTTGAACGCGCCGATCAGTGTCGCATCGAGTTTGAAGTATTCTAAGAAGGACGTATAGCCTAGAATCGCAGTTGTGCAACCTGTCTTGGTAAGTACAAGAGGACAATATAAGGGGTATTGACAATACCAGAATCGTATCCATAGAACACGGACCCGAAAGTTACGTATAGAATGCAGAGCCACTGATACTTCTGCATGTTGAGAGGTCGATCCGAGAAGTACCACACGCGTACTGGACAGGAGATCCAGAAGCGAGACGAGACTATGGCTACATAATAAACCAAGAAACGGATATACGGTTCAATATGCGGGGCAAGTACAGTTACGCAGTAGCGTGGTAGACCTGCTGCGCTGTATTCCATTCGCGATGGAAGCTGTTCGTGAGAAGCGAGTCATCGCGATAGGTCAGTGTGGGGTTGACGGAAACTTGTCCACCATTCTCATCTGTTGTAGTTCGGCGCTCAATCGAAGTAGTGAATCTAGTAACTGATGATTAAACTGCTGTGATGTCTCCAGCGCATCAAACTACGGATGGAAAAAGCACAGGAACATGTGTGACGTTTATGCTACGATTCGAGCAATGCAAGTGTAATGCCCGAGGGAGGTGCAACTGATCGGCAGGGCTACCCCACGGGGTGCGGAACTTCGGCTGTCAATATGCGGAGGCATACATAACGCTGAGCAATGTTGGAATATGCGGTAAGTCGAGAGTCCGTACGCCTCTAGTAACGAAAGAGCTTGACTGCATGTCAATCGCAACCCACATCGAGCATTCGTACCAGACAACTAGTAATACCAGAGCAGAATGAACACGAACCAGGAAGCTCCGAGCACGGAAGAAGTTCCAGAGTTGAAGAGGAAGGATTCAGGTGTCAGCGGACGAGATGTAGACCATAAGAATTTTGGCAACCCTATCGATAATAAAAGACCAGCCACGCGAGAAGAATGGGACGAGGCAGTCTCTTTTTTGCGAACGAAGCTACCGAGATTAGCATCGCTGAATGCGCTTGTCGAGCTCGACTTGACTGGTGACAACCCACATGTGTTTGTTGATACTCGTGGTGATGAACCTGCAATATCAGAGGCATGCGCCGAAAACGGCAAGCCGCATGTCACACTTCGCATGCGACCGTTGACGATGCTACACTTCGGTCAAGGCCTGATGGACACCCGATACGCAGTCCACTTCAACCAAATGCAGTCGACGGGTGACGCACGGCTAGGTGTCAAGTTTGCAGACCTGCTCTCCCCAGTTCAACCAAGCAGTCCACCGGATATCAGCTCATACGCCCGTCTACCGGAACCTACGACGAACATCGAGCAAGTGAAGCGTGACCTGAAGGAGTTCGGCTATGGCTTCGTGAAGGACGCTTTATCACCAGAGCAACTCGCTGTGCTCCAGAATCGCCTGAAGGATCAGGCCGAGGGCGAAGTCTCTGCGGGAGTAGCCTACTTCGATGGTGGCCCAAAGAAACCAAACCAACGGATCTGGAATCTACCTAACAAAGGCCAAGAGTTCCTGGACTTGCTCTCGCACCCCCTTGTTGATCAGTTCATTCCGGACTTTTTGGGAGACGGGTACCACCTCTCTTCGTACACGGCGAATATCAATCGGCCAGGGAGCAAGGGCATGGGTATGCACACTGATCAAATTACGATCAACCCTGCGATTCCGCAGTATCCGTTGGGCTTGAACCTGATGTGGTTCTTGACAGATGTCAATGAAGAGAATGGGGGAACGAGGATTCTGCCCAAAAGTCATAACGGATTGGTCGCTCCAGATAACATATTCGACATCGCAGGCACAACGTTCGCATCAGGTCCTGCGGGCACGTGCCTGGTCTTTGAGAGCAGGTTGTGGCATGCGACAGGGCCGAATGTCGCGAAGGACGGCGAGAGACCAGTTATCCTGCAGTTCTATGTTCGCCATTTTGTCCGCCCACAGGAGAACTTCACGCTGAGTGTTACGCCGGAGGTGGTGGCTAAGGCGAGTGATGCTGCGAAGCAGGCGATGGGCTTCAGGGTCACGGCGACACTTGGTGGAGTGGAAGGTTTCAGACCAGATGGAACATTGGTCAACAGGCCAGAAAATCCTATTATGGCTTTGAAGACGGATGGAAGCCGTTTGTGAGGGGTGGCAGTCTGGGGGATTCTGGATGACGTCATGGCAATGAAACCTTGGAATTATCACGTCAGACTGTACACATCCTCGTCCCAATGTTTCATCATGTTCGTAGTAGACATCTACCTCAGCAGACCTGTCCTCCGTCAGCGACATACACGGCCCCTGTCGTAAAGCTAGATTCGTCGCTCAGTAGGAAAGTAATGAGCTTCGCCATCTCACCTGGCTGCGCTCGCCTCCCCAACGCCTGACCTGCGAGCAGCTGGCCCATTGCACTCGACATAACCTTGGGCAGTGTTTGCACCATTGGCGTGTCAATGACTCCTCTGGTCTAAGTGTCAGTACTGTGCCTATCGGATGATACAGACCATACTCACGGGGCAATAGCATTAACCCTAATCCCTTTGCGTCCTGCCTCCTTTGCTGCACTCCGGCTCAACCCAACAACTCCATGTTTGGCCGCCGAATAATTGGCATTCTTCGCATTACCCTCGATGCCGGCCGTGCTCGCTGCATTCACGATGCTTCCTCCTTTCCCTAGCTTCTCCATTGCCTGTAGCTGCGCTCTGACGGCATAGAAAACGCCTGTGAGGTTGATGTCATTCACAAAAGACCACTCTTCGTCCGTCATCTCGGTGATATCCGCGATGCCGATACGTTTGTGTACAACGCCTGCAAGGTTTGCCGCACCATCTAGAGCGCCGAATTTCTCCACAGTTCCCTCGATCCACGTATTCACCTGCTTGCTTGACCTCACATTCGTCACGGTGGAGTAGATGCTGTCATCTGAGGTTGATGAAGAGGATGTGATCTGGGGTATCGCGGCTCTGAGGACTTCCTCCCGGTTGTCGGTGAGCGAGAGTCGGACACCCATAGGGTAGAGATGCTTCGCGGTGGCGAGACCGATGCCGGATCCTGCGCCAGAGATTGCTATTACTTTGCCTTGGAGCGAAGAGTATGGTGCCGACTGGACTTGGCCGGTGAGTGACCGACTTGCTTTGCTGAAGGCTCGAAGAGTCTTTGAATGGGACAGCATATCGATCTTGCCTCCACACCTTCCTTCACCACGATCAGACTCAACCTAGGGTCTTTGAGATCGCTTTCTTTTATGTAGTCGTCTCGCGGGGCAAGGGGGACAAGAGGGTCAAAGGGATCAAGGGAATCAAGGGCGTGTTGGTGGCGTTGTGAGGATGGAGGTGAGAATACGCCTTAATCCACAACCCAAGAATGAGGGCTTGAAGGCGGTATTGAAGAAGTAACTCGATATCACGATCTGACTTCATGTCCAAGAGCAGCTGTAGTAGCCGAACATCTCCTTGAGGGCACGTGAATGGCGTCCCCAAAACAGTTAGCCGGGAGTCGATTTTCCGTGATCGCCTTCACTTCGGATAACCACAGCCAGAATGCAGCGGAGAACCACCCGGAGACGTCGTGGGACCGATTACGACAACTCGTCAATCCACGACAGCCACCGTGTAGATGAAGAACCTTTGCCCAATTGTTAACCCTCAGCACACGACTAGATACGGAAGGTGTTCATGCAGGGGTACTTGATCTTCGCTGAGCCGAGCTCAAACCACCTCAGCTTTACACATAATCTCTTATCGCCCAATCATTAATTTGCAGCTAAACTGCTCCCGTACTTTATATCCGCAAGCGTTCGCTTCGTTACGCCTCAATGGCATCGAATATGCGGTTTGGCTCCGAAGATCTCCTGCGGAGCTCAACTCGTGTCGAGGCATTCGGAAACCCCGTGATTGACTGAAGAGCGGCCGTTCTGGCTGTCGCACGCGGACTTGGTCGTTCGTAAGTGAGTCGCAGGAGTTGCCCTCAGGGTCCAGAAGCTCGACTAAGAAACTCGCGCGACCACCGTTGCGTCGGAGCACTAAAAGTGAGTAATCGCGTGGCAGAGCCACACTTGGCTGCGCAGATCGCTTGCCGTGGACGGGGATGTCACTGGTACCGGACCGAGTCGTGTTAGCAGGAACGTACAAGCCTACGGATCGTGTTCGATGGCACTTGATTGGAAGGCAGAGGCGAATGCGCGACAGTAGATCGGGATGGGCCGATCATGAGGCACGCTCTATGTCACAATAAGGTTCCCATTGGATCCACCTCTCCTTGCAATGGAGCTCCTTACAAACAGGCCCTTTTCCATGTTCCATGCACAACATCAATGCCTCACAGTGTTCGTCTAATGCAGCGTGCGCTCAAACATGAGCTTTCGCATGCTCATTGCATGTCTGTTGTGCCTACTTACGTGCCTCTGTGGGAAGGCGGTAGGGTTTGAGTCTCGAGCTCTGTCTCTTGATGATATCCCTCCTTGTGGTGTAAGTTGCTACCAAAGTGAACCCATCCCTTAACCCATAGCTCATGAAACCATAGTTACAATGTCTTTTCCTCTCGATTCCTGCGACGAATTGCGCCTTCAATGATTACGACTGTCAATGCCATGACAATGACCTGGCACATACACTTTCATCGTGTATGCTGGCCAATTGTACTATGGCAGATGCGCTAGGTAAGCGATGCTCGCATCGTTACCGCGTGGTAGATAACTAAGGGACGAAAGGAACGGCCAAGGTTCAGGCAGATATATGTCACTTTTCGGACGAGTCGACCACACGAGAAGTAACGATATATACTGTAACAGTATTCACTATCGGTGCTATATCTGTGGCACTTCGCATAACTGGTAAATTGGTTGCCAAGCGAGTGTCTTCCGACGACTGGATCATTATCGCGGCCATTCTCCTCGCATCCATACCTTGCGGCTGCGTTCTGGCAAGTAGGTACCCATATCGCGCATGTCGTTTGACTCAACTGACAGCCTCCAGTGACCCAGCTAGGGTTTGGGGAGCATTTGTGGAATCTGCAACCCCGCCATCTTTTACGTGTCTTACGCTTGTGTTAGTCACTCCCACCTTCCCATCATAATCGAACAATTCTAACCTGTACATAGTCTACATCGCGGAATCTGCCTACGTCATCGTCTTAGGTCTCATCAAAGTCTCTCTGGTCATGTTCTACCTCCAAATCTTCGACCAGTCGCGCAAGTTTCGAATTACGGCTTATGGTGTCTTCATCTACATAGTCATCAATACTTCGATCATCTTCTTCCTTACATTGTTCAGCTGCAAGCCGGTCGAATCTTTCTGGGACCGCGACGTCAAAGGAAACTGTATGGACATCAACGCACTGGCTTATGCAAACAGCGCGTCAGCGATCGTGCAGGACATCATTCTGCTTATCCTGCCCCTTGCAATGGTACGGAATTTGAACATGAAGAGGTATCGAAAGATCGCAGTCGGATTGATGTTCTCGATTGGTACTTTGTATGTGGAGACTTTCAGCACCAACTTTTCTCAAATCTTTTCACTGATAGATCACAGTGGCTGTATTACCACAATATTTCGTCTGCATGCCCTCCTGAAGTTCGAGATATCGATTGATCCTACGTGGGACTACGTGCCAGCCACCATCTGGACCGATCTCGAACTTTGTTGCGGATTTGTCTGCATCAGTCTTCCATCGATTCGCATCCTTGTCGCAATGATCCTGCCGAAGAACTTGTTCGCATCTATCACTAGCCGCTCGAGTCGAAACGGAAATACGCCCAGACCAGGTATAGGTCCAGGTCACAACGGGTGCGAAGAGATGAAGGGATCCTCCCGGACGCACGAAGCAACTTGGTACTCAGAGTCGAGTACACCGCGGTCACATTCCCAAGGTAGCCTACTTAGCTCTTCGAACAGAAGTTTAACGAGGCATAAAAGACGCCCAACAATCGGCTCGATGTTCACCAACCAGGAGCCCATATCCCGGATAGATCCAGGGAGAACTGTTCCAGCTGCTGTAACACAGTCCAACAGTACATTGGCAGTGCCAGAAGATGCGAGAAGGACTGGTCCACGAGGGTTCTGCCCGAGCTGTGGAAGCGATGGTGATTTCATTACGGCGCTGCCGAATATTGGGTTGCTGCCAGACAGGAGCTACAGCGTCATGGATCTCACGAGACTTGGCAGGCAAGATGGTGATGATAGGGTATGATTAAAAATAACAATTCACAGTACTGATCCTTCAATGCTTTCCAGCGCATGCCGATTGACCTCTTCTACTCTCCATGGTGGCCAATAACGTCTCGGCGATGCTATTCAGAACTCAAGCTTCGCAAGATCAGCATTTCCGTACCCTAGGAAGTCAAAATCAAGCAGGCGAGCGAATTTGCAGGATCGCGACACAGCCCTGCTCTCAACGCGTTACAAATCGACGAAGCCACACCCGTTGTTCAGCCATGACATGGCGATCATTACCTTTCTCGGAAATTCTCTTGGCCAAGACAGGAATGGTCCGCCTTACCAGCCGCCGAGGTCATACTGCTTAAACGACAGGTACGAACTCCGTGAGCTTAGCATACTCTCCAAATCGGGGTACATCCTGCGCTAACCAAATAATATAAGTGTGCTGTCTCATAGAGATGCACTCTTACCTACAATTTCCACAACATCTCCTCGTCCAGAAGCCCAGAACGAGGAACTACATATCTGCACGAATACGATCAGACTTTAGCATCTCAAGTCATTACAAGCGACAATCATGTTATCATTAAATCTCGAGTCCCTCCTCGGCACGGCCAGCATCCCTGCCCTTGCTCCTCTCCCTCAACCAGGCCTAACTGTGTTCCACGGCTATACAGCGCATAAATTCGAATCGATCGTTATCAAAGAAACCATGAAGCACTTTCTGAAGGAGCATTACGAAGTCTCATTCCAATCTGGCCACATGTTCCTCGAGATCACGCAGGATACGAAGAGAGGTGACATGGTATATAAGGAAACCATGACTGGTGTGGAAGTCATGCGGATAGTGAGAGAAGGGAAGAACTTCAAAGGTGTCGGGAGCGATGGGTTCGTGAGGTGGGAGGTCAAACTCAAGAAACACTTCTTGGGTGGGATAGATTACTGTGAGCCAGACGCCCTACTTCCTACAACCCTATGTTAACAGTCGTTCTAGACCTAACGATCCATCCCTACCCCAACGTCACCGTCCCTCTCGAAGTACGACAAAAAGCGCTCGGCCAGGACAAAGCAATCTTCTGGAACGGCACCGCGGTAGCCACGATGTCTCGAAAAGGTGAGCTGGAGCACTTCAGGAGGAGAGAGATGGTGTATGTAGCGCCCGGAATGGATATGCTGGTAGCATTAGGCGTGGCGTGGATACGAATTGATAAGAACAACAAAGCTACTGCGGAGAGTGCTGAAGCTGGTGCAGAGGTCGTTAGCGCTATCGTGGGGGGTTGAAATGGCGACACATATGATGGCTATTGATCTAATGTTGTATGATATTTTGATATTGCTTTATTCAAGATGAAGCAGCGTTTGGAATATGGAACACAAATTTCTACGAGCCCTGTTACCTAAATTATGGAAAAAATTCCCTAGAAGAGATGTCGCTGTTGATGCCCCATACCAATCGCTGCGTTCGCAATTCGAAAGGAACATGCCTTCTTCAATGGACTTTCCGCCAAAATATGAAGTCATCGTACCATTCACTCAGCCAGTTATCTGTATTGTCCCATCCAACCAGCCAATTATCTTCTATCCCGTTCCATCGCAAGGCTGAGAGAGCGAGTCTCAAAGGGCCATATCGTATTAGCGGAGGTATTTCCTCAAAACGACCATCGCTGACGCCATCACTGATTTGCAGCTGTAACTTGTACAGAGTGAATTCCGGTAGACGTCTCATTAGCACAGAAACCGCCTCAGACAGCCCGGACGTGCTTTTCTTTTCCTCTTCAGGTACGTAGATGTGTAGGCGATTCTTATAGTCGGACATCCTCGGGGGATCGAGGTGGATTTCGAGACCTAGCGAAAGGAATGGCTCACATCCTTCAAGGTCTTTCAGAATACGCGCATGAGCCGAATGATATTCCTCGCAGAATTCGTTTCGAAGTTTCCAACACGAGAGCAGTACGCCATCCATGTCGTGATTCGACCGGGCGGGGTTAGCAATATGCTTGTAGATGATGTTGCGCAATTCGCGAGGCAGTGCTAGAAGAGGAGATACGTTGCAGTCGCTCATGTTGCGGATGTCGTCGTGAAAGAGGTATCGAAGGAACCGGGGGTGGGGCGGAGGTGTCGCGTTCGAGAACATTATAGAATGCAGGGAGTTAGATGCCAAATATTTATTGATACAAGGTCACCAAACATTGTTGCGATACTATATATGCATTGTACTTGAAGAGTGGGCGGAAAGGGTAACCTGAAGCGCGCCAGGAAGTCAATGAACGATATTGTGCGAAAACTTTCGACTCAACAATGCCCATACGAGAGCTCAACCAACAGAACTCCCGAGTATGTGGGTTGAATAGCCTCGTCGCACGGACAGACACAGCGTTATGTTTGCATGAAATTCAACCGTTGCGATCTTCCCTAGAACTAGGAGAGCGGTGTAGATATAAAATATAAGTTAAAGATTGATATGCAGAGGTGCTTTTGGCGGTTGAGAGGCGTTCCGTCTAAATGATATTTAATAGTTGAAATGCTCTGGAATAGCCATACAGCTGCTGTCTGGAACGCCAATCTGCCACTGAGACTGATTGACGGTACACATGGGTACCCTGTGTTTAATGATCCAAGGCATTGACGAAAAGCAATCTTATAACTCAATATACCTAACAACCTGATTTTGGAATTTCATAGCCCCCGATACTCATGAAAAGACCTTGTGCTATACATGCCCTTATCAACGGAAGAACACCTGGGGAGGTGGTGTTCGGAATTTATTGGTGACGATACCAGTGGTGGTTTCAGTACTTTGGATACTTTAGACTCTGTGGTGTCTATCAGTGCTCCAATGGAAACGCTGAGTGGATGTGCCCGTTCCTCCAACCCATTGTCTCATTTCCTTCCAAATGAGACATCCATATATCAAGTCGGTAGTGTCCCTTGCGCCATTTTATTTCGCAGCCGTCCATGTAGAAGATGGAATCCCATGGGGCGAAAAGGTCATTGCTGCGGTCCACCGCCTCACGCTCTGTAAAATCTCTCCAAAACCACATGTCGTTGTAGCGCTGTATGAAGGAAGAGGAGGAGAGACCTGGGTTGAGTGGCCATGCTGAAGCTGTTTGCGATTGACTTTGGTTTGTTTGTATGGTACTGGCCGGGATCGAAGCGTGAAAGAAGGTAAGACGCATGCCCTCGAAACGATCACGGTCAGAACTGTACGAATCCCGGATGGTCTTGTTCAGTTGTCCAGAGTAGTTTAGACCATTCTACTCAGCTTGGGCCATATAACCGGAGTTCTGAGTTGCGATAAAGTGAACAATGACTCGATGGAGTCCGTAATGTATGCAGGGCTTCGGGACAAGAAATCGAGCAGGTATTCTAGATGCGACTGATCACGCAAGCTGATTGAGGGTCTTGGTGAATGACCAGTTCTACTGGTACCAAGCGGGGACCATGGGTACGAACATGGCGATAGAAATTAGACGCGGTCAGTTACACCGTAAAGTGGAATCAAGTGGGTTATCCCCCGCCTATGTAGGTCGACAGGCATCAAGATTGCAATTCCAACGCTTTTGGGCTGATGACGTAGGCCTTGAGACATATCAGTAGTAAAGAAAAATTGTTTCACGATTATTGAGTGCAGAAGTCGCTCAACATTCTCCCATGACACCCGACTGTGAGCAAGTCATCAAGCTTTGACACTGTAGGACCGGCGTCTTCTTGACGGACTATTGCACGCTCGCCACGGGAATAATGAGGTTTCAGATCTAGCCACCTGCAGCTCGTCAGAGATCTATCGGTGTAGTCCCTGAGTTTGCTCCCGTTAACTGTTGATAAACCTCGCATGTGAAAGGACGAGCTGAAAAACGTGCGCTCTTCCATGCGTATCGTGATTAGTAGCGATATGCTACGACACCAGAGCTTGCAGCTCCGAAACTGCGGGGTACGATTGACAAAGGACATAAATACTTGCTCAGTGATGCAGGTTGTATACTTTGATGTCAAGCAAGGATCGCCTGTGTCCGTATGCTCCAAGAATTCATAGACCCCGAGCTCGGACATAACCAGGGACATCCTTGAATACCTACCACCGCTCGGAGTCTTACGATCCGAGAACAACTTGTGAATGACTTGATATCGAGGTCTACAAATAGACTCCAGGTCCTCTTTCTCTATATCAGCTACCTAGACGTACACGGAGGGGACAAACTTAGCACCAAATTGCTTCAACGTTGGAAACTAGAACGGGCTCACTGGGGGTTAACCTACAATTTCAACGTCAGGAGATGAGATGCAGCAAGGATAATTCGTTGCGAGAAACTTCACAGAATAGGGCTGCCATAGCAGAACAGTGTGAGAAGTCCTTCCAAGATGACGATGGGAACATGAAGAAAATGGAGGGGACGCGCACGTACGTAGGCGGATTCGGTTTAGCGTAAGACGGATTGCGGGCACTGCCTCGATGCCTCAGGCCTCCATCTGACACAGCACAAGTGGGCGATGCCACAGCTCAGCCCGCCCCGCAGACAACCTTCTGTCCTCATCATCATGAAAGGGTGGAAGCCTGCTCCCTTCGCGACCTGCCTCTGCTGTCCCACAAGCTCAGTTCACAAAGTGTGAACTCCACACCACAAGAAGAACCCGTGGTCGAACCACGCTCGAGACGTGGGTGTTATGGCTGCCTATTGCGACCCAGCAGTATCGACCGTGGGTCACACGATTGATTCAGTACGTACCGTACCCAGCGCGCTTTGGATTCTACCCAACTAATTACACCACCAGCTGATCTGCGACCATGAAGACTGTGCTCATTGCTTGAGGACAGCGAAGACGACTCAATTCTGCTGGGAGCAAGGATTCCGAAATTTTGCAGGCCAGCTCAAATGCAGCTGCGATGACCCTCATTGCAAGTCGTATCTCAACGACCTCATCAGATGGCTTGCTGGCGATCTCAAAATGTTCCCGGGCGTAGGGCACGGTCCCGTGCGCCTCAACACAACACCCATTGGTGATACATCTTCCGGTTATGCCCAGAAAGCAGACGAGCGACTGAGCGCACACTGGTCCGTACAAGACTTCGACTCTAGTAGCGCGAGCGAACCACCCGCTTCCATCTTCAGCTCAGCCGAAGAAAGTGTGAGCACGGCCTCATCGTATTCGAAAAGTGTGCTCTCCACCTCTCGTAAGCGACATCGGCCAGCAAGTCGACAGTCAACATGCGCAGAAAATGTCAAGTACACAGATGGGTCTGGACTAGGGAGGAGTCACACTAACGACTCTGATTGCTCCATCGGGAAGTCTATACAAAAAAAGAAGCGCTTCAAGTTACCAAAGGTCACCGATGAGCCTATGCGCCGGCTCAAATGCCCGTACTATCAGAAGATTCCCGAGCAGCACAACCGCCACTCGTGTCGAGGAGATGGCTTTGCGAACATGGCTAAGCTCAAGGACCACCTCAAAAGAGTACATACCCGCCCATTGCGGTGCACACGTTGCTGGGAAAACATGTCTTCCTCGCAAGCACTTGATGCACATCTACAAGCAGATAGAATTTGCACCAAATTGCCGGAACCCAAGGACGATCGGATCTGCCAACGGACACTACGCGATCTGAATTTCAACCGTAGCCCGTTTTCGGGAGCAGATACCGTTTCAGAGAAGTGGCAGATGCTGTATTACATACTGTTCCCAGACGAAGACGAAGTGCCAAGCCCCTACGAAGAAGTTGGAGCGAGTATGCAGATGGACCGGGAGTTAGAGAGAACAATTGAAGAAGAGACAATGAAGCTACTGGGACCACTCGTCGGGCCTGCAGTTGAGCTTGTCAGAGGGACGTTATCTGGTATGATAAAGAAGTGCAGAACAAAACGGGCGCAGTCGACAACTTCGATCAAGATCGAGCATACGACACCCAAGCCGCAGCCTTCGAACCCCGAGGGAGGCAGACCTCTTCGGGTCAACGCTTGTGCACCCTCCACACATGAGTGCGTAAGCGTACCGCTCGTGTGCGAGTCGAACATTACTGAATCACAGCCTAACATGTCGGCCTGTGTACCTGGGCTACTTCAGGAGGATCCAGACAACAATCTGTTCTTTGACTTTGACTGGTTGACGAACGGGACGGATACTCAGATACCCATATGGCCGTACGATCCCGGACAAGGAGACACTCTGGACATTGGCACACTCATTGGAGATACATAGTCAATTCTGTAATGTAATGGATACCCCGGATTTCTTTCCGCAATACTCGCTCTTTCGATGGAATTCTTGTCCCTTGGGTAGTTGTGCTTAAGGCTTATCCATGCTCAGCCACAAGGCGGACTCAGCCCCACATTCCGGTGAAGGGCTCAGGTCCAGATCGTTTAGTCCGATAAAAACTTCAACTTTCCAATGCTAAAATCGACTTCAACTTCCTTACCATGCTGAATCTTTTTTCGCATCTTGTTTCACAATGCAGCTGTTAACACCGCAGCGCGGACTACGTTGATCATCAGCTAGACATTGAGTGGTATCGCCTCTATTTGTGTTCTTACTAGTCTTCGAATCTCAATGACCAGAGGCCTGCACGACTTCTTTTCCCTCGCAGCATTTATCGTTGGCACAAATCTGGTAGCGCAAATGACATGGTCGATTGTTGATGAGGGCGAGGGCGCGCATCAGCGGAACATGTCAACACACCAGGCCGCGCTTTTAGCGAAGGTGAGTACACACAAGTACCTCTGGAGTAAGGGTGCAGACAACATAATGTGATAGTTCTGGCAGGCGCGCTGTAAGCAGCGAGATAAGGTACCACTTATGTGGTGATTAAAGCTTGAAGTGCTCCATAAGTGCCTACCTGGGTAGCTGTACCCCTAGTCCGCGACCTAGCCAACATCATATATGCAATTTCGACAGTCAATTCGCACGTATAGTTACTACTAGTCAATAGGCTCTATGGACGCTGACAACGACTCTCTTGCGGATCTCAGCCTTGTTTTATCTTCTGACGGCTGTTCTACCAGGATCAATCAAGCACAGTCATCATCGTGCTGGTCATTGCATGTGCCGTCCATGGCATCATGTCAGTGCTTGAATAGTTTCTGACCATAGAATGTTTTGGCCCAATATTTGACTGCGGCATCTTGATTGTCTCGACCCAAGTTATCTGGACGTTGAGGACATCGTTCAAGTTCAAGATCCGCCTGTGTCTTATTTTCAACATCGGGGTTGTGTAGGTGGCGACGCACCTCGTCTTTGAAGCAAACGAATCATTGCTGACCCTAACCTAGGGTACTCGCTATCGGTACTCGCTGTCACAGCTGTGCGACTCAAACTCCTGTGTCTAAAATCCTCACCCGATTTTATCTACTCGCAAAGTTGTTTCGTGATGTTGTCAGCCATCGAATGTATGCTTGGAGTCATATTCTCCTCGCTGTTGGGCTTCCCTAGGCTCTTCAAACATACGTTCCAGAGGTTTAAGGCCACCCAGAACCGGACGAAATTTTTCCTGCGATCAGGGCAGAGGACGTTGCGTACCTAGGTCGTGGCAAATAACAAAGGCATCAAAGCAGCGGACATTTTCCAAGACGTACAAGGACCGGAACTCAAGCTCTGGTAGTTTGGCTGGCTCAGACGAAGACCGCCGACCGACTATAAGAAAGAAAGATGGACATCCTACTGTGCTCGATCATGCAAGGAAGAGTTTCAGAGCCATTGGCCCATGTTCTGGTCCACGGGAACGAGAGTGAACATCCGCCGACCCAAATGTATGATGAAGAAAATGAGGAATATATAGTCGGATTCGTTAAGTTTGGAAGTACTGGTACCGATAAGAGGGAGGATATCATCCCAAGTCAAAGAACGTGATAAGACAAGCCACACGTGCCGCAACGCTTCACCTTCACCTTCACTCCTTTTCACCCTCCTTCTTATTATCACCAGATCACAATGGAGGGGCTGATACGAAAGCAGAAACTTTTCCCAAGCTTCACCCGCACCTTACTTATCTCTTTTTCCCACCCCAGCGACGACACCTTTGATCTTTACCACCACGGCCCTCGCGCAACACGGGCATCAAACACAGCGACCTTCTTGATATTCAGTTCCAAATCCCCCTCATCTTGAATCCCAGCACCGCGTCCCCCTCCACCAACTCTTGACTTTCAACACCTCCTCATCCCACCGCTCATCTGCTCTCCACCGAGCACCTGCAATGCCCTTCCCCTCGCGCGACATCTACGAGTTCAAAAACGAAGCCGACATCTTACACCGCGCGGCACGTCCCCAACGCCATAGCGACTACATCCCGCGCACGCGAGACTGGCGCTACGTGACCGGCGTATATCAACATGAGGACTTTGAGAGCGAGAAGGAGGAGTCGATTTGGGATAAGTTGGATGCGGATATTTTGACGGGGACGTTTGGGAGGGAGAGGAGGAAGGTGGGGAAAGGTGGTGGGAGGAAGAAGGGGAAGGGGAATGGGAGTGGATTGGGAACGCCAGACTCGGGGAGCAGTGTAGAGGAGAGTCCGCTGGGGAAGAAGAGCGTGGATGAGAGTCCGTTGGGCAGGAAGGGTGTGGGTTCGGGTTCGAGTCCGTTGAGTAAGGAGTGCACTCCCCTTGATGAAGAGGTGGACGTCCAGGAGGGGATTGGTATGCTCGCAACGCCTGCACTTACTATCGCGTCAACCTCAGTCACGTCGCCGAGCGAAGATGGAGAACTCACTACACGCGGAGCAAAACGCAAACTCTTCAGTGACCAGGAGCAGCCGTGCAATCGATGCCGCGAGAGGGGTCAGCCTTGCGTCGCAAGCGCGCGATCCGAGAAGTGCGTGCGGTGTAGGAAAGCGGGTCTTGTCTGCGTTCGAGGGGGCGAGGGAGCTGCAACCGTCCGTGCACCACGTGGATCGCGGCCGAGCATGGTTGCAACTTTTGAAGGGAGCAAGCGGACGGGACTGAGGGTGGTATTGAAATTGGGAAAGAACAAGATCAAAGCCCTAGAGAAGGAGTCGGCGATTCTGCGAACCACTCCTGCCCTACCGACACCTGCGCCATCCGAGGACCGAGATGAAGCGCCAGCCCAGCAGATGGGTATCAAGCGCCAGTGGGTCGATGAGACGACACCCTTCAACATGAGGGATGTGTACGGCGCGATACGGGAGCCCGGAGCCAAGCCGGACGATGCCCCTCCAGTGAGGCCGTGGTTCCCAGAAGCTGTTTCTGCGGATACGCTGTTTCCACCAGGTTCGGCGATGACGATGACGGAGATACTGGTATGTTTGACACCATTCAGCCGAAGTGATCTAGTGTTGAGACTAACAATATGTTAAGGCCTTCTACCCACATCACATCCTCTGGGATGGAGTTCATGAGCGTTTGCTGAACAATGGTTATCAGTCAGGTACGTGTGCCCCAATCTGGCGTGTTAGGCTTCAAAAGCGGTACGCCATGCGAAAGGTGCTCTACTAGAGCCTCGGATAGCATGCTGAGGCGCTTTTGAAGCACTTTGCAAAGTGAACTTGGCTGACCACACCCTCATTCGCAGGCGATATCCAAGGCATCCAGGCCTGGTTCCGCGGACGTCGAGAGAACGACCACCCCATTTCATTGGAAGACATGAAGACCATCCGCCAGAACGTTGCAGACGAAGCGTTTGTAAACCCAATTATCGACGATCAAGGACGCCCAACTGGCTCACGGCGGGACCAATACACCGACTTTCTCCGTCCGTCTCAGCGTATCGCGAAGCGCAAGTTCACAGTCCCAACGTTTGACGATCTGGTTGCCGGGTTGAAACGTCTCCCCCCGGATGGCCGAGTACTCACGCAATGTGTTGAGTGGTACCTGAAGAACAAGAATGCGTTCCACCCACCGCTGGAGCTGAATGTCCTCCATGCTCAGTCCCTGTATCGAGCACTCCAGATTCCATTGGAGCCACTCGCGATCGACATCCGGAACCTAGATCACGCCGCGCTTTCCAATTGGCAGAAGAAAGAGAGGAACTTTGAAGAGAAACCCGCAGAGATGACGAAGTCTACTCATCGGGCAGATGACACCGAGCCACTCCAGGCCAGGTCATCAAACGCACTAGAATTAACCATCGCTGCCGATGGGGAAAGGGTCCAAGACGTGCGTCTTCATAAGAGCGTCGGGCTGCGGCATGTACTGCTGTGCCCTGCCCTCTCAATTCTGGGTAGTTTGGTCGGAGCGCTCCAGGCTATGGAAGAGAGGATCGATTCGCAGGAGGAACCAATGACGAAGAGGGCTAGGAGGGAGTGATGATGACAATTGGACTTGACATTTCGCGTTTGGGTATAAGGGAGCAGCGTGAGATAGGAGAACCTTGCTGTAAATCGAGAAAAATTTCGTCTGAACATCTAAACTGTCGTACCTGCATCGCGTTTCGGAAGCATCGCAGCACGCTGAAATCGTCCAACTGGAGCGTCGAGTAGCATCCTGAAGCGCTTTTAATGAGCTATGCGGTGCTGAGTTTACCGTAATTGCTAGCTCTCGAGACGCCACTGCTGATGGACAGGTATCCTGTGTGTTGTACGTTCGACCATCAACGTCGATATCATGTAAGCTCCCATGGCTGAGATCTTGCGGCACAAAGCGCTCATATCCAGACCGTATTGCGCCTTGAAAGCGCTTCAACGCTCAGGACAAGGTCATGAGAGAATAGAACTCATTCCCTGACTTGCTCTTAAGGATTGATATATCTCGGGGACGCTTACCGCAAGCGGCCTAGTGCGGGACGAAATCTTGGCAACACGCCGCAACTCACAATTTCGTCGCTGCGTTGAGTCAAAGTCGCACCCGCCTCTGCGAAATCCACGACGCCTGCGAAGACACCCAGCACCCCTAGTACAACCACGCAAAATCGCAGTATTAGAGCCTAAGAGGCCACACATTACAGCTACGAGACACAACACACGCAATAACCGCCACCATGTCGCTCACAAACTGCCGGTTCTACGAGGAGAAATATCCAGAGGTGGAAAGCTTCGTGATGGTGAACGTGAAGCAAATCGCCGAGATGGGAGCGTATGTGAAGCTGCTAGAATACGGTACGCTTCCCACCCTACATGCCTGAAGCGCTCCAGCAACAGTTATCCTGACTTCGACAGATAACATCGACGGCATGATCCTGCTCTCCGAACTCTCGCGACGACGTATCCGTAGTATCCAGAAGCTCATCCGAGTCGGGCGCAACGAGGTCGTGGTCGTGCTCAGAGTAGACAAGGACAAGGGCTACATCGATCTCTCAAAACGTCGAGTCTCGCCCGAAGACATCATCAAGTGCGAGGAGCGATACAACAAGTCGAAGATGGTGCACTCGATCATGCGCCACGTCGCCGAGAAGACGAACACAGCAATCGAGGAGCTGTACCAGAGCATCGGCTGGCCGCTGAACAAGAAGTACGGACACTCGATCGACGCGTTCAAGCTCTCGATTACGAATCCGGAGGTGTGGAAGGACGTCAGCTTCCCGAACGACGTCGTCAAGGACGAGCTGCAATCATATATTGGCAAGAGGTTGACGCCGCAGCCCACGAAGGTCCGCTCCGATATTGAGGTCACTTGCTTTGGGTACGAGGGCATCGATGCGGTCAAGACGGCGCTGCGGAAGGCAGAGGCAAAGAACACGAACGACAACCAGGTCAAAGTGAAGCTTGTATCGCCTCCGCTGTACGTCCTCACATCACAGTGTCTTGACAAGAGCGCCGGCATCGCGATCCTAGAAGAATCCATCAAGGACGTGCAGGCAAGCATTACAGAGGCTGGAGGGAGTCTAGTGGTCAAAATGGCGCCAAAAGCAGTTACCGAGAACGACGATGCCGAGCTCGCTGCCCTCATGGAGAAGCGAGAACGCGAGAATCAAGAAGTCTCTGGCGACGAGGACGAGAGCACCAGCGACGAGGGCGGCGTTGTCGAAGCCGATACATGAGCGCGGGTACCAGGTCGGATCGTTCGGTGGGAGCAGAGCGGCGGGCAACTTCTGGCTCCTAGGAGCGCTGTGTAGACTGCTGAAGCGCTTTTTGGGCGTTATACGGAGCAACACCCGCCGTCATGCCTGCGCGGTTGAGGGCCAAAAGCGAGGCTTCGGATGCATTTCATCAGCATTGGCTATGGATGAGGTATGACTTAGCATGAGAAACATGATATTTGTAGACGACGATGATCCTTTGGTGTTGATGTGCCTGTGAAACGATGCTTGCAGGGATGTGGAGCTTGGGCCGGCTATGACGATCGATAGGTGGGCCGACGCGGCCTGGAAACCAACTTTCTGTGCGGAACGCCAACCTCTTCCACGCGCCGCTGGAGCTATCTACCCCTCTTTGGACCTCTTCAACGCGCTTGTCTCCCGTCCTCCGTTCATGAGCTGACCCAGTCCCGAAGTTCCTCTGACAATCCTTCCACAAACCTCGTCCACGCCTCACGCCTACGGAGCTCGTCCAAGCTCCGACACAGCCATGGTGAAATGGAGCAAGCTGTTCAATTCGGACGGCCACGACAGACGGCATCGACTGCAGGACGAGATGAGCGCGCGTTAGTCTTCCCTCCCCAATTGCTCCCTCAACACATCCCCCCAAAAGATGGTCAACGTATTTACGCCTCTGCTTTCAGTGCTGCCCACCCGCCGCGAGAACCTGCCCGCGCCGCCCATCCCCGCCAAAGAAGTCACCAAGATCGCCCTGCGCCTCAAGCACCAGCTGGAGCAGGTGATACCATGCGAGCTCGAGGAGTACAAGATCACGCGGCCGCATAGCGCCATCCTCACGCCCGCCGTGATCAAGACGGCGAAGCAGGCAGGCGGGGAAGCGTACAAAGCATGCGTGGTGTACTGCCTGCTGGTGGTGAAGAAGTGGTTCAAGAAGCAGGCAATGTGCGAGCTCTGGGACGCCGACTTGCACGAGGTGCGCGCCACGGCCGCCGAGATGATGGCCAAGCGCATCATCGAGGAAGAGGACGACATCGACTACCTGCTGGAGGAGGTCCTGCTGAAGCGGTACTCGGTCTTTGTGGACGGCGAGGACACGGTGCCCGCGAATGCCATCGAGCGCGCCGTCGATCTGCATGCCCTCACCGTGATCGGGTCCTCCGGCTACCAGAAGTGCATCTCGTACCTCTGGCGCGGTTGGCTGGTGCAGGACGACGAGGATCCCTCCAAGTTCGTCCACTTCGAGAACAAGACAAACCCAGACTACTGGTCGCATTTCGACCCTGATCGCATGCGCGTCCCGCTGTACCAGAACACGGTCCAAATAGCATTTTCCGTCATCTTCCTCGCGCTGTATACTGGTGCCATCAACACCATCAACCGCGAGGGCGATCTCGATCCCATCGAGCTCCTCTTGTACATCTTCACGCTTGGCTTCATCACCGACGAGATTGCCAAGTTCTGGAAGGTTGGACGCTACTACATCGGCTTCTGGAACGTGTTCAACAGCACTCTCTACGCCTTGCTCACAACCTCCTTCGTCATCCGAATGCTCGCCCTGGGCTCTCCGCGCGATACGGACAGGAGGATGGACTACAACATGCTCAGCTACAACTTTCTGGCTTTTACCGCGCCCATGTTCTGGATGCGCTTGCTTCTCTACCTCGACACATTCCGCTTCTTTGGCGCCATGCTCGTGGTCCTGAAGGTCATGATGCGCGAGTCGCTCATCTTCTTCGCCCTTCTTTTGGTTGTTTTGGTTGGTTTCCTGCAGGCCTTCATTGGCTTGGATCTCGCAGACAACTCGCTCCAAGACTCTGGCTTTGTTATTCAGGCCATGTTGAACGCCATCATGCAGAGCCCGGAGTTTGATGGCTTCGATGACTTCGGTGTAAGTACTAGGTATCTCGTATGTTGTTCACTACATGCTAACGTGATATCAGCACCCCTTCGGACTCATCCTCTACTACATCTTCACCTTCGTAGTCATGGTCATCCTCCTCAACATCCTCATCGCCCTCTACAACTCCGCCTACGAAGACATCACCGAGAACGCAATCGACGAATACATGGCCCTCTTCTCCCAAAAAACCATGCAATTCGTCCGCGCCCCCGACGAAAACGTTTTCATCGCGCCCTTCAACCTTGTGGAGCTCTTCTGCCTTATCCTTCCCTTCGAATGGTGGATGCCCAAAGCTAAATACGAACGTCTGAATGATTACGTCATGGGTACTCTATACTCCCCGCTCCTCCTCATTACCGCCTTCATCGAAACCCGCCAAGCGCACCGCGTATCCTACAACCGCGGCCGCGGCGAAGACGACGACGACACGGTCCACGAGTGGGAACAGGTCCTCCACGAATGCGATTTCGAGGCCGATGGCTGGGACAAGAAGGTCCAGCAGACGAAGCCGAATGTCGAGATCGATACGGATGTCGCTGAGATGCGGAAGTTGCAGAAGGAGGTGGCCGAGTTAAAGGAGTTGCTGTTGGAACTGAGGGATGCGAGAGGTTCGTGGGGAGAGGGGACCATGGTGAAGAGCGGGCTGGCTGGTGGGAGTGAGAAAATGGGAGAGAGTAGCGACAGTGTTGGACGGGAGGAGTAAATGTTTCGATGAGGTTGTGCGAGAGGTTGAATCTTTGTATATAGTGGCTTGGAGGCCCTCCGCTAATTGAGTATGGCTAAGTAATTATCTCTCCGTCATCTATCAGCGCATATTGCTATCTCGAATCGAATCTCACTTCTTCCATCATAACTCCTCTGCCGTCTGGACCTCGTTGAATCCTGTCTTCTTGACCCGTGCCCGCTCGGGCTGGTAGACATTTTTCCAAGCTCTCTACTATCCCATCACGAAACTCTTACATCTCCCGAAGTTCATCCCCCAAAAAAAAAAATTTAGGAACCGTTATAATAATATCGACATTTCCGCTCCAGCAGTGAGTTGGCACTGCACTTGTTCCCAGTACCCGTCAACCTCACCAAATGTACTACCTACAGATTCAACAATAATAATGTATCAGCATGTCCATACGAGAACGTCTCGTATCCGGACACTCGATAATTTCTCCTCCTAGTTTTTTTGAAGAAGAGTTTCTTTGGCAACCCTGATGACGCTGGGTGTGAGGTGATCTAGACTAGATTATGGGAAAGAGGGGAGATGAGGGGGAGAGGTGGGCGGGGAGCGATACAACGAGTCGAGGTGCCTCGTAGCGCACTTGGAGAAGGCGGAGGGAGGAGAGGGTCCCGGGTCTTTAGTGCGCAGGTTCGGGGGTGGGGGAGATGGGGGTTCGTGTTTTTTTTGTTGTTTGAGGACTGCGGGTGCGGGTGCGGGTGCGGATGGTATTAGGTCTTTGTGGAAGAGATTATAGAATGATGTCTTCCAACCGTGTGTGCGGGTCTTGAGCGTGTTAGGAGTGTTGAGTTTGAGTGAGGTGTATGGACGAGGGACATGTTGATCATGCTGAATTTGGAGACGAGAAAGGAAAATTCGAGACTCGGTCCGGCTGGAAACTTTCGGCACTCGTGAAAGAGAACTCGTTGATCTAGACGTATGCGGAATCCTTTGGCTAGACCGTTTGTAGTCTGCCTGTCTTCCTGGTTTGGGAATTGCGGACTTGCTGGGTAAGTTTGGGTATAGGAGCCGACTACCTAGATTGGTAGTACAGAAGAGGCTGGAAGTTCGCGTGAAGGTCTTGAAATGTAAGATTGCATTCGCGGCTCTTACGCTAGGTCTGGGTTCGATGTGGCTATCACGATGTTTGAAGGGCTGATAGCTTTACATTCGTCATCACGAACCTCCCCATCTCTCGTTGTTCGTTTGTGTGATAGCTTGGAAAAAGGAAACACGTTTATATTCTGTCTACGTAGTGCGACCCGCAAGGCTGTGCCTTCGTCACCATAGTTCGCCAAGGCAAATTTAAGGGCACATGCTCGATACAAGGACTGGCGAGAAGACACCCGTACCATGCAGCACATGATGAAAGTATCCAATGAGATGGATATATCTGCATGGTAGGGGTAGGCTTCTTGCGAGGCATAAATGTGCGGTGGAAGTACGAGGCTGAAATGATTTTGCTTGTGTTGCGCTGGGGATATGCAGACTCAGCCACCCTCGGCTGCCTCCAGCCTGCATCCGCATCTCTGGTCGGTCTCGCACCTTTCAATCTTCTCTACACTTACCTTCTCTTTCTGCGTATTCTTCTTCAAGATTCATGTGTTTGCCGTTAATGACATGGACTCAGCACCATGAAGCTCACGCCTCTTGCTCGTGTTACGCTTGGTGTTAGCTGGTCTTTGACAGCAGTAGCAATCGCCAGTTTAGCATTGAGTATTTGGGTCAAGAGGAGGTCCGACAGGCAAACTTTGCGGGTACCAGAATATTTGTGCGTGGCATCACTTACCGTGGGAATTGCGCTTGTGGTGCAGATGACGTGGGCGATCATCGATATTGGAGAAGGCAGTCACCAGCCAAATGTCGGACACGGTCATCTCAGACTACTAGCTAGGGTTAGTTAGATGTTCGGATAGTGTCGTTTGGTCTGATTTGCTTGTGATCTAATTGTGTTATAGACGCTGCTGATTAACAAGGCTCTCTGGACCATCGCAAATACTCTGTTGAGAGTGTCCGCTTCTTGGCTGTGCTTCTCTGTATTTGCAATTCGGCGGGGCTACAAGATAACGAGTGCTGTACTGATCGTTACATGCATTCTTCATGGCGCCACATCCCTACTTGAGATGTTCCTTGTGTGTCGGCCTCTGTCTGCCCAGTGGAGCGCTGAGACTCATGGGACTTGTGCCAACCAAGTTGCATCTTTCATAGCGATAGAATCGGGCGGACTCGTGTTAGACCTTGCGCTAGTCCTGGTACCGATACCCCCAGTATTGCAGCTACACATGCAGGTCGGAAGAAAGATTCGAGTACTCACGGTCTTCACCATCGGTGTCTTGTGAGTGTACTTCCAATACCTTCTCGCGTCGGACTGCTGATAATTCGTAGTGTCATCGCTATTACCGTCATTAGACTCAAGATAATCTCTCTTAAAAAGTCGCCTGATTTCATATATTCCCAGAGTTACTTTGTCATGCTTTCTTCTATCGCATGCATGCTGGCTGTGATACTATCTTCAGCCCCACTCACATGGTATGCCATGCGAGACCAGATTCGAAAGTGTAGGAGTGTTTGAGCGCTCCCGCCACGGAGCTCCTCAGTTCTGGACCATGTAGAAATCGTCGGACGAGTCTGTAGACTTGCGGAATCAAATTTCAACAATGAGAAGAATAGACATTGGAAGCTACTATGGACTTGATTGGGACGATAGTGTTGACTTGAAAGGGATAGAGGTGGACGATGTAAAGTGACTGTTTGGGCTCTGACATGAACTTGATTTCGAGCGAGAGGGGCCTAATTCTATACTACAATGTGCATCCGACAAAACGTACCATAATTCCGTACCCTCATAACAGAGGCACATGAAGCGTATCACTACTTACAAGCGCTACAACTATTCAAACGAGGTCCCACTGAAGACCTGATTGAAGGATGAAACGCTCCTACATCGTAATTCAGCCATGCGATCGGTACTTTCGTCGTCCTCGTCGTCAAGTAGAAACCCTCCATCGTAGCAATACTTCCTGTTCGCCTCTACAACCACTGGCAAGGGGGTCACCCGACAATCCCCGAGATGTTCCTGGAAGTCCGCGGGCTCAAAGAGTTCTTCAAACCCCTCGTCCACACAAAGACAAGAAGCGCAATAGACGCCTTCCTCAACTGTCGATGAGCCTGGCGTAAACCATGGCGCAAAGACAATGGACATGTGCTTTGTGAGAATTCGAGGTGGCTCCATATTCTCGATCGTTAAAGTTGGCTTGGTAGAAGTGTTATTGAGAATCGCAGTGTGCGTGTCGTCACGATCACACCGGACGTAATTGTCGCTATATGACATCGAGGGGTCATCGGATCCTGTGAGTTCCAAGCACCTCTGCTTGACAGAGGCTGCATCGTAAAATGTATGAGCACCTTCTACCTTTAGCTTGTGATTACCATGCCTGAAGGTTGCCGGTAAGAATCGGAAGCTCGGGATTCCATCGAGGTCGTCGTTTGTCATTGCGTAGTGTAGCGCAGCATCGTACTTGTGGATAGGAGCCTCGAACGTGGGGAATACCCCAACTGGATGACAGCAGCTCTTGCAAAGGCGTTGCCCGGTTGGCACGTGAATGTACTGCGCCAAGTCATCATGTTCTTCATGATCGCAGACCCGCTGGCCGAGCTTCTCATACAGCATTGATAGCGTCATCTGGGTCGAGGCTGTTGCGCGGGTGGCTATCATGCCGGTTATGACGTTCGGTGCATGTCGAAGCACCAGAGAGAACTTTGGTAGAGTATCGACGAAATTGTGTGTTGCGCGACAGCTTTTCCGGAACCGCATGAGGTCTAGGAGCGAAAGAGGCTCGATAATGTACGTCAAGAGCTCCGCTGGAAGGACAGAAAGAGAGCCTAATGACCAGGCAGGAGGTTTGTTGTTGTCGATCTGGGAGATTGGGCAACGGCGGTCGACAATCTGGTCAAGGTAGAAGCAGCTTTTTGGAAGATCGCGGTGGCGAAATGCCGGGGGAGCGACCGCTGCGGCCGCCATGTTGAATGCAGGGATGACTATTTAGGAGCACTTTGACTACAAATCACTGCCTTAGTGGGGCCTTGATTAAAGATTTGCAGTACTCCTAGATGACTGATCCAAATATGTCTCCCTTCACTTCTTGAGAAGGGAGATTGAGCTGATGGGATCGTTAGATAGTTGTAGCTGGAGATCGTTGGTGTGGTGGTTATTCAAGTACGTTTGTAAGGCAATGTCGAGAAGAAAGCTTTGCGCTAACAAAGCGTTTCTCGGGCCTCGTTTGCCGAGTAGCACCGGCGCGTGAGAGCAAGTGTAAGCAGTGACAGAAGTGACAGAAGTGAATACGTGAGTCGTTCGCGCTTAGACTAATGAAAAATTTAAGTGCGAACAAGCACGCGCAGGCGCTATCTGGAAAATCTGAAAATTGAGGCAATGGCGAGTATTGAAGTTTGATTTCGCTCTAGTATCATGTACTATGCATGTTGACGCTCAATAGATTGTACCAAGGAGGTTATATATACATTGAGGTTATATATACATTGAGGTTATATATACATTGTGGTTATATATACATTGAGCACCTCCAATGCAGATTTGATAGCTTGAAGGGTATGTTCCCACTATTGTTAGCCTCGCTTCCGCAGAAATGGGAATACTCAAGTACCTAGGTACCGTACCCAATTTCCAGGACGGAATATTAGTCATCGTTGTCTTCAGCCAATTCCAAGCCAAAAACTTTCCACCGCTCTCGGATCTCTCTTTGCAAAGGATAGATACGAGATAATCGGCATTCCTGAAGATGGGCCTTGAATCCCTCCATTGTGTAGGCGATGTCCTGAGCTGGCATATATATGCATGTAGCACAGAAGACCGCTTTTTCAATATCCATCGATTTGGGTGTAAGCCATGGAGCGCATACCAAAGACATATGTTTAGTCAGGTAGCACGGCGGCCCTCCCCGTTCGATCATCGTGCCTGCAAGCGTATTATACCGCCCTCCAGAATCGACACATGTCGACGAATACGCTCCCCAGAACGAATCCTATACGCTTTCAGAAGCTCGGTGCGCGGGGTTCTTCTGAGCTCTTGACATCTGGCGAAGCTCGCAGGCTGATCGTACATTTTATGTATGCCCTCGATTTGAATTCTATGCAAGCCGGCCTTGAAAGTGGTGGGAATGAAGCGAAAGCTGGGAAGATCTTCAAGGTCTGTTCTACTCAAGCCTTGCGCTCAGTGAGATCCTCCTCTGTTTCGGCAGGCGAAAGTACCTCATCGTCCCATGGGTGAGCGCACCGCAGGCAAAGTCGTGCACCAGTCGCCATGTATATATACGGGGCGAGTGAACCGCATTCGTCGCATGTACGTTGACAAAGCTTGTCGTACATTGCTAAAATCGTGATTTTGCTGCTTGATCGAGTTGCCAGTAGTCCCTTGATCACATGTGGCGCATGCTCCATGATCGGGGCGAACGCAGGCATGGTGTCGACAAAGTAGCTGGCTGATCTGCTACAGCGCCGGAAGCGCATCAAATCCTGAACCGGCAATTGTTCCAGAATAGGTTTGAGAGTCTCTGCAGGTAAGACAGAGAGCCTTCCAATGGTACCTGACGCAGGTATCAAAGAGCCGATTTGCGATATGGGCGACAGGCGTTCGAGGATTTGATCAAGGTAGAACGTTGTCTTTGGAAAATCTTTCTGTCGATAAGCTGGATCTTCCACCTTCTCAAACTGTTTCGAGGAGGGCAAAATGCGACCCACAAAACTGGTTCGTGTTGAGCCGATGAGGATTATGTGTGTAAGATGACTAAAGCAAAAGGATTTCAACTTCGCGGATGGTAGGCGGAATCGAGTAGCAAGCGCCTTATCGTGTCCGTGGGGATATTAGATATGCCATCGAGATTTAAGGTTTGCGAGATAGCGCGAATTCTTTACTAAGCGGGCCTTAACGGTGCTGCTTGACTGGTAGAGGGTCGACTAGGAAGTCGTACCGATGCTAGCCAATGCTCGCGCCAAACCAATCAGATAATTGTCAATATTGTAGCATCATCATTGAATAAGCTCTTCACAGCCCGCATACGACCTAGTCTAAGGACCCCAATACGTTGATAGGTGTCGTTATCGTCAACGCATCTCAGGACCAAACAAAATACGCTCATGTCTCCCTTGAACCCGATCGTAGCCTGGGTCGCTACAGCCATAATTCGGACGAGTGATCCATCTGGGATACAGCCAGGACCTGTGTCGTTGCAGCAAGTGTCGAAGTAGAATTGGTCGTCGGTTGTGGTCCGAGAAGGTAGCCGTTCATTCAAAGGAGGGTCGAAATCCAGAGATGAAAATTTTGCAGGGATTTGAAAAAGCTCGCCATCAACTCGCTTCTGCCATACCTTCTGGCTGAACGAAGCGGTAACGCAACGTCCTTCAATTTCAAGTTCACCTCGTGAGACCTGCCCAAAGCCATCTTCGCCTAGGCGGTCGATGCGGTAGTCTTGCAGAGAAGCACGACTGTCCCACTCGCCACTGCTGACGTCGTGGATGTATCGTATAGGTCCCCCAGCAGAAGCCCATGACCATGAAGGAACGCTAAGATTAGCCCGATCTGGATCCCCACGTTTGACCCATAGTAGTTCGACTATGATATCATCCCTCCAAAGTCCCGCAAGATACTCGCATCTCATAATGTTATGCATCTCTTTTGCCAGACCCTGTATTGCTGGTAAGATATCTTTGTCGTAGGACAAAATTTTCGAGGAGTATTCTTCTACTAGCTGCCTCCATCGCTTCGGAGCTCGTAGTGTACTACCCGCGAAGCTGGATGAAGACACGGGAAGCGAGTAGTTGTCGGGAAGATCCAAGTGTTCGTTTCGGTGTGGATTGCAATGCACGGACGAAGTAGCCCACTCGTCGTAAGATAGGTCAGCCTTTTTCAAGTTAGTGAAGGCGGACTTTCCCGGCCCCTTGCACTCGCAATCGGTGGCTTCGAAGCATTCCCACCAGAGCTCGTGGGCAGAGAAATGGACGATGCAAGGGGAAAGCAGTCGTTCCTGGAGAACCCACCCCCTGTTCAATAGTGGCGAGAGTCCATCGCGATTGCCTAAATCATGGGGAAGTAGCTTCCTGACTCGAAACTCCTGGGAGTCGTAGTAATAAGACCGAGAGAGGTGCCCTGGAGACATCGCAAATAAGCCCGCGGTTGAGTCAGTCGCCCTTGTAGCCGCTATCGTTAAAAACGAATTCTTATAGATCTCCGCCATCTTGCTACCTTCATGAAGCCAGTCCGCCTCGTTGTTTTGTAAGATGCATAATGAGTCGATCCAGAGATATTGGATGCCAAGACGATGAACAAGCGTCAGAGCGTCCTGAAACGTCCGAGGAAGAGAGTCCCAAGGTATTTCGGCCTTAAAAGTGTCGATATTCGCCATGGTAGTCCGAATCAAGGATCCAGACCCCAACAATGGCTAAGGCACGCATACTGGCCTGTTGGCCCTCGGGTCGCATACAGCTTCACTCTGCCGGGACTAGCGATGAAGAGAACTCTTGACGGTGGTCGAGTGTCCTCATTTCGGCAGCGTCTGTGTAGCTGCTGACATTGATTGAGCCATTGTTTTATACGAGCAGTAGCAGCGAAAGAAGACGTGTCACCACTGATCTCGAGTCTTCGTGGAGGTGTTCCCCAAAGGGTGATCGCTTTGAGGGAATCTAGAGCGCATTAGAACTGGTTGTGGAGATGTCGAACAGAAATCTACCGAGTGGAATATATATTTCTAAATCGATTGCCAATTCCGCATTGTTTTGGTGCGTAGCAGGACGCCAAGCCTGAATCTTCCACGAGTCTTCTGTGAAGTAGCTGCGTACAATTGTGGTCCAGTTCAAGCCTTGCTGAGCAAAGGCGTCCGTGGAAAAAAGCCGCACTAGAGTACATTTCTTACATCCCTCGGAGGCAGCTACTACAACGTCGTGGAAAGTAACAGTCTTGCTGAAGTTCAAGGCAGCAATGCAAGTCTGACAAGATGATGGATCCCACCTGACGATCGATTCTTGGTCTATTTCCCTCAATAGTGTCCTCGTAAGTTGTAGGAGGCAACAAATACCCACCTGGCTGTGATACCAAGTCTGTCGATACTGCATTTGAGGTTGTTGACCGCCCCAACCATTTGCGTATGACTTCGACGCTTCATAGTTTCGCGTGGGATGGCCAACAGTTGAGCGTAAATTCAATGTGCTAGCGATATTCAGAGTAGTTTCACCATAACACGTGAATCGCCGAGTTTAATAAGGGCTCGGTACGACGTTGACACACTAGACGATAGGGAGATGTGGAATCCTTCTCAGCTACGGGAGCTTGGCAAAAGGCGGGGGAGGTTACAAAAGCAATTCATTGGTTTCACATCAATTTCATATACCACAAACTACATCGTACCGCGCTCTTCAGCCACAGTTTAGGAGACATCAGTATTGTTTCGCCGTGCTTTTCGTGTTTCATTAATGGCCAAGTCACGTGAGTACCTCATAACAACCTTAGAACATTAGAATCCTGGAGCCGAGAAAGCGAAAACCTAACAGAGTTCCATTCAACTGGCATGATTTTTGTGGCCCTCGATATGCACCTAGATGGCTTTTAAGAATGGTGGTCCGGATCTCTCATATCCTAAACTCGAACGTACATAACCCAGGCTGATTATATCCACAGTATTATCTTTCATATAACTTTTCATAGACAAGAGCGTCTTGTGGGCGAATTAATCGTGCTGCTCGTCAACCAAACCCAACTAAGGGGTGTCGCGATGGAATGAGGATCTTGCAACTTGATGCCTAGGTACGGGATGAGTGTACTAGCCCAAAACTGTGTCCACAAAACACTCGGCTTCATCAAAACCCAACCGAGATTGCATTTCAGTACAGTACATCAATCTTGTAACACCAAGGGAACGAAAAGGACTCTTATTACCCGTTTGTTCCTGTTCCAAAGTCGATGATGTGTTACAACGCGGATAATCGGAAACCAGGAGTTACTTATCCTACCAATTCTCCGAAGCAGAACTAGGGAAGGCAAGATGCAATCGAACGCTATTGCTCCCCGCACTTTGGTTTCCATCAGAGCCAAAGTCGCTATTAGTGTCAAATAAAGCCATAGGGATCTCTTTCGAGCGATTTCTCGATACATGAAGCACACAGCTCAACCCAGAATTCAGCGATTGACCTTGTATACGTCGAGACCCTGTGGACTATTCAGCCACGCTGGGCTCTTCCGCAATGGCACTCTTCCACCTCACCTTCGAGAACACCGTGCGTGTGCTAGCTCTGTCCAGCGCGGCAGTATGTATTACCTACCTCTAAACAATGATCAATCATCACTCACAAATGCAGGGAATCATCTACCTTTTCGTCCAGATCATATACCGCCGCTACTTCCACCCTCTCGCAAAGTATCCAGGACCGTTTTGGAACTGTGTATCGCCCATTCCAGCAGGCCTGTCTCTCTTGCACGGACGCTTTGCCTTCGAGAACAAGCTTAAGCATGAGAAATATGGTAAACGACAGACCTCTCTACTTCTTTCCCTCATCCTTCTTTCAGCCTTCATATCTTTTCGATATACTTTTTCAATCCTCAATACAAATAATCACATTGGCTTCTTGAAGGCCCCCGTTTATATCTTTCTGCAATGAGGTTCGCTATCATTCCTTCCTTTCGCACTCTCTTCCACGACCTATACTCTATACATCTTAATCTGCTCTTTCCCCCTACACTCTTCAACCTTTGATTCTGACCAGTAGCAGGACCAGTTTTCCGACTCGGACCTAACGAACTAACATTCAACACCGCGCAGGCTTACCAAGATATCTACGGTTTCCGTCCTGGCCACACAAACATGCTCAAATCGCCCATCCACACGGGCCCCGTGCAAGTCGGCAGCACCACTACGGTGCAATACGCCGTGGAGGACGCCGAGCATGCGCGCCAAAGACGCGCGCTCTCGCACTCGTTCAGTACGCAGGCGCTGATGGAGCAGGAGCCGATTATACAGGGGTATATGACGAAGTTTGTCGAGAGGATGAGCGAGGTGAGTAGCAAGGCCGGTAGAGATGAAGAGGGAAGAGAAGTGAATATTGGGGACTGGTTCTGTTATTTTACGTTTGATACGATGGGGGATTTGAGTTTTGGGGAGGGATTTGGATGTCTTGAGAAAGGTGCGCAAGTGTTCCAGTGACATGTATGGTGGAGGGTATCGAGCTGACAATTGGCGTAGGCGAGTATCAGGAATGGGTGAGCTATCTCTTCCATACGATTAAAGATGGTGCTTTGATCCAGGGTACGAGGAGGATTGCTGGGACGGGTACGTGGTTGCAGAAGTTTTTGCAGACACGCTTTCAGGGGATGGGGAATGCGTTGAGTTATCATTTGGAGCATACAAGGGAGAAGGTGGAGCGACGGCTGAACGCTTCGAATATCGAGCATCGCGATTTCATCTGGTACATTCTGAAGCAGGCCGAGAAGTTCGATCTGAAGCATGACGAGATCATTGCGAATTCGGGGCTATTCATCATCGCGGGAAGCGAGACGACTGCGACGGCGCTTTCTGGGCTTATGGCGAGGCTGATCTGGAATCCGCGATGCTATAAAATATTGGCAGAGGAGATCCGATCGACTTTTGCGAATGAGGAGGATATTACGTTCAACGCTATTCAGAACCTGCCGTATCTCAATGCTTGCATTGAAGAGGTACTCCGAATTCATCCTCCGGTACCAGCTGGACCACCTCGAGTCGTTCCTCCAGGTGGTGACTTCATCGACGGGCACTGGGTTCCTGGCGGCGTGACTGTATCGGTCGGGGCATGGGCATCATCGCACAACCCGCTTCAATTCCGAGCTCCAGATGCTTTCATCCCAGAACGATGGCTTGATCCGCGGTACGATTCGGACGTGAAGAAGGCGATGCAACCCTTCTCGCTCGGACCGCGGAATTGTATTGGAAAGAAGTGAGTCTGCCTTAATTGCGCAGCTTTCTCGTGACTAACACTATGTAGCCTGGCGTATATGGAGATGCGCATCGTGATTGCGCGCCTACTCTGGAACTTCGACATTATTAGTACCGACGGCGCACCGTTGTGGAATCCGGAGGGCGAGATGAAGTATAAGCAGGCATTTATGGTGTGGGAGAAATCTGTGGTTATGGTAAAGATACGTGGTCTTAGGATATGACGAGTGTTTGGTGTTCGACTCGGAGGTACAAGCCTGAAATGGTGTCACTTCTCTCCTAGACATTGTGGTTCTTTGTTGAAACTGTTTCGAATGAGAAAGCTTAAATGCACTGTTATAGATGCGGTTTTTATAGATGATCGCATATACGATTCGTGAACCGATGAGGTACTTGGTCCTGAAGGCCAGAAAGACTGTGTGTCCACGCCGAGGGAGGCCTTCAGCGAAAAATCAGCCTTCAATGATGCAACTGTACCTGGAAGGTCATTCTAGAATCGAGAAAGGAGTTGATGGTGTACAGCAAAAGGTCGAGGACATGCGGAGTCGTAACAATAGGGGTTGGGCAGATCTTCGCTGATTGGCACCGGGATGCGCCCTATGACGGAATCATGAAAGGTCCAGGCGCACATCTCGCGGCTACCTTGCGACCCTGCTTTCGCAGTGCCACACAGCCCGCCTCGGTCGCGCCTTCTCTTCGTGTGTATTCTTATGCCATTTGACTTGTACCTTAGTCTTCCTAATGTCCTAATTCTTTGCTCGTGAGCGACGCGTCTCGCAAAAGCAACCCAACGCGGCACCCAACACGTCCAATGCCCGCCAACCCGCGGCACTCATGGCACCAGCAGCCTGATATTGCGAGCCTGTCGCCCGACTCCTTCACTGCGCAGAAGCTGGTGGGTCTCTCTCCTTCCAACACGAAGTGAAGACTATGCTAACTCAGCTTGGGTAGCAACATGCGACTCCAGAGCACCTCCATCTCACGTCGAGGCGGTTCTTCATCGGCCCCATCCCAGTACGTCCACGCTCGAATACCTGCCCAACCGAAGCTTACAATTGGGGATAGGAAGGATGGCTGAAGTCACACCGTCGCGACTGGTACAAACACCACCTCCACATCAACTACTCCTCCCGCACCGCGACATTCTCGTCCGACCCGCGAGAGACACGCCATCGCCGCCTGTCTGGCCTCGAGGGTCCCAGCTCCTCCGCCCTGTTTCAGCACAGCTTCCCACAACCTGAAGAGCTCTCTGCCGAGGATGACGAGGAGGAACGAGGCGATGGTGACAAGCAGGACAAGGCTGTAGAGGCGTCTGCTGCTGCAGAAGCCCCAACTGCGCTCGCTGTCCCTCGGGCCTCAGGTCAGAAGGACGACGTCTTGACAGCTGAAGAAGAGGCAGAGTTTGTCGATGCACCCTCCGAGCCGGAAGGGGAGTTTGACACACCCGTCGACGAAGAGGGAGCGACCGACCCAGCAGAGGCCCAGCAAGCCCGATCGAGCACGAAGTCGTTTGTGACCGCGTCCACGACCCGAGAAGTCAGCCCAGATGGAACCAAGCATATTGAAGAACACGGGCAGCAGGAGCAGGCAAGTAGCTTACAAGTTCCTACTGGGCAAGAGGGGGGTCAGAAGACCTTGGGCAAACGGCCTGTTTCTACCGCGGCGAGCAGCAATGGTGATCCCACCGTTGGAGAGCCCTCGGTAGACGCAGTATCTACTACATCTCTGCTACGCAAGGCTAACAGCATCAAGGCATTGCCCGATGTTGACCCAAGACTGCCGTCGAAAGGCATTATGGCGAGAGTGAGGAGACGGTCGCAGCGCGAGACGGCGGGAGACGGGACGTCGGGAGAACAACTTGGAGTAGGAGCAGCACGTACGAAGTCGAACCTGCGGCATCTCGTTAAGTTCGACATCCCAGAAGATTCACGCCGCGCCTCCATGCATCTCAAAGCCAAGGCAGCTCAAATGACCATCCAACGCGCCTCAACGAAGCTGCGACGGCAGAAATTGAAGGATGGCCTTGTTGTCAAGATGGAACGAATGCTTGTTCGTGTCGACTCTGCGGGCAAGGAGGTCCCCGAGGACTTCGATGAGAACGGCAACCAGAAGATTGACTCTCGAGTGAAGGACAAGTGGCGAGAGTACATGGTTGTTTGCAGGCAGAGCATCACAGATGACGCCGACTTTGTGCTGCAGATGTATAAGACCCGAGTGATTCCTGAGATTGAGAAAGAGAGCGCCAGCAAACGCGCGGCCTACCAGGTACCTCTTGGTCGCAAGGTAACTCGCGTCAACATGTATTCTTCGCTGGACAAGTCGATCGTTGTTTGGACGCCGTCCTCTCGCGGCACGTTGATCTTCATCATGCAGGCCCGAACCGCATCCAATGCGGTCGAATGGTACACCTTCATACGCAACATCATGGGCTGGCGACGCGCATCCGAACTGCAAATCAACATACCCGATTTGAGCGTTAGCCTACGTATAGCGGATCCGTTCAAGAAATTGGAGACATCACAAAATAAAGCGCAGGAGGCGGATGCAGGCGACAGTGAAGAGGCCATACTCAAGACGATGCAGGAGGAACAAGCAGTGGCTGAAAACCTTATCAGAAGGTGTCTTGATCAGCTTGAAGACTCTCCCGAATGGGCCGACGTCCTTGACTCCTGGGTCAGTGATCAACGAATTGGTCTTGCATGGAAACGATACGACAGGCTGGAATGGATACATGGGGCGAATGAACGCAAGATGTATGGGACTATCGCCATGCAGAAGTCTCACGAGCTTGAACTTCGACCGAAATCGCATTACCCAACCACCGTCGTAACACGCAAAAAGCACAAGACGTTGACCGAGCCCGTACCAATCGAAGGCTTCCTTATCCGGCTATCTAGCCAACGTGGTCGATCCAAGCGCCTTGGGCTGATGTATCACAAGCAGCTATACTTCTCTACGCATGACCAATATCTGGTATTCTCACGACCAACCAAAGCTACTCCACCGCCGCCACCAAAACTACCTGCAGGACAGAACTCCCAGGTTCCCAATGCACGCACCATCGCGGAGAAAACACCAAAGACCTGGGCGGTGAACCCATACCCAGTTCAAGAGGGCCACATCGAGTGGCTAATCGAGGGGCACACAGGCACATCGGCGACTAGAAGACTCCATGATGAAGATGCAGCTGATGAGTCGGATCGCAAGGCTGACACTCTGCTCAACTGTGACGGATACATGGATCTCGCGGATATTGCCAAAGTCCGCAAGGCGAAGATGGGTGCTACTCCTGTTGATGAAAATCTTGAGTCCGGCTCCGATGTTGATTTCGACGAGGAGGTGGATGACACCGCTAGGGATGATGGCGCTACCAACGAGATCGACCTAGATCGAACGTTCGAGCTCGTCTTTCGCAACGGTTTGGTCGTTCGTCTTCAGGTATGTTCATATAGATGCGGTTGAAAGACATTGATACTGATATAGACAGGCCGCGGATAAAGAACGTCGAAAGGAATGGATCAAACATCTTCGTGCTCTAGTCAAATACTGGAGGAACCGGGCCTCATCTGACATCAGCATATACAAATCGACCCGATCCCGAAATCTATCTGCGCTCAACATCGACGAAGAAGCTGAAGCCTACATTGGCCAGTTTGCCAAAAAGTGGGAAGTGACGCACTCATATGCCTCTCCTCAGCTTTACAACCTATGTGGCATTGCATCATGTCGTAGCATTCACATGAGCGGATCGCTTTACCGCAAGCCAAGGATCCACGCTCCATTCACGAGATGCGGCGTAGTCTTGGCCGCGGGTACCCTTTTGATTTTCCAGGACGTGCTCCGGAACAGGCTGGGCAAAGAGCTTGCACACGTGCATCATGAAAGGGTGGCCAACCTGGACCTGAAAGACTGCTACATCTACTCAGGTCTGCTCACAGAGTCAGATTTGCTCTACCAAAATCAGACCTTCGATGCCAACAAGCCTGGTCACCATGCTCTGCCTCGCATATACCTCGAAGACGGATGGACATCAACCGACGAAGACGTAATGACGACCTTCGTCGTCTGGCACGGGAAGTCAAAGTCTTGGTTTAGAACGGAAGAGGGCGCTGGTGGCGGTGAACAGAACGCCAAGCAAGGCAAAAGAACTAAGATCAAGAGAGTCGCAAAGCTGGGTAGCAAGGGAAGAAGTGTGGTCTTCAGAGCCAGGAGCCGTGCTGAAAGGGATCATTGGGTTCTAGCTATTCAGAATGAGATTGAGAGGGTCCAAGGCAGGAGTGCTGAAGACTTCAGAATTGAGGAGGAGGTCAAGGGTACGGACGTGGAGTCGGCGAGCTCGTGAGCATCACAGGTCGGGTGGTTTTGCTTGTTTAACTTCGTGAGTTGGATGCCAAGCATATATATACCTAATAGCATAGCGAGATATTGATACTACAGCAACGCTTTTCACGGTCTTCTTGCAATGTTGTCTTCTCGGTGGCACCTGCCACGAGGAACTGCACCCGTGACTGGGGACCGTCGCACCTTCCACCGTTGACGAGCAACTTCCTCACGAATGCACCTTTTTGCCTCCGCATGAGCAACATTTTGTTATTTCATACTTCCTCTATCCTTCGTCGTGCTTCCGTCAATCAATACCGTTATTGCAACATCGCGGACCATTCGCGACATTTGCAGTCTCATGTACAGCCTTATCAACACGAACCCGCTCCGTCTCTCGAGATCTTATTATACTGTCTGGTCGATTGCGTCTCGCCGTCAATCAATGCTGAACGTAGCGTTCAATCCATCCACATCGAGGGCGCTAAACTTCATCCAACCTCTTAGTGAGCTGCAGCATTGTACCTCGCGTCGCAGCCAAGCGCCGTATTCATTTCATCCAAAGTTCAGTTGAAGGTCCATCCTTGCTGTTTACGATCTGAACATACTGTTTTAGGGAATAAAGACGGATTTCCGTGGATTACGGGCGCGGATGATCTGCTTTGTGGCGTTTTGTGCGACGGGGGCGATCCCGGCTGATTTGAGTAATCAGGGTCTTGACAGGTCTAGATTCCGAGAATCTTCGGACGACAGTCTTGTTTGGCAACTTCGTGTTTCAGGATGTAGGTCGCGAAGTTGTTGAGAATCTTGTGCTCTAATACTGATAAATCGATTGGGCCCCCACCATATATCCGTGGCTCGCTACCTTGCCGAAACATGGTTGGCTGGAAACGGTGCGAGCGATTCGCTGAGACCACGCCCTTGATCACGAGGAGTTGCTGTAACTTGGTTGCAGTCAGTCCAGTCTACGGCTCGCGACCACTTGGGAAAGTCAACAACCAGAGTTCTTTCGTGATTCCACGAAGCAGCGCCTGCCGCACCATGAAGGAAACTAATTCCATCGCGAACATGTCGATCTTCTCTCCACAATCATGCCAGAAATCAGATTCTACTTGCCGGGCAATGGAGACCTGATCCGAATTACTTACCTTGCCTACAATGATCTCAAATGCGACCCAGTTCACGCGCACGGAACAGTATTCATCACTCATTTGGTTGCAGTGCGAATAGCAACTCTCCCCGTTTACAGATGTGGACCTGGATGCACGAACAGTGGTAGATATTCACCTATGAAGTTACGGCCATCGGCATGGAACAGATACCAGGAAGAGCGATCGAATGCAGTTCTCAGGGGACCCGGGAACCGCAACAATCGCATCTTCACGCTACCGCCTGAGCTGCTTCTTGATATCGTTGAATTACTGGAGCTCGCAGATCTAGTGAGCTTCCGCACGACTTGTCGCGACCTATATAGCTCAGATCTGTTGGCGAAAGCACAAAGGAGCACGACTGGCAAGGTGAATGACGTTCTGATGCAAGAGCTGGATGTTCGAGATGCCAAGCAAGCGGCAGGATTTATCAAGAAGTATTGCGATTGTAGAGGCATGGCAATGGAAGCGGCAGTCCAAGAATTCAAGAAGCGCAGAATAAGAGACGACTACTTCCGCCAAGCAAAGAAGGAATCCGAAATGCGCCCTGAACAACTTCAGAAAATGGACACTTTCGTCTGCAGCGTGTGTCAGCTTGCTCACGCAAGGAAATACTTCACAAAACAAGCTGTAGCAGACTGGCCATACCAGCGCCAATGTTTCGGTTTAACGGGCAAGCTTCGCGTTGGGCCAAAGCAAGTCGTGACTTTCGCCGACATGCAAGCTTTCACGAAACGCGCAACCACCCTGCCCTCCGGACGCGAGCCATGGCGCCATGCATTATCACCTATGCTGTCGAAAACAAACTTGAACATTCTCTACCGGTACCCGAGCTCGAGAGGCTGGTCCATCGCTATCCAGTTCGATCTCAAATTTCCAAAATCCGACGGGAAATTTCGTGATAGCGATTTCCGCGCTCTACTCGAGGAGAAGAAGAGCACTTTCCATATATGTCCGCACATTGCAGGAGCACAAGCGCTATCTAGTTCGAATAGCAACGACTGGCGTCATAAAAGTCGACAAGCTGGGCTCTTGGTTCGTGACGAGCGGGCGGACTGTCGGGATAGGGAGTGGTGGGAGATGAAAGCTTTTGAGTGCAATGAGTGCAGTACGAGCTTTTTTCTTGAGAGGCAGACGCCTAGGAAAAAGAGGAAGATGAAAGTGTTTCATGTTGTGCAGTTGACGGTTTATCGAGAGGTTGGAAAATTACGGCACCCGTGTGATAAGCAGTGGACGAGGCAGTTGGAGCGGGCATGAGTTTTCTGTAGCAGAAGCAGATTGTTGGTATGGGTTTTGCTGTACAACTCAATCTTCAGCGATCAGCTTGCCAAGTAATCGCTCCAGTTCGTCTAGCTGAGTGCTCTGCCTTTTCATCTTGCTACTCGTCGATCAGCCTCCTGTACTACATGTTCCGAATTGCTTCCATTTACAGTAATAGAAAGGTCAGCTGAATTGCGCCGAGATGTTGCAACTGAGTCTCGATTCTCGCCATCGAGATCCCCATGTCCTTACGACGATACCACCATTGTAGTCGTCCTCTCACTTGTGTTAAGTCGCGCTCCATTGCAAGTCTTCGCCGTTCGAGATCTTGAACAGAGCGACCAATTAGCGTCTTCACCGAGGAACTTTCCAGCTCACTGTCCGCTGCTATGTCTAGCTCTTCGAAATACTTGTAGATCTCATCTATGTGTCCTTTCTTTTCTCTCATTGAATACTGATAGTCGGTTATTTCTCGATGCGCATCGTGCGTGATCGCGAAGAAGGCTGCGCAAAAGGAAATGAGACCAAGAGCAAATGTGAGTATTCCTAAAACATTGGCGGTTGTGCTTAGGGGGCTATCGGGTTGGCCGCTAGATGCATTCATTTTCAAATAATATGAGCACCGCAAAGAGCTGAGGGCAATCAGCTCGACTGACAGAAATGTATGGTTAAGAGGGACGGGGAACGCACCAGAAGCCAGGTACGGATATTAACCCGGCTAGCTGAGAATCTTATCTACCAGCGCAAGGATGCTGATAAACGTGTTCTTGGTTCAGTGGTTAGACAGGTAGCAATGCGTCTGAAGTATGCACAATGACCGGGATACTGTTGGCTGGTATCATCAGCTCGCTTAAACTCGCAGGAGGGTACTTCCTCAGGCACGCCATGCTTGACCGGAAGACCCGCTGCTGGGCAGAAAACGTCTCATACGCATCACTAACTTGTGACAGGGTCTCAACTTGTGCTCCTCACGTAGAGCAGCTAATCTAGCCATACATTCTGGTCCTATGAATCGATGTCGACAGTCGAACTAGACAATGGAGAGGTACTAGTGAGGCATGGCACAGGACAACTCGCTATCAGCATCTATCAACTACCCAGAGTTGAGGACAATGCGAACGAAAAGCATCAGCGTATTCATGCTGTCAGGATACCACATTCAGGCGGCTTTCGCGAAATCGGTCTTTCGCGCATCTTATCAGCCCGGACACTTTACAAGGCTGAGGAAGCTACGAAGTTCAACTTATCAGACGGTGATAGGGCCGACGCTAGCAATTACCTCTTCGTCATGGCAGGTGAGTTTAGGTCTCAACGCGTCCAGTCTACACCTGCAACGCAACCATTTGGGCATATGGTGGTTTTGACCGTGTATAGCATGGAAGGCCATAGCAATACGCGTGCATTCACCGACTAATACCCCTTTCAAGTTTACCGTGAAGGTGGGCGGTGTGAATGTAACGTTCCCGATGTCTGCAACCTCCCAAGACTATTTTATTACTCCTGGTGAGGAGTGGATTTTCGGAGTTCGCGTGCAGCAAGACGTGGTGCGACAATTTCAAGTGCTCAAAGACGGTACTAGGTGTGTATGCTATGCATAATCTCTAGAAAAAGGAAGCTGATAGCGAGCAGATTTTCTCTCGGTGCTCTCGTTCTCAAAAACAATGATTCAAGAAGCATCAATATGGAGCTATTCTCTAAATGCGCCCAACAGTAAGTTTGCAGTGCCGGGTTCACGGTTTTAGGGCTAAGGAAGCTAAAACTGAATCGAAACAACCGAAGTTCGAATGCAGATACTGTCAATAGTAGCCACTTGAGCGAAGCTCAAAGCAATCTAGACATCACGAAACCTCCTTCATCAGGCTTCACGATTACAGCCAGGCACATACAACGCGATATCACACTAAACAACATATATGCGTCTAACACTATCAACACATTACGCAGCAGGTTGCAAGATGTATACTTTTGCGGGTATCGGCCAGAAGATCTTCGTGTGGTCTTCCAAGGTCGAGCGCTGGATATGGGTGAGTTTGACATCCCTGCAATGCATAAAGAATGAATGGTCTGATCATCTTGGCACAGGGGAAGAAACGCTCGCGGATTGTGGAATATTTGAAGTACCGAATCGCGTTCAAATTTCGAGAAACCGATTCTGACTTCTTGCAGGACACCACAGTACACATAGTTTCTCGGCGCCGCGGTGGCGGTTCTGGATCTTTACCGAAACCGATTCTAAGTGAGCAAGAACGAATGAGAAGTCTGATGTCTGTCGGTCCTGGTGGGCTGATCGAACAGAAGATCACCAAAGACGAAGCACCTGGTAGCTGGGAGCTGGAGAGTTTTCGGACTCTAAAATTCCATATTGTCGATTCGGAACAGTTTGAAAGTCAAACTGGTCTTGCTCTCAATTGCGAAGATAATCCCACTGGCTTCCACTGGAGCAGCTGGATACGGTCTTCTCATATCAACCTGCATCCTGAGTTTCTCGATACTCGCCTTCTTTCTCTCGCTAAGCTTTATCAAGACGCATCGCCTCCTCCATCTAGGATTGGTTATGAGGTCCAAGGAAGCGGCCCTAGCAAAGCTGGCCGGCTGCGTGGAAAAAGACGAGATTGCGCTTCGCGCTCGAGTTCTGCGTCTGTCGAGGCTAGTTTCAACACGCCAGCACAAATCAAGGAAGTACCTTGGTGGTACAAGGTCTTTCATAAGTTCAGGGCTGACTCGAGGAAGACGGTGGGCATTCTACCAGCCCCACATCAGGAAGATGCTTAGGCGACGCTGAGTAGACGAATCAAGGGGTCGTAGTGTTGGCGGATACAAAGGACATTGAAAGCCCACTACAACCAACCATATAATGAAATTAGAGAGAGTATGAAGCTACAACATCATTACTATGTAGTGCAATGTACCCAGACGACAAGCCTTGCAGACTGTATTGGACCTTGTTGTGTGTAGCCATAACTATTGGTTTTCTTCACTCTGAGCAAGCCACGCTTTATGACCGATCCATCTCGACCCTCCCAATTTTCTGACTATAACAAGCGAAACCGATCCGTGATCAGAGCTCCGTGCCAATGCAAGTATCGTGTTGCACTTCGTGCATCCTTGAGCATAGTCGTCAATTTGGCGATTTAAAAACAGTTGCTGCTGGTGCCTCCATGCCGGCAGAACTGCTGTTAGTACCAAAGACGAAGGTGTGCACAGCGGGGGCCTAGAAAAAATTTCCTTGCACAACTTCTCGACGGTTCTGGAATCGTCCAGAGACCGATGTAGACGGATATAGCTCTCTCCATCCATAGTCTGCCTGGCGAATACGGCTTTGAGTTGTTCCGACGTTGGTGTTTCGTACCATTGAATGTGCCGGAGGAAGAGTACTTTCTGGGTATAGTAACATTGAGACTCCCACTTGTTTCCATATAGACATGGCTCCTCAAAACACGTCAGGCTTAGCCAGTCCTGTGGTTTGGAGACCAAACTTGAGACTCGCTCCGGGCCTTCCACCCCTGGTCTCGCACTGGCTTAGGTTGTGACGTATATCCTTTGCGGTCAATGACTTGTGGTCGTAAAGGCGAAATATCCTTTGTGACCAGATGCATCGTCGCTTGTGGCCATCCTTAGGAATTTCTGATTTCGCGAAAGCTGACCTGAGATGGCTACTCTAGCAAAAACTGCAGAATAGGTTTCTTGGTTCGCTGGAACCTTGCTGGTCCTCTAGCTCTGTATAGCGATGGTATTGGTCTCGATGCAGCCGCCTTGCAAGACTTGCCGACGTAGCTTGGACACCGTACTGCATTATATCCACCAGCATTGAACGGAGCCGTCTTGTTATCGCCGATAAGCTGAGAAGATCAGCATGGTCGATAATATGCTGTAAGATTAGGAGGACCAGCTCCGTCGGCAGATCGCCAAGCTTCCCTGGATTGGATTTCAGATCTTCGTGATGTGAAGTGGTCGCGCCCGGTAAACCACGGTGAGCGCGATTTGGTGAAAGTGAGGTTCCTGTTCCCGAGGAGATTCTCCGTGTGAAGCTAGCGGTCGAGTATGATAGGACTGCAAGGACAGACTCTTCGTATCGTGGGAAGTAGGTACGGCTTATACGGTCGCGAAGGGACTCCCGATAGAAGCGCGATGTATTTGATTTTCCGTCCCGACGTGTCGACCCCATCAATGATTGGATACTTGAATATCTGCCAGGATACATGTGAGACCGAGGTGTTGTTCTTCATTGAGAGCACTAGTGTTGCGTGTTGTGAAAATTTGCTTTCGGAGTGTTGTGTGCGAGCGGTCAACTGGAGCCGAACCAGGTTAATGAAACGTCAAACTCCATCTAGGACACTATAGCCGATCCAGATACAAGTTGCAAACGAAGGAGCCAACATCCAGGGACTCGGGTAGAATGACTGCGATTGAAGCCTTCCCACACACACACACTGTGCAGAGCTTTTAACATCCCATATCGGGTGACTTCAACGCAAGTCTCAGTGTACCGGGCGTTGGGACGAGAAATCCGCCCGAAGACAGCCGCCAAGAATTTGACCAAAGGGGCAGTGCTCTGCAATCTTTGCTTTGACCTCGATAGCACTTGGACGGTGCTCTTTGTATGGTGCAAGCATTGGTAGTATGTACTGATCAAATTTGTCGTCTAAGGGTCCATTCGTTGAGGAGGGATGTGCGATCTGGAACCAGACTCGAAAGTCATCAACCACTCGCCAGTATTGCCGTGTGCCACTGTCGCTGAAATCCGGATGTCCTTCCTGTAACCAATCTCGAAAATGAGCGATATCTTCGTTCGTAAGAACTACAAGCATCTCTGTGAAGACAAGACCAAGCGAGAAGACGTCTGCCTTTGAGCCATGTCTTTGATCCGACTCTGGGCAGGTCTCCGGGGCCTGATAGAGCTTCGTGCTTCTTGCGAAACCAGAAGTGGATGAGGCCTCGTCCAGTTGGAAACTTCTCGACGAGCTGAAGTCCGTAAAATATATGGTGTCCCCTCGGTATATGATGTTGCGAGGTTTGATGTCTTTGTGGTGAATGTTGATGCGGTGGAGGTAAGCCAGGGCAGAGGCCAGGCATCCAAACCACCTTTGTAACCATGTATGCTGGAGCTTCAGCTGCTCGGTCTCGCCGTTGTTCCTAAGTGTTATACAGCTGAAGAAGAAGTCCTCCAAGTTTCCATCGCCAACTGGATACATCAGTAAATGCACGATCGTTCGCCACTTGGCCTCCTCTTGGTAGGATCCTAATATCTTAACGATATGAGGATGTATAATGGAACGCATATGTTTGATCTCGTTGTTCACGATGTCCAAAGCCACAAGTGCTCTTCGCTTTTCGCGAGGTATCTCGATGGATTTCCGGACGAAATGTTCTTTGAGATAACTATCATCAACGAACACTTCGTCAACGACGCCAACAGCACCTCTGCCAAGCTCGCTGACTCTGGTTAAGGCTGTGGTAGCAGAGGCTCTTCAGCCCCAGTCTGCCAGCCACATCTCCAGGCTACATCAACATTCGTCTCCCCTGCCGAGGTCTTCCATTTCCGGAGGTGACCTTGCTGTTCGGGATTAAATCTAGGTATAAGATCGGAGACCGGTGTTAGTCGGAATCGCTTGTCTGTCCGAGTAAAGGAAGAATCGTGCGTACGTTTCCCAAAACCAGCTTCGGCTGATGTGCCAGAGGACGAAGTTTGCGAATAGTGTTCTGGTGTGAAGCTGGCAGTGGTCTCGACACCACTCGTGAGATCCAAGGAATTATCCACGCCACTCATAGGCATCCCATACCAGTCGTCGCGGTTGATGGTCTCTGTACTTTTCTGAACATTACGATCGTATCGCTCCTTCTTGCTACGTTTCAATGGCCTATGCAAATCTTGATTGGAACCATTCAGCCTCCCATAGGATTCTCGAGCAAGCAGACGACTATCCGTCCGTTCGAAATCTGAAGTACTTGCACGACGGGACGAATAACGAGCCCTAAACGCAGGAATACCTGGACGCGGTACCACATCAATAGGGCGCATGGAACTCAGAAGATTTGGGGAGATTGCGTTGACAGAAGTCTGACTCTTCGTGCCAGAATTCCCAAATTGACCGAGGTACGACGCAGTGTGTGGGGTGTGTTGAGGTGCATTCGAAGCATTATTTCCTCTAGCAACAGCTGCTGGATCGGTTGGCCCCCAATGCTGTCGGGTCGCATGAGTTTCGGAGTCTTGATACATCAAGCCTGTAGATATTACTCAGCGATATTCTTGAAACTGATGAAGCACTATATGCTTACGTCTGCGTCGACCAGCCTTTGCTGCCTCTGATTTTTCATTCAACCATCTTAGAGTATCGTGAAGCAAGTCCTCGATCATAAGGGTGGTAAGTGATCGATGAGCTGTGATCCAGTAACCTGCTCTGTCTCTGTGTTCGTCGATCCCTATACCTGGACGCACAAGGGCATCTGGACCAAGATAGCGCTGAATGTCTGCGGTAATGACTTCGCGAGCAATGCCCTCACCAGGTAGGAACCGTTGCACCGGGCGAGACATGTTTACTAGGTGATGAGCAGGAAGACAGCGGTGCGCTCCCGTAGAGCTCTCCTCTTCTCGTGTCGTTGTCGAGGCGGCTCATCCGCTAATTTAGGCTACCGAGACGGTACTTTTGCTCGCTCGCAGTTGCACTTCAACATCCTGGATACGAAATACAATCTCCAACTGACCAAGCCATACATACGACTCAATCCGTGAAGAACGCCTGTCGTGATAGGTTTGTAGTCGAGGGGAGCAGTAGGACGGTGATCAGGATGGTGAGACGTGGCTGAGCCAAGCTGAACCCCGCCAAACGGTCACGTGACCGGACTGCGTCGGTAGCTCTAGATCAAGTGGATACGAGCCTGGATTGTCTTTGGCAAGACTAGTTTGGTTTATCCTGAGACTGGCTTGTAGATTTATCGGCTTCGAGGTAGATTGTTGATAAACTTTTGTAGGAACAACGATCGTCTCGTACTTATATGTGCGTTTGTTAGAACCCATTCAATTTCCGCCGAAGTAGAGACAGACCCAAAATCTTACTACGACTAAATGGCGAGCAGATGTGCCATCACTCAGATATCACTAGCGTCTAAGACCTGTTGTTCTTCTTTTCTCATGTCTCTCGCGACCCTCCTAAGGTGCGTTCTTTCCGTGAACTCCTATCGCTAGCATCAGTACTTGATCGTCGCGGCAGTATGGACCCGAGTAGTCCAGAACCCGCTCCCCGCATAGCTCCCGCTGCACGAGGAGGAACAGTCCTCGTATCCTGCAGCAGGAAGTTACGGTAAAGGTGGAGGACACCGCTAGAGAGCCGGACTGATAGTCTGCAGAGGAGCGTGTTTAAGCGAACGGGGGTGATGATATAGACAATGTATTTCCCGCGAGGGACACCGATGAGAACCGGAATGAGCCTCGGATGAAGCGTCGAGGTCCCCTTCTGATCTGGTAGTTGTCGTTTTCCAAGACCAAATCATCTCTTACGAGTCCTCGGCACATCGGTGACGACACTAATTGGATGACAAAGGAGGCGAGCAGCGTTCATTCGGCTACCGGACCTTGATTTTCGATTGAAGCATCCTAGGTAGGTATACATTATACCTAGTAAGCGAAAGTACGGAAGAAGAAACACCTGCATTACAGATTAAGTTCCCAGGCACCATGTCATCAGGTCGTGGTTGTGCGGAAGAACGATCGAATGCTTAATCGATGGCGACAGCTGAAGAGGGTAGGTACGCGACGAGAAGGGTATGACGCGTATCAGATAAGGAGCACAGTCTTCGAGATCGAAAACGAAAACGAGTGTTACGTTCTGACCCCAAGAAGCCCAGTGCGTGAGCTTCCGATGCGAATGCGGATGGCGTAAGCAGTGATTGACACTCCATGTGCCATGTTCCACACGCTCGGTCTCCTGTTCAACAATCCATCTCGATTCAGCTGCACCGATGCGTGCCACCTTGCCCAGATCTTGCCGCATAACTCAGGCACGGACATCTTGCATTATTTCATCTTTTTCTTGTCCCATGCAGTGTGCAGCGTGGAAAGCTGGCCAGGCGTTCTTGTACCGCGTTCCCTGACATGGTGACCTCTCTTATCGCTACATGGTCAACGATCATCGTCAGCACCGACAAAGGGCCGCTGGCCATTTCATTTTGGATTTTCCCGCATTTGAGGCGTAAGAACAGATCTACTTGGCGAGAGCTGTGCGCTAGAAAAGTAAAGTGACGGTCAATTATCTGCGGGAGTGCTACGGGCGGGACACGGGAATATAGAGCCTATTTGCCGGCGTCCACTCTGCAAGCTTAGCGCCTCGTCGCACGGGAACGCTTCAAGGGCAGCGAGATGCCACAAGTCGATGGTAATCTCTCCAAAAGCGCTTTGACTATCTTACACTCTGGAATGAGATGAGTTCTGAGAATGAAAACATAGTACTCGGGATGCAGTTGCCCTCTCGGGAGTGCTCGCCAGGTGCGCGCCTGCCGCTGGGGTCGGGGAAGTGAGCAAGGTTCGCTGACCTCGTACTCGTCGATTGGCAAGACGCCATGCAGGCTTCGCCCAATCTCAGCAGTTTTTCTTCACCTCGAGTTCCAGCGCACTGGCTCCGACGCACGTCGTCTATCCAAGTGGCACATGTCGCTTGCACGCCTGTCAAGAGCCTGCCGAACGGTGGGGTATTCCTGCGGTGCCGCCTTTCGTCTCGTAGATATCTGTGATACTCGCGGTCTCTCTCTCTTTACCAGACCCGCAGCTCCGGTCCCATTGTAAAGGATGGCATTGAATAAGGAGACTGAGCTGGTCACGGCTGATCTGGATGAGGTCGAGCACGCTTCAGGCATTGTAGAGAAGACCCTCACGCCGTCTGATCAGGCTTCACAAGGACGAGATCCTAACCCGCATGGCCTCGAGGTTCGTACCACCACATTCTTGCGATTGAGACATGACCGTTAACCTGTCTTAAAGCGATATATCAATCTGTCGTCGGTCGTCAATTTTGGCGTTATTATCCTCGCGTCATGGGAATCGTTCGCCGTCACGTTCCAGTTTGCGCTCGCCAATGGAGGCCCCTCGTCCATGTTCTATGGGTCAATCCTAGCGAGCTTCGGGGTGTGTGCAGTTGGATTCTCGTTGGCTGAGCTTGCTTCAATGTAAGTTGTTCATGGCTTGACTTCGTCCTCATCGCGTTCATGCCTGAAATCTGCATCAGCTGCCAGTCACGCTTGCGCACTCAACCCTTTTCGCTTATCATGGTTACCCTTGTCCTCACACCCAATAGCTCGCATTGCTGATCTTCATCCTACTGACTCCATTACAGTGACCCTACAGTCGGCGCGCAGTACAGATGGTCAGCCAATTTCGCTCCAGCAGCACCTCGATTCTGGGGCTTGCTACAAGGTGCGTCAGTTCACTCACCATCGACACCTGAGGAGGAAGTTCGCATTTTGTTTAGAACCGCTTCGTCCTTCGATCCCTCTTACTGTGTGACCTTATTTACATGTCTGAGCGCGCCTGCAGGCGTACATTTCCGTGAAACCTCTGTCTATCTTCCGATTTTGGTATTGAAAACTAATACGCTGTCCAGGATGGATCACCGTTTCTGCGTGGTGTTTTGCCTGTGGTGGTCCCCCTTCTATCCTCTCCAACATGATATCCTCAATGGCAATCTTCAATTATCCGACATATACGCCTCAGAGATGGCATACTAGTCTGATCATGATCGCTACCATCTTCGTCCCGTTTGTCTTCAACCTCTGGTTTCGCAAGCTCCTGGACGGCATCGAGCTCACTGGAGGCATCATCCACATCATCCTCTTCATAGTCTTCATCGTTGTGCTAATTGTCTTTGGCCAGAGGAACAGCTCAGACTTTGTGTTTCATACACTGATAGACGACATTAGTGGCTGGAATAATTCTGGCGTCTCTTGGGGGCTCGGTCTACTCACTTTGACCTTCTCAGTCACAGGCTTTGACTCAGTCCTACACATGAGTAAGTCTACTCCTTCTCGCCTGGGTACTTATGTTAACGTCCATCAGGCGATGAAGTGAAGAAGGTTCGGACTCGAGTACCGAGGAGCATCATTCTGGCTTGCACCGTTAATGCTCTCATGCTCTTCATCTTTGTCATCATTTTGCTTTTCTATATGGGACCCCTCGACAACATCCCCTCCGATGCACCTCTACCGCTGATCTACGTCCTCTACAATGCTACAGGATCGAAAGCAGCCACGAATGCTCTCGTCTCGCTTGTTGCCGTTGTTTGTTTCTGCGCCCTCTTCAACATCTTTGCATCTGTTTCGCGATTGGTTTGGTGCTTCGCTCGCGACAAGGGCTTGCCGTTTTCGGAGTTCTTCGCATACGTAAGCTCGAATCAGGTACCATCCTCCATTAACCAAGGAACTGACCAGGTGACAGGTGCACCCTACGCTCCAATTGCCACTCAACGCCCTCCTCCTTGTCGGCTTCATTGTTACGATTCTGAGCCTGATCTACATCGCCTCCACGACAGCCTTCAATGCTCTAATCTCCCTCCAAGCGTTCGCACTTCACGTCAGCTACTTCTTGCCCATTCTATTCATACTCCTCCGAAAGCTGCGTGGGCCGCCACCACCTTACGGTCCATTCAAATTAGGCGCGTTGGGTATCCCTGTCAATATCCTCGCACTCTGCTATCTAGTGTATGTCGTGAGCTGGATGCCGCTGCCGAACTTCTTGCCGGTCACCAAGGACAATATGGTGAGTAGAGAAGGTCATCCTGTGGGTTTGAATAATAGTACTGACTCCGTACAGAATTACGCTGGTCCTATCTTTGGTGCTGTGCTCATTGGTGCGTTGCTTGACTGGTTTATTAGCGGGCATAAGCGTTTCGCGATTCCGATTACGAGATACGAGTGAACGACAAATGAACATTCCGCACGGTACGAACAGATATGAGACGAAGAGAACGGTCGTAGATATGGGTGTATGAGTTTATAGTGAGATGTGTATATCTAGCACCTCCCAAGCTAGCAGATGAATAGATGCATGAATGATGCTCGAAAATCTTTCTAGTGAAACAGCCCGAAACTCTCAAATGCCTCTTTCGTCCTAGGTCTTTGATTTTTTTTTCTTTGTGTCTTCGCATGTCGGGGTGGAGTCTATCATTTTGATGGGGTTTGAAAGTGCTCATAGATGCTACTAACTTGAACTTCTAATCGATCTCTCGACCCCGATATTCCACTGCTTTTACTAGGCTTTGAGTTCTGTTTTGCGCCATACAGCTAGTTGGCATGAATAAACAGATTCTCTCCTTCCAAAGTTTATAATCTACTAAGTGGTGTCTGCGCACCGATTTTCCAATGAGCCCACGGATCTACTCTCAGAAATTTTTATAGAATGGTTGCGCTCATGTAGATGTTTGCTTAACGATTTTAAATTCTTTGATGTACTTCTTTGATACACTTCGAATATATCGCGCATGTAGCAATACAAAGTTTGATTTTATTCTGTTTAAAGGAATTGCCCGCATGAGACATCAGTTTAGGATTGCAAATTTTGAGATCGGTGCTCGTGGGCTTACATGCCTGGGTTGACTATTGCTTTTGCAAAGAGTGAATGAGGCTTATGGACATAAAATTGCTGAGAGAAGGTTTTAGAGAAGTAATAATCTCACATAGCTGCGGCGAATAAGAATTTTTAAAGTTGTAGGAGTGGAGTCTCAGAAGACATACTCGAGGAAACTTTATTGGTTTAAGTATTTGACTAGACTTTTAGGATTATGCATGCGACAAGGTCTGGTGGGACTCTCCACTTAACTTAAGGTAAATGGTCGCTTTCTCATATGGCGACAGTAGTGAGAATTTTAGTCAACTTATGCACAATCATATTGGGGTTATCAAGCCCGTTTTGAAACCGAGTCAGCCTTGCTGCTTTTATGTAAGGGCATATATAAAACTGGACCTTTTATGGCTGCGTCGAAGTAGCATCACTCACTTGTTTCAGAATTTTAAAAGTGGTATCGAGTTTCTGTGTCTCTGCATACAGAGCTTAGACAGAGAGCTATAATAATCGTGCATCGACTAGGTTCGTCAGTTCATAGGGTGTTAAAAAAAGGATGTTGACTGTAGGAGTAGATGTACTCTTAGGCTTTTAGTAACTTTGTTGCTCCAAGGCTGGCATGCCACACGTGAAGTTAAGATTGAAAGTGATTCCAGGCAAATCCCAGTGCCAGTATACATTACAGCATATACAAATCAATATCTATTCCTGGCCTGTGCTTGAGGTGGTGGTTTTGCGCTCATAAAGCGCCACTTTCATGTTTGAGAAAGCGACAAGTCTGAATACGGTTACTCAAAAGCTCATTCCAAAGACAGGTAGCTACTTTATTGTCTTTACCCCGCATCGAACTCCCTAAGGTGCCTTTGAGAGTTTACACCGATTGGGTTGTTTTGAAAGCTTAATACCAACCTGAACTAGACTATAATACTGTTGACAAGGATGCTTTTCTTGGGAGCTAGGAGCAATAGTTCGAGTGTTGCGCTAGTGCTCATCAACAGACTGAGTATACGCTTTAGATAGTGGTAATTGGTGGTGTACAGTATTTTGGGACATTCGGAGCTCCAGGTGACTTTGGCTCATGGAGTGACCGCCGCATCTACACCACGGACTAGTTGTTCTGATAGAGAAGCTCGCAGTTGCGCTTCAAAATATAGTAGCATGGTACGAGTCTCGGAAATACTATCGAAAGTACATCAAGCTACATTCTAGATCTTTTAAATCTAGGTAAATTTCGGTGCGGAATTTCAAATGCTAGAAGAATAGATTTAGAAAGAGTAGACTACTTTCAAAGATCTGCGCATGTGGAGTTTTGCTATACATTATTGAAATTTAAGATCTATCTTCTCCCCATGGCTTTGTTTGAGCAGACTACGAGAGTGCAGCAACCTTTTATCGTTATTTTCATCATTTTTGTTCTTATACCCGTATTGCTGGTACAGACCGTCGATACAGGGTCGGCACTAAGTGCACGTTATCTACATTCAGCGTTCCTCAAGATTATTGAAAAGTTCCAAGAGAGGCGAATCAAATCATCATTCTAAATGCTTCAAAACACAATTTCTTACGAATGGTTTGATACTAAACAAAATCATAGCATATATCATAATACAAGGACTGTCTACAAAGACTGTTAAAAGCTATAATAACGTACGCTTATACGCCAAGGGAAATTTTAAATTGAAGGAAAGAAATGGCTATGTATTCTGGATCGCGTGTTCAATTTTCTTTTTACATTTAATAAGCTTAGCATGCCAGTTACTCAAGCGAGAATTCTTTTCGTACAGCAGACTGACAGTTTTGGACGGAGGTTTCGTGAACACAGTGCTAGATGATCTCATTACAGATCATCAATAAAAGTGCGAAAATGGTCTCCAGCTCTAATTGAAATGAAAACATCGAATATCTCTTTAGGGCAGTAATCTGCTATAGCAGACATACTATCATAACCTAGAGGCAGAGTGCAGACATAGCACACTGTACTTATGAATTCTCTAGTGATGAATGAATGAGTACGATACCGCCTTAATAGCGATTTGAGGGTAAAGTGCTCCTAACAACTATACCCCTCCCCAGGAGTCAATGTTGGCAGATTGTACAGTGATCTAGACCCACATTCTTTATTCTTACCGACCTAAAGCATCTCGGAATATAGGCATACATGCATGAACCATGAAGGTCGCATTCGAAAAAGTCAAGCTTCCTACACAATCACTTACGTGATTGCCCAATGAACACGTTCAGCAATATTATAGACACGTAGCAAGCGTGGAGCGTGACAGACAGAAATAGAGAGATGAGAACGTACTTATCACCGTCATATTACCCACACCGTGGCACCAACACCTCATTTGTCACCACACGACTGCAAAATGTTGCAGAGACTTGCCCTCGCGTTCATCGGGACAATAACAGTCCTCATTCTTGTATTGCTTTTACTCCTCTGTTTCGCGTACAGATATGCTCCTGAGCCCACACCGAGTTCCACCGTACTTCTAGACCTAATCCTACAGGACGACGAGACAAGTGACGATAAGGAGATTGTACCACATAGTCACCCGAATGGTTCGCTAGCAGCGCTTTACCAAGACCAGAATGACCCTTTCGCAGCTTTGAGGTTGAAGTACTCACACCCACGGCTGTCGTCTGCAACCGGGTCATTGCGTAATTTAGGGAGCTCTAGTGGTCAAGAGCTGAAAGGCATGAAAAGTTCGCAACATCTTAGCAGGATCAAAGGATTACATCTTATCCAACAACGTTACCATCATGACCGCGACGAAAATTGAGAGGATGGGTATACCACAAAGCCTGTTATGATCCGTCCCGCGCTCATTCATCCTTCTGGAGCAACTTAAAACGGTAGCGCTGATGACGAGATAGGAAACAAACTGAATAGATTGTGGGAAAGCTCTAGAAGCGAAGGGAAGAAATTTAAGAAACTTAAGAGGGCTTTAAGAGATACTGTTGTCGATCGTATGGGCTGGGTGGCTCGGTGGTTACGTGAGGTCGTTGATAGGAAAGTAGGAGACGGAGTGTACTAGTCGCTAGAAAGAGCGCTAGGGTGTAGACAATCCGTGTCTGGGGGAGGCAATGAAGATTGGTCTGTCGTAAGCTGATGGACGAGTTGCTGATCTGCACGAGAGGTTTGGCCACTTCTCGCCATAATAGTCCACAAAATCGGATGGAAGAAGCTTCATGGTAGCAACACGGCTATCTGCGATCTTTCGTTCAAGGTTTGCTTTTTGAGTACAACGAAAGAATTTAGCAAGTCATGAAAATGCGAGTGCAATCGCTAGATAAGTTCAAAATACTCTATCGGTACTCCCCTCTCTTGAAAAAACTCAGCCGTCAGCTCTGGGTTGACTTCATCAGCTTCCGGATAAGCGTCATGCTTCCAGCGGTCATCGTGAAAAGGGACGATGCCACCCGTGTTTTTGTTCCTTTTAACCCGTCGCCCACCCTTATGCCTATCCCAAACAATCTCCCAATCATCCGGAAGCGGCCCAAATAACGCTTCACCGTGCATAAAACCGTCCAGGAAACACTTCCCAACTACTTTGTGCCGTCCTTCTGTGGTTTCCCGAAGGACGAATGGCCAGTCCGCTCCTAACAGAACGCAGACAATGTCGCCCCTTTGTATGTCTCGTGGTCCCAATCCAAGATGGCCAGCGGCTGTACGCAACAATGCCCAATCCCGAAGCGTCCAGAAAATTCTATCGTATACTTCTCTGAAGTACGGCGGAGTCTCATCCAACTGCTGCTCCTCATTGTATTTGCATGCGATTAGAACAAATTCTCGAAACTGTGTATGGGTAGGTAATGCGGTGTCAGGAGGCACCACATTTTCCCTGCAAAGTCCAAGACTTAGGATCCGGCAGTATGCATCCAAAGGATAGGTCTCAGGGTCTGACAGCTGCTTGACCTGTTCTAAACTTTTGACAAACTCCCTCAAAGCACTAAAAATAACACCCAAATTCTGGGCAAGACCTGGATCATTCACCTTGGCTGTAGAGTACACTTCAGAAAGTGTGACTCCGGCGAGCCGAAGAACGCGATTTTCGACGATAGCTCCCTGGAAGCCTGCACAATCGCTAGACTTGAAAGGAAGTTCCTTCCGGGCATCATGTGCAACAGCCCAGTTTGGAACCCATGTAGGAGCATCGTTGCGGGTCGTGCTCAGCTGAGCTTCTGCCACCAAATCCAGGCGGCGGGTTTTTAAGATCGACCGAATGCTCAACTGGGTATAGATCTCTGCGGCGGATTTCGAGTAATCCGCTGTCACCCATGCCCTTAATTGAGAACTCAAACTGCGCACAGCAAATACTTTGTCTCTTTCATCTTTGCAAGCATATCGGCTTCCCAACTTCATGGCGTCTAATGTGTAACGATCGGTAATAACATTACCACGATTAAAGAAAATCAGGTAAGCGCGGTCACGTTGGATAAACTGGTCAGGCTTTTCCCGTTGCAAACGTGTATGGAAATCTTTGGTATACGACAGAGGTCGGTGATAAAGCAAGGTGATGCCCCTGCTGACCATGTTCCAGTTCATCAGGCAATCTCCGCAGAGGATGACGACATTTCTTGCCAAAATCACTTCTGGCTGAACCCATAGTCGCCCAAACCAGTCGTTGTAGAGGACCTTCCACACATTACTGGCATTCTGGTCATCGAGCTCCAATTCCATACTAGTTCCAATCGTCGTATCTGTAGCAGTGCTACTCGGCCGTATAGTTTGATGGCTGGTCCCAAACGTGTACTCGATTTGAGTTCCAAGCCAGGCAATATACTGGAGACCGGAAATAGTTTCGATGTGGCCTTCTCCCAACCAAACGATGACCCTAGGAGCGACCCGGTAAATGTCGCCCATCTTTTGCACCTGCTCAGACCTCTCCGGTATATCTTGTTGATTGATGCATATTGCATCGATCCATAACAGTCTCGGTTGGGTTTCGTACCAAAGACGTCGCAAGGCTGAAGCTAGATTTTGCGTAACGTATAGGCTACCCAAGATGTTGTCCGTGACGTCGAAAACAGTGACCTCGACGGGATCGTGCTCCGAGCCCCAAACGTACGAAAGCGCATTGAATGGCAAGGACAACAGAGGGTCGTTGTCTGCTTGCGCATCTGGATCGAACTGTGCGGCTGTGTCGAGACGGGTGGTGACGAGTCGAATCCGGATTTCGGCGTTCAGCCTATCCGCTGGCAAGAGGATGATCAAGCGTATTTGGCCTTCTTCGAGGGGTGTATACTGGTAGGGAGCCATTGAGAGAGTGTTGCGTTGTTGGGAGAGGGCGAGAAATGAGAAGGCACCTGTATTACTAGGTGGGGTCGAGGAGGCTGAGAGGCAGATAGGCATGGCTGTGCAGCTGCCCAGGTATCTGATTCGCGGATCTTCTAACGTATGATACCTTGTTCACGGTTGCGTTGCCTCTGATGTTCCGCGACCTTAAAACAGCTACACGCGACACGAAATCTTCGTTTCTATGGCGGATAACCGCGGGCTTCTTCAAAGACCCCTGTCCTTCCTATGCTTATATTAACAATATACCGACGATACTTCTTTGTTTGCTCTTGAGTCGGACACGGAGTTTACTACATTGAAGGTAAACGGTAGCGCTATTCAGATCTTTGAGTTACTAGAGGATTTTCTTGATGTGGGTTTCAACGACCACGAAGAAGAGAATTAGAAAACTGCACTACATCAATGCATCTCGTTGTCGTATTTATTCATCGAACTCAGGCCTTTAACCCCTCCATCAAAGCCCCCTCCTCCCTCTTCCCCACAGCCTGGAACATCTGATCCCCACCACCAACATCTAGACCCTTTTCTGCCCTCTCATAGGCTTCATCACGTCTATCGAGCAGAATCTCCATCTCCGTCTCACTCAACAACTGCGTGCCCTCTTTTCCCTCAAAGTCGAATTTCTCACCATCGCTCCGTCTGAGCAGCCTCTGTAGTTCTTCAACTTCGTGTTCTTTCTCGACCTGCTTGCCACGAGAGCGATCGTTGCGTACACCGCCTTTGCGGATGACCAACTTCTCTAGCCGACGCTTGCCTTCTGCGCTTTCGAGGAGTTTCTGCTCCACGGTGTTGCGTGTAGCAAAACGATAAATGATGACATTGCGTGTTTGGCCAATGCGATGTGCGCGATCCATAGCTTGCAGATCCTGTTGAGGATTCCAATCGCTATCGAACAAGATCACGGTATCTGCTGCTGCAAGATTGATACCTTGGCCACCTGCCCTGGTCGACAGTATGAAGACATTCGTTGCCTTCTTGGAGGTAGGAGGGGCGTTGAAAGCCGTGATCTGCGCCTGACGCTCCGATTGCGCAACTGAGCCATCGATACGGGCATGTGGCCAATCGCGAAGCTCGAGATAATGACCCAGCAGGTCAAGTGTGGTGGTGAATTGGGAGAAGATGAGAACCTTGTGGCCCCTGCTTAGTAGCTCGGGTAACAGCGAGTCTAGCAAAAGCATCTTCCCGGATGTTGTGACGAGAGTCTCATCAGGTTCGGTCTCGGACGCGAAAGTCTCTTTGCCTTCCGTTTCGGCCGTGATGAATGGATTGAAGAAGTTGTATGGCGAATTGCAGCAAAGACGAAGCTGCATGATAGGATTCCCAAGCTTCTTCTGCGAGAGCTGGCGCTTCGCGAGCTCGAATGTGGCCGCTTCTATTCGCTCTTGCTCCGTTTCTGAGTCAAGCTCTTCCTCTTCTGCTTCGCTTTCTTCAGCCGCCAGTTCAGCGAAGTACTTCTGATCGCTGACCTCCTCGTAGTTTCTTCTCGGTCTGCCTCGGCTCTTCCGAGACGATGTTGAGGCTGGTGTCGAGGCGCGTGACGACTTTGCACTTTTATTTGGCGTGTTGATACCACTCTCTAGTGCCTTGCGCTTGAGGCTCCCGTTGTTGCTACGTATGCTAAGTGGCGTTGCGGTTCCGCTTCGCAAGCCTACACTGAGTCTCTCGACAGCCTTGTCCTCCAGGTACGAGCGACTCGTTCCATCAAGGATTGCCTGGTAGAGTTCGCGCTGCATCGGCGTGAGGGGCGCGAAGAGCACATACTCTCGCTTCTTGGGCATCAGGCTTTCTACGTCTGTCTTGACTCGCCTCAGCAAGAATGGCTTGAGAACCGCATGTAGAGATTTGACTAGATATTGCTGTCTCTCTTCAGACAACAACTGTTCGTAGCTATCTTTGTCCTTCAGTCCAGAAAAGTCGAACCACGATTCAAAGGTGGATAATTTGTCAAACACTGTTGGTAACAGGAAGTGGAGCAGGGACCAAAGCTCGGTCAGGTTATTCTGCAGAGGCGTGCCTGTGATGAGAAGACGGTTTGCGGACTGGTACGACTGCAACTCTCGAATGAGCCGGCAGTCCAAGTTCTTGATGCGATGCCCTTCATCAATGATGATGAACTGCCATCCGAACCCCGTCAGGAACTTTCGATCATTCATACAGATCTCGTAGCTTGTCACAACGATGGGAAACTGATCGGTGCCGGGGTGCTTCAGCTTCGTCCGTCGTAGTCTCTCTCGCTCTTTCTTGTCGCCGTGGTATAGCAGCACTGGAATGCTTGGCGTCCATTTCTTGAACTCCTCCACCCAGTTAGTTGTTGTACTGAGCGGCGCAGCGATCAAGAAGGGGCCGTAGGACTTCTTCTCCCAAAGGTGTGCTAATAAGGAGATGGTCTGTATCGTCTTGCCAAGACCCATCTCGTCTGCAAGGATGCCATTGATGCCATTCTGGTATAAAGAGAGCATCCACTCCAGGCCCTCTAACTGGTACGAGCGCATTGTGCCACCCGTGACTAGTTTGGGCTGTCTCGCAGACTTCAAATTGTCTATGCCAATCCCGCTAGTCTTAACGTTGTCATCGTCCGCTTCTTTCTTCAACGCATCTGCTACATTCTTGTGCTCCACTTTGTCCTCTAATTCTTCCTTCTTGAACAAATCGGAGATCTTGCCGCTATTCTCCTTCTTTGGCCGCCCGCGACCCTTCTTTTGTGTAGGTGTGCTTGCTTGTGGTGAGTCAGTACCGTTCGCTGCCGATGCGCGCGTCGCTCGCCGCTGTGACTCGGCCGCCATCTTCTCCGCTTGCTTCTCGCGTTTCGATGTTTCGCCTTTCGTCTTCTCGTTTTGTGCTTTCTCCTCGTCTTCTTGGCGCTGCATTTGCGCGAGCATGACGGTCGCGTAGAGCTAGGAAGCAGCTAATCAGCGCAATGCTCTCCAAAGGCATATCGCACGGGTTGACGCGCATTGAAGCATTCATGTTGTGTGCATATACACTGACCTTGCTTTTATTCATCAAGAACTCTAATTGCTGGAACTTCTTGTCCAGAATCTCCTTGCCACTCTTGATGTCTTCCTGTCTCTCCTTCTCCAATTGCGCGTCACGTTTCGCGTCGTCTCTCGCTCTCTGTGTCCTCATACGCTCCTCTTCCGCCTGCATCTCCTTGGAAACGCCATCGTCGAAGCTGGTGTCCATGTCGGTTGGCGGCGGAGAGGAAGCAGGGGTGGACTTTTGCGACTCGCTGTCGGTGCCGGTGACGGATGAAGAGGTCATGGTATCCGAGAATAAGAAGAGGGAAGCATAGACGTTGGCAGTATGGGGATTGCGAGTCTAAAGAGTCTAAGAGCAAGCGTCAGGGGCAGGTGGCGATGGGTAGGGCGGGATGAAAGGCTTCGCGGGTACGCGACGCGCTAGGGGAATCGAGCACGTCACAGGCTGGACGCGCGATCACGCCCTAGCATCTTAATGGCATGCCAAGCCATCCAGGTTCCTCCACCACCACTCGCTCAATACATTCACTGTGATTTTGACACGAAGTTGACAATCGTGAAAAGGATTCAGTGCTATCTCTGCTGCCGTAAGCTAGAGGACCCCAGTATGATGTCGCGCCATGTCCGCCGGTTGCGTCCGATCTCAACTCGAGTTCAGCCCTCATTCGATCGTGAACACCAGTTCACTAGCCCGCCAATCGCAAACCTTCATGCTCATTGCGTCAAATCCAACTTCATGAAGCTCGTACCCTTAAAAATTAGATATAGTTTATAAGTTAAGTTAAAGATAGGCTTACCTTGATCGGACTCTCATAGTACGGCTCCACTTCCTCGAACCCCGCAGCAATGTACTTCTTCCTCGCTTTCACCATACTTGGTAGCGTATCCAGCAGCATCTCCTTATACTCCAACTCCTTTGCCGTATCAATCGCCTTCTTGAGCAGCTCTTCTCCAGCACCTACGCCTCGCGCCTCTGGCATAACGTAAAGACGCTTCAATTCGCAGATGTTCGGCGGTGCGAAGGCGCGAATGGCTACGCAGCCAATAATCTTTCCCGGCTGGATAACACCATCATCCGCAGTCACGAATGGTCCAATCACACGAGCAATGAAGAGCGCTCCTCCATTATCGGGGTGATACTTCCCAGGCAAGGACGCAAGCTCTTCCTCGAACTTTTGGAAGGTAAGATCGATCTCGAGCGAGTTTGCGTACGCTGTGTAGAGAGCCTCAACGGTTGAGCGATGTTTTGGGAATTCTGCTTCCAGAATTTCGACAACTAACTTGTTGCTCATGGTTTTCTGAGGTTGTCGGGTTGTAGATGGGATTGCGGGTGCTATGGTGTCGAGGAAGGAGCGATGTAATACCGTCAGTATCCGTCAGTATCCAGATATGTATGGCAAGAGCTCCCCGACTTCGGACTGTTCAACTCTTTCCAAATCCTGGCCAGGCCTGAAGTTCTCGTTAGCGGGCGGGTTTCTAGTTTGCTAATCCGCATTTGTTGGGCGAGACACTTTCAAAATAGTTATAGCACAGGTGCGCTGAGCTTGGCTTAAGTAGTCTTATGCAGATTACTCGAATGTGCCTTCCCGAAGAGCCTCGACGTCAGCTGACTTGCTTCGGTAGGTGCATAGTCTTGAAGAGATTGCAAACTGAAACCCGTCGCTGAGTGAATTGACATTGGCACGACGATAATGTTCAAGGTTCCTCGTTTAGCATGCACTCAGTAATGGTTGTTCGAGGCCGACACATATCACTTGAACAGCACTACCTTGGCTGCACCGTTGGGTGCCTCATTGAAGCCTCTTCTCATTCAAAAGCGCAACCGGAGTCGGTTTTTCGAGTCGAAATCGTTATCAACGAGAGAACTTTGTTAAGCGATCGCGGGACTCGTTGATCACACAAGCTCCTCGCACTCCAGCCACGCCTCTACGGAATTGCACACGTAACACACACTTCCGGTGCAACCTGCCGCTTGACTGCGTCCATGAAAGTAGAGGGTTTCGCAACAAGCCCCGCGGCTCCTAAATCAGTCAAGTCTCCTTTAGGCAATCACGGCACAACTAGCAACTTGTTCTTGTAAGTTGTTGTTATATTGCGTACAGTTTGCAAAGCTCAGGATCTGAACATGATTTGAGCGTCTGGCCATAGCAGCATATCTACGTACAAGCTGGAGGTTCTGTCGCTATGGCCTTTGGTAGCTTTACTGCTAGTAGCAGCAAACATGATGCTCTTCGTGGTAGGCAGAGTATGGATCAGGTGGTCCGGAAGGTCAGGGGCCGTCGAAGAAAGTTGCAATGGGACTCCTTCATGCGGTTTCATTTTTTCGCACAAGTACTAAGAATCATGACAGTCTATACTTCCCCCTTATCCTTTCACGGCTAATTGTATGTGCTCGCCACTGTCGCACGTAGCTCGCATCGCACGGAGCTAGTGGACAGCCTCGACTACGCCTCTCTATTCAGCTCCGAGCATTTCCATCCGCCAAACAAATAGTAGCCCTAGTAGTTACGGTTTTCCATCGACAGAACAAAGACAGTGGCATTTATGTACCCCGAGATCGAATTCGGCTATGCTTTCAAGGGGTTGTTGGTGGGTGCCAGGCTCCATTCAAGAAAGCCACTGCAGCACGAAACCAGCTCTGCCCGCCAGAGCTCCCCTGCTTTTTGGTCTCTTGATCGGTCTCGCCTTTCAATAGTGCTTCTTATGAATCTGTTTTGCGAGCCCGATCTAATAGTAGCGCGACTTTAGGCTCTAGGCGAGCAGAGCCTTGGACGACCATCGCGCTTCCTGGATGCTGTAGCTGAGTAGCTTTCACTATCAACGCGATAGTATAAGAAGGTCTAGGACTGTCCATATTGTCTGCATCGAACCATCAGTATCATTTACTTGAGCATTCTCGCTGTCACTATCAACATGAGAGCACACCGAGTTTTTGGAGGGCTCATGAGTCTTGCATCTCTCACAGGAGCGACAACTACTCCGTCCTGCTTGGACAAATGTTGCTATAACCAGACGCTCACTGTGAGCTCTCAAGACTACTCTAAACTCTCCTTACCTCTAACTCACTCACGCATAGTTCAACAACATCCAAGCCGAAGCTCCTATCGTGAGCGACTTCGTGCCCAAAAATTTCGAACACAAAGGCATCTCCATCACCGGTGGAGCTCTTGGTCGCAATGTTGCAAACGTCGGTCCGAGCAGTGGCGTTTACCTCTACACCGCCGTTGCAACAAACCCAGACGGAGTTGGCTTGACTGTTTTGTACCAAGACTCCAACCTCAATAACTTTTACATCAACAGCTTCGGTACCGCAGTCGGCTTCGCGGGCGTCAATCTCGGCGAAATCGTCCCTCTCCGCGTAACTATCAACCTCACAGCCTACGGCGACCAAGGCGACACCGACATCAAAGGTTCCCAAACTTTGACCTACGATACTAGTGGTATTAGTACGAGCCTACCATTGAGATTCTTCTTCACTCAAAGGAGCAATTTTCCCGGTCCGGATGGATTGAAGTGGAAGCGAGTCAGGATCTCGACGACGTATAAGATTGGAATTGGATTGGTGGCGGGGAATCCGACACAGTATATTGATCCACCGGCGGGCAATGTGGCGAGGCCGGCGACGTTTTTGGATGTGTTTCAGATGACTGTTACGCCAATTACTTGCGCAACTTGTCTTTAGACTGCATGTACCTTTGGGGGAGTATCACAAGGAGGGTATAAGGACATTCGTTTCGCGTTGATGTTGAATGCGTTTTCGAATTTTCACCAGACCATTTTGTTTAGGTGTTTCTGCCCGTACGGTGAATCGAGAAATTCCAGCTATTGGGAGATGATCGCAAACTCTGAATGAAACTGACGGATTTTTTTTTCGCACTGTTCGTGCACACTGAAAAGCTTGATAGCTTTGAACTTCTAAAATGTTTCGTACCTATTGATTGTTTTGGTACAGCGTTCGCATATTCCTCCTCCGACCTCCATCGGAGAAGACTGTGGACGGCTCCCAAATAGCATACGCGCGCAGTCCTTAGTGTAGACACCTGTGTAGAACTCGGTAGACTTGTTATTAACCAGCAAGTTTTGAGAGTACTGCCCAAGGCTCAAAGAGGCATGGCTGACTAGTCGCAGAGGGTCTGTTCAGAGCATAGCGTCCATGCACGAGTCATTAGCGTGGGTCTCGACGCGTCACACGCGTCTTCAACATTTATTCCAAGTTCTTCGCCCAGCATCTTGAACAACGTTATGGCGACAATGTCCAGTGACGGTACACATACCGAGCCCCCGCCGCGAATTGATGGTTTGCGCGGTCCCGGCGGCTACCAACCCAAGTACAGCTATTACAACGGCGTTCTATCTTGTCATGGATTTGGGCGACAATCCGCAGAACCAAATCCGTAAACGACTTCGCGCATACAATGATCCCGTCGAAAAAGTCACAAGAAACTACATGGTTGCCCAATATGTACTTTGGGAATGCACTAAATCCCTACCAAGCGAATTTGACAGAGATGGCATACGTAAATTGCTGATTGAAGCATTAAACAATGGCTGGGTACGAACGTAAATGCACAACAACATTCCGGTTTGCGATATCTTGCAGTGCGATATGGAGTCTCCAATCGCTATTGAGTTCGAGGAAGTGGTTCGCCGGCGGTATTACGGTCTCAAGCCCCTTCTAGAACCGGGCCAAGAAAATCTTTGTTCTAGGCTAAGCAAATACGAAAGCTACGCACATTGGAATTTCGCTGAAGAATGTCAAAGAACCAGGTGCGAAACTTTCATGACGCCGCGATGGAAGGCACGATTTCGTCCCGATCTTCTCAAGAAACGCCCCCGATCCAGTGACGGGACACAAGATGCGCCTTCGGAAGTTGATGAGTATGTCAGTAAGCGCGTCAAATTGGACAGCTTTAGGATGACGAAAGATGAGGTACCCCCAACATGGATCGATCTGAATGATCCTATTTTTCAGGATGGCAAACCTCTTCCTCCAGCTACCCTAGTCAAGAAATTGAACGCGATGGACAAGACAAGTAGCCTGAACAAGCCTCGTGTCTTTGCTGAGGTAGGCCCAGGCACTGCCTCAATATCTTACAGCTGCTTTGACGGCGAACTTTTCTATAACATATACACTCGAGCTCCTGCATCTGAGATCAGGGATGTACTGGGTGAAAAGTCGAAGAAAAGTCGAAGAAACTACGAAGCAATGGATGATAGCGCAACTGCACCTTTGGGGCTGCTCCGTCGCTAGCAAGGGCGAGCTTTCGAAGACTCAGTTGGAACAAGAGCTCCGACATTCAGTCGAATCTAGATGGATGAGTGTCCCAAGTCATGATAATCACTAATTGCTAACCGAAGCTAGTGCGATTACGTTGCGCCGCACATGGTAGAATTCGAAGAAGAACTGCGTCGGCAATATGAAAACCCCCCCACCCAGGTTTCCGTCTTCAGAGCTCCTCTTCAGACTTCTGCCCCCTTGTTGGTATCCGGGATACTCTCGGTCACTTCTAGGTCGCACTGTAGACAAAACGTACAATAACATGTGATGGGTGGATTCCATGCCTCCTTCTTGGCGTTGCATGTTTGATCATGCAGGAGAGCATACGTTCCGGATCGAGGTCATGCGACACGATCAGACTACAGCAGGACTAAAGAGAGTGGCGACTTAAGACGGATAGTAGTGGCTTTGTCAACGGTAATTACTGCGTGCTGTCCGACGACGATTCATCGGATGCAGACTTCTACCGTCCCTTCGGTGCATAGGAAGCAAAAGTAATAAAAGCATTCTGGAAGCACCTAGATGCTAAAACCATCGCAAACGGCACGCCTAGTGATTCTCATATGTGGTTTGTAACCTTGGGACAAGCTGATCATCTACCGCTGATCACGTGGCGATCTATCATTTGTATACCGGGTACCATTGCCTGCCAAGCCGGTCCCTTGCAGAGATCTATTCCAGAAGTCTTGGGGCCAGTTTCTACGTACCCCACCGTCGTCGTCATCCGTGCGCGAGGGATATAGAACTATCGGGAGTCTCGGCATGCGAATTTAGCCTCTTTGATTCCTCCTTCCCGGCGCAAATGATTTTATATATTCACGAGCAGCTCAGCCAGCGCCGAGAGATAGGAGAACTGCCCCACCTGGTCCTCGGGAGACGATTGCTGCACCACGCACGCAGGTGTTTTTCATGCAATTGATGTGCAACGGATCTTCGTGCCCCAACACCGTGAACCATGCATATGGCTAGGCCAGGTGACCAACCCGAGGTAATCGGAAGTCACGGATTTCTCCCATTCATACCAGGTCCTCGTGTCGCTGCAAGAGCTGCGCTGCAAGTTGCCCCACACTTACGATCTTGTGGGGGATACTCACATATTAATCATATCTCCGAATCGCTTCGCGTGCTGTACAACCACGACACTTTATGTATACGACCATCTTTCCGGCTTGGATGCAATATTGCGCTTGGCCCGTGGAGCTGTTTCTGTCCGCCTTCATATCCCCGGTGAGCTTTATGCCGTTATCTTTTGATTGAGCCTCTACAGTACTTCACCCAGGTAAGCCATGAAGCTAGCTGGCGGTTGATGGTGTAGTATTAATACCTGAGCGCGTCCCTGCTTGAACCATGTGGACGTCACTTCTCCCAACAACACGACCATGCGGTGGACCATCAATGCGATCTTAGCCATTGGCGCAGTAGGCGTGTCCGCTTCTATCAATGAAGCTGTCCTAGTGCGTTCCGGCTCCCACTTCATTGACTCGCCGGCGGAGAACTCGAACAGAGTCGCCAAAAGGAACGACACGACACCCACTGTGTTCGCACGGTTTCTGGACACAAGGCAAGCGGCAGGACGATGTGGCGCAGATTTCAGCGGTCAGAGGTGTACAGACAACCAATGCTGCAGCGCTTATGGCTACTGTGGTAATGAGTACGAATTTTGCGCCGCGCTCGTTGGATGTCAGCCGGATTATGGCAGATGTGGGGATACACCAGTTACACCGACTCCAACACCTACTCCTACTCCTACTCCCACCCCTACCCCGGTTCCCAGCTCTTCTTCGGTCGTAGTGCCTCCTTCCTCGAGCGTCGCGCCACCACTACCATCAGGCACTTTACTCGTCTCTACGAACGGCCAGTGCGGTAACGTGACCACCTGCGCTGGATCAACCTTCGGTAGCTGCTGCTCGGAATTCTATTTTTGCGGAAGCGGTACCGGATACTGTGGCACCGGATGTCGCTCTGGATTTGGTACTTGCGGCGGTGGACAACCTCCCGTCTCTTCATCTTCGCCTCCGCCGATTCCAAGTTCATCAGCACCACCTCTGCCTCCGAGCTCGACTCCAACACCGACCCCTACGCCCTCTCCTAGCTCTTCTGCAGCACCCTCCAGTTCCAGTCCTGCAGCGCCTGTGCCGACTCTTCCAGTTAGTACGAATGGGCAATGTGGTAACGGGATCAGTTGCACCGGAAGTACTTTCGGACGATGTTGTTCGAGCTATGGATACTGTGGGAATCAAGATGATTACTGCCGGCCACTTTATGGGTGCCAGCCTCAATGGGGAACGTGTGGGACGAGCTGAGCCGTTTCATCTCGCAGGGATATATTGCGAGCGAGGAAAAGTGTTACGACATGACAAAGACAAGAACAGAAAGTGTTTTCGAAATGTAGATAGAGACCAATGGGAAAAGACTTTTAGAAGGAATCTTGGAAGCTATGTTGGATTCTGAATGTGTGACCTGCAACAAGACCATGTGGTGCGCCCGTATAGTACCCTCGGTATGCAATATGGGCCAATGTCGGCATTCAATTTTCCCCACAGATCGTTACACCTTTCCTTCATCACCTTGACCTTTCCCTCTCAGTTGCACAACCACATCTCTATCAAGCAAATGATCAATGTTCGGTGCAAAGAACGAACAAATGATGCCGACGCCACAGAACGCAATCGTACTCAGAAAGACCGTTTTATACGCATCCGAGTTTGCTTCTTGATACGCTCGAACACCTACAGCTTGAATGCTTGGATTTAAGCCATCGACTGCAGACCATGCCGCTGGTGTGCCGAGTGTCAGGGCGGAGATGAAAGCTGTGATGCTGGAAGTAGGTAGACCGGCAGCTACGAGAGCGGGCGGAACTTTGGCCGGGATGGTCGTAGCAAGGCGATTTGAGAGAATGACTGTGTAGACGCTGCGTATTTGGGTTAAATGGAGGTAGACGAGGGGATGTATACAGTTGCTTACGTTGAACAAATTGTCGAGATGAAGGATCGAGCTGAGCCAGCGATACCCGTCGCCGTTCCGATCTCTCGCTGATCCGAGATGCAAATCGTCGCGACTGTGGAGTTCAGGATTTCATTCCATCCGATGAAGGCAGCTGCGAGGAAGACGAAGATCGCGGCTCGTACAGGCGTATCTGGAGTCGAAGATGCCATTGCTGTACCAATGTTAACTGATTGTCACCTTGGTATAAATTCTCAACGATCAGATGCTTACCCGCCAAGAACACACTACCAATGAAGAATACGACAATGATCTGGATATTCGTCCTCTTCTTGAAAAAGGCTCCAACGAACTCCCCAAACAAAATCCCGCTGTTCGAAACGCACGACACCCACCCCGCCCACATAACACCATGACCAGAGGAATAAAGCACAGCGACCATGCTAGGCCAGAGAATCGCTAGCGCATAGTATATCGCAGCACCTAGTGCCCACAGGAGAACCGTGACATTCCACTTCATGTTCTTGAGTAGATGCATTGGGAGTAAGGGTTCCTTGAGGTTTCCGTACGCTTCCCATACGAAGAAGGCAACCAGGCTGGCGAAACCGACGACGACGGTAGCGATTACATGTGCTGAGTTCCATGGATACAATGCGCCACCCCAGCTGATACCCATAAGGAACAGGATCAGACCTAAGGTGAATAGTAGAGTGCCGATGTAATCGAAGTTGAGTAGGAATTGGCGCTTGTGGTGCGAAGGGTGCTTTTGATGGAAGGTCGGTGGCTTGTAGAAGAAGTACCACGCGAGGGTCGTTGCGGCGTTGAGCGCGATAAGGAGGTAGAAAATGCCTCGCCAGCCGACACTTGTCTGGAAGACGAATGCGTAGGCAATTGCAGGTGCGAAGCCGGATGATGGAATGGCCCACGCGAAGACCCAAGCTTGCGCGAGGAATCTGTAAGTTGTAGGGACGAGCTCACCAACGGCGACTATGTAGTTATCAGACCTAGTTCGAGGCGTCCTGAAGGAAACACTTACAAGCATACGACAACTGCGATGCAGCACCCAGTCCAATGAGAGTTTCGCCTGCGATTAATGATGGGATGTTTGGAGCGACAGCTGCTACGATGCAGCCAATAGTCGCGAGCGCATTTCCTCCGATGAAGAACCAACGACGACCTGATACGTTTTCAGTTATGGCTAGATTTATATAGTATAAGCTATTCACCAAATAGATCACTCAATCGTCCGACAAGCATAAGTCCGACCGAATTCGTCAAGAGATAGCTGAGTGCAACCCAGCTAAGGTTGGGATCGGGACCGATATCAGCGTTGATGAAGCCCAGAACAGGAGCTGCGAGTCCGAAGCCTCCAACACCGCAGCCAAAACTAGCCCCAATAGCGAACACTATCAGTTCTTGTCAGCTATTTTGTCAGTCCGCTTGCAGGACTTTGGCTTACTAGAACCAAGGAAATTTGCGCTTGTGAAGTAGCCATCTGGCAACTCGGAATCAGAAACTGTGAAGTCTGTTCCCTTAACCTCCTCGTCGTCCAATTTCTCTGGGTCAGAGGCTGTTTCGAGATGAGAGGCTACGTTGATTTTGTCGGTCGCCATGGTAGTAGGGTGGTATCTGAACCTGGCTCGCTGCAACTCTAAGCAGCTCGCGCAGACCTTGAGCAACTATCCTGCATTTATGTTGAAGCATGGCGTGGGATAAGGTGAGCCGATCGGATAGTCCAGACCGATGAGACAAAGCTCGAAAAGTAACATTGCCAAATGGAAGGTCTTGTGGCTGCTTTTAGTCTGAGGTATAACGAGCGTAACGTCAGAAACCTGGAGCTATTGCTCCCCACAGGTTACGGGTTGTTGGGTCCGGGGCAGGGCTGAAGTTTGAACTAACGATGAGAGTCGTGCTGATAGCCTGCCGGATAACTTTATGCATCGCGTGCCAAGCAGGATATCCAGGGTAGCTAACTTCCAGAGAGCACCCTCACCACTATATTCCACTTCAATGAGACAAATGCTACCTGTTAAACGTGTGTGAGTCTTGTTGTGCTCCGTATAACTTACCCCGTACAAGGACTAAGATTGTTGTACCTGCGTACAGTGGATAGAGGCAATGCCCGCCTCGATGATTGGCCAGCACATGGGATGCATTTTGGTGTTGCAATCACCTGGGCACAATCCCGGGGTCACCAAATCCGGGGTAAGTGCGGGGTAGAGCACGCCGTCAGTGCGAGCATGCTGCAGTGACTCGTGCCAGGATGGAATTCAAACTATTGTGATTGCGACTTGACTCAATGAGCACTACTTCGCCTGCTTATCTGCTTCGATGAAGTCCCTGATAGTCTGCTCTAGCCCTACATCATCTGCGAACCCTAAGCTCTTCGCTCTTGACGTATCATATTTCGCTGGCCAGCTGAGCACAATCCTCTGGGTGGTTTCGTCGCGCTTCTCCTTGACTAGATCTCGAGTCTCTTTGCCTGCTACCTTCTCCAATGCGTCCAGGATTTCAGCGCTTGTGGCTGTATAACCTGGCAGCAGTACAGTCCTGAAGTGTCCGAACTTTTCTGCAGGCACCTGCATCGCGTGCACAAGGTTGTGAGCCAAGGTGCGAGGAGATACAAGCCAGATCCCAATATTTGAATCCACAGGTAACTCGCTCGCCTGGCCATGGACAGGTTCTCTGACGATGCCTGAGACGAAAGACGATGCTGCTGCGGTAGGGGCGCCAGCTCTTACGAAGACAGTTGGAAGTCGTACTACGCGACCATCTATCAAACCTCGCCTTGAGTAGTCGTTGATGAGGAACTCGATCATGACCTTTTGAGTTCCGTACGAAGACTCAGGCATGGGTACAATGTCCGTCTCATTAGCTACGTCTTTGACCGCTGCCCTCCCGAACACAGCGCATGAAGATGTGAAGATGACTTTAATTCCAGGCTTCTTGACGCGGATGGTGTCGAGCAGTTGTCGAACGCTATCGAAATTGACCTTTAACCCGAGTTCCAGGTTCGCCTCAGAGCCGCTTGACATGATGCCATGAAGGATGTAGACAGCATCGGGGCCGCTTTCGATGAGCGATTGACATGCCGATGGATCTGTGAGGTCTGCTGCTATCGTTTTGACATTGTTTGAGCCCGGCTGCGGATTCGGAGGCTCATTTACGTCAGCGAGGACGAGTTGCGTATCTGGCGAGGTTTCGAGGAGCTTCTTTGCGAGAATCTGGCCAACAAACCCGCCAGCACCTGTTATAGCGATCTTTGCCATGGTGAGTGATGAGTTTCTCGAGATAGACCGAGCAGAACTTACAGATGTTCTGAAGGCATCTCCGCGCCCATCAATGACCGAATGACGGAGGCGGAGAGAATGCCGTGACCCCGCTGTGGACAGCGCACGGACCATTATCTCCACTTCTTTTCAGGTTCACTCACGGTTTTTCACCCTACTCGACATGCGCCGCTGGAAATGCTCAGGACAGATTGGACTGTCAATAGGGCAGCCATGTGCAACTGTAGAATCTCAAAGGAGCATACTGATCCAGTCGAAGCATTAACATCCACGTGTCGGCCAGGAACAAAACCACTCGGAATAGCTAACCTGTTCGACGCTTCCGGGCAGATGAACCGGCATCGGCTACGCACTTTCGAGGGCAATGCTAGCCAGCTCCGGCTACTGTAGCCTCAAAGTCGACCACGATCCTGTCGGGAGATCGTCCAACGTCGTCATGGAAGCCAGGCGAGCTTGAGAGGGGAATTTCCCCGTTGAATGGGCCGAGGCGCTACTAGAAGGATAAATGCAGGCAGGATGCTCCTCTATGGTGGAGAGATCTTTGAGGTCGATTTCGATTGACGAAAATGACTCTACTCTTATCATTGGCAATCCTTGCCACCTTCAAACTTGCTACAGCTGTTAGCAATTTGACTGTCGAAACTTCTTCAGGTCCAGTCACGGGCCTCATCAATGGAACAACCCCAAACGTCGCCCAATTCCTCGGAATTCCATATGCCGAACCTCCAGTAGGCGAGCGAAGATGGCTTCCATCGATCGCAAAGTCTCATGTTGACTATGTTGACGCCACAAAATTCGGCCTGGGCTGTCCTCAATTCGAAGGTGCTGCTGGAAGTGTTTGGCAGATTGACTCGCCCGAGTTCATCACGCCAGCTAACACCACTGGCGAGAATTGTTTGTCTGTTAACATCTGGGCTCCATGGAAGCAGGATGATGAGGAATTGCTTCCTGTCATTGCGTGGATCTATGGTGGAGGCTTCCAGACTGGAGCCGGGAATATCGAGTACCAGATTCCAAGTCGGTGGATACAACGAAGTCAGAAACACATCGTTGTTGGTATCAAGTGAGAAAACCTCTCGCCATTTTGCTCATACTGTAAGACTAATATCACGTCTCAAGTTATCGTCTGAACATTTTCGGGTTTCCCAATGCGCAAGATTTACAGGACGACGAACAAAACCTAGGCCTACTAGATCAACGCCTCGGTCTGGAATGGATTCGCAACAACATTGCAAATTTCGGAGGCGATCCAGCACGCATCAATATGTGGGGCCAATCAGCAGGTGCCATGAGTGTTGATTACTACAACTTTGCCTATCCCGAAGATCCCATCGTTTCCGGCTTGATGCTGGATTCTGGGAGCGCTCTTCTTCCTAGCAGCTCATCTGATATAGCGCAGACCAACTTCACCTTCGTCGCCAACCACTTTGGATGCGACAACTCCACGGCCAGCGAGATTGACTGCATGAGAAATGTCAGCTCCACGGATATAATTTCGTTCTTGAAGTCGTACGGCGACGCCGGGACATCTCCTGCCCTGTCTTTCAATCCCATTGTCGACAATCGGACCAAGTTCGCCAACTACACCGCTCGTGCTCTTGCCGGCAACTTCACCAAAAAGCCGGCCATCGCCGGTACCGCGACCATGGAAGGCCAGCCATTCCTACCGTACAACCGAACATATGGTCCAAGTGTCACTGCAGCAAACGCAGTCACACTCAACACCTTTCTGTGTCCGGCCGTCAAGACAACGCAGAATCGATTTGCAGTCGGCGTACCAACCTATCGCTACTTGTACGGTGGAAATTTCAGCAACATCTCTCCTCAGTGGTGGGAGGGAGCTTATCATTCGTCAGAGCTGCCACTGATCTTTGGCACGAGTGGCATTGCAAGAGGTGCTTCAACGCCATTCGAGATTCAGCTGTCTATGCAGATGCAAGACTACTGGCTTGCTTTTGCTACAGACCCTGTGGACGGATTGCAGAAGCTGGGGTGGAATGCGTATACGCCTGATGGCGATGCAATCTTGCTTGGGTATGAAGGTACAACAGCGCAGCCTATTAAGGAGAGCGCGCTGGAAGCGCCGTGTGAAGGAGCAACAGCAAGACCTGGTGCGACCCCGCCACCGTGATACGCAAGTATATACCGTGAAATGGGAGACTAGGTATTCAGTCCTACAAGTGCGATCTATCACCCAATAGTATATTCTTCGATTGTCTACTAAGCGTGCCAAAGAAACCGTTTGCGAGAGAAGCTCGCTTGACAGTCACGGATACGTTTGATAACTGTGTTTGTCTGTGAATTTTAGCTCTACAAAAGGTTTCAGCCACCCAGACCAATATCACATCCTCAAGAACTTCCATATCGTTCCACTACTGCTATTTCCTCGCCGTAGTGGCAAACAAACTCCTCTAGCCGCAAATGAGTTCTGAGATCAGGTAAGTCTAGAACTTTTACTTGAAAGGAGCAACTCTCACACTTCGTAGGCTAGTGGCAAGCGACCCATGCGCGCGCAATCAGTATTAGACAAGGCTGAGGCTATAGTCAAGCATCAATACCACAATCCACGCTCAGATTACCAGGCGGATCGCAACTTCATTGCAGAGATTAGGAGCGATGACCTTGTACCAACGAAGTTTATCTTCCCTAGCAGTTCTCATGTCGTGCCCGTATGGGTGTCACCGCAGTCTCTGACGTTGACATCCCAAGCTGTTCCCGATCAGGGAGATGGTACCGATATCTGGATATCAATCGCTGAGGTCCGAAACGTGTTCAATATTCCCTATGGTGAAGGTCAGAATGATGAGTGGCTAGCCTGTGGCGCGATACCCTGGAGCCGAATCGAGTGTGTCATGCCGTACGACGGTTCCCAAGTGCATCAACAGATGACCCCCGTCCACCGCAATGGATGGTCCTTCAACTGGGTTGCAAATGTCTGGCGGGAAGCGCCCAGGAAGCCGATCGTAATACAGGAGATGTACAAGGACGAGGAAGAGGAGGCACGCCCCCCGGAAAGGCAAGCAGCGTGCAAATAGTCAGACCGCGACGTAGAGTAAGACCAGCAACGAGGGAGCCTGACCCGGAAAGTTTCGCGATAACCCGTGATGAGATGAAGGAGATCATGAACGCTATGGGACAAGCAGATGAAGCACGAAAGAAATGGGAGGCGTCCCGGCAAAAGATGGAAGCTGTGCTGGGGAAGGCGATGAGAAGGACTATCCACGATGCTGGAGACGACCTGGCTACGTTGTTCGACTCGTTGAGTGTGAACAGAGCGGACTCGGGTTCTTGAGATAGCAATCACATCTGCGGCTACAAAAGATCCACCGCAGAAATTAACGGGGACGTTGAAAGAGGCTATAGTTGCAATTTAAAGTGAGAAGCACTACACAGCTGTTTGAAATGAGGCCTGAACCGTTATCGTTACTTATGAGAACTGTTCTTCTGCGCCTTGATATTGTCAGAAAACCTAGCTGAGATCTCGGGACGTGCGCCTTCGTATCGTAATCGCCAACCAAGGTGGGATTCGGGGATAGGGTAAAGGGCAAAGCGAAGAGGCCGTATCCCGTGGTCTCTGGGATACTTAGCGCGTGAGGTAAGAGAACAGCATCACCCGGAATACACAGTAACAGTCCGATTGTTATCTAGCAAGAGGAAAGCCAAAGCTGAAAGATGCCACTCTCACCCCGGATATGTTAGAGAAGGTGAGACCCGGGGAAGGCAAGAGCGCGAGGTTGATTTTCGCCACCCACATCTTATAAACCCGCGCCTCTCTCTCTCTCTCCCTCTTCCCTTTCTCCTCTTCACAAACATCCTCGAACAACCAATAAATCACTCTTCAAAGCAAGACTTGTACGCCATCAAGCACACCCCACCCCAACCAACCCCACCGGCTAACTTCCACCTGCTTCAAAAAACAACCACACAAACACAAACCGCAGCAATGGCCGCCCAGCAGAACAAAGACGAGTACTACAACCCCAACACTGCCATCCACGACCTCGGCGCAGACCGCTTCGACCACGACGTCGCCGCCGCCGGGGACCGCGACTTCTCGCTCCGATCCCAGCAGCCCGCCCCCACTGTCCGCAAAGGCCGCGCTCCCAAGGGCCTCGAGTCCCAAGTCTTCGCCTGGAACACGATGCAATATACCACTGAGGACAAGGACGAGATTGCCGAGCTCAAGGGCGATTTGCATGGTGGGCAGCTGCATCGCCAGAATAGGGTTGCTTCTGGTGGTGGGATGCAGGGTGGTTTCGGAATGGGTAGCATGGAGAATATGGGCGGTGGAGGCGGAGGTGGAGGTGGAGGTGGAGGTGGAGGACGTGGTGGCTTTTCAGGAAGGGGTGGTAGAGGTGGCAGGGGTGGTGGGAAGAAGGGAGAGCCGCGAGGACCGGAGCCGTTGAGGGCGGGGATGAAGCCGGATCATGAGGCGCCGCCGTTGTCGAAGGGATACGCGGAGGAGTTGACGGCTGATATGTTCTGGAGTGAGCCGCTGTTCAAGGACTAAGCGAATCCTCGTCATCGAAGAGGATCTCGTCGGTGGAAGTCACCTATTCAATGACGAGAATGTCGAATATGGGTTCTGCTGGGTCATGATATTCTACTTTTCTAGGGAGGGCTAACATCTAGTATCATCTTACATGGATGGAACGGACGGTGAAGTACTCTGCTATTAGATCATGGCAGGTACAAACAATCAATCATAACATACAACAAGCTTGATATGATGGTGATCATAATTTTGTTTTTGTCAAACATTATCCAAGTCGTAATGCAAACGAGCGACCATACCGAGCTACTTCCATATCACCGTTCCCATATGACAGACCATCTTCCTATCCGTCCAACTAGGAAACAGTCAGTCGCAGCTAGTTGGAGTAGGAAGACTTACTCACATCTAACATTCACACTCCAAGAGCAACACAGCCGTCCCTCCACGGTTAAAGCAAGTTCCGCCCAGATCGGAGCATTGGGCCTCACAAGCCGCCGAATCGCTGCCGAAGAAGGTTCCGCAGGCTTGGGCGTTGGTGCCCGCGATGAGGGTAAGAGCGGTGAGGATGAGGATCTTGGGATTCATGGTGACTGTGAGATTGCCAATCGCGTGGAAGAACTAGAGGAATATTGATTGATGAAGGACAGAGTGAGGAAAGCGCGAGAAAGTTGAGATATTAATACTTATGCTTCGAGAACTCCGAAAGCATAGTATATATAGTTCGCGGTATTGTTCCTTTTCTGGAAGTTGATTAACGGGTTGGTCGCCGTAAGATAAGCTTAGCGGTGACGAATGCAATGTTACACAGGGTTCCGAGACGAGTGCCGTAACGGTGCCGGTCCGCTGGTGTAAGCTTCTCATATCCGGGGAAGAAAGCTTCCTCAAAATCGTTAGTAGAAGCTTGTTCTGACCCTTTCCTGCGATGATAAGATTCAACCATTGGCTGTTTTAGGTGAAAAGATGGTACTGAGTAAGTGTGGAGAGAACACAACTAGATTGTCGTGTAGGAGCGCCTTTTCCTTCAAGTAATGCGTAGACAGGATCGTGTTTCAGGAAGTGCAGTACTGTTGAGTGACCGGACGTCCGAAATAGTAGCTGTACCTCTGGCGTAGGTGCTGACGCCATAAATTGTGACACCGCTGCAGCAAAGTATGACGTTGCAACGGATTCGGACGTCATCACAAAGGAGCAATAACCGAGTCACTTCGTCTTGAATTTGCCGTGGAGCATGCCACAGAAGCTTTCCCAGAGCACTACATCGCGGCCCTTCAGCCACTCTACAACAATTTCCTTTGGTGTCGTGAGGTAGCTCATTCGGATCCTGAAGGCCAACTCTACTTTCTTAGGTTGCTCCGTCTGGATGGCTTCACCGGACTTTTGCCGCTTCTCGTACTCCCGCCGGTACTTTCGATTCCATACGTTCTGTGATGCTGTGCCTACATTCAAAAGATTAGCCAAATCTTCAAGAAGTTAAGCACCACAGAGGTGACGCTGCGGTCCTTCGTTTTCATTAGGTGTACGCACCGATACCAGTAAGCGCCCCTGGGTTCCAGGTCCAATCGAGATCGAGCGACGATAGTGTTGTATCGACCGTTTGTTCGACCTGGCTGATGTCGATGACCCCTCCTGCAAGCGATATTCGGTACTCTGTGGGGAACGGGAGATGGGCATGTGAGATTCCTTCGATCCTGGCAATACCCTAGTAGGATTGTCAGTTACACCGTGCATGTCGCACTTACAGAGCAGTCAGCACGTACATTTCTCGGTCGCAAGTCGCCAAAACTCCAAGCGACTACCCAGCGCTTTGTCACGTCGCCAGGTTCCAGCACCCCTACGGCCCAGTTGTTGATCTCATGCTTCTTCAGTAACTCGATGATTGCTTTCGCGCTGTCAAGCTTGCCGAGCATGCTGCTGTACCATGTGACCTTATCTTTCAGCCTTAGGCTCTCGTTGACTATTCGGGTCACAAAGCCTACTTCGCCACCTTCACAGACCATTTCAGTTTCGGTGCCCGTACAAGCCGCGCTCGGGATTTTATTCTTGCCCTCTCCAGTAAGACTGTTGCGCATCTCCTTAGCGTCAACGAAGAAAGGCGGGTTACAGACAGTGAAATCCAGCCGGTCGACGCCCAGATATTGAAGAGGAATAAGATCATTGTCCTTCGTTGTCTGAAGTAGCTTAGTTCTCGTGAGTAATCCGTTGATTGCCAGATTATGTGCTGCCGAGTCGAAGCTCTTCTTGTCGATATCTGTCGCACACATGATCCAGTTTGGCCGGCATTGGAGAGCAAGCAGAGTATAAATTGCGCTCGTTCCAGTGCCGATATCTAGACCCGTTACTTTACGATCTGAGTCGTACCGGTCTTGATAATCAGTGCTTGTCGAATCAACTAATCCTTGGATCCATGCTACGTAGTTGAATCGGTTGGGGACTGGTGGACACAACCTGTCGTCTGGTAGATCGATTTTCAAGCCAAAATCGACCTGTAGCTGAGCAGAGAGGAGAGCTTTCTGGGTTGCTGGGTCCTGAAAATCAACCAATCCTTGCTGTAGTACCTCCCGGAAGGCTGCATTTGCAGCTGCCAGCGCCTTGAAGTCGGCCTTACTACTGTAGGGAGGGAGCTTAGTGAGGTCTCCTGTCATGATGGCTGGAGGTGGTCAGAGCTGTGTAATCGATGAAAAGAGACTAAGGCAGTGGACCAGAAATGTCGTAGAGCTCTTTGTGCGAGTTGACATACCTATGTTGACAACCTGACAAAGCTGTAGGTGAAATTGAAGACCCGCGAGGTGTCTCGAATTGTAGAGGAGCTTGGGCCAGCGACCGCTGATTGGCCAAGGCTTTGTACTCAGAGCAACGTTGGAACGCTGGATAATTCACCAGAATCGCTTCAGTATCTGCACTTTAACATAGCGTTGCACGCATATTATAGTACATCTAAGTCGTGCTACAAGTTCATCCAAGTATCTCACAGGTAGGCGTACTTTTCCAAGGCACAACAAATTTCATATCAGAAAAGGTCCATCAAAGGCGCCTTCTCCATCCCCAAGTCGCAGCGAATCCAGACTTGGAACGCTTCCAGGTCGGTAGAATCCTAGCAGCCCTTCCATATCTTCTTCCGTCATCTCACAAAGGTCGTCGAGGCTCCACTGTTCACAAACTTTGGACATCCTAAATATCGTTAGCGTACAGTAGCCAATACATAGGACCGACATCAACGCACCATTGCATTCTCTTTGGCCCCTCTTCATTCCCTGGCGCGATCTTTCTGAGCTTCCGCCTCAGCAGGCCGACTCTCTGTATCGCGGCTCCAATGTTATTCGGTAGGCTACTCGCAATTTGCCTCCTCACGATGTTCGCCAGCTTCGGCCCATTCCCATTCGTGCTGACCATGATCTGCAACGGCCCGTCGCGATGCACGCTTCCAAAGTAGAAGTCGCATTCCGGCGGTACATCTGCAATGTTCGCAGCTATCCTCTTCTCTTGACAAAGCTTGTATATCTGGGTGGAGGCTTCAGGATCGTCGACCGCGGCCAGCACCATGTCTACGCCATCGAGGTCGGACGGCTCGAACTTGCGGTCTACATGCTCAATCTGCTTCTGGTCTACTCGGTATGCCACCTCGTCGTTCAGACCTGATCGCGGGGATACAACGATGACCTTGGCGTCGGCGTTGAGGACGTTTACTATGCGGCCGGCAGCTACCTGTGCTGGTGTCAATCGTCAATGCCGCTTCCTGCATGCTTCTGGAAGGCGCGAACGTACCTCGCCGCCGCCGATGACAAGCACCTTCTTATTGCGCACCTGCCATGCCAGTATGAGTGATCCGCCGCCTTGGATCTCTGGATACGGTCCTTTCATGTCGGTGGTTGTAGGAGAACAGAAACGCTGGCCGAGGAGATCGATGAGCGCATCTGAAATTACGCCACAGCTAAGATTTGCGCCACCTTTGATGCGATAACGGTGACGCTCGCCTCGACATGCTCCACTCGCCCAAGCTGTGATCGTGAAACGCGCTCGGCACCATTCACTCTGCAAGTGGCCATCCGTGATGCCAAAAGTGAGATGAACACCCCACTTGCTCAGCCCTGCCGCGAAGGATCCCTGTGCGCCACGGCCATCTTTAGCGTGCCTGGTCCGCCATTTAGGAACCCACCCACCAGGTCGTCCTCATGAACACCACCGCGAACCCTCGACAGCTGCAATCATGACCTCGGGCAGGTCGTTGGGCGGAGGACGCGTGCTGGGCAGCGGCCGACACCTATCGCCCGCCATCTCCCCGCAGCCACGGCCGAACCACCAGCGCAATACGAGCCTGCTGTCGCCCTCCGAGAGCTCCGTCTCCCTGAGCTCCCAGACGTCGAATAGCCCCGCGACGTCCGCCGAGACTCGAGGCGATGATATTGGAGGCAAGGTGCTATTGGGTCTGCAGGAGAACGCGGCCGCTGCGAGCGCGTCGGCAAGGTTGCAATGCCCAATATGCAACGAGGAGATGGTCACGCTCCTGCAACTCAATCGACATCTCGATGACAACCACCAAAACCTGGTAGAAGAGGAGCAAGATGAGGTCAAGACGTGGTTTGAGAAGCAGATGACCAAGGCAAAGAAGTTCCAGCCCCTCGCTGTCTTGAACCAGAAGCTCAAGGGCCTCGATGTATTCGAATCGAACGACGCACCCACGCCGCCGCCGCAATCCCTCCCCACAAGCGGCGTAGCCTCTCCAGAACCGCCCCCAATCCGCCGAGAGCCCGATGAGGAAGTCTCGCGAGCACACTGGCAACGAGCGTCTGGGTACCGGGACGCATGTTCAGACCCGACGTGTGGCAGACAGCTGGTGGGTGGGTCACAGCTAGCACTGGGGCAAACGAGCACGGCAGTGAACTGCCGAAGCTGCGGTAAAATATTCTGCGAGGAACATACTATGTACCAGATGAAGCTGTCGCGGCAGGCCAGGCATGATCCAGTACGAGGCTTCTGGTGCAGAGTGTGCGAGACGTGCTACAAGTCACGAGAAGGTTACAACGACCACCACGGTCTGGAACGCAGCCATTTCGACGAATTCGCGAAGACAAGGCGAGCAAGAGTTGACAAGGCATACATGGAAGTCAGTAGACTGGAAAAGCGGTTGACTAAATTGACCCAACTACTGGCAAACCCTCCGCAAGACGAGAACGCCGCATCTGGGAGCTTCTGGCCTCTGTCAGGGGGAGCGAAAGCGCAAAGGAAGGCATTGGAGCAGTCGATCATCACATGGGAAGAGGATGCAAGGGTATCGCACTGCCCATTCTGCCAGCAGGAGTTTTCCAACTACACGTTTCGAAGACATCATTGTCGAATGTGCGGTCGTGTAGTGTGTGGCGATCCGCGTACCTCATGCTCAACTGAGATTGGACTGAATGTTGCTGCCGGTAGGTCGGCCCTCTCTATTAAAGGCTGTTGTAGCTTAGCTAACTTCACAGGGACTAACAAGTCTGAGAAGTCAGCTAGCCAAATAAGTGTTGACGTTCGAATGTGCAAGGATTGCAATCACACGCTGTTCAGCAAAGCAGACTTTGATCGCGAAATGGCACATCGGCCGGCAGATCAGCGCGCGTATGAAAACCTCGCTCAATTCGAACGCGGCATCCGACTTCTGCTCCCTCGGTTCCAGAAGTTACTCGTAGCATTGCAGGACCCAGAGAAACCACCCACACCACAACAGCTGACAGATGCGTCCAAAGTGCGCAGACGATTGATGGACGCTTTCAACCAGTTCGACAACGCAGCGAAAAGGATACGAGACTTGCCTACAGAGTCACCAACGCAGAAGCGACTTCAACAGCAAGTGTACAACCAGGCGTTCAATTTCTTGAGCCTGCACATGCTTCCACTTCGATCCTTACCCAAGATACTCAAACATGCTGTACCTGGTGGGAAGGCGAACGGTCGCCCGAATGGGGGCGGTGCTCTTGCAGCTATCAAATACAATGACATTGATTCGGGCAGCATAATCAGCAGTAGTAGCGCTGTTTCAGCCCTTGAGACGGAAGAGAAAGAGCTTCGTGAACGTTTGATCATTCTCGAAGAGCAGAAGTTCATGGTCTCGGAGATGGTCGCCAATGCGACAAAGCACCGGCGCTTTGACGAGGTTTCGAGCCTTGCGCAGAATGTCGAAGATTTGAACCAAGAGATCGATCAAATCAATGGCCAGCTCGGGTCACTAGATTTCGAGGGTGCATATCAGAGAGATCGGCAGTTAGCGAGCCCAGCGCCCGGATGAAGCGGGAGCTTGCCCCATAAGATACATACCACTCGGACTCGTTATACCGTGGAGCAAACTCTAGCACGATCGCTCACGACATCTACCCGCCATCAACAGCGCAAATTACACACCAGACTATACCGCCCGCCGTAGCTTACCCAGACATTTATGGCCTGTCGCTACCATCCGGCGAAGTCAGCGCACGACAGCGGGCAAGGACGAAGATACATACTCGTGATACAGCAACATTGCAGGCAACATGAAGCATTGCAAGACAAGATTCATGAATAAGCGCTCACAGAGGTCATCTGTAAGATAGAGGATGTATCTAGGTATGACGATACAAGAGAGCTCTGTCACGGTCTGCGATCGGACGCAGAATTGATCCGCTATTGCAAACAATTCACACGCTTGGCTCGCCAGAGTTTGAGCCTCAACGGAACCACAATCTTGTTTATCTTATGCTTACATTGTGTCGAACTCATTGAGTACCAACCCTTTGAGGTATATCGCTATCTTGTTTCGAGCATAGATTTTCGGAACTATTCTCTCCAAAGCATGGAAATTTTCGGGAGTCATACCTTGTGGTTTTGTGCAAAAGTATTCATATCAAGGCTAACAACATGATTGCGAAGAGTAATGAATGAGATAGTGCCGGAAGAGGCGGAGTGGATTGCAGCACTGCATGCAATGCGGGTGTGGCTGCGGATACAGTACGAACTATCCTTGCTCTACCGTCAACCCACCTAACAACATTTCCCCTTCCGGCACATACTTTATACTCTCCTGCCTCCTCACTCATACATTCAATGGATGATACTTTACGCTTTAGAGGATAAGTCGCTACTTCTCAAGGCTGGAAATCCGTGTGCTGAGTCATGACTTTGCACGCTCGTAGTCCACGTTGCGACTTCTGTATAACCTCATCTTTTGTCTGCCAATCGCTTCGCACAACGCTCGCGCCAATACCCGGCCGATCCACGATGCATCATTGCCAGTTCAGCAAACGGTAAGACCAAAAACCCATTCGGCGACTTTGTGAGGCTGGAGGACAAGCATATCATGGATCGAGCACGTTGAGGCTACAGGACGTCCGTAGCTGTCGATGGCTCCTGCGACCCCCTCGATATGTGTGGTAGGTGCGATGCGCTGATGATAAATCTCGAGCTGCTGCCCACCGTTCGAGGCGTCTTGATTTTTTATTGAACCGTTTGACCGTGGTACCAATATTCTTTCTAGAGGACAGCTAGGTACGTTTGAAGGTCTTCCCATCGACGTCAAAGTCGCCTAGCTTACAATACATCTCCAGCGCGCATCACTACTCACCATGCTATCACTACCACTTCTACCCACTATCTTCCTTCTCCTACCACTCGCCCTCATCCTTCCGACAACGTGCAAACACTCTTTACCAGCCTTCTACGACTCCCTCTGCGACCTCCCACGCTTATCACCCGAACCCACATACTCGATCGCATACGCTACGCGACGCATAAGATCTACTTCAACTACCTAGTCACTGGCCCTGCATACCTCCTCGAGCCAGCGGAGCGGATATGCTTCGATTTCTTCATCCTCGTTCTCTTAGGCGCGATCGCGTACTGCACGTTCCTGCTTGCGCCGTTGTTTATGCGACTTTTCGGTTGTCTTGGTAAAGGCGTGCTCGGCGAGCAGGGGATTGATGTGGTGGAGAGGGCTGCACAAGAAGCACTGGTGAATTGGTCGGGAAATATGAGTTTCAGTGTAAGGAGAATCGCTGTTGTAACAGGTGGTAGAAGGGAGATGGCCGTTGCGACGTCGTGAGCGCGCAGAATGATGAGATCAGCTGCGTTGCGAGAGGTTGCTCACACGCTTCAGGCCTTGACAGTGTTGCCGAAGACGATCGCGTACAGTTCAAGTCGGTTCACGCAATGGCTGGCTATGTGGCTTGCGAGACACATTCACAATGGCGGAAATTGAGGTGGTAGTGTTGGAGGATGAGGAATGAATACACCCACCACTCGCTACTTACGCTTGTTGTATGCTGAGTTCGCTCGCATAGCGATATCTTTCTGCTCCTAGCCTCAAGGGAACCTTCCTATCATCAACTGTAGTCCTAGCTCTTTCCCTCGTCTCCTCTGAACATTGACGTTGTTGTTCTTGCTACGTTCTCAGCGAATACTCTGAGACGCGGTGCGACTATCTAGGTAGGAACTCGCGGAACGAACGCCCTGAACAGCTCTCCACAGCTCATGTCATCCGAGCCATCCACCACCTCCCGAGGTCTTCTGTTGCGACGATGAGTAGTCTGCATGTCAGCCAGTCTGCGGAGCTCGGTGGTCTATTCGTCCTCAATTCGTTCGGCTTTCGCGGAAGGTGTACCCAATTCTTTCAGGACGATCGAGGCATGTACAAGCACGTGTCTGTATGTGTCCTTGCTCGATTAAAGCTGCAAGGTCACGACGCGAGACCTTCCGGTTTCATAGGCACGTGGCATAGCATTTAGCTGCAAGAACTCTCCTGAATCAGTCGGTTCTCCTATCGCATGGACAGGCTCGTTGAACGACGCACCTTGATCATTCGATGATTACTATTTTCCAGAGGAGCGTTCGGAACATGCTGCCTCTATGCCATATCCATGTATGCGATAAGGCCACTTGCAACAGATCCTTGTCGTGCATGGTCTTTCCATCAGCCTTCTAGAAGCATACCCACGGGCAAGTTGGGGAACCCTGCAACGTCTTTGTGTACCCTTGCGGCACTCAATGCGCCCCTCCGTTCCGCTCAATTGGAAATGATCCCAAGAGTTTCTAAAAGGACCACCGGAAGAATATTCGAGTGTAAGTCTCTTCTATCCTTCTATACGTTGGATATGTGGCACCTTCAACCTTATAGGAAGGTGAGTCCAACGCCACGCCTTGCTCGTGATCGCCAAGTGCCAGGCACAATATACCCTTCGCCAATCAAGAACGGGCAGTCAGCAGCAAGGTCTGGGGTAGCCTCGCCCTATATATGTAGTGCCTGGGCCGGGTATTCCGCTGTCAAAAATATATTGACCGACCTGCAAACCTTTTTACGATCATCTGGCAAGACTGGTACTGCCGACTTTCCATATAGTAAACCACACCTGGTCTAATTTACATTTCTCTTGATCTGAGCGAGGGACTAGGGATTGCATTGGGGAAATGTGGTCATAAACGAAAGGATCGATGGTCTTGGAAGTCGCAATGGGAGAATGAGAGCTTGGGAAGGAGCGATGGGGTGAAGTTGGTATCAGCAGACCGTGTATAAAGACAGTCGCCACCGTCGCGTCAAGAACCTTCTGAGAATCCTGATCATCAGACGAATACCATTCAACCCATCTCTCTCACCTACCAAACAGCCTTGAACCTCTGATCTTCAACCTATAAGAGTCTCTTCGCTCAACTTAACACCACGGTATAACACACAACACACAACACACTCGAATTACCGAGCTGTCACAATGCGCTTCAACATCACTCTTCTTGCTCTCGCAGCAGCCGTCGTGGCCTCACCGACCACTCGCTCAACAACTTCACAGCTCCACGAGCTTGCCATCCAGACTATCAACTCGGACCAGTGCAAGCTGCCGGATCCAGGCACCAACTGTGCAGGCGCAACCATGAAGGACGTCATCGTCGAGTACCCTAAGAATGTCTCGGCTGACACGGCAAGCTTGATCCTCGGCGCTGTCAAGACCTCTGGTGGCAATGTTGTTCACGACTGGAACACCTTCGGGTAAGTAAAGGTCTATCTGCGGGTCCTGAACCTTAACTTTCACCTGAGTGGTTTCATCTTGGAAGCATCTTCAAGCAATTGGGACCGATAGTCCGCACTCCATTCGATCTCAAGATCCTTGCGAACCAGTAAAGGATCTCAAAAACATCGTTGCTAACGAGCATCAACAGGTTCTCCGCCTTCGTACCCGACCAAGTCCTCAATCTCGTCAAGACCTACGGTGCCACCATCGGTGTCAATGTCCATGAGAACGCATGCGCCGAGATCCCATGGTGCGGCGAGGCTCCTTGCTAGGTGTCCGCCGTCCGGTCGCTAGCTCGACTTCTTCGTGCGGACCGACTGGCATGGTAAACGGTCCTTTACATTGACATGTATATATTGAACATGGGTTACATGACGGTCCTGGGAGGCATGTCGGGCAATGCTTTTCAAAAAGCGTACATGGGGGTGGTGTGAGTGAGGATGCAAGCCAACTTTGGCTGGGGGTTTCATGATACCAAAGATCTCTTCACTCTTTCAAATTCAAAAGTTTGGTCAAGCCGTGAAAGGCTTCATATATTTAGTTGTACAATATCTCTGAGCGTGATGAGTACAGTGATGGTCTATTTATTCACCAATTGCTCCACTTACCTTTGGAAAGCAGCCTCAGGACCACTACGGGCCTGGAAGCACCAGTCTGGGATGACAGATATAATCCAAAGTGTGCTATCCGCACCCCGTCTCCGGGGATTGTATAGTTCCCTTGTGTGATCCCTACGTATTCGTTATTCTAATGTGTAGCATGCCGGCTTCTTGATTCGAGTGTAAATACATAGTGATTGAGGTCTTTCCCAAGAATACTACGAATATTGAGAGTTGTTGGGCAGAACACCCGGTAGTGGTCCGAAGAAGACGAGCTCATTCTGGGCCATCTTTTAGACGCATCATTGAAGCAGATTGTTTCTATTGTCTAGATATGATGATGTTACCTAAACCTTATGCATGGGAATTATCTTCTCTTTACTTGAAAAAAAAAAAACCGCTATAGGTCTGTAGCGGTTGTTAGTCGATAGATTATGATATGTAGGAATAGTAAGTATGATTGCTCGATCTGCACTTGATGAGCAATTGGCGAAGACTTGGTGGGTATGACGCATGAATTATTAAAAGTCAATTAGGGAACTTGAGATGAATCTGGCCCGAGCTGGAAAGGTGAGGAGGCCATGCAGACTACAAGCCCAAGTCTGCTTGTTTCAATACTGTTTATTAGATCGAACTTGCATGCTGCTGCAGACCTATCTAGCATTGTCGAATCGCGTAGATAAGTGTTTAGTTCCTTCTGCACGGTACACTTCGAGTAGGCTCAGAGAGTGGACAGTTATGAGGAAATTAGTGGATGAGAACCGATGCTGGCTGGAGTCGCCGAAGGCTGGGATGTATTGACCGCGGTATTTACCGTGAACTCCTGTTTTTCCTTGCCGTAATGAAGGCCATTTTTCGTATTGTCTCATATTTCTCGAAATACTACCTAATTAGGTAAGAAACAAATCGCTTTCACACATCAATGGAGGAGCCAGATTGTTCAAATGTATGGCAGGAAGTTCCGGTCGCAGAGCGGTCAAGTTCCAAGGTTAAGCTCGGATACACTCGCCGGTGACCTGTCTCATGGTTAGCACACTGGCACTACGGTATGACCCTAGGAATAACTCACAGTCCCATATCCTGTGACGTACTTGCCCCCCTCTCCGCCGCATTTGTTCCATATGGTCGGCATGTACTCTATGCATCGGTCATATGTCAGGATGCTATCGCAAGATTAGGAAGCTACTTCAATTTAAATTTTCGATCGCTACTTACTTCCAGTATCCCGAGCCATGATTCATGTTGCCATAGTTTGAGTCGAATTGAATGTTGCCTGTTCGCCATTGTGTCAGCTTTCATCTTCCCATGTGCAAAATCACCGCATGAGAACATTCTTAGCTTGGAGAAACCGTACCCAGAAAAATTCCATAAGGAACATCGTTCCAACCCCAAATCAACCCAGGGTTCTGTACGCTGTCGACCCTAATCTTGGCGTAGAAGATTTCGCCTTCGACAGCCACCTGCAGCGGGGATGTGTACATCTGGCAGTAGAGGTGGGCGGCGGCCATCCAGGAACAGTAGTCCTTGAAGCGGCATGTCTTGCCGTCTTTGTCGTCTGTGTGGTTTGTGTCAGCCAAACTGGGAGACCGAAATTCAAATTGGTGCTGGTATACCCGAAGAATGACAGTAGAAATCTCCTTCTTTGGCGAGGCAGAGAACCGCAAAGAGCAGCGAGAGGAGAAAGAGAGGTCTCATGATGCGAGATGTCGCAAGACTGCGAGCGATGGTGGAAGCTGGTAGTTCGAGGCCAAGCTGGAGTGTTGCTGATAGTGCGGAAAAGGATGCTCAGGGTATGGAGATGTCGGAATATTTATATGATAACGTAATTCACTAGATGAAGGCAGTTCGGAACGTTTCTTAGTCATGACAAGCTCGTGACCCCTCGCAGTATATGCCTCTCTGACGTAGCTTATCAGACAGATATAAAAGTATCTTCGCCACACTTCCCTTGCCGAGTTTCCAGCCATTGCCCGAAATCCTAGAGCCTAAAGGTTTTCGTGCACTGCATCAACCAATCACCGATACCATGCGCGTCTCTTTCGTCCTCGCTCTCCTGCTTGCCGTTATTGCAACGGCTGGCAGCATTGCCAACTTACAACGCCGCCTCGAAAACGCTCTAGGATGGAACACCACGGACACCACTTCCATCGATCCCATTCATGAGCACTTCGCGCTCGCGGCAAGTAGTAAGAACGGGTGCCACACCAAGGGTACAAGCGTCTGCAACGAATCTACTTTCCTCGACATACACTAACAAATTACAGGCGACAATATCGGTCTTCCCTGCGAGTTCCGAAACTACGAGACTATGCAAACTGCAGCCACTCTGTTTTGCGAGATGTTTGACAATAGTGGAGCCGGTTTCGTCGTGCCAACAGGCCAGTTCTACAAGGCCCGCATCTCTCAGGTACCCTGTGGGAACTCGGTACGTGTTAACATAAGCTCAATGTTTCAACCTATCAAGGGAGATTATCAATCTATATACACGGTAGCAAGCTGATTGTAGAAACAGGTATGCGATTTCTGGGGTACGTAGCTGAACATCTGAACAATTCGCGTCTGAGATACTAGTACACAAATAGGCAACATCAAGGTCGATCGCGAGAAGGAGAACCATGACATCGGATCTGGATGGAACTGGATCGACACTAAACGTTGCCTTGAGCACTTCGACGATATCTGGAGTCTGTGTCGTGGGAATGGCGGCTGGTGGTAAGACTTTCGTCCCTGGCATTTTCCTATTCGTGGCGAAATTGGCTAACATTGATCCAGGGGAACACCATGGGGGACTGTCTTCTTTGAGTGTCTCCAGCCTAAGGGATAAAGAGATGATGTGCAGAAGACGCCGAAATCCTCAGCATGTGGCTAGGCTCGATAGAAAACGAGATGGGAATGAGAACACCTAGGCATTCTCGCCGTCCGGAAGATTAGGCAGGTGTTCGGTATCTGTCGACAAATGATCATTGTCTTACAATATCTTATGTGCATCATGATATAGAACTCGTGATGTGATGACTAGGTGTCACTTTAACATCATTTCTATCAACCCTTAGTGAACTTTTGAGGAAATGAACCAAAACCACATGAACCTGACCTATCATTAGCCTGGAGCTGCAAACCCGCTCGACGATGAAATTATGTTAAGGAATTTGGAGAAGATAGAAAGCCTCTGTAGCTATTGAGCAACGTTTTCCTACAAGGTGAATATATCTGGCTTCCCCGCTAGGAAATTCCGGTTCTACTATTTGGAGACCCGCAGCGGCCTGCACCTAGGAGATTTCGAACCTCAAGATTTTGAGCTTGATAAGGTAGACTGGGAAGGAAAGGGAGGGAAGGTTCAATTTAATCATGGCATCACGGAAGGATTGTCGATACTGGATCACAAACGTAAAGTTTGTTCTTAGTTTCTTTTTTAAAGACGCACATTGTGTTCAAGCCCCCCTCGGGAAGCAACACAATTGCTTGGTCCTAAACCCCATCACGCCCATGAACCTAGAAACCCACCCGTATTGGAGTTCGACGACGGATCTTGCCCTATATGCATGATCCATTCGATTTTGAAAAGTGTAGTCACTCGCCATCGGCTGATAGACGAAGAGAACATGATTGCCAGACCGATAAAGGAAAGGATGAGGGCAGGAGAACTAGCTTAACAAGTTCTGCTACTTAAGCTCATCCCAGGAGCGCAAGGTTGTGCGGAGGCGGAGACTACTGAGGGCGGCACTGATTTGGGAGCCCTAGGTTAGGTGGGGGTGACCAACCCATTGAGTGGCCCACTATAGGTGAATGCATCCAGCCATACCATTCCCACTCGTACCGTCCCTGGACGATACCATGGTCATCTAGGGCGAAGATATAAATACTGCATGCGTTTCGGCAGGCGAGCAGCGCCCTATTGATGGCTGGGTCAGCAACTGGGCATCCATTACTTCAACCTAGGGTGTCATACAGGGCGAAGAGGGTAGTTCTGTAAGGGTTGGTAACACCGTTACGATCGCCGAGGGTAAACTCTGGGACCTGCCAGTTGCGCATGCTGCCGAGCATGCACGGGATCTGGTCAATGTTAGCTTGGGTCAAGCTGCGGTGTAACAGGTCAATACTCACACAAGCCATCTGGAAGGTGATATCCCTCCAATCAATATACTCAATCCGCTTCTCAAGATTCACTGCGCTTGCATTGAGATGATCAATCGGTGATCCCGCGAGAGCTTCGACCGGTTTTGTAGGCAAGACTGCGGCGGAGGAGAGCAAGCTGATGGCGAGCAGCAGAGCAAGTAAGAGCCGCATAGTGGGTGGTTTTGACTGGAAGCCTTCTCGGAGGAGCTGCTACTGTTGCAAGCTAAGCTTGACAGGGGTGGGTGTGGTGTGGAGAGAGGGGCCGGGGGCGCAGGTCCTTTTATGCTCAGATAGAGAAGTGCGCCATGTGATCTATGACTCTGAAAATTTGGTAGGGCTGTGATTATTGCCGAATTAATCTTACACACCATACCGAAGTGATTTAGCAATTGAAGTATACACGTGACTATCTAATCAGTATGCATAAAAAGCTCATTCTATGCCGTTTCCCAAACACATCAATCACCTACTCAACATAGGATAGAGTACACGGGCATTGAACTCTATCTAACGGACAATATTGAGTCGAGAGCATGATGTACGGCACCAGTGTCATAGAAATGCGGCGTCCTCACGAATACGATTGTTGTCAAAGGATAAGAGAATGCCGTGTTACTTAGTACAGTGAAGTCTTATCAGGTGAGAATTACTTACGTGCCAGTGTGACACTCTTATGCGATCACAATTAACATTGTTGGAATCAGAGCGTTCGGTGTCCCTGGGCATGTCGCTCCATGTAGCCTGAGGCATCCACCGCATCGCTGGTCCGCGCTAAGGACTGCGGACACCTGTAAAAGAGACGCTGTTAGAATTAGAGAACTTACTCTTCTGGTTGCCCATCTGTCGTGTGTAGTGTGCGTACGACGCGGAATCCATCCGGACATACGCGGAGTTCTCAGGCAGATCCCAGAACTGCAGTATTTTACAGTGTGTAACATGGTAATGGTACTTGGCATGTGCTGCCAGAACGCGACGCCACCGCTCATCCAAATCAAAGCTTCCCACAATTTCCCATCGCCACCCGCAAACATTATCAAAACGGAAGTTCTCTCAAAAACATCGATAACTGCGAATTCCCTGCTTTTGCGAACATGGAATTCTCAATGCCAACTTTTGCCCCCGAATGACCGGTTCATGCAACGCCAAGATGCCTGTTTTGGGCTGTGATTGGCTGATCGCGGTGACGGTGGGCAAGGGCGCCAAGGCGAGCGTAATCCTGATGTGATGATGTATATTGATATATATGAGACGACAAGGACGACTTGATTTTCGCTCAATTCTTGCTGCTATCATTTGGAAGGTCTCTGTTGCTGCATCAGTTCCGTTCACAGCTAGAGCCCCGCTAAGCCAACTTCGGACTAGCTTGGATTGATGATCCCTCGGGCCAAACCTCGAAGCACATCCATCCCTCTTTCCTTCCATTCTTCCATTAGCACTATCTCGCCGCAACATTTCCCTCGTCCTCTGATCAGTGACACCTTGTCTTGGTGACGAGTCTTATGCTCCAGATTAAAAGCAAATGATAGCGAATGACGTCGTACAAGTCGTGATCTAGACCCCACAACGGTACCATCGGACTTCGACTGTGCCTGGAGCCCATTCACTCGCCCCAAAACTTTCCAGTTCAAGATCTTCAAGATTGAGTTTACCAAGCTCAAAGGCGGCTCAACATCACCGAAGCCGGTCGGGTCATAACGAGCTTCGATAACCAATACAGAAGGTTTCTCGAAGATGTCTCCGCGGGAAGTCTGGGAAGGGATTTCGGAGAGTCCATGCTTGTGCTCATGTGAGTGAGGTGCCCACGTTCCATAGCGGTACAGGTGGCGTTTTCAAACACACAAGTGATGGAACGTTCTTAACACATGGGGACTAGACATGGATGGATCAGGACTGTGCTCATTCCCAGGAAATACTCTTGTTCAAACATCTCTTCCTTCTTTCGCCGAGAACCAGCCTCCAATGCGTAGGCGAGGATAAGTCACATCAACAATGACGATTGTTATCGTAATCACGATCGCCGGAATGCCTCATATTCAACGCAGCTCACTTTTCCAGATGGTCGTGCTGGGTCCGTTCGCTTATCTTCCGGGTAGATCCGATCATTGGGTATTGGGCTCGCATGTCTCTGTTTTCGATCAATCCGAGGTTCCGTTTCCTTGTCCGAGGCACTTGGCAGGTTCGTGTCACAAAGACTATCTTGACAATCGAACCATTCCCCTTCCAAGTGTCATCGCTACGGTCACACTGTCCATCTTCTTCCGTGTCTCACACCGTCCTTACTTCCGGTAGCGGAGATATATCTAGCGTTGGGCGTTAGGAGGATACGGCTGCAGCTTCTATTCGTTGTATTCCTATTTCAGGAACCAAGGCGGGCTTGTAGTGCGTCCATGTACGACACGCATGCGGTGTCTTAGGCACCATATTTTGCTCCACGCGAAAGGGGGACCAACTTTGAGGCTGAACACCTAACGTTCGAGAGCTGCGATGGACTGCTGAGTGGCTTTGGAGTCTCACGATGTCGAGGTGGGCGACCCTGGAATTGGCAGCCAAGAGATCCTTAGATTCTCGAGTATAAGGTATCGTGAAGACCGTTAGTTTACAAGCAGAACGACAACTCGGGCTTCACTTTCGAGCTTGACACTGGGCTCCGGTATCAATCTCAAAACTGCGCGTTTCAGAATCTATCCAAGTCTCGTCGAAGGAAGTCACACAATCAGATCACTTCTCCATCCATTCCTGCCTCCCAACCGCGCAACATGAAGACCATTCTCCTCTCCACTCTTCTCTCCATCGCCGCCACCGCCATCGCCAGCGGCGGCGGCGGCGGAGGCGGTGGTGGCGGAAACAAACCCCCGGAACCAACACCTTATGTCGTTACGACCATCGCGTCCCAATGTTCGATCACAAACACACTCACCCTGAACCCAACACCAAGTCCTTACTACGTGCAGAACTGCACCGTTCTTACGTACACTAAGACGGTCACGCCTTATGACTATCAGTACGGGTGTACTACTTATACGACTTCGTATACTACGTCTGCTTGAGGGTGCTGTGAAGGGGTTGGTGCGGTGGAGAGAGGGATTGGGTTTGGTTGGGTTGGATTGGATGGAGGTTTGGGAGTGGGATGGTTGTTGTGTCTGAGAGTAACTTGATGTAGAATGGTATTGTTTTGAGGGGGATGTGTCTTGTGGCTGGTTTCACACGTCGTTCCGTATGCAATCAAGCACTGCAGTCAGGATGAATGCTCTGGAAATGCTAGCTTCCGTGCCTCGTGAAGAACATAGACCAGCAGTCCACTCTCCTCAACTTGCAATGGTCTGAAACCGTCATCCTTGCACGGCGCTACTTACTGTCTACATCCCTTAGCACAACACTAGAAATCCTCAAATTCTCAAAGCCTCTCCAACCTCCTCGTCACCTCCTCAACATCCCCATCGCCATCCTCAGGCACCCATTCCCCATCATCCCCATCCTCCTCCTCACTCCCACTCTCCAACGCCTCCCTCACCACCTCTGCCACACCCTCCTCCAGCCCCAGCGCATACCCCTCCACCCTCTCCCTCTGCCTCTTCAAATTCCCCTCCAACCCACTCGTCGCCCTGACATACCTCTCATGCTCCCTCCACACCTCCCCCGCCACCCTCCACTTACTCCACGTACTCAGCCCCGCAGGATAGTAATTAAACCCGCCCCCATTCTCCACATACACCTGCAGCAGCCCCGAGCAGAACATCTCCGCGATCGCGACCTGGCTCGGGCGGAAAATCAAGTAGATAATATACGGATGCATACTGAACCGCTGCTGGAACTCCCCGCTTGCGTGTAAGTAAGCGCAAATGTCGGAGACGAGGTTCATGACGTAGTTCGAGGACACGTGTTTCCGGTGCTGCGCGAGCCGGACGTGGGAATTGAGCGCGTATCCGCATTCGCCTGGGGGGTGCGCGAGCGGCGTATCTCTCTCTCCAGGCGGGGTTTCGGAGAAGCGGCGCTCGATGCCAGCGCAGAAGGTCAGCATGGTTTCTTCGCGGCGGGGGGAGCGGCGAGTGGTCGCGGTGTGGAGGTACTTTCTATACCCGTTGTTTATGGCGGATATGCTGGTGGGAGGGTGCGAGATGTTGTCTATCAAGAATGCGGGTTCGCGATCTTCAGGGGCGGTGGAGAGGTATTTGAGGATGTGGGAGCGGATCGTCATGTACTGGTTTGGGGTGGGCGCGATGCCGGATGGGGAGGCGAGGAGGTGGATGTAGATCGACGGCTGGACGTGTGCGCGTTCTTGGATCTGCTCGTATTCGACTTGCAGGTCTTGGTTTATGGGGAACTGGTGTGTTAGCACACCGTCAACGGCTGCGGCGAAGATGCGCGGGGCGGAGGCGAGGATGAGGAAGCATTCGCGCATGATTTTTGATAGGGAGGTAGGGAAGATGACGGTGCTGTTCGTGTACTTCTTCAGTTCTTGCGAGAGGACTTCGAGGATTAGGGCATGGTAGTTTTGGGCATGCAGGTAGGAGGACCATCGACGCCTAATGTCGGTAAGTGTCTCTGCTTCAACCCCTGAATGCTGGTTGTAAGCACGGCTTCTTGTTGTTACCATTATTGTATCGACTACTAAATGTCTTTGGGTAAATATACATCAGTCTCCATCTTCGAGGGCCCAGATATTCAGCGTCCAACCATTCTCTAATCGTACACTTCATCTTTGTAAACGTCAACTTGAAGACGTGAGTGGAAGTTGTGGAATACAATGAACTATTGAAGCTGTGTATTCCAAAGAGGACTTATCTCCAAAAAGGTGATGTTGATGCTATACATCGCATTATGGCTTGCTTCACCCAGTTGCACCAAAAGACATTCCGAGCCAGGGAGACGGCGGTCCATATAGTACCTTGAGCGGCAAGCTTTGGTGGGCAACATCTGCGACTGTAAATAATGGTCCAGTGATATATGGAGTGGACCGTGTCCCCAGGTAAATGTGAAAGGGGAGGGCATACTTAATTATTGAAGAGCAAAGAGCTTTGAAACCAGTCTAAATGCCATGCCACACCATATCTCTTATAATATACTATAAATCCCACTCTACCCTACCATGCAAAACGCGCTCCATAAATGCAACATCCGCAGGTCAAAAACCTAGGAGCTAATTCTTCAGCCCAGCGGCCTGCGCCTTCAGCTCCTCCTCCTCATTCCTCTTCCTCTGCGCCTCACGCTCCTCTTCCGCTTTTCTCTGCTCCTCCCGCTTCAACTGATCAGGGCGCCGTAACGCGATGTCTTTCGGCTTGTAGTCCGAGAACGACCACTTCAGGCCTTTCTCGATGATCCAACATCCCGCATAATCGATGACCATGGTTGTAGTGAGCATAGTCTTGAACTCGCTTGTGAAAGGCACAAGCTTGAGCTTCTCGTTGATCTCGGGGATGAATTCTGTCGCGCAGGAGAATGCGACACCGGAGACGAGAACAAGACCCCAGTACATGCCGCGGTTCTCACGGATGGATTCGCGGAAGGGGCGACCCTGGTAGTTGATTGCGAAGGTGGAAATCTGCTGGATGAGTTGCAGGAGGTAGATAGCCGAGTTGAGGAGAGATGGCTCGAATTCTTTCTCGAGATCGATGTTGTCGTCCTGGGGGTCGACGCGTTTCACGTATTGGGATACGTAGATGAGAGTAGCTATGTGAATAGCGAATTGGCCAAGAACGGAGCCAATGATGTAGAAATTGAAAATGTTGTGTTGCGGTCGTTCTTTGGAAAGTGCTTCAACAGGCTGACGCATGGTTAGCAAAGCAAGCATTAGGAGGAATTCAGAAAGCATACCTTAGCGCGTGAGATAGACAGGAAGCAGACGCTCATCATCATGCCAGAGATAGTGACTTGGCCATCGCCGAACTTGATGCCGTCAAGGTAGAGGACCGATAGTGAGTATGCCGAGATCAGACAGTTGAGCGCGAGGATCTTGTACATCTGAATCGTAGCGACGAGCGTGCATCGACCTTGACGGATGATGTTGGGGATCGCGACCACGTTGGCCAACTTGGAAGTGAAAGGAGCAGCGACCGACGCATCACCGAGCTTGATTGTAGGAGGCTCATTGTCAAGCTCAGACATTTCCGATTCCATCATCTTCTGAGTGAATGAATCGGCGAGACCCTGAGCTGATTGCTGTGCGTTCTTTGCTTTCGGCTTCTCGGCCTTCGCAACTGTGCCATTCGACGCGTGCTTCTCCTCGATACCGTTGGGAACTGGGGGCGCGAAACCCTTCCTCTGCGCTTCGCGTTCCATCGCTTTCTCGTAATGCGGGTTGCCTTCACCCGGTGGATACAAATGTGCGATCATGACAGGAACCGGTGGTTTTGGCTGGTTGAAGCGCTGCATAAGTTGACATTGCTTCTCATACACTTCCTTCATCTTCGTGTTCCGGTAATGCTCGGCGATTTTGTCTAGATCATCGCGAGTACCGTTGAGAAGAGCAACACCAATATGAGCTTGCTTGAGCGCACCCACATCGTTGGTGCCGTCACCACACATAAGCGTCGTGTAGCCGAGGTCTTTGAGCCCGAGAAGAATTTCCTCCTTCTGCTTCGGCGAGACACGAGCGTAGACCCATGCATATCGGAGGAGCTGCTTGAGGCCAACTTGATCCTTGAACTTGGCGAGCGCGTAGCCGGTTACGCAAATGTCTTTTTCCGCGAGAATCTTCGAATCGAGTGCTTTAGTGGGGTCAATGGGAATGCTGACCTTGTCGTCAACGCTACGCCAGACAAGCTTCTCGCCAGAGTCATCGTGTTCAGGAGCGTCAAGAATCAGACAATCGCGGTCGACAATCTCGACCTCCTTGGCAACGTGGACAGCTGTCAGAGGGTTGTCGCCAGTAATCATGACAACACGGTGACTCGACTCATTCAACATGCGAACAGCCTGGATAGCATCATCCTTGAGCGGACATTGAAGGACCAAGAAACCGGCAAAGTGCAAGTCGCACTCCACAGCCTCACGCTTCAGATCGTTGATACGGTTCATGCCAAGCTCGGCATCCTGCGCGAGGAACTTGTATGCAAGAGCCAAGACACGACCACCATTCCTGGTGAAGTGCTTGAAAGTCTCCTCGTAGTTGGGTGGTGTATCGACCAACATCTTTCGGATCGTCTCGGGGGCACCCTTAACAGCAACGAACGTATTCTTGACCTTGCGCTTAGACTTCCTGTCGTTGATGAGGACAGTGGCAACGGAGCTTTGTCGCTTGAGGGCAGACGAGAACTGGAAGCGACGCTTGATCTGGACGAGCTCGGCGGCAGAGTTTTTGGAGCCCTGTTTGGCCGTAAGAGTGTCGTGCGCACCGAGAGACCAGCCAAGAGAAGTAAGCGTGGCCTTCTCCATGGGCTCACCAACGATGTCACCTTCGTCCAGCTTGACTAACGCGTGGGCCGTAGCAAGAACAAGAGTTGTTGCGGTTCCAACATCGATGATAGGTGTGAGTTGCGTGTGCGCGCCGTCGGGGCCGGTCTTAATTCCAGGCTGGCCAAGCGTAAGTCCAGCAATACCATCTACAACCAGGTCCTCTCCAGTCAACGTGCCGGTTTTGTCAAAGCAAGTAACATCAACACGCCCAGCGAAGGGAATGCGGAATGGCTCGGTGCAATAGATGGCGTATCGGCTGAGCGCAGCAAGACTGGTGTTGACTGCTAAGCTGAGTTCCATAGGCAGCTCAGGCGGGACGACGCTCGTGACAATGAGGACACAGTCCAGCATGAGCTTTGATCGCTGGCGGTCTTTGCGGACACCCTCCTTCCAGACGTACCACGAAGCGGCGATGGCGAAGACACAAAGGAAGGCAATGAAGAGGAGCGCCTCGACGTTGTTCGCGGACACTCGCTCGGTGGCGTAAATCATGGTCCGCACCAGGCTTCCTTGGTTGGTCTCGAAGCCGGTCTTGATCACAACGGCGACAGCTCCCTTGTCCGGTGGTGGCGGTATTCCGGAGGGCAGTCGCTTGGTGGTTTCCGCATCCTCCTCCGCGGCTACACCATGGCTGACCTGCAGAATCTTAGTTCCACCCCAGAGGAAAGCGTTCTTGTCCAGTCCTTCAGGATCGATGAGCGCGTCGCTCGGGCGCAGCTGAACAGACTCCTTGAGCACCGGGGTACTCTCCCCTGAAAGCATAGCCTCGTTGACAATGGCAGTTCCTTCGATCAAGAGCATATCGCAGGCAACACCCGAGTCCTCCTTTGTCCGGTCGACGCTGACAACATCTCCCGGTAGAAGCTTATCGCTCTGAATCTCTTGCCACTTCTTCTGTCGGTACACCAACAGGCTGTAGGGCTTGATGCTCATCCCGCGGAACTCGTTCAGTGTGCGCTGCCTTTGCCATACGACGGTGCTCTCGAACGCGACCAACATGAACAGCGTGAACAGCGAGTAGTACCAGTAGTCGTCCAGCATCCATAGCCCGACGCAGAACACCTGGAACACGAAGAATGGCGCAACAGCATGTTCCTTGAACAGCTCCGTGAACGTCGGCACCGGAATATCAAAGCTGTTGTCCCCATAGTGCTGCTGCAGCTTCTCGACCTCCTTGTTCGTCAACCCCTTCGCGTTCTGGAAGGCATCGAGTTGGGGCGTGGGATCGGCGTCGATGGCGTAGATAAGCGGGGCAAACGAGCCCTTCTCGCGGTCGTAGAGGAAGCGGCGTTTCTGGAAGAGGAACGACAGACTCGGTTGGCCGCCGACATTGTCGCGCTGTAGCTTGCAAATTTCGGCGGATCCGGCGTTTGCGATGGGAACGACCTTGATGAGCTGCGCAGTCTCCACGGCGCTAGCAGAGGTTGTCGTGAACAAGCTCTTGATGTTAACATTCCAGAACGTCGTCAGCCATATCAGCGCCTGGATCGTGGTGATGCCGCCGACCCAGACGAAGGTCCACTCCGACGACTGTATGTGCTTCTCATAGCGCTCGGGCGAAAGATAGACGGAGAGGAAGGCGGGCCATACGATAAGGAACGGCCAGATATAGGCGTGCAGCTGGAGCGGTAAAGGGTTGTGCAGGCTCGCAGACTTGATCTGCGGGTTGTCGACGAGCGGCATGGTGATGGGTGGTGGGATTGCTGGGGGGCAGCACGTCAGTAGAAATATATGTTGCACCGCGACTCTCTTGCCTCAGCTCGGTGTGCAGTTTCTCCGACCCGTGCGCACGGCCCTCGCTCAATGAAGTTTAGTGCGTAATTCGCCTCATGTTCAGGGTCTCCAGTGACAGGTTCCTGGACATATGAACCTCTAGAAGGCATGTCGAGGCATGCACTCATACTCTGCGCTCATTGGGGATATAGCATACGGCGATGAAAGGGTATCTCTGTTGCGCCCGTTCCTCATCCGCGCTGCAGTTCAAACATACCAGCCGTTGACCTTCCACCTCCCTCGATCATACCCGATCGAGTGCCGCGATGCTGGACCCAGCAATTGAGAGTCTATCGTCTCAGATAAGTCCTGATCCTGCGATGTTGCGGTATATATCTGCGCCCTTCTCGAAGCGTGAACATGCTCTGCAACCTCCTGCCATATCCCGTCCAGCTTGTCTCCAAAGAAGATGTCTGTCCAAGCAACGCGCCGCAACGTTCTCTCCAGATCTAGTTCATCGTCGATTTCCAACTCTCTGGTGACCTCAGCAAGCCTCGTGATCCACCACTTTCGCGCTTCCAGGCCGTCTACTATTGATGTTGCCACGACGAGGACCCAAAGCAGAGTGTTGACGTTCTTTTCTCGCCCCCACACACCGAGCATATCGACTTCCGGCCGGTCCAGCGCGACCCGTAGCCGTTCAAGAAAGATGCTGAAAATCTTGGCTTTGGATGGGACCTCGCGCAATGCAGCGTAGATGAAGATTTGGGCAGCTGCGAGAAGACTCTCGACAACACTCGCCCCGTCTGCTGCTCGTGCTCCTTCTTCATAATCTTCTTCTCCTTCTTTCTCTGTGTCCAGGTCAAAGTCGAGGAAGTCTCGTGAGTAGTCTGGGACGGACAATAAAGTGTGTTCAGTCTCGTAGAGAAGGTTGCTAATCGTCAGTCTATCCACATTCCGCAGCCAGGGCGATGAGATGGCGAGCGCGAGACGATGCAGGCGATAGAAGATGTTGAAGCAGTCAATTCCGGAATGTGAGAGTTGGAGGAGCGAGGTAGGCGATGAGACGGCTGCTTCTTCGAGGAGCGCATCCGGCAATGGAGGGGTGTCTGGGTCCAGCCGTATGTGTGGAAAGCCTGGAGGTGTATGGAAGGCAGCTGCAGTATGAAAGTCGACCCTAGCATTCACGTGTCAATTGTTGTTGTTACTTTTGCTCTGTTAGGACGCATACCATATCATTCCACGAATGAGTCCGTCATTGTGGCCAAATGCAAACAGACCTCCACGGGCATTCACCATGCGCTTCAATGCGGCAATGTGCAATTGAGCCGCATCGTAGGCTCCCAGAAGATTCTAGCTTCGTCAACACGAACACGGATCGAAGATGGGGAAGACAACGTACCTCGAAACTCGCCAGTGTCAAGACGGTGCCGACAAGCTCGTCCGAGATTCGTCCAGTCGTAGTGCCCGCAATTTTGGTATTGATCTCTTTGATTGCAGCGTTCTTGTGTCGCAGCTTATCAACTCTTAGATCGCTGATACCCCGTACTAACATACCGTACAGCGCCCAGGTTGCGAGCGTAGCATGTAGTAACCCAGCGTCTTGCGAGATGAATGACCACCAAGTGTTGCGTACATTGATGGCTATCGAATTTGCACGAGAGCCACTTTTGTCTGCTACTGTCAGCCAGGTCCTCCCAGACAAGATAAGGGGTGAGGGTTGATCCTGCAAGGCACTCGGGATCTAGCCAGGACGTACAGAGTTTGAACAACATGTCTAGCTGTGGGGTTCCCGGTATCGGAAGCACATCAAATGGGTCGAAACGATGTGAGTTAGGATTTATCTTCAACAACAGTCGCGGTTTTGACCTCAATACCTCACTTCCTTCTACTTCTACTTCTTCTAGTGAGTTTCTCCGGCTGTTCGCCCGACTTTGTGGGCACTGTTCAGGGATCTCAGAGTTCCCAGACAGCTTCCTCGAACTCCTGGATTTCTTCTCCCTTCGCTCACCCTCCTCTTTAGTCCCTCTGCGCTCGGTTGTTTTTGCTTTCGGTTTCGCTTTCTGCTCGGAAAACTCTTGTCCAGGCTTTGGTAACCTGAACCTCGACTTCAACTTCTGTTTAGACTGCACAGTAGATGCGGAGTTGTTCTTGGATGAAGTTGTTGCTGGACCGGACAATTTTGTTTCGAAGAAGTTGCGCATCACCAGTCGGCGGATCTTTCCTCGCTCCGACCCTTCTGGTTGATGTGGTTCATCAGTGGTTACGAAGAATTCATACTCGCGCTCCATTGACGTTGCCGTCGCCGTTGACATTGACCCTGGTTGTTGAAATGCTTGGGATGTTTGTGGGTCTTGGGACACAGACGGCGTCGTATTTGGGGAAGACATATTATATGATGCCTTATCGGCAAACTCTGTTTAGGGATGCCGTCGCCAGTGTCGGGGTGGCGCCGACAATGTTGGATTAGTAAAGTCTCCTGAGGCTCTCTCCAGCCTTGCTAGTTTGATCGTGTCTATGTAATGTTCGGACCAGACGATTCGAGATACGCAATGGAGGGGTCACATCGGGTTCGTGGCGCTAGTCATTAGATAACTTTGTGCCCGATTATGACAGCGGGGTGCGGCGTTCAGGGCTTCGATGATGGGTTGCAATTGGCTGACTGCGGGATATACATGCCTAAAAACGCATCTCATGCTTTACCGAAGAGCTGGTGCAGTGAATACCGACTTACCGGTGTCGGGTCGAGATGTGACATTCATCCAGCTCCAATCGTCGTGGATGCGATCTGATCCTCGCAGCTCATCGACGTCTTCCCGACACCAGCTTCGCAACAAGATCGGCTACGATCGAGAGGAATGGTTTCTGCATGCGATACAAGAGTTCGATATCGCGACCCTGCACCAAAGCCTTGGTGCAGAAGCAATTGAATAGGACCTCACAGGACTAGCGCTGGGGAAGCCGACCTCCAATTCAACCTCAATATCTCAAAGTCGTGGGGACAAGTTTCTCGTAGCCGATTTCACGATGAAGGTACACGGAGGCTCTGTCTCCCAGGTAAAGCGTAGATCCCGTTAGCGGACGGCCTAAGGTCTCCTTGTGGGAGAAGAGCCTCGGGATCTCCGCTGCCTAAGCAAGCTAGCCATCTGAGGAGATTGATAATGTTCATTAGTGATGATGGAGAAGAGAAGTCGGAATGTGAAGAGTGGGAGATTGCAGACCAGAGACGAAGTGGTCGCTGGCAAGATCTGATGATACCAGCTGAAGGGGTTAATTCGGCGCAATTCCAGCGTTGGGAAAGAGCCGCATCAGCCTCACATAGAAAGAAGGCCCGAAACGCGTCATAAACTCACGTGCAAAGCTCGGGCTGCCGACTTGACAGTTCTGCGGGATGGTAATGAGCAACCAGCTAGGTTTAAGGTCTGACGTCAGAACGTTGCTTTATTGTGCTGATGTTAGGATATCTATACAACTAGTCCCCATAACCTTGCATGCCTTAAGGACAAACAAACACCTGGACACCGAAAGGCGGAACTTCGCTTGACGAATACGCAACTGACAACAGCTATTTCTGCTTGTCCTCCCGCAATGTGACGATCTGGTTCAAAACGATCTTGTCCTCCGTAGAATCCTTGATGTCTACACAAAAGTAGGCTGTGCGCAATGCCTGGAATCGGACGAGCGCATCCGACGATCCGCTTGGATTTAGCGAGCGGTCCTGGAGAAGGTCCTTCAGACCACGTTCGATAACAGCATGCTCGAAGATGATCTCGGACTCTGGATTCAGGTCATCCGCATAGCCTCCGGTCTTCCAGTCCAGCGTGTTGGGTGACTCGCTCTTGAAGAGGGAGTTGTATTGACGAGCGACGACAGGTATGGCAGTCGCAACGTCCACCCACTGGATATATGCCTTGGGCTTTTCTCCTGGGGCTTTCACCGCTCTGATTTCGGTAACCTTGCCGGATTCGTCTTTCGAGAAGCCAGTAGCGCGGATAGGGAAGGGAGCGTTGTAGAGACCGACGACTTTGTTCGGTGCCAGACGGAAGAAGTCCTTGCTGTCTTCTTCTCTGAAATCGGTACGGTCAATGTATACTTCCTTGCCGAATTTGACCGTGCGTTCGCCAGGAATCGTACCCTTTGGATCATACGGTACCGTGATCTCTTGTTCTTCTTCGGCCGTTACGTCTTCGATGACGACCTTGATCGGGTCCAAAACAAGCATCTGGCGGGGTACCGTACGTTCGAGATATCGGCGAATTGACGACTCGAGGCGCACGGGTTGGATCTCGGTAAGCGCGTCGGTGACACCGAGCTCTTCCACGAACTTCAGGAGTGCCTGGGCCGGAATGCCGCGACGACGTAGCGCAACCAGCGTATAGAGACGTGGATCGTCCCAGTCTCGCACTGCTGGTGGTATTACTTTCTTTTCTACTGTACCATCCGCGTTCTTCTTCTCCACAGTGGCTCCCTCAACCAACATGAGGATTCGACGTTTCGAGAGGATAGTCCCACCCACGTTCAGGCGACCGTATCTAATTTAATCAGCGTTGCATCTCCTTACGTTCTTGTGATTTCTTACTCGCGCTGCATCGGGCCCTTTTCCTCAGATCCAGGAACCTTCATATCCAATTGCTCCAACAGCCAATCGTACGACACTCTCGACTGCTGGAATTCGGTCGTGCACATGGAATGTGAGATGTCTTCGAACGCGTCGCATAGGCAGTGCGTGAAGTCGTATGTAGGGTAGATTCTCCACTTGTCTCCAGTGCGATGGTGGTGGTTCTTCTCGATCACACGGTATGCGGGTAGGTCCCACATCTGAGGATTGCCCTCTTTTGGATCTGTCAGACTCTGCTTCATGCGTAGATATGCCTCTCCAGCCTTGTATTTGCCGTCGCGCATAGCTCGGAACTCGGTGATGGACTCTTCAATGGGACGGGTACGGTGTTCGCAGGCATAACGTGTGCCACGGTTGTCGGGACCTCCGCGCTGGCGGTTGACTTCTTCTCCTATGCGTGTGTTAGTGATTGTTCAACGAGCTTCAACACGCGAGACTTACGTGAGCAGTGGCACACATATGCCTTGTCTTTCCGTATCAGTTCCTCAGCCAATTCGTAGAGTTTATCGAAGTTGTCGCTGCTGTACGTTACTTGATATGGTTCGAAGCCTAGCCACTTGATGATGTCCAATATGCTCTGGAAGTATATCTCCTCCTCTTTCTCGGGATTCGTGTCGTCGTATCTCAGAAAGCAAACACCCTTGTGGTGCTTGGCGAAGCCAAAGTTGACCGCAATAGCCTTGCAGTGGCCGATGTGTAGGAAGCCATTAGGTTCGGGTGGGAACCGAGACTTTACTTGCTCCACCGGCTTCTCCTCGTATACCCTCTTCAGCCAGCCCTCGGCAAATATGTTCGCAGGCTCTGCAGATGCTGAGCTCTTGGGTGTAGCAGCCCCGCCGCTCTCTTTGGTCTCCTTCGGGCGAAGAGCAAGATGTTGGGCTTTCTTAGCTGCGGTTTCCGCCTTCTTCTTTGCTTTCTCGAGTGCTCGCTTCGAAGGGCCCTTCCCCTCTGCAGGAGGTGCTGACGTGGGCGCGTCCGCCATCTTGGCGCGTTTGTTCGATGTCGATGCGGGCTACTCGTCGAATGTGGAGCTCACTGTGCGTCGCGGCGTGTTGGGACTGCGATATCTAGGACTAGTAGAAGTGGGCAAAAACGATCTTTTAGGGAAGCGTATTATGCAAGGTCTAGTAGTCGCGGTTCGGTCTCAATTGTTGTGGTAGAGAAAAGTGGCGGTCGCGAGTCTATGGTGGGGCAAACAAAGCTCTAGGTTGACTCACCCCGCTACAGTCACCGAAGCGAGACACGGAGCTGTGAGCTGCCGAGCATACCCCTACAATCGCTACAGTACAGTTTCAACATTATAAGAGACCCTGTGTCATCATTCGCTCAGATAGCACCCGATTCTTGTTCAACGACATTTTCAGGTACTAGAAAACATCCAATACAGCGGTACAGCCGCTGATCATCAAATAGCAACAGACATCGAGTGGCTGAGGGCTATGGTCAACAATCTATCTTATATGCCAATACAAAGCCAACGTAAATCCAGTATAGAGTTATTCATGCTAAATGTTAATTGCATTTCTTTCTATAATAGTCGGTACTTTCTAGCGAACAACCATTCTGGCATAGCTTCTCCAAATCACAACATCTCCACATCTTCCCTGCTCATACCTGCATGCAACACCTATCGCGTAGCCGTCACCGTCCTCGTACTCGTACCCATCTTCGTAACCGTAGCACTCTTCACAACAGTAACCGTCGTCGTCTTCCCCTGCCCCGCCGCCGTCGCCGTCTTCGTAGAAATCTGCACGACTGTCGCCGTCCTCCCTCCAGCCGTACTGACCACCGTCTTCGTCGCCGTGACCGTTGTAGGTTGCCCTCTAGTCACAACTTGTGTCTGGGTCGTCGTTTTCGCCGGCACTGTAGAGATCACGACTTGTGTCTGCGTAGTCGTCTTCGCGGGTAATGTCGAGGTTGTGACTTGCGTGATCGTTGCTGTTGTTGTCGTTGTCTTTGTGGAGTCGACAGCGGCTCCACTAGCATTGCCCATCCCCTGCGAAACTGTACTCGTAATTGTAATCGTAGCCTGGGACAGCGTTGAGGTAGAAACACTCGTCGTCGTAACCGTAAGCGCGAATTCGGGGAACCCCACACAGTCGATATCGAAGTAGTAATACTCTTCATCATCACTCGGGATGAACCAGTCGCCCCTACAGGCATCCTCTCTTTAGCACTCATATCCACCTGTTCGTAAATCTTCCAGGAATTAGGACGTACACATAAGCGTCAAAGAACTCGCAGAACTGGTTCCCACTCCCATCATTCCAGTAGCTATAGCGGAAGCTCTTGCAAGTCTTCGAATCGCTCTTGCACCAGTCGGCGCAGAGGCCGAAGGTCGAGGGGGAGCCGAAGAACATGTTGCCCATGTAGAAGGACTGCATGGTGTAGTTGTGGTTGCCTTTTTCGCCGCATACCTGCGCGTTGGCCGAGGATGCTAGCGCCACAAGAGAGATCAAGAGGGCAGAGAGTGTAGAGATGGCCATGGTGACGGTGATCAGCTCAACGGGGACTCAGGCTCGCGGCAGTCAGATCTAGTAGTCTTGCTTCGCAGTGGATCTAGCAAGGAATGTAGGTGGTAAATCAACAAGGACTCAGGCGCACGGAAGTCAGATCTGGTAGTTTTGCTGCTCAGTGGATCCAGCAAGGGATGCGGATGGGGAATGTACACCATACTCCAGGCTCTTGGGTCTTTAAACTGCTGGACCTGATACGACAACCGAGGAGGGGGCAAGAACGTTGTGAATTCAGATTAGATTGCGGATATTCTTACAACGGAAAAGCTTCAAAATTGGCCGTACACAATCTACTTTTGACGCTAAGAACAGACGGAAAGATATAACGAACGTTACGTGCCAAAATATGCATGTACGCATACAAAAGAGAAATGAAATCAAAACAAGGGTATCATGGAGTAGGCATTCTGGCAGGAGAAAGGAGACTGCTGGTGAGAGCGATCTTGTACTTTGGGATTCGATGTGGACTTGGTGTTACATCCGACTCGTCTTTGGTCGCTTTCTTTCTCGACGCTGGCGAGGGCGTCACTGGTGGGCTCAAGTCGTGGCTGTCATCGCCATTCATCGAATACCCAGTCTTCAGTGCATTTGGTGATGGCGTCCCGTTGAGACTTGCTGCCACCAAGTCGTCTGAAGAGCGCTTGGTCTGAGCAAAAGAAGACGGTACGACATTGGCGTCCATGCTGCTGTTCGAGATTCCTAGTCCTTCCATCTTCGCTGCTGCTGCTTCATCTAGTCTTTCTTGATTCTCTGGCTCCGTGGACACCGTAGAGGGGATGCTGAAGTCATCTAGCGACCCTGAGCTCTCTGCTGTTCTGCCTCCTCCCAGAGCACCATTGACCGCCGAAGTCGCAGCTCTGGACGTCATGATGCCCGGATGTGGTATCCTTCCGATTATGCCCAACTTTCCAGTCCCGACTCTTGCCCATTCCCAAATGCCTCGTTTAGGTGATGTATCGTCAATAGCCTGTTTCGCCAACCCTCCCTTATCACTAGCATCGCTCGATGAGCTATCCAGGTGTTGGTGAGACTCTCCTTCTGAGCTTTGGAGGTGGTCGTCGGGGGCTTGGGGTGACTCCTCCTCCTCCTCCTCCTCCTCCAGCACCGGGCCTGGAAGGTGTGCCTGCGGGGGTGTAACTTTCCGGAACTTGTCCCTCTGCTCGTTCGGGCTCGGAGGCGTTGCTATCGCGTTTTCCGTCGTGGTCTCCACGGTTGAAGAAGCCGGACTGGTTAGGCGACGGCGCAGAGGGCCTGGACCGGCGCTTGTTCCGTCTTGTCGGCGAGCTTGCCGTGGAAGAGGCTGAGGTGGAGGAGGATCTTGAGGATTTTTCGGAGGCTGGCGGAGAGGGAGGGCTTGCCGGTCGAGGTTTGAACGTGCGGATCTGTATGATTTGGGGTCGCTTGGGCGGGGAGGAGGGCCGACTTTGACTGGGGCCTTCACACCTGAGTTAATGGGTGTTATTACTCGTCTTGCGAACACAAACCGACGATGAGAAATAGAGGACGGAGCTCTTCTTCATCACAAGATGTGACGGCTTGAGCATTGGTCTTGCGGTGCAGGGTGCGCGATGCTAGGCTAGTTACCTTGCTTGATTTTGCCTTTGCCCTTGATATGGCAGTTTGGTCCAGCCTCATGATCGTGGTAATCGCACTCGTTGCCAGCATCGGTAGGGTCGTCGAAGAGGATGCCACCAGTGCCGACCTTGATCGCGTTCACTAGGTCGATGGCGAAGGTGGGATTCTTTTCGAAACACTCGCGGTACGTCTCGACGTCTCTGTCACTTTCTGGATCCATTATCTGCCGGGCAGCGATCTTGGTCATCAGCCGTCGAAAAGGAGAATTGGTCGGGCTTTTGCGATAGATTTCGTTGATCTCATCAGCATCGGGCACGAGTTGGGCTTCGTTGAGACCCTTGCGGTACTGGTCCATGGCGACATTCTTGAGCTGGGGCATATCGAAGCGATCGCAAAGCAGATAGAGCTTGTGGCAGCTGACAGCATAGTCGTACTTTTGGTTTGCATCAGCCATGTCAGAGACATCGTCGAGCTTGCCTTGGTACAGCCATTTCACCAGCAACTCGAAGCCAGATGGATCGTAGTCCGGAAGCTCGAGCTTATCTTGCTTCTTCTTCCCATCGCCCTGCAGCTCGGACTCGAGGAGTTCGGAGTGGTGGCACAGGAGGTTGCGATGCAGAGCCCAGTGCCGCTTGGACTCGCCCACGTATATGTCTATCATGGGGCCGGAGAGAAGCCTGTCGCGCTGGAGCTTAGCTTGCGCTCTTACATTGAGACGATGAGAGTAGAGACGGTGCGCCAGCGCTGGACGGACGCCTGGAAAGTCCGCTGCAGCAGCCGCAGCGAAGTCTGGGATGCGCTCAGACGGCGCATCCAATTGCGCGTCTGCAGGCGACTCTTTGTCCAAGAAGAGATCAGATGCGCCGTCTGCCAGGCCCTTGGGAAGCTCTAATGAAGCCGATACGTACTCAGCATAGGTAACGGCGGGCACGTCGCCGATGTTGCCGTGCGCCATCCGCAGTCGTCGCGCGTTGTATGCGAAGTCACGGTAGTAGACGATTCGATCCTGCCAATGCCCCATACGAGGCGATCGAGGCAAACATGGGACCGATGAGTGGGATGGTAGAGCGAAGGTCCAGCAGCTGTCCGGATCCTGCTTTGGCGCACGGGCAGCGGGTGATGAAAGCAGAAAGCGGGGGCTGGTGAGCAGGGATTGGGCATGCATTTTGTCGTCATCACCAGCCACTCTTGCACCTCGCGCCAACCTCACGCATTCTGTCCAGTATGAGCTCAAGGTTCCCTCGAGTGATGCCATATTGTGGCAGGAATACAGGATAACGTCGACATTCCTTGGAGTAGGGAGTAGACAGTTGCATTTCGTCCCTTGAGTTATTTTCCGAGAATATGTACGGACATCTGTAGCTATCTCACCTACTTCTAGAGCCTCCTTCGACTTGCGCCGGCGAACTTTATCATAGACTGCCCGGCAGGACCCGCTCCCTGGAACATGGCATTCCCCAGATTGGGCAGCATCCCCTGTTGCTCCGAGGATGAAATATCTTCGAACGCGCAACACGGGACGTGAAGACGCGAGATCAAACGGATCGTGAGACTAGAGCCTCGGGCTCCTTTCGAGTCATGGGCGAGTTACACCACCAAGGTGCCAAACACATCGCCGCCACGAGCTGTTTACTGCGAAAGATGCATGACATCCTCACTAGTAGGGACCAGCCGTAGTACTAGTACATGTCATCTTGTTGCCCTCAATGGACTGCATGCTTCTAGGGATCTCGAATACTCTCTCGGAGGCAGTTTCTATCCACGCGCATAAGCACGACACACCTCGTCTATCGTGGATCATATCTTTTGATCATCGTACGATCGTCGGTTAGGCTGGTCGTTACCAGCTCGCTCATCTTTGGCTTTGGGCATCGTCGTGCTCGCTCCTCGAAGGAAGTGAAAGGATCAGGGCGCCGGTTCCATCTCAATGGATCAACCTTGTCCCATATCGTCCTGGCTCCCCACAGATCCTCCCATGCCACGAAATTTGGGTCACAGGTCACTCATTACGGTGGCTGGACTGTGACACGAAAAAAACACCGAGTAGTCAGTTATTGCAGTAGGGTCAAGAGCTTTGATTAGCATGCAGGCATCTCATGGCAATCTACTCAACAACGACTGTTTCCACTGGAATCTCTCGTTACAAGTAGCATCTGATGATAATTATGTCGATTACCCACGGAAGAATTTTTGTTGAGACTCGGTACAGGCATTTAGCGCGTATTGAGAACCAGAACCATCAAGAGCCACGAAATTGATTCGAGCCCGTTGCACTTGGCTTTGATGTAGCCCTGCAAATTCCCTAATCCAGCCTATAGGCACTGCTGCCGATGTTGGGAGATGATTTCCGTTGCAGCTCACTGTAATTGTCAAACTACACTTCGACTGCCCAAGCGGCTCCTGCACAAGCAGCTCCAGGCTCTCTCCTTGTACTTTCTATCTGCGAATGATGACCTTGATCTACAGTGCACTGCCATGTCTTTTCCGCCGTTCACGAGGTTCAATCACTAACACATTACTATGGACGACTCTAAGCAGCGCCAAATATTAACGAGACATTGAGGATTACATAGGATACTCTATTTACTTCGATCGCAATGAGCGCTCGACTTCCGACCGCAGAAGAAATCGCATCCTGGCCGCCTCCAAATTATGTCAATCCCGCCACTTTGTGATCAGGAAAACACCTGATGTAGAGGACACAACAAAGTACAGAGCCAATGTAAGAAACCCTACTCCAAGGCATTCACTGCCCCGATCGTGACAGACGTCCGTTTGTTGCTGGGTAAGTCCAAACCGCCTAGCCCACAGAACTGCAACCTGATTGGCCGCCGCGACCGCGCCTCAAGCTGCCACTTCTCACCACCACAACTCCCTCTCCACACTTCCACAGCGGTGGACCAGCTCGCATAACTATCTACCCACAATGGCAGACATAGAAACTACCCTAACAAACCACTACCGCATCCCGACCCTCTTCCCCGCGACCTGGCCCGCCGAGAAAGACGACGACTCGGACGACTCGGACACAGCTACAGCTTCTTCCGTCAAGCCCGCGCAGCCCGTTCGCCGCTCAAAATCACGCTATTCTGTCCTAGAGACGAGCGGCAGTTTTAGAAGAAGCGTGCCTGGTGCACAGAAGACGCGGGATGGGGTCGAGAACCTGGTGCAGAAGGACGAGGGGGATCCGCTAGGGACGTTTCCGAGTGTGGTGCAGGTGCTGAGGCAGAGGGGTTTGCCTGTGGAGGAGGATGTTAAGTTGCGTGAGTAAAACGCCTCTGGGGTTTCTTTAGGTTCTGGATGGAGTGCTGATGTGTTGTTATGGTACAGGAAACCGTTTTCTTCTGAGCTCGACGACGTTCTCGCCCTCGCTGTTCCTGTCGCAGGTCCATAGCTCCGCGTCCACAGACTCGCTTCTCGCTGGTCTGGATTTCCTCTCCCGGTCGATTGAGCAGAAGTCCGCTTCCCTGAAAGTCCTCGTCGAGTCCAATTTCGAGCGCTTCGTCTCTGCGAAAGCTACGATAGACAGGGTCTATATGGAGATGCGGGATGTAGGGAAGGAGCCGGAATCGCCTACAGGACGGCGGCCAGGTCACTCGCGAGGCGGGAGCCGCTCGAGCTTTTCGGCGAGGAAAGCGAGTGGGCCGTTGAGTCCGAATGTTCAACTACAAGCTGTGCCGAATGAGAAGAAGAAGAATGCGCTGGTTAAGGAGAGCGAGTATGGTGTTACGGGGATCAAGACACCGCTTACTGAAGCGGCGGCGAAGGCGGATGAGGTCTGGGGGCCAGCATTGGGTGGGAGAGAGAAAGAGGAGAACCTGAAGAACATTCTGTCAACCGTGGAAGACAACCGCGGTCTGTTCGAGGTTGGCGCGGCTATACAAGATGCGGTGCGGAGAAAAGACCATCCGGCAATCGTGGAAGAGTACACGCGCGCACGAAAGCTGGCAGACAAGGCACGCTACATTGTCGAGCAAGCGAAGTACAGGCAGTCATCGCTCTCAGATGCAGAGATCCATCAAATCATCGTGACCGCGCGGATGTGGTCCGATGTGGAGACGCAGGTCGAGAACTTCAAGCGTGATGCCTGGAAGCGTCTCACGAACACGCACTTCACGAAGAACAAGAATGCATCCGAGGAAGGAAAGTCGGAGCAGTACATGGGCCTGATCTCTATCATGCTCGAGCTGGGTGTTGAAGATAACCCTATTTGGATTTGGCTCCTCTCGCGGTACGAGTATCTCAAATCTACCCTCGTCAGACATTGCGAACGATCGACCGTCGAGATAGAAGTTCTTCGTCGACATCTCTCAAACTCGGAGAAGACATCGCTACGGGGCCTGTCAAAGCACCTGCAGGCTGTTCCTGCCAATGCGAATGATACCGTCGACTCGGACAAGCTGGACACTAGCAAGATCATTGAATTCTGGACCGCCGTTCATATATCGATGACCAGTATATTGTCCGCAAACACAGGGCTGCTAGGCGAGATTCTCGAATTCTGGGATATTGCAAGGGCGTTCATTGGCGGCAAACCTCAGCGAACTCTTCCAATGGGCTTCAATAACCAGTCCTCTGTCCATCATAACCTTACCCAACAGAATTCGGTTGAGTTGGAGAGAGGCGTTACAGAACTTGCCAATATCCTCCGCGAGCATATCTATTCCTTCTTTTCCGATCCGCCACCCGAAGACATATCTTCGCTCTTCTCGCCTTTACCGCCAAATACACCTACACCTACCACCCCACGTACCCCTCTCAGCGCCTTATTGAGCCCGACAGCGGGATCACGATTCCGCTTTGATCCTAATAACGTCCCGCCGCCATCGCCTAGTCGTGGTGAGACATGGGAGAAGTACGCTTTCTGGCCACCGCACTCCAACGCGCTGTCTGGCTCGCACTATCTCTCAAAGATACTGAACCTGATTGGCATGGCAGCCAACGAGATGGCGTCGCTGAGTCTACCCGAGACAGGCTCAACATCTCGCCTCGACGAAGCGCTGCGTATGCTTGTTGGGGGCGTCCGAGAACGCTGCGTCCAAGCAACATGTACAGCTTGGAACAATGATGCCGAGAATCTCAAGGTCCTTGAAGACTGGACACGTGAGCCTGAGCGCAAGGACATCACTCGCATGCCGAATCGCTTCTTGAACGTACAGACGTTCTTGCTGGGTAACATCCAGAAGATTATGTATGTAAGCGGCAATGACGGTGGCAGTAAGACGACGGTCGATGTTGTAATACCGCCTAGTAGCAAGTTGTTACAGATGGTGCGAGCACAGTTTGTCGCTTCTCTATATCGAACACTGAGCGGTATGGTCGAATGCGCCGATAAAGGACGACGTGCGCTGGGCAAGGAGTGGGAGGTCAAAGGCGACGATCTTACAATCATCTCATCAGCCGACCAAGAGGGCGCATGGGATAGAGTCGATGCAAGCAAACAGGTAAATTATCCCCTCCTCCACCTACTCAAGTTCTCTCTCAGTACTAACAAGCTGCAGTCAACACGCCTCCTCCTCACCCTCTCAAACATGTCCACCTTCGCCACAGAAACAACACCCCACCTAATCACCCAATTCGAAACCCTCTTCTCCATCGCGCTCCCCGACGAAAAAGACCGCATCCGCGACGTCCTCCAGCAGCTAGATACCCAGCTCTTCAGGATGTACACAAAACCCCACACCCAGCGCATAGCAAAAACCATCGAAGCCGGCATTTTCAGCCCAGACTGGGCACCTCCCGCAACACCAGGCAAGAGCGTCGCAGACCGCGACCCCTCGCCTTACGTCTTCACGGTGCTTCTCGACCTCGTCATCGTGCACACAGAAATCTCCACCACCAGCCCCAGCCTCACATCCCGCATCCTGCGCTCCCTCTTCGAATCCACAACCCAATCCCTCATCGCCACTTTCAACAAACTGACCACGTGCAACCTCGCCGCCCTCATGCAAGCTACCCTCGACGTCGAGTTCATGGCGCAGACGCTCAGCTCGTATACCTCGGAGAAGGCGAGCCAGGTCCAGACGGATATTTATCAGGTGCTGGACCAGAAAACGGATAATGAGGCGAGGGTAAGGTTGCAGCAGGAACTTGGGGCGCTGAGGGGCGTGTTGAAGAGGTGGAGGGAGGGGACGCGGGTTGAGTTTGCGTGTTTTAGACGGGTGAAGAGGGGGACTGTTGGGGAGACGGGGAGGTAGATATAGCGGTTAGTCAATTTGCATTGGAATTGGAATTTGAAGGTGTTTTGAACTGCATAGTCACAGAGCTGAGCTGGTGCTAGATCAGAGTGATTGACTGAGCCTGAGCCTGAGCCTGGATCCGTCCTTTCCATCCTAGCCTTCCTTGTGCAAAAAGCCCGTGTTTAGGGCGTAGGGGGACTCTTTCTAGTGAGTAGGCCCGTCCTTACTCCTCACTCCTCTGTCCCCCACCACCACCTCCTCCACCTCCTGCTGCACCCCGCTTCATCGTATACCTTTCCACATCCCTCACGCTATTCAACATCACCATCCCATTCCCATCCCCATTCCCTGGTCCTGATGAGCGCACAAGCGCAGGATCGATACTCATCTCAGTATCCGTATCCACATCACCATCGCGTCTCCGAGCCTGACCTTGACCCTGTGCCTGTGCCTGTGCTTCATCGTACCTGCTCTGGTGTTGACTCGGACCTCCGCTCTGCGGTACTTGATGCTGGAGTTGATGCTGATGCTGGTGAGAGGGCTGATGGCGTGGGTCATGCACAGCATGCAGCCGTGCATCTCGAGTGGGATCGTACAGCGGGACTCGGTTCCTGACTGCGTGTCGATACGGATTCATAGCCTCGAGTTGCTCCCTAGTCTGCACATTTGGCGTGATTCTGCCGAAGCGCGCAGCTTCGAGATCTTCTCGAGTTGGTGGGTGGGAGTGGGGAGAGGTTGTGGTTCTGCCGTACATTGGTGGGCCGAAGGGGGATGAGAAATGTGGAGTCGAGGTCGGGTTTGGAAATTGGTGGTGGGGTTGGTCGGATAGAGGAGGGGTGGGGGAGTGTGCGTGCTGCATGGGAGGGCGTGCGAATGGTGGGATGGTTTGAGTTTGTGCAGTATTGATCTGGTTCTGCGCTTGGAAAGCGTTCATGTTCTTCGTGATATCAGACTTCGCTTGAGGAGCGTTGGGAGGCAAGGTCGGGGTCAGCGGACTCCACATCGGCGGTGCAGGTGCGTGAGCTGGTCTGCGTGCGGTCGCGTCTGCGAGTGCTGGGCGCTTGGACTGTGCTGGACCTTCATTCTTGTTCACGCCTACGCCTCCACCTCTCAGTGGGAATGGCTGGTGTGATGGTAGCGGCTGTGAAGCATCCTCGGTTTTCGGCTGTGTGGTAGATGCAGCTGTTTGTAACTGGTCTCGAAGCGATGGGAGCGTGGGAGCGGCAGTTTTGGGCGCGCTTTGGTTCTGGTTTGTTCTAGGATTTAGTCCGGGCAATGGCTCGGAGATCTTGAATGGGTTTTCTTTGCTTACGTTTGCCGTGTTCGCTGGATTTCCTGCCTTTGCTGCCTTTTTGGCATTCGCTGCGTGCGCCGCATTAGCCGCTCGAACTGCTTCTAACGTAGGAATACGGTTACCAGGCGCAGAGCGTTTGGTCATCGTGGCGTTGTGAGGACTCTCGTGTGCAGGAACAGCTGCGGGTATTTCTGCCGGGTTCGGAAGTTGAAATTGCCATTCTCCTAACAAGCTACCTGGTAAACGATGTTGCATCAAGAAGTGAACTGCCTTGATGAGGTCCAGTGGCGGAGGGAGGTCCGGGTCGAGAATCATGCCAGGATGTAGACGTTTCAGCTCTGCCAGATGGTGAGGAACATCGATATCGTCCGGCCAACCCTGTGCGTTGCCCTCGTATATTATACTAAGCTCAGCTGGGCCGTTGATGCGCAGAAGACGATAGAAGTGGTATTGGGAATCGGTGAATGTGTTCAACGGTACCTGCTCTCTGATCCGATCCATGATGGTCTGTCGCAAGGAATAGTAAAGGCTAGAGAAAGATATCTGCATGCTGTTAGTGGGTGCAACATGCTGAGAGAGCAGATCGATGGGAGTTTGGTCTCTTTAGAAGCCTGTATCGCCTACGGGACCGCTTTGACTGCGCGATCTGAACGTAGAGGGATGCTCACCTTATTCTGAGATACAGCCATGTCTGGACGCATCTTCAAGCTCAGGTACCACCTCTTCTGTTCTTTGGGCAGATCGTCTGGGAACGCTTTGCTTGAGTACATATTATCGACCGTCTCGTAGCTCTTTGCTCGCCTTACAGCGTCCTTCGAATGGCGATCCTCTAGCAGCGCGAGAGCATCAAGTCCACAAGGATCGCTTGGCGACTTTGGGGTCGGAGGTTCAGGCAAGGATGGGAAAGCCGCGACCTTTGCCGCGCGAAAGTCTTGGGGTGGTGTGACGCTTCCACTACGTATGTTGAGTGATTGATCGAAAGAGTGTCGCAGCTCCTCGCCGGGATTAGGCTCATGCTGAGTATGACGGGACTTAGGAGGACGTCCACGGGGCCGTGGCTCTCGCGGGCCTTTGCTCTTGTCGTCTGGACGCACTCGCTTGATGTTGGCCATGTCTTGGAGTGGTGAGACCGAGCGTAGCGGTCCTGCGTTCTGTCGCGGACTTGGTGTCGTGGGCGGAGGTATTGTGGTGCCTGGCGGCCCTCCGTTCTGTTGTAAAATTAAATTCGCGCGCAGAGGTACCGTGATGGTTGGCGAGGACTTCGCGATGACATGAGCCGGCGCAAGTCGTGAATCATTACCACGGTGACCTACCTGTGAACCACCTTTTCGCTCGTCTGGACTTGCCCCGGGTGTAGAATTGGACTTCGCGACTGGCGATGCAGGCCATTCATCGTCCTGGAACCGGCGCGGCACTTTCCGCTGTTCCTTCTTTCGCAAATTCATTAAAGTCGAGCTGATGTGGATCGTCTATTGATGCTTGAGATATGTAAAGATGGAGCTGTAGTAATTCAAGACGTTGAATGCAGCCTGTTATGCTGTGGAGGTATGAGTAAGAGCAAAACACTCTTGCTAGGGCGGCATCTGCGACTTCTTCAGCAAAGGTGAAAAGAGCGTGACTCGATCAAGAGCGACTTTACCTTCATTGGGCGAGCGTCAGCTGTTCCTAATTGAGATGGTCGAGAGAGAAGCGTGTTGGGGCGTGGCGGCAGCTCCAGGTAGCCGCCAACAGATCACAGGTGGAGACATTTTTACAGAGAGATTAAGCCTCAAGAAAGATCGTTTCTACTATTCAGCACGCCCAAAAGCATATTCGCTTGAAGAAGACCCTTTGTGGGTCCATGCGTTGAGGTCGAGCGCTCCTTCCTCCTCCTCACTTCTGTCACGGAAGGTAGCGGGACCCTCCCTTACCAAGTGAGCGCCCTGTGGCAAACCACCATAACACCATCGCCGTGTGAATGCAGTAAGTCGTATTGGGTATCATGAAAGTAAAAGTACATGTGGGATATGGTTCGCCGAGGCACGAAACGGAGAAGCGTGGCTTTTCTGATATTGACAAGCCAAGCAGCAGGCAGTTTCGCTTACGAGTCCTGGAACGGTGTGTTGGCTCGGTTCTCGAATCGAAGTACGTCCGACGGGTCAAGGCCACCATCCATATCCACGTCCTCATCGTCGAGAGTGTCATCGATGTTCCTCTTCGGTTTGCTCATGGTGGGCCCACTGTGGTTTCGTCGCTGCTGTGCGACTTCCTGGAGTGTTGCGGATTGGATCAGATCTGTCCGTGACCCTGAGACAGCTCGCCTTGCTTGAATGATATCCCAATGCGACCGAAGGATGTTCTTGATGGTGTCGTCAAAGTTCACGCAGAACCGCTGGGCTTGACACACCTGCATGGCCTTCACATAGTTGAAGTCGTCCAACGTCTCCATCAGATAGGCAGCTGCGACCGCAGCAGACTTCTCGTTACCAGACTCGCAGAAGATCAAAACCTTGCCCAACTGTGGATTGCCAGTGCTCGCCGTGAGTTGTCTGACCTTCGAGATGTGTCGATTGATCATCTGAATCGTTCGCGAAAACTGGCCGATCAGAGTGAAGAAGTCCGGTGCCTCCACCGTCGCAATCTCTTGGCAGAACTCCAACCCCGCGTGAAGAATTCCATTCATGCTGTTTTCCCGCGATCGTATCGCCAAGATCATGGTTATGCCTTCTCGAGCTATGAACTCCCGGTCTTTGGCAGCAGTCAAAGGTCCAAGGTATAGCCAAGGCAGTATCATCTGTGCCTGCCGTCGTCGCTCGTATGCCCATTCCAGCAGCGTGTTCTTTTGTAAGATATTCTCGAGCTTCGCCTCCTTGAGGAAAGACATGTCTATATCCTCCCCGGGGGTATTTGTTCCATTTCCCACCGCAAGCTCTGGCATATCTGTGGTGAGGGTGGGTGGCGGTACGACGATGCGGGGAGGAGTCGGGAGCCGGTAGGAGTACTCATGATGGCGTAAGTGCGACTGGGTGAAGTCGGACATCGCGGTATCTTCGCGAGCGGAAATCATCTTGAAGCGCGTGATATGTGGGGAGTGGTTCGAAGTTATAGGCGCTAGAAGGGCGCAGATCCAGTGCAGAGCAGGCCTTTGGCGGTCGCGGCGCGCAATTCGTAGGAGGCAGCGAAGGTGAATGTTCCTGGTAATTCGACTGTCGTCGCGAACGAAGGGGATCCTCGGTGGACGAGAGTTTTCGCAATGGCGGAATTGGTGCCCTTAAGTACCGTCGTTCGCGGGTTTAGGCAGGCAGCAGCGGCGACCGAACCGTGGATTTCTACGATCGCGTTCGGGGCGTACTCAAGGCGAGCGAAGTAATATATACACGCGCTATTGTCATGGTTGAGAGGGCGTGACGTTTCGTGTAGGTGAAGGCGTTCAACAGTGAAGCTTGAGCCGGTCCGAAACAACCTGAGATAGGTTCGCGGGGCTGACGTCGTGCACGTGTCCATAGCCTTTCATCGCGAAAGAGGGCACGGAGCTAAAAAATAAGCTTCGCGACGTCAACCTCGCATTTTCATCGAAAGTAGTACTGGCTACGGTTAAAGATGCATGTTCTCGAAGTCAAGAAAAGAATCTCGGTGTAAACAGCAAGCGGCATGCCGCGCTATCAACCAAGCGAGGCGCTCTTGCCTCTAGGAGTCTCTAGAGCCGATGACAAGTAGGAGCAGCAGCATCTACGCGTCCCGCGGTAGTTTCCAGCTTCAATCGATACCATAACATAAGTGTAGTACCTCAAGTTGCGGCACGGCGTTGTGGCGGCACGGGTCTGTTGGATCCTCCCGAGTCTGCATATAACTACCTTCGCCAACCCTGGATTTTGGTCTCTATGTTGATTACCGACTTCAACTCACAATGCCGATCCGTCCGGCAAAGTTCACAGAGATTCCAAATCTCGCCTCGATAAGCTCAGCAGCCTTCTTCGACGAGGACCTCTTCGGCCGGGTAATGCACCCCAATCGCCACCAGTACCCAGAAGACTTCAAGCTCTTCTGGCTGGCCTGGATGAGAGATCACTGGTATGACTGGCGCCACCGATTCTTCGTGGCGTATACGGAAGACGAGAAGAGTAAAGATGGGACAATCACGGGTTTTGCTGTTTGGGAGAGACAAGGCGAGGGTGCGAAGAAGATGGAGCTTTGGAGGTTGGATCCACGTATGTTTCTTTCTGTTATTCAAAAACATACTTTCCTATTCTATGTCGACCTCGGGTGTCTTCGAGGATCTAGAAGCGCAGGAGAGGCATCCTATTGCGAAAATTTTCCTTATCAAATGTTACCGATCCACTCTCCTCCCCCGTGCTATTGTCAGCGGGAAGGTCAAGCTGTCAATTGTCACACACGGGCCGTTATCTTGAAGATCTTGCCCCGTCCCCAGGATCCTGATATCATATCACTCCCGCACAGCATATCCGAAACCAGCGAAGACGGAATAGTTCTCAATCTTCGGCTCAGAGCACCTACTCACCTCACCCAGGAACCACACTCCGCCCCCTCGCCAAGTTCACGAACACACTAACCACCTACATCTCCCCCAACCGCGCCCTCGACCCCACCAAAGCTAACATCCTCTCGCGCTCCATGCCGTTCTGCGCCCACCACTGGGCCGGCGAGCGATCCGATAACTGGTACTTGTCTCTTCTGGCCGTGCACCCTGATTACCAAGGCCAGGGGTTTGGACGCGAACTCGTGGCTTGGGGTATCCGGGAAGCTGATGCCGAGGGCGTGCATGCTAGCGTGTTGAGTAGTGAGGGGAATGATAAGTTCTATCTGACTTGTGGATTTGAGGAGGTTGTAGGGAACGCGTGCACGGGGGAGGGGAATCCATTGGGGTTTGAGGGCGTGAAAGGGGGTAGTATCTTATTCAGATTTCCGAAGGGGGCTTGATACTGTGCTGGGTGTGAAGGATGTGTAGCTTCCCTTGGTCATGAAGTAGCGATCAAATGCACATGGATCTTTCAACGAGCTGCTTGGTCGTCTACCGAACATCAGTCAATGCACGTTGAACTGGCTTTGCCCCTGCATTGTGTTGCTCTCTCTCTCTCTCTCTATCTAATCGCCTACTCCTCGCAGTAATGATCAGCGTCATCAATAACACTACTCCCAGCCGCTCTACAGCCTCGCAGAGCCCAAAGCCGCTTTAACGGAGAGATCCTCAAACTTTGATAACACGGTACGAAGCGAGCAAAGTTCCCGCGCGGTTCATGGAGTCTTCGCTAGGGGAAGCATCCGCGGACCAAATTTTCCACAGGCGAGACCTTCAGGCTTGCTTTTTCCCAAAGCTTCGGAAACGAATCCACTCTTGAGAAAATGGCGCTGAACGGTGTCGGTTAACGGAACGCTTCACCGCTATTTCACCATCTGAATACTACGGGCTGTTTCTGGGGATTCAAGTGTGGTGAGGGTTCGAAGATACTGCTGTGAGAGAAGCTTCAGTGAGGTCTTTCGCCATCACTTGGAATTTGGGATTGTACGGGCATCGAGACGCATATGCTGTGCTACAACGAACGTGAGCCACTGTAGCACCACATTATCGTGCTGACGTAAATTGTTACGAGGAGGCTGGAGTTCATTCTCGCTACCCTTGGGCGAAACTGCAGCCTTTTGTGATGTGGCTGCATCCAAGGACTGCCCTGGAATGGCTCGCAATCAATAGACCTTCACCCGCTCCGTAGTCGCTGCGCTGTTCAAACCGTCTTGTTCAAGGCGCGGGAGCTCGAACCGTCTCGTCAGAGATGAACAGACGGGCAACGCCGTTGAAATCACTCATGAAGCCTGGACGGCATCTCTGGCTGTCTACGATTGGCGACTTGCACGAATTTGGCTTAAAGGCCGGCTTTTGGGCGGTCCAGTGGAAGTCATGCGGAAATTACAGAAGTTGGAGGAGCACGTTACCCAAGATGCTGAATTGGATGAATTAAGCATGATCAGTCTAAAAGATCTTGAAGAGAGGTTCAGACAGTGGTTTTAACTGAACACATGGCCTTGGTTGGTGGTTGAGGCCCGGAGGTTTTGAAGTTGTCTCGTTGCAGATGCTCATATCGTTTATGGAAGTCCCCGCAGGTTCTCACTGCGAACCTCCCATTGAACATCGCGCCGTATGAAAAGCTCTTGGCTGTCGTTGCTAGCAGCGTCATCTCCCTTGTGCGGTGAGTATGCTGTGGACGTGACTTTAGCGATTGAGTCTCCTCGTGTTCTTCCACTACCATGACTCCCACCTTCGAATGGTTTCGCATTCACCCGAACATCCCCTCTATCCTCAGTCTGACTTCGTATCGCACTCCCAGCACTGAGTGATTGCATCCTGTAGCTCTCGCCTCGTCCGTACCCACTGGAGCCGTAGCCAGCTGAGGTAAAGCCTGCCTTGACCCCACTTCCAGTGTCGAAACTGCGTATGAAAGACTTGAGACATGGTACCGTGCCTGCGATGAGGGAGAAGCAAAGCTGGCTTTGCTGAAAGATGATGGCCGGAGTTCGTTCGACGCCTGGGTTGCGACCGTGAAGGGATCGGTTGAAGTTGGTCAGGACGAAAGCAGAGAAGACGATGAGAGGCAATCGGAAAGCGAATACAGCGATGACTTGTAGCTTCAGTGAAGCGGACATCTGCAGCTGCCACACAAGATATGCCGGCACAATGACAAGCAGAAGGTCAGTCAATGCATCGGTGATGACGACTGCTTCGTAGCGTTTTGGGAGGCCCAGACAAACGTCAGCTGCTGTTGCTGGAAAAGTACTCTTCGGTGAGCAGCCGACTGAGACCAGTATTGCTGCGACTAGAGTCCAAGACAACGTGATGCCTGTGACGATGTTGCAAATCAACCAGAATTTCTTGGCGTCCCGTGTGAACAGACGTTGAATGAGCAAAACCGCGGCGCATTTTGAGAGACCGAGCGAGAGGTAGAAGGCAATCTGGTAGCCATATTGTAGCTATTGAGAGCTTCTCAGTTTTTGCATTCAATAGCTTGTAGATCGTGGTCTTACCGATGCCATTCGTGAATATTGATCTCCAGTCAGAGTATCGAACGTTCTGCCTAGTCCAGCGGACAAAGACAACAGAAGAAGAGTGAACTGTACAGCGTTCCCGATCTGGTATTCATTAGCACCAGCTCTGGACGACGGTGAACCTGCTCAACAACGTGACTTTGAAGGGAAGACATATACTTACCTGTGCCGCACACGTTCCCCAGTCATCAAAGCCAAAGACTTGCCACTTAATGCAACATCGTGTGATGAACGTGATGTTCGAATAAGTGAACCCAAGAAAAGCTGCGATGTAAATCAGACCGCTATGATCGTCTGGTGTGACTTTAGAAAACTGGTAAGGCGCAACATCTGCCATTGCTAAAGTTGTTCTGTTTAGATCAACGACCCGGACTCTTCTGATGAATATAGATGCTCCGCCCAGAGACGAGGATTGAGCTATATCGGACATCCGCTACAATACCATTGTGCCGGTTCCAGGAACGTGCTTGTCCTTCGCTTTCGTGGAGGCACCGTGCATGTGTTACAGCCACTGCATCATAGCAAGGTGTAGCTGAGCCGTTGTGGACGGCGAAAGCAGGCGTGTTCCTTGTTCCGGTCGACCTTCGCAGTTTCACAATGGTGAAATTGGAGGAAGCCACATGTACGTGTGAACATCCTCATTTACGGATCTTCGCAGCCATCCAGCCAGTTAAGCACGGGGTCAAAAAGCAAGGCCATGAATACATGCGAACTTCGATAACGTCCTTGAGAGTTCCGATCTGCGCACTGGTGCTCGGTGCTATGGACTTCGTGACTCCGGGTGGACGGGTCGTCATCGACACCGAAGATCGAGATATGATCCCTGTTCCGCAATCATGATCTCGGATTATTGTTGCAGGGCGTTCGTGGCGTGCATGTAAGCCTCTCGAGATTGTTGAAGGTTGGGATTGAGTTGTTGCTGCTTTTACATCGGCGCTAGAGTTGGCCCGGCCAGATGGATCCCTGTCTGCGTCTGCCCTAGCGAGGAATTCCTGCAACTGACCCCACGCGCTCAGACACTGCCTCCATTCAGCCTGGCCTTCTCTTCATTCGAAGAAAAAAGTCTTTCCAGAGGCAGTGGCTCGCCGTCATCGCTGCCTTGAGATGATATCCGCACTTGGTGTTTGCAGACCGTACATTGCTAAATGGACAATTTGTGCTCTGAACTTGTCTGATAAGCTTCAGGGTTGTGCCGTCTCCCGCTTCGGCTCGGTTGACACTTATTTGCTCCCGCCCGCTTTTCGTCGACACTTGTGGCTGTCTTTCTGCACGCTGCCGCCAATAACAGTCCGTCGCCGGCACCCTTCGTCGTCAAAAGATGCAATCGGGGCAAAGTTCGCTAGCCTATGTTCACACGGAGTGTCGGACGAGACAGTAGGCTGAGCAAGGAGCGGCAGACGCGCCCTACTTCAACGCCTTTGTGCTCGTTTCCTCGACCTGCATGAGTGGGCCAGGATGGCATCGCTAACGTGTGGGACGGTAGTGATCGTCGCCTTGGTAAGGACTCGTTCCCGAGCACACGGGATAGAGTAAGAGTTGTCATGAAGCCTAGGCCATGCTCAGCACTCGAGCTCTGGCTTGTATCCCCATACGCCGCCACTTTTGCGAAGACTGGCCCTCACCTCGGTTCTTTCCACTTTCCGCTTCTCTTAACAGACCTCACAACTATCCTATAAACTGAGCAAGTTCCATAGCACTCCTAGAACCTCTTTTGGGAACTGAGATCCACCAACAAATATCGATCGTTCGCTGGAACAGATGGACGATACAAAGATTGCAGATGCTTCGATTCAGCTGCGCGACAATGCCAGCGCTGAGTTGAATGAGGATCCTGTCCTCTCTGAGAAGAAGGGAACACCCAATGATCAGAAGGACATGCATCGGATGGGCAAGATCCAAGAACTTCGGCGAAACTTCAGGTTCCTGTCCATTTTCGGCTACTCTATGATTCTGATGGCGACCTGGGAAACCGGCTTGACGTGAGTAACGCGCAAAATTCCGTAGAGGGTATACACATATGACTGGATTACGCTATGGGAGCACTTCATCCTTCAAACTACGTTTGGAAAGATCCTCAATCGCGAACTCGAGGTGCTCCTCAGCTAGAAGCCGATCCACGACTGTACCTCCACATCGGGTGTGGTACTGTAGGACGAAGGCTGACCTCAAACATAGTACACTCATTATACCTCTACTCAACGGAGGAACTGGCGGCGCAATATTTGTATTCCTCGGAACAGCAGTTGGAATGGGCTTCGTTATTGTCTCAATGGCTGAAATGGCTTCGATGGCTCCCACCTCTGGTGGCCAATATCACTGGGTCTCAGAATTTGCACCTAAAGAACATCAAAGATTCCTAAGCTACGTTGTTGGTAGGCTTGACTCGAGCCATTGGCATCTGGGTGTTCACGTTCTAACCAGCAACAGGGTGGCTTTGTGTCCTCGGTTGGCAGACCGGCATACCCTCGATTGCCTACCTAGCAGGCACTCAGATCCAAGGACTCATTGTCCTCAATAACGAGTCATACGTCCCAGAAAGATGGTAAGCTTGGTTCAACAAAATAAAAAGTACACCATTTGCTGACTACATCCCAACTCTAGGCACGGCACTTTATTGGTCATTGCGGTAGCGACCTTTTCGATCATTTTCAACACGCTGCTCGCACGCAAGCTTCCGCTGGTTGAAGGAACTGTATTGGTACTACATATTTTCGGATTCTTCGCCATCTTCATCACCCTTTGGGTTCTCGCTCCCCGTAGCGAACCAAGCGACGTGTTTGGCCAATTCCAGGACAACGCCGGATGGGGTAACGTTGGCCTTGCGTGTTTGGTCGGACAGCTTGCTCCAATTTTCTCCCTCCTGGGATCTGACGCAGCTACACACATGTCGGAGGAACTTCGAGACGCCGCATACACCCTCCCGCGGGCCATGATCTGGACTGCTGTTTGCAACAGTATACTTGGGTTCTTGATGCTGGTCACGATCTGCTTCTGTCTCGGTGATGTAGAGAGCGTCATCTCGACTGCGACTGGCTACCCGCATATCCAGGTCCTTTACAATGCAACCAACTCGCGCGCCGGGGCGACAGTACTAGCCTCCATTACTGTTATCCTGGCAGTCTTCGGTTGCGTGAACAACGTTGCGACATCTTCCCGCCAACTCTTCGCTTTTGCAAGAGATAACGGTCTACCCTTTGGCGCATTCCTATCCCGAGTCCAGCCAGGTTGGGACATCCCTCTCAACTCAGTGTTGGTGTCATTCGCAGTCGCGATCCTGCTATCTCTCATCAATATTGGCAGCACGGTAGCCTTCAACTCGATCGCGTCGCTCGGCACTTGCGCTCTGCTGTCGTCCTACATCATCTCGATTTCCTGCATGTTCGTCAAGCGATGGCGCAACGAGCCTCTCCTACCTTCGCGTTTCAATCTCGGAAAGGCAGGCATCTGGGTCAACGGCATTGCTGTGGTTTACCTGGCTATCGCATTCATATTCTCATTCTTCCCCAGCTTCCCTCATCCTACTCCGGATCTCATGAACTGGAACATTCTCATCTACGGCGTTGTCATCATCTTCTCCCTGGTGTACTTTATATTCAAGGGAAAGCATGTCTACGTCGGGCCTGTCGAGTACATCAAAAAGGATGTGTGAGCGTCGCGGGCACAATTTCGAAGTTCAACTTAGTATGTTGCATCGAAAAGGAAGAGCAATGAAGCGAGCAGACGAAGATAAGTTTGACCAAATAGTGTATGTTGTTCCCAACGCTCTTGCATCGCAACGCAACGCAACTATACGTCATTAGTACTATCGCCTAGTATTTTATATTATCTACTCGATTTTACTCGTTGTCGTGGTCCCCTTCCACAGTCTCTCGCTCCCAAGTGTCTACTCACCTGGCCCTCCATCTCATCTCATGTTCTCCCAAACCCGCGCAAAAATAACAAAAAGGTTCACCGCCAGCTCCCTCTCCTCTCAACCACCACCCACCCCTCCCGTCCTTCCAAACCAGCAAAAAGAAACTCTCTCGAGCACCGGAAACCTTACACTACACTTCCGTTTTATAGTAACTAAGGTTTTACTGTTTTGCGGCAATGGAATCCCTACACTCAAGTCCAGCCTCCGAACACCATTCGCACCTGGTCACCCACTGTACTATCTGCTGCCCTCAAGCTTTCGTACAGGAGAGTGTAGATCTCATCCGGATGCCTGTGGAATGGTCGTTCTTGAAGGGAATGCCCGTTTTCGGGATTCATATGCTCGCTTAATTTGATTGTTTGGGTAGGTGGAAGCGGCGTGTTTGGTGGGTGAGGGAGGGGAGCACGGCATAGCACTGGGGCGAGAGCTGTGGGTGAAAGCAGCCGGTCACATGATTCCTCACAACCACCTACGCAGACATTGAAATAATAAAATCGATTTGCAATGGGGTATCTATACTACAACAGCAGCCGCAACCAGCGCTGCAAATGCCGCCACAAAACTCATCTGCGCCCGACTCGCTGCACCAGTCGTCGACGTGGGCGCAGCAGAAGTCGTTCCACTTGGGTTATTATTCAAGCCTGGATCCGTTGGCGTCGGCGTCGGAGTCGCACTCGAGCTGGGGCGTGTGGTATTGTTGTTACTGCCATCCACAGCCTTGCCTTGCAGGAGAGACTGTGCAAGTTCCAGCTCCACGCCCGACTCCAGCAAACTGTCACGTTTGGCGATGTTGTAGTAGGTAGTGGTGCCCTTCAACAAGGGAATCAGGGTATCGGCTGTGTGCGGAGCCAGATGCGCTGTGAGTGCGAAGGCGCGCGCTGCCATTTCGTCTTGAGGCGATCCGCAATCGGTGATGGTCTGGTTCGTTCCCTCGGGATATGTACAAGTTACCCAGTAGAGGGGCGAGGTTCCGTTGTCATTGGAGATGAAAGTTGATTCGAGCTTGTCCATGAGGGCGTTGAGACGCTCGTGCCATTTGGAATCGTCACCACCCGTCGTGTTGCGCATCACAGCAGCGCCGTAGATGAAGTTCGCAAGGCTGGAGACGGTTGCCCAGTTGCCCCCATCTTCGCTGGGACCAGTGCAGCTGCCATCATCTTCGATCTTGAGCCAGTCACCAATGAAGAGCTTGGCTTTGTCGGACCATGTGTATTGCTTCTCTGCCCAGTCGGCGAACGTCTCGTTGCCTGTGAATTTATTCAGGCGAGCGGCTAGCAGGAAGTTGTTGGACGCTGTGAACGACGACTTGAAGTTGTAGGCATTTTGGAAGTTGTAGATGTGTTCTCGCAAACCACCGTCACAGTTTTTATCGTCCCAACGCTCAACTTGAACGTCGAAGACGTTCTGGGCTAGCTTTAAGCCGTCAGTGGCGAGCTGCTGTGGATGGTTGTACTCGGCTGCAGACATTGCGGCCAGCGCCCATTGGGCTTGATTCGTGTTGCTCTGGCCTTGAATCAGCACATGATTTGACAAGGTTTGAATAAGTTTCGGCGTACAAGAGTGTTCGTCTGATTCGCAGGCATGAACATGTCATCGTCGCCAGCCTGTGCTTTGACGCCTTCTGCAATAATACCGCCGAATCTGTCGTCTCCGGTCAAATTCGAATATGCGATTAGTGTGTCCCATACTATGGCAGAGTGTTGCCATGGCAGTTCATCGTATGTTCCGTTAGAGGCATTCAAGGCGAACAGTCCAATAGGAGAACCTTCGGGGTTGCTCTGGTATTGCGATAATATTATCGCATTGGCAAGTACTGTGGTTTGCTTCTCGAGTGTGTCTTATGTGCGTGAGCCAAATGATGTAGATCAATGTTTGAAAGTCCTTACTGGTGTTGTTCACAGCAATGTCGACTGGCTGATCAGTCGAATTCTGAGCAAGCGCTGATGAGAATAGAACACTGAGTAAGGGAAAAGCAACCGCGATATATGACTTCATGATGCCGGTGTGAGGGAAAATGAATCGTTAATCAAGAAAGCAGATTTTCAACGAGGCTGTCACCGTATTGAAGGTCATCAACCTAACTATATAATCGCCCGTCCGGTGTGCACCCCAGGTTATTCGCACTAACTACGAGGTCAATGGGGCTCATAATCTACGCCCGAGGCGGATGCGGCGAAGGTCCATGCACTAATGTAAGGCCCTTTCAACTCCAACGAAGGCATTTTGAGTTGGCTGAGCCACGAGAGCCAAGAGTTTGGGGGCCTTCATGGTTTGAGCATGACCGGGGCTCTCGCGCGAAGTCATCTCGCAAAGAACTCTAGTATTAAGCTTAATCGGATGCAATTTCCATAGATCTAAACAATAGCTTTATACCGAGTCCACAAAATTCAAGGTCTATTGAACGTAGGGAAAGCGTATAATGATGATAGAAGGCGCAGGACATCGAGGAAACTGTGGGAAACACAAACTCAGCCCCACGAAACGTTAAACCAAGTTGCCGGGCGCCTTATATTTAGAGGGGCCCCAATGAAGCCTCATCGCAGGCTCTCGGGGCGGCTCGATGCATGCTAAAGGTTAATGTCCGCCGCCAAGCTGCTGCGCCTTCCCATACTTCGTGCAAGCGAGGTATACCGTGAAGAGATTGGTCGATGGGGCCAACTGAAGCGTTTCAAGTAAAAACTGAGGTCATTAGGCGGGCAATCGAAGCACTGCGTCGTTCTAGTGAGTTGAAGTGTAGTGTGTTAAGGGAAGTGAGGGAAGCTGGAGATGACGCGACAAGAACACGCTAAACTATCGCTCTGACCAAGTCGCGTCAATCTTCCCCTCCACATCCATCCACACAGGGACACAGTGATTCGAACACCAACAAATTGAGCTCTCTTGAATTTGTGTAGGAATTGGAACGGTGTATTGGGTATAATGCAAAATCAAGCAGTCTAAACCAAGTGTGACAACAACTGATTCAGCTAAAGTGATCTCCGTGATCACTCTCGCCAACTCTTCTTCCTCCTGCCCTTCCTTGCCTCATGTTCCATCTCCTCCTCTGCTCTTTCTCTTCTTCCTCTCGCTCTTCTCTTAGCTTCTTCTTGCGCTCGTAGACTGCGCGTACTGTTCGTTTCGTTCGCTCAGCACCTGCTTGAAAGTTCGTTCGTGCGAGGCTGACGACCGAGTCGATCTGGTCGGGGCTGTATATGAAGTTCCAAGTGCTCATGAAATCTGATGTCTTAGGGTCGACGCCCTTGACTTTCGGATTAGCGAGGAACGGGAAGTAAACCACAGTGATGCCGGCGTTGGGCTGCATAAGCTCCCAGTCTTCCTCAACAAGCTTGCTTTCCGGAGGTTCGTCCTCGCTTGTTCGCTCTTCAGTACTGCCGACCCATATATTGCAGTAGCTTAGATCGGCTCTTCTGCTCGTCTTCTTTCGTTCAGCGTCCTCCTCTTTGGCTTCCTGCATTTTCCTCTTTGCCTGCTCTTCGGTTGTCGCTTGCGCTTTGTCGAGATCCTGCTGAAGCTCATCCATGGTTTCATCCAAGGGGGGCCAGCCAGCACCAACCGGCCAGCCCTTGATGCCGCGCTGCCGAGCATACCCATCGGCGACTTTGAGCCAATTGTCGGTCTTGACGTCCGCGCTTGCATCAAAAGCGATGAGAATATCAACATTACGGCCTGGCCTCAGCAGAGGATAGATTGGAAGATTGTTGCTCATTCCAGCATCCATCAACTGTAGGTTCTCCGCTTGGACCATGCTCTCGGGACAGGTTTGGGGAAGGTAGTTACGCATGCCTTTAGCGAAGTTAGGGAATGCGGCAGGATCAATCGGATGCACCTTGATGAGGTCGTCGTCACGTTCTGAGATCATCCCATCAAGACCCGAGAAGCCAGTCAAACTCTTGATCGCAGGTCGAATCTCCTTGTAGTAGTGCGACAGAGTAGCACAAAAGGCGCTACCCCATACTCCTAAGAGTAGTGGAGTGCGAATTTCAGGCAATGCCAGACCATTATCCCGCCAGACTGTCCGACCATTGTCGAATTTGCGGCCAACAGCCCATGTCGGTATGCCGGCGTCGAGTTCTTCGCACCAGAACTCGTATGGTGTAAATCTGAATAGTAAGCGAATGGCAAAAACCCAGGGACAGGATGACCTACTCAAACCACTGGAACCAAGCTTCTCGTCGGGCCTTTGCTTCGGCCGCCACAGGATCCTTCATGTCTGACTGCTCCGCCAATGGTATCTCATGGCGGACAGCAGTGTATATTGGCAAGGGATGTGACCCATCGTCAGTGTATCGTCGCTGATTCGAAATCTTGAAGTCGTTTTCGTCTACGGACAATTCACCTTTTGGCACCAACAGCCTGGCACCAAGGAGCAGCCCATAGATGTCAACAATGCCGAAATCTGCATTGGGAACGCCTTTTGCCTTCTCCACGATACCACTCAAGAGATACTTGCTCGTCGGGGCACTAGCCAGAAGTTCGAGTGCGTCAGGAGGGAAAGCGATGTGGACGCCAAGCCTGTTCTTGAGGTGGCGGATAAGCCGCGCATGGCTTCGCTCAGCGACAGAGGAGTAGTACAGTGTCTGGAGCCAGCAGCTACCGCTAACGCCAGCGGTGTATGTTACACAGTCGAACAAGCCTTGCTCGTAAGCCGAAAGATAAGAGGAGGTCCCAGCAACAAGCGCTCGCAGACCTCCACCAGATCCGCACATAGCAATGATCGGTACGTCGTCAGGATGGATCTTGTCTTCGGGTATGTCAAGATACCGAGCAAGCGCTCTCTTGGTGAATAACGCCCGTTTTCCGAGGAACTTCTTCTCTTCCTCACACAGCTCGCTCGAGACTCGGACAGACGCATCCCAGATGATCTCGGGGTTTATTTCCGGGTCGTTCGCCTCGTGCCATATCTCCTCAGCCAGCGATCCTGGTGACATTGACAGCTCGTTCTGCAATTTCGTAACGAAGCCTGGCAAGACTCTGACCCAATCCGGTATCACATAGTCCACGATGGTATCTGGAAGGGAGGATACGGATTTGCCCGCACTCGCGAATTTGCTCGTTATTGTCTGCCATGCGGACTCCTGTGGGCCCGTGTCTATCTCCTCTTCACCCTCATCTTTCACAATGCGTGACTGAGGTGGTGGGTCCTGCTGGCCACTCTTGGTATTGGACGACTTGGGATCGTTGACTTTGTCTTCGGCTTCCTTCGCGCTTGTCGAGGCATCGCGTCGTTGTTCGCTTTGGACCAGGCTTGGGGTCAAGCGTGACCAGGCAGATCCCGAGGAGTCAAGGAGAATCGGGCGCGAGATGGTATGAGGTGCGGAGGGTGAGGCGAGCACGCCTGCTGTGACGGCGGCCAGGAGGCATGGAGGACCGTACAAGAGGCCCAATCGTGTTGCATTGTGACCGTGGAAGGTTTTACTGCGCGAAGATGCCCTGTTCGCCTGTTAGCATGCAAACGACGGCGCCAATGGCTGGATCTCACATACGTTCTTCGCGATCCGCTTGCGCAAAGCTGCCGTAGCTGGGCAGGCCGTGGTCTTCTCAGCCCAGCCATGGCAAAGCGGAAGAAAAAGATGCAAACAAATGAGTGTAAGAAGATAGTTTAGCTAACATTCCGCCCATTGGGCTTAAGGGCCACGGTTCAGCAAGGTTGTACGCGCAGAAAGACTGGGCCATAATTCGGACGTCATGGCGATCAAGTTTTCGCGTCCGGATCGCGTGCCAAGACCCTGTAGTATTAAGAAATCATCTCAACAATTGCCATCGCGATTGTATAGGGACGTACTAGGTTTCAGATAAAGCTCAAACAGGTTCCTGTGGCAAGGAGCCTCTCGGCTGGACGCACATGGCATTGATGTCGATCCGGGCCGTTGACGTGCTTGTTCTGTGGGCGACCACTGCAGACCATGATCGTCGTCTGGGGCTACTTTAGCCCTCCGTGGGGTGGTATCTTAAGCTTCGGACAATGCTTGTTTCTTTCAGCAGTAGACGTGTAAGCGTACAGACTGAAAGCTTTGCGTTTCTTTGGCGGATACACATTGAGACCCTTGAACCCGACTGCAGTGCTCCACTTCTCAGATCGAACTTACCCAGCAAGTTACCGTCACCATCTCATCATAGTACGGACGCTCAAATCGTGCTCTTGATGTGTCGAATAGACGGTTCTCTAAATAGAGTTGACCGATGTAGGCCGCATAGACTGGTTCTTATAACTAACTGAGTGTGGATCCTTGTGGTTTCTTCGTTGAACACCGCTGTCAATCTTCATGTTCTACTAGTGAACAAACAGGCTCCATACCACAGGGGTCTCTGCTCACAGCTCCTGGATTCCTCTCAGTGAGCTAAATTAGATGTAATACACGAGATCAATCAAAAAGCGGGTTTCACTTGGGGACTGAAGGTCATTGTTTGCTTAGTTTCTGATGCCAATTTAATCTCTTTCGATAACACTAGAAGTAAAACCAACACCGTCGAACAGCCCGGGGGTTAAGGAGGTAGCAAGCGGAGTGAATCCATAAGCTGCTGGTGCACCGGGCAACAAGTTACTGGAGCCGGAGTGCTCAGTGAGTATATTGAATATATTCAGCGAACTAGCAGTGTCAGGTTAACATGTCCCGAACTCGATAATGAAGCAGCCAAACTCTGATTGATGAACAGGTGCCAGGAATAGTCATCTCTTCAAGCATGCCCCGTGGAAAGGTCTCTACCCGTGAACTCGGGGGATTATGTGAGCGGGGATGGTCTCGTTGGGGAGAAACAAAGTGCTGCTTTGACAGCTCTCTAGCGCACCCCTGTTCCGTCATAGCAACTCCACAACCCAACCAAGATAACCTCCGCCAGCTTCCCCACTGCCCTGCATCGCCCAACGAGCATACATAAGCATGCTGCGGCGCCGTTCAATTTCCGCCTAGGCTCCGCAATATTCTTTCGTCATTCTTCCAGCAAGAGAGGTCAACACCTGCCCGCGGAGCAGTTACACCACGTGTTGGAGCTCCCGGGAGCTCCCTCAAGGCAGGCACCATGGTCGCGCCACGCAAGGGGGCCTACGCGGAGGAATCCGCTGAGGTGGAGGTGCTATACGCCAACATGGAGAAGATGAAGAGTCTCACGAAGAAGATCCAAGGGTCGCTGAACCGGCTGGAGACGAGCGGCACCATCGTCAACGAAGCGATTGGGCCTGTAATGGGTGATACATCGAGACTGCAGACCGTCAACCTGAGTACGTCTACTGTGATCTTTAAGCTGTTGGAGAGCTCTTTCTGACGTATGCTCAGATATCGACAAAGTCCTCGATGCCATTTCGAACATTCGCGCCCCAGTAGACAAAACGAACCGGGAGGAGCGGATCATTCGAGCTGGGTATGTAGCTGTCGGATTGGCCTTTAATTGTTCTATGCTAACACCTGCGTAGACCCCGGAAAACGAATCTACAAGACTACATCGCGTCTCTCGACCGCACCAACCAAGCCCTCCTCGACCTCCGACAGACCAACCTTCGATCCAACCAGCAGGCCGTGGCCGAGACCAGCGCCCTGGTCAAACTCGGAACGAAACAACTGGAGGATGTGTTTCGTGACATACTGCGGGATGCAACGCGTGCAAAAGTCGAGCCGCTGGAGTACGTCGCAAAGAACAACCCATTCCCACGCATCCCAGAGGATAAGCTCTCGGTTCTGCGGCTCATCAACGCCCACATATCCAACTCAGCTGCACAAGTATCTCAGACCGATATTCGAGAAACCGCAACACAAAGAATCTATGCCGACATTCGTGGCGACTACATCGTGAGCTCGTTACGCAATCTTGCAGCAGCTTCAGTCAGCACAGCTAGGAAAGTCGCCGCGGATGCCTTGTACAGGCCAGGGACCAACGGCATTGGCACATATGCTCAGGGCATGGAAGGACTATTCCTCGCCGAATACGAAAGCATTTGCCCTATCTTCGCGCGCGATGAGTGGGGTCTAGTGTGTACGATGACCTGCCAGCCAGCGCTCGGCGAATTTGACAAGACATTGCGCGAGCTGAATGGTCACATTCTGAAGAATCTGATGACGGACTGCTTCCTTGGCTACGAAATTATCGACATCGTCTCTAAACTATCTATACGGATTGAGACGAAGACCGGTGAACTCAAGCGACCCATCTATGATACGGTGAAGCCTATCCGCGAGACGTCAAAAGCATCGTTAGGCAAGCTACTGGAAGATACACGGGCGCGCATTCAAACGCTTGTCGCGTTACCAATGGATGGAGCGTCCGTACCAGTGACGACTGAGACCATGTCAAGGTTGCAGAATATGACAAATTATCTTTCACCACTGCAGTCCGTCATGACTTCCCTCGGCGACGGCGGGTGGTCAGGCCCCTCTGCCACATCATCATCGACATCCATACCTACGCTGAAGTCGTTCGACGTCGGAGCAGATGGCAAGAAGCTCTTCGCACATTACGCGTCAGACACAATCGATACCTTGCTGCAAAATCTGGAGAGCAAGGCGCGAATACTGCTCAAGGGAAAGAACTTACAAGGAGTCTTCATTGCCAACAATGTCGCCATCATTGACAGGATGATACGGTCCTCTGAGCTGGCGCCTCTTATGGGCGAGTATAGCAACAAACTCGATGGATGGCGAAAGAAGGGTACAGCAATGTACATGGAAGCCTGGCGCGAGCCATCTGGACATCTGCTCGACGTCCAGTATACGAATCGCAGCGGACGGCCGCATTCTGGAGGAGCAGGCGCCACCGACTCAACCGCTATCATCAAGGGCCTGAATTCAAAGGACAAGGACGCTATCAAAGAGAAGTTCAAGAGTTTCAATGCAAGCTTCGACGAGCTCGTAGCCCGGCACAAATCCTACAAGATGGAGCGCGAGGTAAAGGCACAGCTGGGACGAGATGTACAGACCATCCTCGAGCCTTTATACGGCCGCTTCTGGGACAGATATCACGAGATTGATAAAGGTAAAGGCAAGTACGTCAAGTACGACAAGGGCCAACTAGGGGCGACGCTGGCAGGTTTGGCATAATTGGGAGCGTACGGTGTTACGGTTCATTCTTGCAAAATACCCTTGGTTTTACTGTACACTTCAGGCGGGCACCGGAACATGCATGGTTGGATAATAAGTCGGAGAAATGCAGCAGCGCCGCGCCATTGGATATATGCGGTGGGCTGCGTCTCTCCCATCCTTCAGGGGAGCTTGGCACCGCTGGGCCCTGTGGTGCCACGACGCAGCGCGCAGTCGACATTAGCAGAGCAATGATAGAGATACGCCATGACCTGCTGCTGGTTGTCGCATACAAGGAATCGAGCTTTCGTAGCATTAACTGGCAGGCCTTATCATAACTCGGACTGAAGACCTCGAGTTCTCGGACAAGCTGTAGATGTTTGGAAGAAGGTTATGAGTTTGCCAATGCATACGGCTGTGAGCAATTGAGCTTCAGCGACAGTCACGCCGATTTCGACCTTGTAAGGACTGTGAAGCGTTACAAGGTTCGTCTAATTGCAGGCACGTGACCGCTTCCCGTTTGGGCCGGCGACCTGCAGGTGCAACAGAAGGACGCACAAGAAAGCTCCTGCACGCCCACAAACCGTGTCAATTGCCTCTTGCACACCTCTGGCATCTTCTCCTGTGAGCTCTGCTTGTCCTGATACCATTTACTGCACGCCGCGAGCTGAGGGACCGAGAGCGGAGATTTTGTGGTTCGGTAGCGCACATTTCCCAACGTCGCTGGCTGGCGGCCATCCCTGCCCAAGTGCGCGGACGGTCCCCCTTTCCTGCAGCGAAAGTCGAAGCGCAAGCGCACCACGCCTTCCCTCTGCCAACATCGCAGCCTCCACCAGCGACGAAACCACGCCATCGCCGTGTCAGACAGCGACCTCTTCAGTCCATTGCTTGAGGCATTCTCACTCGCAGCAGCAATACCTAACTCACTGGTACGGCGCACGCTCCGGCTCGTTTCACCTCCAAAATCTCCAGATTTAGGCTCGTGTCGCATCTCTATATTGTTTAGCATCAACGACGCTCCCGCCATCATTCATCTGGACAATCTCGCTGACATTGGCATTTTGCTGAGCAGGAGTCCCTCCCTTGACAGCCTTTCCCCACCGTCTGCCGTCTCTCACACGCCATGGGTAAGGAGAACCCCGAGTCGAGCACAACCGTCGAGCTTGGTCACACCCCGCGGGACAGCCGAGCTTCTTTGGGCACCTTGAAGCTGCTCACTGCCATTCCAACGGTTGCAGGCAAGCTCGACGTCAAAGCTGTCACATGCAGCTTCCTCCCAATGCGTCGGCAACGGCTGATCGTGTAACAGCATCCCCCAACGGCGCGAGCCCGGCGGCTCCAACGCGTGCGTCTCCATCGCCGCCCGTCTCTCAGAACGGAGCGCCTCTTGTTGAGCGAAGCAACATGATGGCTAATGGACAGGCCACAGCGCCCCAAACCATCTCCTCCAAAGACCCCAAGGCCGCAGCCCAGGCCGCGAGCGATATGAGGAACATTGTCCGCCGAAAGCTTACGGGATACGTTGGTTTCGCGAACCTGCCCAACCAATGGCACCGCAAGAGCGTGCGCAAAGGCTTCAACTTCAATGTCATGGTAGTCGGTGCGTCAACATTCTGTTCGCGTGGGTGCTGCAAGTCATGAGCTAATCCACTGCATAGGCGAGTCTGGACTCGGCAAGTCTACCCTGGTAAACACGCTCTTCAACACCTCGCTGTACCCACCCAAGGAACGCAAGCCCCCGTCTCTCGACATCTCCAAGACCGTGTCAATACAGTCTATCAGCGCCGATATCGAGGAGAACGGTGTCCGCCTGCGATTGACTGTGGTGGATACTCCTGGGTTTGGCGACTTCATTAACAACGATGAGTCTTGGGAACCAATTGTTAAGAACATTGAGCAGCGGTTCGATGCTTACCTCGATGCCGAGAACAAGGTCAACCGCATGAACATCGTGGACAACCGCATCCACGCTGTGGTCTACTTCATCCAGCCCACTGGCCACTCTCTGAAGCCTTTGGACGTTGAGGTGATGCGGAAGCTACACACCAAGGTCAACCTGATCCCGGTCATCGCCAAGTCTGATACTCTAACAGACGAGGAAATCACCGTCTTCAAGCAGCGAGTAGGTGGCATTTCTGCCCTTTGTTCAAGCCTATGCTAATACGTCGCAGATTCTTTCGGACATCAACTACCACAAGATCCAAATATTCGAAGGCCCTCGCTACGAGCTTGATGACGAGGAGACGATTGCTGAGAACAACGAGATCCTGTCCAAGGTACCCTTCGCCGTTGTTGGTGCCAACGCAGAGGTCAGCACCGCCGATGGTCGTAAGGTTAGGGGCCGCCGCTATCCTTGGGGTGTCATCGAGGTCGACAACGAGGAGCACTGCGACTTTGTCAAGCTCCGCCAGATGCTCATCCGTACACACATGGAAGAGCTTAAGGAGAACACCAACAACGTCCTGTACGAGAACTATCGCTCCGACAAACTGGTCGCCATGGGTGTGCAGCAGGACTCCAGCGTGTTCAAGGAGGTCAACCCTGCGGTCAAGCAGGAAGAGGAGCGCTCGTTGCACGAGGCGAAGCTCCAGAAGATGGAGTTGGAAATGAAGATGGTGTTCCAGCAGAAGGTGGCCGAGAAGGAGAGCAAGCTGCGACAGAGCGAAGAGGAGCTGTACGCTCGACACCGGGAAATGAAGGAGCAGCTAGAGAGACAGCGACAGGAGCTCGAGGAGAAGAAGACGCGCATCGAACAAGGACGGCCGCTCGAGGAGAAGGGCAAGAGGAAGGGTTTCTCCCTCCGCTAAGACGACCCACGACTACGGCGATATGGTGCATATACCCCTCCTGCGATGGACGACTCTTACACCCAAAAAGCCACTTTCTCCCTTCTCTCCTCCCCTTTACAAGACCTTGTTTAATTTGACGCCGCTTGACGATATCACTGGGTGGTGTCGGCAACGGGTAATATACGGTGCAGCGCTCTGGGTAGGCGACGGGCTGGAGCGGGTGTTTTCATATTGGTTAGCTTGCTTCGGTTGTTGATTGATACCAGCAGCATTGCACTCCTTCCTTTTCCCTTGCTTCTCTTTCGAGCTACTCTCTATTATTTAGTAGACGGGCAGCAATAGTTTTGGGGCGAAGTGCGTGGGTGGCAGGGGGCTTCCGTTCATGTATTCTACTCATCATCCTAGTAGTGAAATGGTTTCATTTGTGGGAACAGGCGACCATGACGCGTGAAGTACATCGAGTGGAAACAGAAAACATGAGCGCACACGGCGTGCCCATGCCGGTGAACGGCGGCTGACAATGATCGCCAGGGTGCGGTTCGTCTGGTGGTCGTCATTGGGCGTGTGCGGCTGCTAGCGCGCAGCTGGCGAGCAGCGTGAAGCATTTCGTCACCACGGAACGACTGATTTTCTGGTTTCCCTGCCTGCCCTTTTGTGCCTTCTACAAAGCGCCTGCCTCGCCCCTCTGCTTCCCCTCTACACCGATTTTTCACTGCTACAACCGTCGCAACCAACAACCGCAGATTTCCCAGCCGGTTCACCCCTCTGTAAGTAGAACTCCCGGGCGGACAGTTCCCCGCGTCATAAGGCAGCGCCGGATTACGGTGCCGTGTGCGCAGCCCAGCCACCAGCGAGGTGTTGACAGATTGCACTCTCCACAACCACTCTCGAGAGGACACAACATCAACAGCTGCTGCCTGCATCCTGACTTCGTCCATTGGCCTTCTGTGCGAGCTTTATCGAGCTTTGCTGACATTGCACGTCCTCAGCACACCCCCACACGACCAGCTCGAAATCCCACCATGGCCCCTCCTCCGCCCTCCAACCTGCCTCTGACCCAGCGTCTTGCGGCCCTCGCGCAGACGCTGCAGTTTGCATGGTTCGCCGGGCACGTCACGCTCCTTCTCGCGACTCTGCGTTATAGCTTGTCGTATATCACCTTCAACTTCGGGTCGCGATGGGCGGCGGTCTCTTATCGTGTGGCCTTCATCTCGGCTGCCGTCACGTATGGCATCGTTGTGTACAAGGCGTACCGCGCCCGCATGAGGTCCGGCAAGCAGGGAGGTATTCTGTCTCTAGCTACAGATGAGAACGTGCAATATCTGAGTAAGTCCCGTGTGCCCAACTGCTTTCTGATAGCGTCCAGCTAACGTTGTCCAGTCATGGCGCTGATCTGGCTCTTTTCTCGCCAGATCCCCATGGCCATCCTCCCCTTTGCCGTGTACTCCATCTTCCACGTTGCGACCTACGTTCGTTCCAACTTGCTTCCCACTTTGCAGCCACCACCGCAATCAACCACGCCTGGTGCCAAGCCCAAGTCGTCAGCGGCGTCTGACACCATTGGAAAGTTCGTCAAGGAGTACTACGACGCCAGCATGACCCTGGTCGCCATTCTCGAGATTGGTCTCTGGTTCCGTGTTCTCGGATCTGCTCTACTTTTCCAGAAGGGTTCGTGGATCCTCATCGTGGCCTACACCGTCTTCTTCCGCGCTCGTGCTGCTCAGAGCAACTTCGTCCAGGGTGCCATCAGCCAGTTGACCGCTCGTATCGATGCTCAGCTCGCCAATCAGAGCACGCCTCCTGCTGCGCGACAGGCCTGGGGAACTTTCAAGAACATCATCCAGCAGGCTGCAGACGCAACCGACATCCGCCGCTACGTTGGTGGACAGCAAGGTGCCCCTAAGAAAGCGCAGTAAGCGGCTCAATCGCCTGAGTCCAGCACTGGTCCCCATCCAAAGTCGACAACCAATGTGTTGGGGATTCTTGGCAGGTACTGAATGATGTTCCAAATCGAGACCTATGTATGGCGAGGGCATGGAATACGAATCAATGGCGAAAAGTTATGGAAGTTGACCCGGGTGGGCGTAGGCCAACATATGGAAATACCACGGATACTTCTGCTGAAGTTTGGCCTGGATAGAGATTGATGGGGCGTTTTACGACAGTAGTATCATGGTGGGCGACAGGGCGCTGGATTGGCATTATCGAATAGGCAAGCATTGCAGTAGTCTGTATCCGCTCTTCTCAATGCTATTTCATATATCTTTTTTGATCTTTCACCGGGTCCTCTAGAGGAGCAAAGGCGTTCAGAGGCAGGGCAATCGAAGAAAACCCATGAACAATTGCAGTTGTCTAATGTGAAAGAAAACGAACACTGCTCATGCTGAGAGGCGAGGTTCAACGATGTTCAGGCCCACGCCCATAGGTTTCTATAATGCCTTACTAATCGCTCGCAAATATAGCAACGGCGAAATTTGGTATGTCGCAGGAGGAGGACGCCCCGCGGCGTTACTCGCCTCTGCACCATTTCTCAGCTCGCCCGCCAGCATGTGCTCACCGTGGTCTACGCGTAGACACTCACCCAATGCGCGCTATGGATGAAGCTTCCTCGCCTAAATGCACTCCAACACGTCTTACGCACACTAATATTTGAAGTAGGGATGTCAGATGCGAGCCGCGAACGGGACGAATACCCCACATCTTCCTAAGCCGCGACTCCTCTTCTGAGCCTTGGTACGCCATACTATAGGAAGACATCTGAAGCTACCATGATGGCCCGGCTGCACGAGATACGTACTGTACGAGATGGCTCCCTTTTCGAGCCTTGGTACGAGTTGTTCGCTCCAAACATGGCCGAGGTAGCCGACATGGCGGTGAGCGTGAACGCTGTTCGACGTTGGCGGCAACCTTATCCCTCAACACCTGCATATTGACTTCATGGCGACTTCACAGCCGTATCCGAGAATTTACGCGCTGAACTGAGCGTGGCGTGAGAGCGATGGCGAAGTACGACGGAAGATGCTCGGAATCGGAAGCTCAATCAGCTCTCAAAGTAGCACGCGAGGTCTGTCAGCCACGAGACACAGCTTGGACAGTACCATCTGGATTCGGCACCACACCATGCGAGCCGAGACGCGATGCAGATGAATAGATCTCTCAAACATTTGCACAGATTGCTCCCTTGGTGTTGCCTGATGAAGTGGTTGATGAAAGTCTGGAAATGTGGGGTTAAGGTTATATTGCAAGTCTGGGTGGTTGATATGAGCGTTGCGTGGTCCCTTCCATCCGAACACCATTTTCCTCCAATCCACTCCAACGGACTCCTTCCAGATCTCAACTTCTCGGTTCTGTCCGCTCCCGCCCAAAGTTCAGCCGGCCGGCGAACCGTATACAGCTACGAAAAAGGGCAAATGTCGTGCGAAGGTTGACGGGACGCCTGGTCATACATTTTCTACTCTACTGCTGCATAGTGCGGCGCCAAGGGGTGCGTGCGTTGGGCTGGTAGCTGCTGTTGTGTGTGGTGGCACGGCAAAGACACCGCAAGTACCGCTCTGGCGCGAGCTAAACTGAATCACGTCAGCCGCGTTCACCGTTTGGCTATGGCTTCTAGGGAAGTATATAGGATGCTGGGCACCCTCAGGATGCACCCTTCTGGTTCTTCTCCCTTCGCCGAACGCAAGATATTCGCTCTTTGGTTGAGCATATTGTTTGCTTCCCTTCGCTCTTGCTACGAGACTCTGGAATGACATTTCGACGGCACAACACAACTTTCTTTTGACAGGTGGTTGGCAGAACGCCATGGAATCTCCAGCTCTCTTGGTGGGCAGTATGGACTTCGACAACATGACAGATGAAGAGTTAGACAAGTATTTTGCGAGCTGCGAACCACTTTCGAATCTACCTACACCACCGCCTACGAAAGACTCTCTTTTTGCAGACGTCGTCATCGCCAATTCGATACCGCAACCAGGAATACTACCACAGGCCCTTGAACTAGAAGGTTAGTTGTCCTGTCACGTGTCTCATACACTTTCCAGGTTGTCCCCCTCGGAAGCAACGGCGACTACGCCACTTCCCCTGCAGATGGCATCAACGTTGTCAACTGATCGTCATCCCGAGTTGTCCGCGTCGTCGTCAGCCACTTGCATTCCTCCTTTTGCTCCTGATCCTCCACCAAGTGGACCAATACTGACTATTATTAGCATACGCCACGCAACTTGCAAATTTTGTCCCTCCCAATGTCTCCACATCCCGACCTGCGACCCTGACGATCCGGTCATTCCTGGAGCGAGCAAACCTTCCAGTCGAGGTCGTGGCTTTCTCGGCTTGTATTCTGGATGCGCTTTCCCAGCGTTTCGCGACTTCTTGGCGGGCAGCATGTGCACCTGCAGCTTCAGTCCACTTCCACGGCATGAGCCAGTTTCGACAGCACCCCAATGTCTTCCCCGAGGTCGTTGTTCTAGCTGCCCTGGCGCTCGCGGAAGACTTCTTGCAGGACCGATCCCGATCGAACAAGCACTGGGCGCAGATTGAAGCTAGAGGACTTTTCACCGCTAGGGAAATACAAATCACGAAGACTTGCATCCTGCAAGACATGGACTACGGACTTCTACGGATTACTCAAGAGATGGTTCAGCACATGATGCGGACCATGCAGCGTGGCACTAAGGTCTCTTCCTCAGCTGCCTGCACCAAATCAAGTGCTGCGATCGAGAAGGACGAGCGACGGCCGAAGCTCTCGTTGGATCTGCCAGGCACAGCGGTTTGGAATTATGGTATGCAGACGCCCGAGCCGAGTCCTTAGACCGTGCGACATGGCGGACAGTTGGTGTGTTGCGCAAGTCCCCACGTGGCATGGATTTACAGTACGACCTGGCGTTTTCGACCTTTGGCGTTTATACTGGTACCACGATACCCATTTCTGGACATTTCCTAATATTGTTACACTTGCATTTACTGGCGCTGTATCCTTGGCATAAGAGAGCGTCTCGATATACAGTTTTGGGGACGGAGGGGCGATAGCGTATATTGGAATATTGGTGTTGGTGGGTGTCGACACTGTGCGTGGGGTGGATACCTTGATGGTTGGGTGGCCTGACTTGGGCGCCTGCGGTGCGATTGATCGATTGATTGCATGATACCCTTTTCGGTTGCATCTCTTTGCATATTAGTTCTTCTTCTCATGGCGGTGAGAGGGCGGTAGTACATAGCTTAGCATTTAGTTGCACATAATTGTATAGTTTGCCCTGCATGCTCGTCTTCGATCCTTCACTTGAAAAATATACCCTTCAACGTTGATATCTTGATATCTCGGACCTGCTCTACTCCAAGGGTTTCGGGCGCTATCTGTGCATGTTCAGATGAAACTTAATATATTCTACCTGAGTCCTTACCCAGCAAGCCCATTGCTGCATGCAGAACAGCAACAACGTCCTGAAGGAGGGGCACAAAACTGGTCCGAGCTCCAACGTCTCGCTGTACGTCGACGTAACCGCACAGCTCCCCACCGCTCTCAGCGTTCACGAGTCGCGACTACATGCACCAAGCCCATGCCAGAAACTATTGCACTGCGGGACGAGGACCTACGGCAGCGTTTTGGGAGTCTCTTAACCAGTGACTAATGAGCTAGCGATGGTGTAATCGCGGAAGCTCGACGCGACTACCCCACTTTGTATCAGCGCGCTCACTCCGTGCAGCAAGCTGCATATCCAAGCTCAACAGCTCATTGAACCAGCCAATTCCCCATATCTCTCCAGCCGCCGTCGCCCGCGGACCCTTCCCTGCGATACATACTCTCGGTCATCCTCTCCTGATCTCCGCCGTTGTTGTTGATCCTGCCTCCGGACTCTGCGCCGTAAACACACAGCCGCTGCAGCACACTCAGCCCCGCGGCCTCCCAGCGCTGAAACGCACGACAACACCTGTGCTTGTTGACGGGCGAACGTGTTTATAGAGTGAAAGCTCTCTTGATCCTCGATCCTCGATCCTCAGTCAACAGGGCTCCTTGTTCCTCGATCCCTTGCCCCACTTCTTCCCTCTCCTCTCACAATTCGTCCTTCTACCCCGCCCTCGCCCATTGCTCATAGACACTCCCTTAGCAACTCGTCCTTCAGCCCAATTGATATCATCAGAATGGCTGCCACCGGTCCACCTGCCAGGGAGCGCCGTCCTTCGACGAGCGCTCCTTTGTCTGATCTGAAGGGACCTGTTGGCCCCGGATTCAGCCGGCCGAAGCACAAGCGGACGGTTACAGGCTTTGGACCTGGAGACATCAAGAGCGTCGAAGCTAGTATCCCAGAGCCTCAGCGGGAAGCTTGGAGGAAGTTTGTAAGTGCAGCTCAGAGCTCCTCGTAGCCAATTCGCAATACCAAAAGCCATTCGAGTCGGTCTAACACAACAGCAGATGCCAAAACCTTTCACCACAACCGACGAGTTTCAGAAGGAAGCTGTTCGACACATCGAGACAACACTCGCGCGATCTCTGTTCAACTGCGATGAGGGTGCCGCATACGGAGGAACAGCCCTGGCGTTCAGGGATCGCCTGGTGCTGGACTGGAACAAGACGCAGCAGACTCAGACTTTTGCCGACCCGAAGCGTATCTATTACCTCTCGCTTGAGTTCTTAATGGGACGTGCTCTGGACAATGCCATGCTCAATGTGGAGCAGAAGGACACGGCAGCGAAAGGCCTCGGGGAGCTTGGTTTCCGCATGGAGGATGTCATCTCCCAGGAGCACGACGCTGCTTTGGGTAACGGCGGCCTTGGGCGTCTGGCAGCATGTTTCCTTGACTCAATGGCGTCTCTCAACTACCCAGCCTGGGGCTACGGTTTGCGGTACCGCTATGGTATCTTCAAGCAGGAGATTGTAGATGGCTACCAAGTCGAAGTTCCAGACTACTGGCTTGATTTCAACCCGTGGGAGTTCCAGCGACACGATATCTCCGTCGATATCCAATTCTATGGACATGTGAACCGATGGCAGGATGACGATGGAAAGCAACAGATCTCATGGGAGGGTGGTGAAATTGTTCAGGCTATCGCTTTTGACGTACCAGGTAAGCAGCATTCTCAGAATCTCTGACACATGGTCTGACGATCACAGTTCCTGGATATGCTACTACTACCTGTAACAACCTCCGTTTATGGGGTAGCAAGGCCGCTAGCGGCGAGTTCGACTTCCAGAAATTCAACTCTGGCGAGTATGAGAGCTCAGTTGCCGACCAGCAACGCGCAGAGACCATCTCTGCCGTCCTATATCCAAACGATAAGTGAGTGGCGACCATATGGCTAAACTATGGGATACTGACAGAACCAGCCTCGAGCGCGGAAAGGAGCTTCGTTTGAAGCAGCAGTATTTCTGGTGTGCTGCTTCACTACACGATATTGTGCGCCGATTCAAGAAGTCTAAGCGCGCTTGGAAGGAATTCCCCAGCCAAGTTGCTATCCAACTCAACGACACCCATCCCACACTTGCAATTCCTGAGCTCGTTAGGATCTTGACTGATATTGAAGGCCTGGAATTCGATGAAGCATGGAGCAGTAAGTATCTCGCATGTTTCCCAAAGTTGTCTTAGCTTAACCCTTTCCAGTTGTTCAGAAGACCTTCGGATACACCAACCATACCGTTCTCCCAGAGGCTTTGGAGAAGTGGTCAGTACCACTGATGCAACATCTTCTCCCACGTCACCTCCAGATCATCTACGACATCAACCTTAACTTCCTGCAATTTGTCGAGCGCAACTTCCCCAAAGAGCGCGAACTTCTGGGCCGCGTTTCAATCATCGAGGAATCGAACCCGAAGATGGTCCGCATGGCATACCTGGCGCTTATCGGGTCACACAAGGTTAATGGTGTGGCTGAGCTCCACTCAGATCTCATCAAGACCACCATCTTCAAGGACTTTGTCAAGATCTATGGTCCTGACAAGTTCACCAATGTCACGAACGGTATCACTCCACGACGATGGCTTCACCAAGCGAACCCCCGCCTGTCTGAGCTTATTGCATCCAAGCTTGACGGGCATGGGTTCTTGAAGGACCTGACACTTCTGCACAAGCTTGAGAACTTTGTCGACGACAAGGACTTCCGCAAAGAGTTCCGCGAGATCAAGTACGCCAACAAGGTAAGACTTGCTAAGCTGATCAAGGACACGACTGGTGACACGGTCAACCCTGCTTCGCTCTTCGATGTACAAGTGAAACGTATCCACGAGTACAAACGACAGCAGCTGAACATCTTCGGTGTCATTCACCGTTACCTCAAGCTCAAGGCCATGAGCCCAGAGGAGAGGAAGAAGGTTCAGCCTCGTGTATCCATCTTTGGTGGCAAGGCTGCACCAGGGTACTGGATGGCGAAGACTGTCATCCATCTCATCAACCAAGTCGGGAAGGTTGTCAATCATGACAAGGACATCGGCGATCTGCTCAAGGTCATCTTCCTCGAGGACTACAATGTCAGCAAGGCCGAGATCATTACCCCTGCTAGCGACATCAGCGAGCACATCTCAACTGCTGGTACGGAAGCTTCCGGCACGAGCAACATGAAGTTCTGCCTCAATGGCGGGCTCATCATCGGTACCTGCGACGGTGCGAACATTGAAATCACCCGTGAGATCGGCGAGCAGAACATCTTCCTCTTCGGTAACCTCGCTGAGGATGTAGAGGAACTCCGACACGGTCACCTGTACAACCACTATGAGCTCGACAAGGACCTTGCCGAGGTTTTTGACACCATCCAGAACGGCACCTTTGGCGATGCCGGCGCTTTCTCCGCCCTGGTCAATGGCATCGTGGACCATGGCGACTATTACCTCGTCAGTGACGACTTTGCGTCGTACATCAAGACGCAGGAGCTCATCGACGAGTCTTTCAAGAACACTGAAGAGTGGACCACAAAGGCGATCACGAGTGTTGCCCGCATGGGTTTCTTCTCGTCAGACAGGTGCATTGATGAGTATGCCGACGGTATCTGGAACATCGAGCCTTTGGTTCCGAAGAAGGAAGGGCCTGCGCCTTAGGAGGGCAAAGGTGGCTCCCGACTACAGAGCTGGTTTAGATGGCGCGTGAGAGATGGCAATACAGCCGAATGGGCGTAAGCATGGTCCGTCTAGACGGTATCAAGAAAAGCGTAGATGGCAAGAGGATATTACTTTCTTGTGTGTAGCTTTCTTCGTATATTTCCTCGCGTAGATGCAATATAATGTGATACATCTATCATAATTCTTGGCGGAATTGAAATTTCTACACTCCTTTTAACGAAAACATGCGTCGAGTCTCTTCTTGGTGAATGGATTCGGAGTGATCGCAGAAGGGTAGGTTTTAGCGGCGCCTGCGCCCGATCAAGTTCTCAGCCACAGCCCGCTCCCAATCAAGACGCGTCGCAACGTCGCTGCTGCAACTTGTCCGCTGAGCTGCAGCTAGAGCTCACCACCTCTCCTTTCACAGCACCGCACAACAGCAATGGCGAACAGCCGGTATGATGTGGTAGTCGATGTCGACCAAGAGGTATGGCAGCTCTCAGGTAGTTGAGAGAGGAAATGCTAACGCAGCGCAGGGCGATCTGGGCCACACCGACCTCCAAGAAGATCTCGAATTCCACAGCTCTAGTAAGACCTCCCCAAGCACCTCTGCCTCGAACACGGTGTCGCGATCGATATCAAAACTCTCTACTAACACAGCGACTGATTAGACTTCGACAACAACACCTCCTCCCGCAACAAAATCCAACCAGACACCACCTCCGGCTTCCTCCCGGGCCCAGCCTCCTCCACCCCGCGCTCCTCCCAAAAACACTACCTCTGGTCCCTCTCCTTCTACGCGCAAGCCTTCGACGTCGACACCAACGAGGTCCTGCGCCGCTGCCAAGCCGCCATTTACCCGCGCGCAAACTTCCTCGACGTCCTTGAAGGCAACCCAGACCTGTACGGCCCGGTCTGGATCGCGACGACGGTCGTCGTGATACTGTTCTTGACCGGCACGATTAGTCAGTACTTGGCGTATAATGGGAAAGATCATTTCAGCTATAATTTCAAGCTGTTGAGTGGCGGCGCGGGGCTGATTTATGGGTATACGGCTTTGGTTCCTGTGGGGTTGTGGGGCACGTTGAAGTGGTTTGGGAGTGAGAGTGCGAATCTTTTGGAGTGTGTGAGTTTGTATGGGTATAGTAATTTGATATGGATCCCGGTTGCGCTGATTAGTTGGTCGAATATACCGAGTAAGTACCCTCCTCAATCCTGTGTATGGGTTGTGATAGCAAGCTGGGGATGCTGACATTGAATCCTAGTACTCAACTTCGTCTTCGTCGCTCTCGGCTTTGCGGCCTCGGCGTTCTTCCTCCTGCGGAACTTGTATCCGATTCTCTCGGCGACGGATAAGCAGACGAGCAAGATCCTCCTCATCGTCGTTGTGGCGCTGCATGCGGGTCTGGCGATTGCGATCAAGGTCCTTTTCTTTGCTAGCGGGAGCCCGTTATCGAAGGATAAGCCGAAGGACGGTGGGGATGATAAGAAGGGTGATATGGTCAGGATGCTTTTTGGTATCTAATTATGAAGTGGGAAGAGCCAGGGGTTGAGGAGGAGGGAGGAGGCGTGTATGAATACTTTCGATTCGAGGATAGATTCTTGAGGCGTGTATAGATACCACGCGTACCTTTTCAATGGGATGCATTCCCGGCTGTTTCTTCTCGTAATGATTGATCTCCAATCAAGTTCTGTCACCGAACATCCTCTTCCCCAAGCATGCCATATGTATTACCTTTTCATCGCTCACTCCCAACTGTTGGACAAGATACAGATCCTCATTGGAATCCACTGGCCTCTGTAACGCAACCAGTCGTATCCATTCCCTCGACTACCTCCCTTGACAAGCTACCCGAAGTGCACCCAGACTTTTGATCATGGCCAGCAGCAACAAGGCAATCTATTGTGCACTACAGGATTTCACTTTAGAAGGAGCATTGTAGAGCTTGAATAGGCTGAGAGATGAATGATAGCATTATTGACCTACATTAAAACAGCGCTGCCATATGTGCGGCTTTGTCACTGAGGCCGCATTCACTGCAATTTTTAGCGTCGAAGAGGAGTTGAAGGACAAGGTTGTTCACCGGTCGGACCCGATGGAGCGGTTAATTGGCGATGTCATCATCAGCATAATTCTCATAATCACTGCAATCTTTAGCGCGAGAGAGGAGTCTACATGCAAGGCTGTTGACCGGTCGTGCTGCAAGCCTTTCGAACTAGGCTACTTCTGGACCATATAGTGACCTGACATAACTTTATCTACGTAGTCATGGCTTCTGGCCACTCGTTGCCCGTTTGCACTGCAATCTTTAGCGTAGCAGAGAGGTTAAGTGGCATAAGGCTATTAGCAGCTTCCTGTGAGTGCTTCCCGCCTTTTCTTCTTTGCGTACCGTCACCATGATTCAGGTCTTTTAGTTGTCGTGCTTTAGAAGGATCGGATTTGAAGATGTGCTCAGAAGTTTACAAAGAAAATTGAGGAAAGAGGATGAGACTGCTCTCCGGCATATCTATCGAGCTCGTTTTATTCTCGCCGTCCGTTTCGTCGAGGAACGCTGTTTGACGACACTGCATCCTGCGGCAGATCTGTTAGCAAGGCCCTAGGCCCATATGACTTCGCCAAGCCAGCTGTACGGCAATCCCTAAGACCGCAGAAGAGCTATGTTGTGATTCATATTCATTGATCATGCGGCTGCAGCAGACTGCAGGAATGGCCCATTCTATCAGCCAATTGATGGAAGTACTGCAGGACAATGCTGTTGACCGATGGAACCAAGAGCTTTGCCATTGGATCACAGCGACTCAAAATTCTGGAAGAACAGGGTTGATCCTAGGAGTGCAAATCCCTACGGAAGTCTTGGTTTCAGTTGCCTTGAATTTGCCTTTCTTACACTGCAATACTTAGCGTTGTAGAGTTATTCAAGGTGGGGAGTACTGGATCTAGAAACCGACCTGAATCGCCTTTTTCGAACAGTATAGAGTGAGGTAATTTACACGCATTCATTGGGCGTGAGAGCGGTTGAATTAAATTACAACTCCACTGATTCAAGATCGAGCTCGTAACATAAGTGAGGAGGATATGCTGCTTGATTGTCCATAATGCTTCACTTTGGGAGCCATATTTGTATTGTCCTATTTTGATCTTTACCTTCGCTACAAAAGATACGAGACTGTGCTGCTGGGAGTTCAAATCTGGACAGTCCTAGAGACCCAATTAGTAAGGGAAGGGTTGTTTCTTTAATCATATCATTCGGATGGGTGAAGATTCAAGCTGTTGCATAAATTGTGGCGCTGAGATCACACTGACTGAGGATGAGGCTGTAAAACGCATTTGCGAAATCAATGTGAATTATCAGAACATCTATTACCATGGTATAATCCCTATGTTGCGCAAAGGTTTTATCTGACGTGCCGTAGGTACCGGTTGCAGGAAGGAAAGCAAGGACCCCTCAATGCTCACACAAATTATAGGCATCGAAGTTACCCTCGACCGTGTCCACAAACGTAGTACGCTCCTGCATCAACTCTAGTCTGTACCTTTTAGCTTCTTCCAAACTCATCGTGCCTTCTCTGTCACAGCCTTGCCCATCCTCGAACCATTCGCTTTGCTGTGGTGGCACGTTCGCCGTCGAAGCGATACGACAATGCGGATCTACCAACCAGAGCACCAAGTACCTCCGATGTCCAGACTTCGTCTTATCAACCAAACTAAACGGGTCCACCTTGTGCTGCAATGTGTTCGGAAAAGCTATCAATCGGCCTTCCTGCGTCTTGATACTTCCGACTTCCTGTACCGCAGGCTCATCCCACATAGTGAGGGTGCCGAATGTAACCGCGAGGGGATCATGGTCGCTTTGTTCGTACTCCAAGCCCCTTTCATCCAACTTTGCTTCGGTACGAAACCTTATCCTCGATTCCGTGACATTGTCGACGTCATAGTAGTAGATTGAGGTCGCGACGATGTGTTCGTTCAGCATTCCTTCCAAATGCCAGCTGCCACCAGGATAGTCAGGTTTATCTGGTGATAGTTCGATGGACGAGAGCTTAACTATAACCTGGAGACCCTGCTTTCGGAACTCTTCTTCGAGCTTTGTTACGTATTCGCCTCGCTTTGGCCCAGAAAGAATATCGACAGTCTTGCCTTGCAGCCACTCCCCATAATTATGAGGAGGTCCATCACCGGGCTCAGGGTGAACGATTTTTCGTACTCGGAACCACTTGTCTTGCAGGGCTTGATAGGCCTCGTCTTCTGTCCAGTCTTCCTCATTCTGAGGCAAATTATGCCTTGGACCGTAGTGGAATCGTTCATCCGCATCAGGTTTCTCTGGCATGGCCAAGTACTCCTTGACCTTTGAAATCATCTGTTTGTGCATACCAACGACTTCAGTGTTTGCGTAAACGTCGTGGAACCATTCTGGCTCGTTGGGTGGATCGGTGAGCCCTGTGTTTGTTGAGACGCGTAGGCTTGCGCAGCCATAACCCTTTACCAGGACCGAGTTCCAGAGAGGTATTGATTTGGAGATGAATGCCTCGATGACTTTGTATAGTGGTTGGTGATGGTTTGGATGTAGATTGTTGATGTAAGATGTAATGTTGACGTCTGTGCCTGTCCCTCCGACGAATTTGACCTCCGAAGGCAGCCACTGGAATCTCGTCGACCACAAGGTCTTGTTATCCAGCTCTGATTTGTAGCCCATGCCTTCCCTTCTTTCAGGGATGTCATGCTCTGTTTGCGTGACTACGCCTTTTCCTGTTGAGCGTGTGCAGTCTTGAAGTCCGACAACGCCTGTTGGCAGTACACGGGTCTTGCCATACACCAGAGGAAATAGTGACGGATGAACAAGGTTCAAGACCTGGTCGTCAGACTTCGGATGCCAGTCTTTCTTCTCGTCGAAAACATCCAGCAAAGGCTGAACGGCCGTCCTAAGCTCTACCATCTGCTGGTGCGAGATGATGCTGTCGCTCTTGGCGCATGTAGATGCACTTTCTAGAGTCCTCACAAAGCCATCTCTTTGGAACTCTTTCGCCTTCTCGCGCAACTCTGTCATGCACCAGTCAAACGCCTTTTCGCTAACCAATTCGTCTGCGAAAGTCCCAACTTCTGCGCGCCACTTCTCCACAATATGCTCATCAAAGACTTTCTGTTCCCACCTTTTCTTGTCCGTAACCGTATCCATGAACTTCAACATCGCAATCTCTCTGGCAGTCATCCGGTCTGCAGAAAAGTCGTTCGCTCCATGTCGAAAGCGCCACGTGATCGGCCAAAAACTTTGCCAACTTCCCTGTAGTTCAAGATCGATAGGTTGGCCAAAGCCTGGTACTTTGAGCGGTGCGGTACCATCGTTGACGAAGTCGGGAACGTCGAGGCCAGGTTTCACCTTGTCGGCTTCATCGGGGACTTTGACGGGTTCGAGATCGACGCCGGGAGGCCAAGTGTTCCAGTGCCAGTACCTTCGTTGCACGAGTGGCGCTATGCGCCTCAGTCGCGAGATGATCATTTGTTCATGTTGATAGCTGATGGGAAGTCGCAGATGGTGATGGGTTAGGCAACGACTAGCGAGCTCTGATAGGGGTAAATCCTACGCTAAGCTGGATTGGACCGTGCTGTGTATACCTACAACAGCTGGCCCACGGTAGGTGAGGGAAACGAAGACCTATATCCATGGAGATACTCGTACCTAGAGTTCTTCTGTCCGAAGACGAAGGAATCCCGATCCGCGATAGTGCTCCTGTCGAAGACGGCACTTTTCCGACACTTAACCTAATGAGGCTAGCGCAAGCTGACCGGGCATTATGAAACGCGTTCTTTCTGGTTATCACTTTCGCCATATACGCTGTTTGACCGCTTTTGAGAGGAATCTATAATCTTGAATGTCTTGCCAGAAGGAGACAAAGCGAGATGAGCTACCTAGTGACTGGAAACTTTCCTTCTCCCAAAGAGAGTACGTACATATTTCATCTTATCTTATCTCATCTCATAACAGTATAGCACCTCCAACTCCAAAAACAAACTCAGTATCCTTCCTAGACAGAGTCTGCGTCATTATAGTTCGAACTATTCACACTCTTCGTCTCATGCTCGACGAGAGACTTGTCCGGCTCCGACTCACTCTTCATGAGCGAGTCGGTGAGGAAGCGAGCAAATGAGTCGAGCCTCTTACGCTTCGGGCTGCCGATGGTTGGAGGTGCGTTCTCAGAAGGCTTCGTGTTGGAGTCTTGGGATGTGAAGAGGCTGCGGAAAGAACCGAGGCAGGAGACGATGAGTGCTGTGGTATATGTGTCAGCCGAAAAATTCTATGCAACATGAAGAGCGAGGACTAGTCGGGAAAAAGATGGTGTCGTGGGATGTAAGAGGGGAACTTACCAGCACCAGCCTCCACGTTACTCCAACCATAAAGCCAAGTCATGTCCGAAGTGCCCGATTCCGACAAGACCGATACCCGGATTATAGCAACTGTCACCGTAATGATCGTGACGCAGAAGACAGCACCTAGCGCAAGCTTTCTCCTCGTACTAATGCGAACCTTCCAGAGCATGGTGATTGGGATACAAGTGACTATTTCCTTATCAGTACCTTCCATCCTAACGTGCAAACGGCAAGGGTATATCGACTCACTCAAAATATCCGTAACAACATCCAGAACGCAATTCGCAACAAGTGTGTGGCGTTGGTAGTTGATCGACTTCCGCCCTTGACAGTGCGTCGAGATCTCCGCCAAAGGCTTCACCAGACAATCATATTCGATATCTCCGATGCAGACAAACCACGACGCGACCGTAAGAGCGAAGATGCCCCACCAGAAATACGCCCAACGCCCAATTGCATGTCTATACAATCTTCTGAAGAAGAACAAGAAAGACAGCTTAATCGACCACAAGCTTGTGTAGAAGAGGAAGATGAAGGCCGCAGTGCCCTTCAAAAAGTGCTCAAACTTCGATTCGAAGTCTGCAGGTGGCATCACCCAACCTCGGAGGACACGCGGGTAGAGGTACATGGGTCCATGGATGATTTGCCACATGATGGCGTTGGCAAACACGATGAGCCAGGCGAAGAAGACGAATGCATCTTCGAGGAAGAGTTGGCGGAAGGTCTTGATTCGTAGTCCGAATCGAAAGGCGACGAGGACGGTGCCGATGCTGAAGCCTCCCCATACGATGCCCTGATTGAGAGTGAGTATGTAGTCAAATAAGGATGTCAAAATCTGGCTTTGTACGTACCATGAATGCATCCTCGCTGAAGTGTGGCAGAGGAATCAAGGGCGGTGCTGCTTGAGCTTGAGGCATCTTGCCAGTACAGTGTCGTGATCGCAAAACCTTCGAACAACTCAAAGGAAGAAGCTCTCTTCAATGAATCTTCACACTTTCAGTCGAAGAAATCCAGAAAACCTCTCCTCGCAGTCAGCCTAACCCCCCATCGCGGCACCCGTCTCACTATTAAACACCGCCCCAAGACCCTCCCTCCATCCACACCGCGGAGACAGCTGCCACGCCATCACCGGCGCATATCCTCGACCCTGGCTACGACACCACCCGTCTGCATGCCCGGTAAGCCACCTTCCACCTTTTCAGCCCACTACTGCAGACTAAATTCTACAGTCAGATTATCGCGCGAGAGCTGCTATCGTGAGCTTTCAAGGTTAATGCAAGGGCATGCAATATCAGACCCCTGCCCAGGCGTCTCGCACGTAGCTAGCGCTTCACTAGCGCGTCGGGTATGTCGCGATGCTCGATTAGGAAACGGTCTTAGACGAGGCGCTTGCGTGTGGCGCTGGTCATTGGTGGGGCGTAAGATCCTTCGGAGACCGAAGGGGTGGGGAACGCCTCGTCAGCGCGTAGATTGCAGAACGGGGATTGCCGCGGTGAAGACGTTTGGGGTGAGGGATGGTTATGGCGCTTGCTTGGGTGCGATGCGTTAGGAAATCGCTGTGTCTCGGACTCCATGGTGCGGGACGGGAAAGGAGGCGTGCGTTTTCCTCTCCAAACCCGCGCCTTTGCCGAGAAATCGGGACGCCATGAGGATGATCATGGCAATTGTCGTGTAAATGAGTCCGTTGTGTATCTCGACGGATTAAGAAGTGATCTATCTTGATACTGAGGTCATGAGAGAGAAATTATAGGAGGAATCTGAGCACGACAGCATCAAATCATCCATGTCGCTTTGTGCGATAGCATAGAATAAGCTCTATCCGATTCGGTGGTATTCTCGTACAAATGTAGAATAGGAGATGGCATCAGCGTCATAATGCTGAGCCCAAGACCGAGCACATATACTCTAGTGTATCTACTAAGAACTCAACGCCTGCAATGCGCAAGCGTTTATAGTACGCAACAACAATATAAACATCAGGTCATCTTCCGTGGCCTCAGGTCAAGAACTAGATCCTGACCATCCTCACACAGACTCACGCCAGGAGACGGTCTCGTGAAGTCCATCTTAGGAAACGGCTGCGGCCGCCCTTTCGCATCAGTCGGTATAGAGATATCGAACCGGTGAATCAGCGCAACAACAAAACTGCAAATCTCCGCTTTGGCAAGATGTCTGCCAGCGCAGTAACTAACGCCTCCACCAAACGGGCGGTATCCAGAATGGTTCGTCAGATTCGGCCGGTTCAGGAAACGCGTAGGGTCAAAGTCTGCGCTGGTCTTGCCCCAGACACTGCTATTGTAGTGCAGTTCGCGGACGGGGATGAGCACGCTGTTCCCGGCTTTGAGACGCATGCCGGACATTGTGACGTCTTCGTTGACGCGACGGATACTTGCTGAGCCGCTAATGAGTCGCAAACATTCGTAGAACGTTGAATTGAGAAGCGGGCAGTGTTTGTCCAGGTATTTTGTGTCGATTGCAGAGCCATTGAGTGCGGGGAGGGTCTCTTGCCGGAGACTTTCAACCAGATCTGGGTTGTAGAGGATGTAGGATGCTGTCCAGAATGCTGCCGAGACGGTGTTGCTGTAGGAGCTGTAAGGTGGTTAGATATCTAGGTAGTTCGTAGGAGGTGGGGTGGAAAGGGATACGCACGCCCAGAGCACCATCAAGAGTAGTGATACTCGACTCTCCTCATCCATCTGGAAAAGCTCCAACGCTTGGATGACTCTCCTGACTGCCCAACCTTCTCCCTGTCTGAACTTTTCAGGCGTGTTGATGCATGCTCTTACCGCTGCATCGATCCTCTTCCTCGCTCTGTGGAGCTTCGGAATGAGAATACTGGGAAAGTTAAAGACATATGCCCAAGCCTTGTCATTCGTAATCGAAAGTTGTTCGACAATACTAGGCTCATACTGAAAGATTAAGTCTCCGAACATGGTCCGAGTCGTTGCTTCTGTAATCACAGTTCGACACATATCCTTGACAGACACGCGCCGCGACTCTGTGCTAGAGTCCAGGACAAACGGGCCGAAAAGTTTATCCCAGGTGAGAGACGCGTTGATCTTGTCGATAACTGAGCTCATCATGGTGTCCAGTCTCTCTCCTGGGAGAAGCTGCATTTTGTATGTGTCCTCAATAACTTCGATGAGACATTTGTTCTGCGGGTTTAGTTCCTTGCTCATGACGGGGTCAAGCTCGCCGGGAAGAGGCTTTCGCCACGAGATCTTTCTTGCTTCTTTTGATAGACCCCAACCATCGAGAAGCATGTCCATATGTCCATGCCAAGAGAATATAGTGGATTTCTTGTAAACATTTGAAACGTCATCTGGGCAAGTGACGACGTAGAGTTGGTCGCCGAGAACTCTGATCGTGAAAGGCTTGTATGCGCGTTTGAAATGTTTGCTAAATTGCTATGAGTTTCGTTCTGGAAGTTAGATAGTAGAAGACTCACATGCCGCGAGACACGAAGGAAGCTGAATCTCCAAACATGGTCCATGAATGGCCTGAGTAAATTGTGAGTCCAAAGTCATCATTAGTATTGCGCAGATTGGTGCACATACCGACAACTAGATCAATGTTAACAGAGAACGCAGCCTGAGTGCCCAATGGAACTTACAGGGAATCCAGTAAGGAATGTCAGGAGGCTTCTCCGGATGAAGAAGTGGTGAAATGGTGAATGTCCATTGCCACCAACATGTATAGACCAGACCTAAGACACTGAAAAACACATATGGATCGGAAACTAATCTCCAAGGATTCGATAAGAAAGAAGAGAAGGTGGCTTCTATAAGCTCGAGAAGCATGTTGGCGTTGGTTCTGGGAATACTTCTCGTAAGTCGACGTTGTACGAAAGTTGTGAAGTCCCGAACGTTTGGAAGTCTAGCACCAACTGCACTTACTGCATTCCCGCATCCTTAGGTATATAGCTAACATAGCTAGTGGTGACGCTGTACGCCCCCCTCGACTTAGCTAGGAATAGCAGTTTAGTCGGCTCCCCTAAACTTCCAAGCGGAACGCCACGGCTGCCACCCGGGAATCATAGCTCTAGCACTGAGACTAAGCTACAGGTGCTCCGTGCGTTATAGTAGCAGCAGATATCGTGCTCCGGGCTGATTTCGAGCGTAAGAAAGCAATTTGGGGGCTGTTCGGTATCCTGTCCGCAAAAGGTGTTAACGGCGTACCCCACCACTTAGCTCGATCGTCAGCGCCTAGAGAGCGCAATGCAGCGAGGAAAGCCCCGAGCTGAAAGCCTTGTCGAATAGGCCTCGAAATAGCTACACCCTCGCAGCCGACTGACATCAGTAAAACCATTGGCCCCTGCAGCTGAGCGTTTGATGTACAGCCTCAGCCGTGATGGTGCCGTCTGTAAGTCCCCGAGACTAGAGAAGTGCCGCATTGGGCAATGAGAGACTGTAGTCTTTGAGCGACGCAAGCGGGAGCCTTGATAGCCACACATATAAGTCCCGACGTCTCGTCCTAAGCCGTTACCTCTTTCGTCCTCTAATACACGCCTGACGAAACGCGCAACATGTTACTTCATCCGTCTACAGCACCATCTTCTGGCCTCGTTGGCGATACGACAGTACTCCTGCTCCTGGTAGCATGCATTTTCCTCTTTGTCGCACGAGGATTCCGCGCTGGAATCGAGTATTCTGATTGTAGGTTGGCCATCTGTTCGACGGCGAGCTGTTGACGCTAACTAGACTGGCAGACCTGACCCTGGCGACGCTGGTAAGGCTCACAGCGCGAAGCGCCTGCAACGCGCCTAATTCTGATAAATTGCAGGTGATCGTCTGGTATCAGCGAAGACCAGGAGTGGTCCACGTGTTGCTCGATAAGGGAACGGAGGGTTAGGGAATCGGATTAGGGCTGATGGCTGATTCCAGGGATGCGCCGACATGTCAGGGTAGTCTAGACGAATCCCGTGCGACAATTTACAGTAAAGTTACACAGCCCAAATGCGGCGCTGTGCACCCCCGCCTTTCTTCTTTAGTGCCCGCTGTGCCGGCTCCTTCTGCGCCTCTTCCATCACCCGTGCCGCCATTCGCACCAGGGCTGATTCTGCCCCCAACTGTGCCGCTCGCTCGCATTTCACGTTCTTTCAATTGTTGACTGTCGCGTCGCGTCTCCCGCACCTACGTTGTTTCCCGCCCCAGGACTTCGCCTTCACACTCACTCTCGACATGGCCAATCCCGTGCTCATTGCCGTCCTTTTGCTGCCCCTCGGCGTTTTCGTATCGAGCTTATGGGGCGTGTTCCGGAACTATCGCGCGGCGCGAACTATTGGGCTACCCATCATCATCCTGCCGATCAGCCTGACCAACTTACTATGGATGATGCTCGTCCGGCATGTGATGCCGCTGCTTGAGCGCCTGCCGTTTGGCAGCGGTTACTTCACACGCTTCTGCTATACAGGTTGGGAGTTCAAGGACAAGAGCAGAGCTCACGTGGAGTTTGGAGATGCCTTCACATCGGTCACTCCAGGCAAGAATTGGGTCTATCTATGCAATGCCGATGCTGTTACCGAAATTATACGTCGCGAGCGGCAGGGCGAGTTCGCGAGGCCGGTCGAAATGCTTGCTATGCTAGATGTTTTTGGGCCAAACCTCTCAACTGTACGTTATTTAAACAATCTCATCATGCGACCTTGTCAGATTGCACGGCTGATGCCAATTGCCTTTGCTAATTGACGCACAAAGGTCCACGGGAAGGATTGGCAGCGCCAACGCAAATGCACAACAGCAACCTTCAATGAGCACAACAATGCTCTTGTTTGGGACGAATCGCGTCGCCAGGCCCATCAGATGCTGGAGTACTGGATGTCTGCTGGAGAGTCAGGCACTCGCACCACGGCCGACGACGTACGTACGCTAGCTCTCGATGTCCTCCTCTTTGCCGGCTTTGGCAAATCGTTTGACTTCAAGGGCTCGAAGACCAAGGAGAAGTCGACCGGTCCCCTCAGCTACCGAGACGCTCTCGCGCTCATTTTGGAGAACGCGGTCCCAATTCTTGCTATTGGTCCGAAAGTCTTACAGCGACTATCTTTCGTCCCAGGTCTAGGCCGACTCGGTCAAGCGACGATTGAGTTTAAGCAGTACATGGTAGACATGCTCGAAGAGAACAAACACGCGACAGACATTCAGGGCACCCAGGCGAACTTATTGACCTCCCTTGTTCGAGCTGCTGTCGTTGACAAGCAACTATCAGAAGACGAGGTATTCGGCAACATGTTTGTCTTCAATTTCGCTGGTCACGACACTACTGCACACACCCTGGCTTTCACATTTGTACTCCTAGCTGTATATCCTGAAGTGCAAGACTGGATGGCCGAGGAGATCAACAACGTTGTGAACAACAACGGCAGTGAGCAACTGAGCTATGACCTCTTCGCCAGCTTCCCGCGCACACTCGCGATCCTAGTGAGCCCTTTGAAAACTACTACCTCGTAAGGAAAGGTGCTGATTCAATATTTAGCTCGAGACAGTCCGCCTCTTCGACCCCCTCCTCTCCCTCGTCAAAGTCTCCGAATCACGACCCCAGACTCTCACAATCGGCGACAAAGACCACACCCTCCCTACAGGCACCCAAGTGCTTCTGAATCTCAATGCTCTCCAAACACACCCCAAGTACTGGGGCGACGACGGTCACGACTGGCGACCCTCCCGCTGGATCAAGGCCGGTTCAGTTGACGGGCAGGAGGAGCTCATCACTCCAGTCAAAGGCTCTTACCTTCCCTGGGGTGAAGGACTTCGCGCGTGTCCCGGCAAGAAGTTCGCGCAGGTGGAGCATGTGGCAGTCATGGTGGCCATTTTTCGAGAGCATTGTGTTGCACCTGTCAAGCTGGCTGGCGAAGACGACGCTGCAGCTAAAAAGCGTACATTGGATGTCGTGAATGATGCTGGTATGGTCTTGCTGCTGCAGATGTTCCATCCCGAGAAAGCTGCTTTGCAGTGGAGGAAGAGGGTTTGAGGATGGCATAGGCTTTGCCTTGATGTACATGAACATGAACATGAACATGAACATGAACCTGTTTTGTATCATTCTAGCCTGACCTTAGCCATGCATCGCGAAATTTCTAACTTTAATTATTAAATATGTCCTACTCGTATCTCCTCGTGGTCTGGATCATAGCTTGGGACGCAGTGCATTGAACGATCAATTGGGTATTATATCTGTGCCATTTGTGAAAGAAACACTTTATTTACTACATCCCTACACAGATTCCTTCTCTCCCTCAACTTCCCGCTCATGGCTATTCTCCACAGCAGCATCTAGCCTCCTCTGTTCAGCGACCCTCTTCGTATTCAACCACTCCATCCCCAACGTAAACGGGATCGCAGCGGCCGACAAAGCGATCGCCAGATACACAATCCGCACAATCGCCGTATTCCAGATACCCCTCAAAACACGCAGCCGCTCCGCAGTTTTAGCCAGGGCAAGGAGGTTCACAGCGCCTGCTGCGATGACGGCCTGACCCGTAAGACCTGGAAGGGCCTGGGCTACGCGGTCTACTAGCGTGTTGAGAAGGATGGTCTGGCTTATGGCTATTGCTATTGCGCTAGGAAAATGAGGTTAGCTTTGAGTTTGGGAGAGAAAGATGGGGTAGCTCACCCGCCGAGTTGCCATGCGAATACTAGGATAGCTGGAAGTCTGTTAGTCCTGCTTCTCAAACATCGGAGAAAAGGAAGGAATTTTACCATTGCCGATTGGGACATCGTCTTCCCTGCGCTCAGTTAGTATGTGCGATAATTGATAAAGTGGCTTGAACGTACTTCAGCACGACTTGCACAGCGGTATACGGAAGCTGCAGGGCCATACCCATCCCGAGTCCTTGGACGACTAGCGGTGCTGCCCAGGTAATGGTGTTGGAAGTCGGCGTGAGACGGACGAGGAGGGAGACTCCGACCAGGCAAATCAGTTCGCCAGCTAGCATGTATGGAACCTTGCATGAAGGTGTTAGCTGGTGCGAACTCGGATGTTGACTGGGTGTTGATAGCTTACGTAGTATCCGAATTGAGCGACCAAGGCGCCAACAACCACGACAGCGATCGTTTGCGGAAGAATGAGGGCGATGAAACGGACGCCTGCTTGGACTGGGCTTACTCCTTGTACTGTTTGGAAGTAGAAGGGTATGTAGAAGGATATCTGCGCCAGAATTAGCCCTATTCACCGCAATTCAATGGTAATCAAGACTTACCACCTGGACAGTCGCACCCATGAAGAAAAGCACGCCGGCAGACGCCCATATCGATCGTTTTGTCAGGACTCGGAAAGGAATCGCAGCCTCTTCGCCTTTCTTCCACTGAATGAAGCCAAATAGAATAGAAAGCAGACCGAAGCCAACCAACAACCCAATCACAGTAGCCGAATTCCAAGGCTTAGTTTGGCCTCCCCATTGCAATGCCAGAAGAAGGCAAGTTACTGCGCCCAAGAAGACCACACACCCAAACGGATCAAGGTGCTTGATCTTCTTCGACAACGGCAGCATGCGGTTCGCGTTCTTCGTCCCCGGTACTCTTAGAATGAGCAGCAAAACAGCGAAGACGACGCCTCCGATCGGAAGGTTGATCCAGAAACACCATCGCCAGGAAGCATGCTGTGTGAACACACCTCCAAGCACCGGCCCTATACACACGGTGATCGCGAAAACGCTCATCACGAGCCCCATGTACAAAGGCCGCTGTTCGAGTCGCACCACCTGCCCAATGACAGCGAGGACGCCTTGCAGAATACCAGCAGCGGCGAAACCAGCAATTGCGCGCCCGACGATGAACATTTTCGAGTTTGTCGCTGCAGCGCAGAGGAGCGAGCCGACTACCATTTCATCAGCCAAACTCCTCCTCTATAAACTTCCACGATGCAATGGAGGAACGTACCTTCAAAAATAATGATACACACACAAAAGATAACATCAATCTTGAAAAACTTATACAGCGTCCCGAAAGTCGGCTGAAACGCCGTAATCGTGAGTAAGTATGCGGAGCCGTACCAAGCTACATCTTGCAATGCGTGGAATTGCGTTGCGATGATTGGGACGGGGATATTGATGATGTTGATGTCGAGGGCCATAAGGAAGGCGCCCATGAAGAGGGACGCCATCACGATGAACAGCCGCCAGCCAGTGATGTACTCCGAATTCTTTTCGGGAGGCGATGTTGTCGGCTGAAGCTTTTCGGTCGAAGACGTCGCTATTGTCCCCATTGTGGGCTCTAAGGTTTCTGTCGACGACGTCGCTGTCATTACGGTTGTCATTGTGGTCCTGGAGATCGACATACTGCCGTCAATGGAATTGTCGTGGAGGTTGGAGTCGCGATCTGGGGTATGGAGGTGCTGTCGACCAAGCGCAGGGAGAGCTCTGCGCGAGCGCACGGCCATCCTGGTGCTGTCAGGGTATCGCTTTCAGCTCGAGCCGTGTCTCACCCACCTGCACCGTTTCGGACACTACGTTAAATCCCCGGTGGCTGAGAAGGATGCGCTGATCTTGGTTCACCTTCTCTGGGATGGACTGCCGATCGACATGTACCGGGGAATACCAGGGGTGTGGGGACGGCCCCCAAACCAGCATAAGCGACCGGGGGAACGTGCCACCAAATGGTAAAAGTCCCAGGCTAGGTGACTGCTGATCATTGAGCTGACGACCGTTACTGAATGCGGACTGCCAGTATGCCTTACGCGATAATGGATGGGGCACTCGATGATTGGTCTGCTATAGATAGGCGCTGTACCTTGTGTGCTGCGGCGACTATCAGAGAGGTCAAGACGGTCCACGGGTGTGATCAAGTATCTTGCATGCAGATGTGCTATCAAGCATTATGCCAGGGCACATTATTGAAGCTGCGTATATGTCTCCACACCTGGTGCCAGATACCTAGGTAGTGGAAGGCGAACCCAAGTAAGACGGCCGCTCCTCCCGAAGCGCCGACGCTTCACCAGTGCTGACATCTGACTTGAATCCTTTCCGACACACAACACTTATCGTCACTATGCAGGATTCCAACTCCAGATACATTGGCCTAATGAGTTGGTCCACACCATCGTACGCCTTGCTTCTTCTTGTTGTGCTAGGAGCAAACTATCTCTATGCATGGCTTTCGTTCCGCAAAGTCATGCTCGCCAGGGCGCGAGGCGGGTTTGTAGCGCCACCTGTAGTCCCTGATTTCATCCCGCGCATCAGCAACTCGATTCAATTTGTGTGGAATCCAACCGCTTTCGTGAGCCGTATAATGTGAGTGCAATCCTCGAATGTAAAAAAACGTTCGGAGAGTTTACGAGCTCCCGAATCTAACAATCGAGCAGCCACTTTGCTTCGAAGGAACACCAAAATGCAGTTCGTCTGGATGTTGGGCCAAAGAGCCTCTATGTCATTCAAGGAGCAGACAATATACGCGGTCTGTGGAAGAGATCATCAGCTTTATCGTCGAGCGCCAACTTGTACTGGCCTTTGATGACATTGTTCGGTTTGGCCGAGAAATTGGCTAGAAATTACCTTGTTGAAGATTCCGTCGTTGATGGAAAAGATGACCCAGCCACCAGCAAACACATTGGATCTATCAGCCATCATCTCATCGCCGGCTTCTTGACTGGACCCGGTCTTTCACGCCTCTGGGGGCGATATGAGAAAGAGCTCGGGGAGCATTTTGCGCAAGCCTCCAAACAAGAGAGCAGTGGTTGGATTGAACAGGACGATTTCACTGATCTTTTCGCGATCGACTTCACGAAGCTGTCCCTCCGCGCTCTTGTTGGACCCGTTTTGCTGCAACTAGATCCCGACTTCCCGCGCCGATTTCAGGAGTATAGTTACGCACTGCCTCATCTGCTTCGGGGAGAGCCGCGTTGGTGGTCGCCGAAGCCGTATCAGGTACGCGACTCGCTCGTCACTAGCATAAAGAAGTGGCATGAATTTGCGAGGGAAAACTTCACCCCTGATAGTGTTGCCCCCGATGGTGATGAGGATCCGTATTGGGGCTGCGCATTCTTCCGAAAGAGGCAAGAAGTTCTGGGTGGCATCTATGAGCAGGACTACGATGCTCTCGCGTCCGAGGACTTTGGCTTCATCTATGGGTGAGCATGAACTCGAATTGCTCGCATTGAAACATCTTACTAAAAGTATCAAGCTCCCATCACAACGTCACATTCGCCTCTTTCTGGGTCGCGTTTGAAGTCTACCGAAACGCAACCCTCCTCGCCCGCGTTCGTTCAGAGATCTCAGCCAGCACATCCGCAACATCATCAACAGGATTCGACGTCGACAAACTCTGCAAGAGCCCACTACTTCAATCTATCTGGGCTGAAACTATGCGTCTCCGTGTGCACATCTTTAACACACGCAACACGCGAAACGAAGAGCACAACATCAATAACTGGATCATCCCAAAGAACTCCACCGTATTCCTGACTTCGACACCTGCGCACATGGACGAGAGCGAGTGGAATACGGGTGAAAATAACGAGTACCCACTCGACACGTTCTGGGCAGAGCGTTTCATCAAATATCCAAATAATCCACACAGCGGACCGATGCGCAAATGTGCAACCAATTCCGGTGCAGATTCTGAAGGGCAGCCATACTACTACTTCGATGCTTCGATGGTGGGATCCTGGATCCCGTTCGGAGGAGGTCCATACAAATGTCCCGGGCGACACTTTGCGAAACGTGAAGCTCTGATGTTGTGTGCGTTGCTTGTTTCCAACTTTGATATTGAGCTGATTGGCGACGGGGACGATGTCAAGATGGACTGGAGGACGTGTGGGTTGGGGACATTGAAACCGGACAGGAAGATCAGGTATCGTATACGGAAGAGGTCTGTGTAGTCTATTCAAAAGTTTAATATTTTGATTTGGAGGTATTTATCTCTGGATCTGGATGGTGAAGGAGTAGGATAGGTTCCAGATTGTACTGATGAGCGCGAGAAACTGTATTCGTTCCTTGATTCTGCTCGGACTGATTAGGGCGGGCTTCATACGTGGAGGTAACACATAATAATTAAAACAAGGTCATTCAGGGACCGGTCCTTTTCTCTAAAGTATATCTATCTATTGTTAGATTACGTAACCTTTCAGAAACGCGGTGCTTTCAACATCATCCACGAACCTTGACATGTTGATTGACTCCAGAAACAAGACCTCCCTGGCCTCACTTTAAGTTAGGCGTTTTAGGTGGGATACGATTAATCTCCTTGAGTACCTAGGTAGGTAGCAATCGCACTAACCCGATTGGGTAGGAACATATGTTCTATTCGAGATCTTCACCAACCCGCTCCATCTTAATCAATACAATCTCTTGAGTCTCGAGCTTGTATGCGATTTCCACACACGTGCAAGCTCAATTGATTTCAAAATCCCAGATTCTACAAGACTAACCAAGCTTCTCCCGATATCTCCGAACGCGTGGATACACCACCAGGGTCAGTCCATAACGACTCGTTGTCTCTACGAGAATATCCTCGAGTATGTGGGATTATACCCAAGATAGTTTGGATGCACTGTAAGAGAGGGATCAGATCGTGCGAAGGACGCACGACGTACTCGTACATTACGTCATGATAATGCGGACCTCAAGTGGACCTCTCCACGAGCCTCATCTCTTCAAGCGGCTACCCAAGTCGGTATGCAGTTATATAAATGCAACCTACCCGTCTGAAATATCTCTTACGATACCATCAGACCCTCTCGAGATTTAGAAAGATGGGTTCAATTCCAGTCATGCTCTGCGGCAAGAATCCAACGATGGCGTCGAATTTCTCGGACGCGATGAAGCCCGAATACGACGGTTAGTAACCCGATACTCCTGTTGGATATAACTGATGGTGATCTGGTGCTTAGTTGTACATGTTTGCCATTCGCTAGAAGCTTTCAAAACCGAGATCCCTGCTCTTGTCAACCGCACATCGCCACCCAAGCCATCATCGGGCATGGGAAGCAATAACGATCAGGCGGCCCATGATTATCAGGTTCCAAAAGCCATAGTCGTCGGCAAAGGTTTCAGCGAAGACGAAATCAAAGAGATGCAGAGCATCGAGAGTCTGAAAGGGAAGGTTGTCTGGTTGTTACCTGATACGGGGAAGTTCACGTGGGGTATGATTGGGAAGGCTGTTGTGACAGGCGGCACGGCGTTGCCGGGTGTTATTGCTGAGAGGGCGAAGAAGTGCTTGGAGAGTAATGGGATGGTTGCTGGGAAGGAACGGGACGGTGATGACGTGGGTGGTGGGGAGGAGAGTAAGGTTTGGTATTTCTGAGAAGGTTCTTATGGCGTTGAAGTGTCAAGTTGCAGGTGCGTGACTGGAGGCTCAAGTCTGACCATGAATTATGACCGAGTCTGTCGATTGCCTCTTGCATCGCGGAGGTGTAGTATCATGGTGTGGCGATTGCTGCTATCAATCTCCATACTTATACCGAGAGCAAGCGGGCGGGACAGATCCTAGAGCGCCGGATCCAGATTCTTTGCTATTCTGGGAGAATCGTATGGGGCAATCTTGTATGATAGGTGCTCAATTCCATAGTCAAGTCGTCGTTGGGACGGGTATACTTCGTCAGAGCAGCTCAGTATTTGCGGACAGTTCTGATTAGACGTTTGCATAAAAGCATATCCGCGCATAGCCTGCCCACTCACTGCTCGAGTATAATCGCAGTATAAAGAGCGGACTGCGTCTTTCAAGCAACAATGCAACCTGAGAGGACATTCGGTAGTCTAACTGGAAGGGCATCTCTGGGCTTTGACATCTTTGGAGAGTATGAAGAAGCGGTGAATCGATACTCGGAGGTGCAAGTGTGGTGTCCGTGGCTCCTGCCGCGATCGTGCAGGTGGTTGGGTGAATAGGTTAGGAGGTAAGTTGACCCGCTCCGGCCGATGGCTTCTTTGCCGAGGCTAACTGGATGACCTGATGCTTTGCAAAGTCATCGAGAGAGCTCGCCATGCTGTTCCCACGAGGCACCTCGAATACTCGCAACCATGTCGATTCCGACGGAAATGCCCACTCGGGTCCTCATTGTTGGCGCGGGCGCCATTGGGGCTTTCTACGCCTCACGCTTAGCCCAAGTTGAAGATACCTACGTCTCTGTCATCTGTCGATCCAACTACAGCGCCGTCAAAGCCAACGGCTTCAACATATCCTCCCCGCAGTACGGCGACTACACATTCACGCCCTTCGATACCTTTGCGAATCCGGAGGAGGCGCGTAACAGCGGGACACAATGGGACTACATCATAGTGAGCACGAAGGCATTGCCCGACGTCAGCGACGATTCGGAGATACTGGAAGGCCTCGTGTCTGACGCGACAGCAATTGTGCTCATACAGAATGGCTTGGGCGTGGAGCTTCCGTATGCGAAGCGGTTCCCGAGGGCTGCGATATGTAGCGCCGTCACGATCGCAAGTTGCGCGCAGCCGAGCCACGGCCAGATCACGCACAATCGCTGGACGCGCATCAACAGCGGGCCCTGGCTGCCTCACCTAGATACGGGCAGCGCTCAGGCGTCCGACTCTCGAGCTACAGAAGCCAACTACAATTTCATCGAATTGCTCAAGGCTGGTGGCATCAAGGACGCCGACGCTTACGATCATGCGAAGCTGCAACTGGTTCGATGGCACAAGATCGCCATCAACGCTTCAATGAACCCCTCCTCTGTTCTAGCTGGCTGTGCGTCAAACTACGCTATGTCGAATGACAAAGAGGTGTACGCGCATTTGAAGGGTGTCATGGAGGAGGTCTTCGACGTTGCCCCGAAGATACTGGGGAAGCCGTTTCCAAAGGGATTTGCGACAACTGAGCAGATCTTGCGTAGCACCCAGAAGAATACCAGTGGGAGCAAGCCCAGCATGGCGCTGGATTGGGAGCAGGGCAAGACAATGGAGCTGGAAGTCATACTCGGCAATCCCATCAGGATAGCCCGAGAAAGAGGCTTTGAGATGCCTCGGCTTCAGACACTTTACGCGTTGATCCGTATGGCTCAAGAGACGCGCAACCACGCGAAGACGAAGAGCAAGATATAATACACATACTGGAAACACTCCGTTTGATCCGCTCGCACGCATTGCACTATGACGATTCACGCGTCAGTCAAATGTGGATGACTTGAAACGACGCAGGGCTTGTAATCATTCCAGCCCCACCTGTACGAACTGGCCACAGATACACGTCGCTCCCCGAGGATTGTTTCGCCAAGCTCTTGTCTGATGCGACTGGGTAATGCTGCTGGACTTGAAACATTCAATCTCACCTGCTCGCCCCATCAGCCCCCACAGATCTGGGCCAAGTATACCACATAGTAACAGTATTTAAGCAAAATGCAAGTGGTGAATAGCTCTCTATGGCACTTGATCGACACTGCGACTGCACAGCCACATGTTCTCGACAAGTTGTGGGCTTACACCTGTAAGAGGCTCATATCTCATCAAACAGAGTCAAGCACAGATACGATAGGCAGTCCAACCACCCTACCCGCTGTGCACGCTGGGGCATTGCGACATTCCATCAGGATGCCTGTTTCGTCCTTGAATCTTGCCTAGCTTATGTTCACTCAGGCGTTGTCTCCTTGGCTTGCGTAGTGCTTCTCATCATGGACCTCAGCAAGGACTCGGTGTCCTTCGAAGGAACCATCAGCATGACCATTCATCGTCGATATAAGGAGTCCCTTCTTCGCACAAGCCGCATCGCCCACATCTGTCCAGCAGTCTTTACATGCTCATCAATAGCGTAAATTCACCATTCCCTCTTTCAACATGAAGTCCTCCCTCATCCTTGCATCTCTCCTCTCCTTCGCCCTCGCCGGTCCCCTGTCCACTCGCGACGAAGACCCTTGTGCATGCGACTTCTTCTGCGTCGCAGAACTCGAAGCTGTAAGCACCCACCCATACCCTCCTGCACAATCCACGAACCCCAAGACATCATACTGACACATCCAGGGCTGCAAATGCGAAATCGCGTCAAAGAACAAATGCCACGCCGCCCACCAGGCCGCGGGCCTCAATTGCCCTGAACCTAGTATCTCGGAAGCTTGTCAGCCGTTCGCCATTCTGCATGTCTCTGTCACTACTACCACCGCATCGCCTACAGCCACACCAACACCAGCTAAGAAAGGCGAGGAATGCGGCACTTTTCGTGGTGCTGTGTGCGATTCGAATCTGATCTGTGTGGTCGAGGATCCGCTGTGTGCGGACTGCGCGGGTGTGTGTCAGAGCGATCAGTGTAGGGGTATTCAGAATATTGAATGTCCGGGAGGTTGGGAATGTGTTGTTGATGAGGATGTTTGTGGGGAAAATGGGAATGATTGCGCGGGGAGGTGTGAGATAAAGAGTGAGGCGAGGGCTAGACTGTGAGGCGTAGTACGTGTTGGCTGGCAAGATGTATAGCCTTGGATGCATAGTTGGATTTCTTGTTGAAACTTATCCATGCAACTACCTTGCTATATCTCATAGTCTCTTGAAGTAAGACACAGATGGGTTGTACTTTGCAGGAATTTTACAGAATTAGGTAGGGTACCGTACAGTTGCTGTAGGTTTTGTTGGACAGAAGAAATAGAGAAGAATATCTTTTGTGTGACTAGATTAGATCCTTGCAAGCGCAAGAGAAGAATTATCTGCTTTACGACAAGTAGATCCCAAGTTCATTGGTGCAATCAAGTAGCTTGGAAATCAACAGTGTAGAATATTATTTGACAGAAGTTCGGGGTAGAAATTACATGCTGCTTTGCGGTCTGCTTCAACTCGCTGGGTAAGTTGCTATAGAGGAACCGAAAGCGGATTAGCGCAAAACCCAGGTCGCGCTTCCCTCTTCCACGACGCACACCGACACAACGTCAACCTCGACAACTCAACGCACCTGTGCTGGAGCTCAACGCATCTGATACGAATTGATCACCTCTCCTGATGAGACTGCTTATTTCACGAGTACACCATGAGCAGCATGCGATCGATTCCACCACTGTTCCCCACTCGCGAGGACTCCTCGTCCATCGACATGGATGCAATGACGCAGACTTCGTGATCTTGATTCCTTGGATTTAATTCGCGTCAGAAGATGCTCTATTCAATAATCAAGCACTTCTTGATCGCAATGACGAAGACGAAACCGTATTGTTGATCAAGCGTGGACGAACGTCTGTTTGCACCTATGTCAGACGCCTTGGCATAGTCTGCTACTGTAATCACCGTGATAGCATATCACCTGCTGACAAGGCCTAGAAGTGAGCTGTTCTCTTCGTCACTTCAATGAGGAATCCGCCACGACAAACGGACTGGCTCGTGCAGATACCATGTCGGGCCAGATCGAGAAGCCAGCTTCGGAGCATTGTCGAGTTCGGGCCCTTTTCCGATGTCCTTTCCCCGACAATCAATACCTAGCCGGTCTCGCTGCTCTGCATGAGCTTGCGTGGCTCCTTTCTGCGATGTTTGAAGAAATTGGCACAACGGGACGCTCTTGACTGTGCCTATGGGCTGGCTTTTCACTGTCGTATTCATACCGAGTTCCCGAGAACCTATTGGCTCACATCATCCGCTATCTTGGAACTTGCTCAATGTACGCAGATGCATGGTAACGTGCATCAGTCAGTCGATCTCCCATTCTCGGGCATTCACGGATGCGGTGACTTCTGACCCCCACCCGAACATTGTTAATACACAACCTGAGCTTTTACGCAATAGTTATGGTGCTCAGCCCTCGGACATTCACTCTTTATTTGCATTTCATAAGTATCGCTTTCTCCTATATCCTGCTCTAGACCCGATCATACGTTTCACTACCCAACACTCTGACAACTCTCCTCTTGTTCTGAACAACTTCGTTACCAAACGCCTTATTCCTAGCTATCTTAGTTCTCTCAATCAGAAAGAGCAGTGAGCCAAGATGGGGGATCGTCCTCCGGCCATTGCCATCATCGGAAGCGCATGTCGCCTCCCAGGCAATGCGTCCAGCCCCTCTAAACTTTGGCAGCTTCTGCGCGAACCTCGAGATCTCCTCAAAGAGATCCCGCCGGATCGGTTCAACTGGGAAGGATACTACCGACCCGATGGCAAGTACACTTCCACTCGATCCAAAGATGGGTACTGGCTGGAAGAAAACATCCGGCAGTTCGATGCTCAGTTCTTCAGCATCAGCCCCGTTGAAGCTGAATCACTGGATCCTCAGCACCGGCTTCTGCTCGAGAACGTCTACGAAGCCATAGAATCCGCCGGCCTTACTTTCGAAGGTCTTCAAGGCAGCGACACTGGGGTATTCGTCGGCATGATGTCCAATGAATACTATCAGAATGCTAATCAGGATACACATGGCTGTGGCGGTCCTATCCTTAGCACCGGTACTGCTCGCAGTATGGCAGCCAACCGCATCTCCTATACTTTCGACTTTCGAGGACCATCTATGACTCTTGACACGGCATGCTCGTCTAGTATGATGGCTGTACATCTTGCTGTCTCGTCTTTACGTGCCGGCGAGTCGACAGTCGCTTTCGCTTGCGGTAGCCAGCTGAACTTGAGCCCGACTGATCTTCTGACGTTGACGAAAATGACTATGGTCAGCCCCGATGGCCAAAGGTATGTTCCATTTTATAGATGCTCTGACCGATGACTAACGTATATACTAGTAAGATGTGGGATCAATCAGCGAACGGCTACGGCAAGGGCGAAGGCGTTGCCGTAGTATGCTTGAAGCGCTTAGACCTTGCAATCCAAGACGGCGATCACATCGAGTGCATTATCCGCGAAACAGGCACGAACCAAGACGGTCGAACGAAGGGTATCACGATGCCCAGTTCTGAAGCACAAGCCGAACTAATCCGGAAAACATACCTTCGTGCTGGTCTTGATCCCACCACAGCTGATGGGAGGCCCCATTTTTTCGAAGCGCACGGTACGGGCACTGCAGTTGGTGACCCTCTGGAAGCAGAAGCCATCAACGCTGCATTCTTCCCGCCCGAAACCGAGTACTCCGATGACGAGGTTCTATACCTGGGTTCTATCAAGACAATCATCGGTCATACCGAAGGCACAGCGGGCGTTGCAGGTCTACTTAGAGCCGCACTGGCTGTCCGCCATGGAATTATTCCACCTAATCGGCTGTTCCACCGGATGAACCCAGCAGTAGTACCGCACACGAAGCACCTTCGACTTGTTACAGCAGCAAATACCTGGCCAAAGCAACTAGCCGATGGCCCTCGCCGTGCATCAATCAATAGTTTCGGTACGTCCAGTATTCCCCTGATCATCTAACAATGACTTTCACTAACTTAGCCTTTAGGCTTTGGCGGCAGTAACGTGCACATTATCCTCGAAAGCCATGACACTGGCCACGCGGGCCTCTTACCACTTGGGGCCGCTGCGCAAACGCTTTTCACACCATTGATGTTCTCGGCGGCATCGGAGCGTGCGCTTAGAGCCACCTTGGAGAGCTACTTAGAGTATCTCAACGATCTCACCTGTCCGCTATCACTTCGCGATCTTGCTTGGACTCTGCAGTGTCGACGCTCTCAAATGGCCTTTCGGTACGCATTCTCGGTCGCCTCTATCGAGGACCTGAAGCGTCAACTAGGAGCCGCCTTACAGCGTGCGTCTAGCGAGACCTATTCTATTATTGGCACACGGGCAAGTCAGTCTGCTCAACCTACAGTTGTGGGTGTGTTCACAGGGCAGTCAAGTCAATGGGCTACAATGGGCAAAGAACTGATAGACCACTCTGCTTATGCCCGCAAGATCATTGACGACCTTGACATGTCTCTTGCAACGCTTCCAGAATCAGACAGGCCCCGATGGCGGATCGCGGAAGAATTGGCCGCCGTCGGCGAAAGCTCACGAATTAACGAAGCGCTTCTATCCCAGCCGCTGACGACCGCCATCCAAATTCTCCTAGTGAGCCTTCTACGCATCGCGGGGATCAAGTTGGCTGCAGTTGTCGGTCACTCTTCCGGGGAGATCACTGCAGCTTATGCAGCCGGCTTTATCACAGCCTCGGACGCTGTTCGCATCGCTTTTTATCGCGGACTAGGCTCAGCACACACTGCTGGTAAAAATGGCGAACGAGGTGCAATGATGGTGACCGCGATGGCCCACGAAGATGCTGAGAATCTATGCAACCTTCCGGAATTCGAAGGTCGTGTCCGCGTCGCTTGCTACAACAGTCCCACTTCAGTGACCATCTCCGGGGACGAGGAGGTGATAGACTTGCTGACAGCCAAATTGAGCAAGGAGAACCGCTTTGCTCGAAAGTTGCAGGTCAACAAGGCCTATCACTCACATCATATGGAGGGCCGTGCAGACCTGCATTATCGGCTCTTAGAGAAGTGCAGCATTTCGCTACGCGAGCCTCCCGCCAATGCTCCAGTCTGGTTTTCGAGTGCTCTCCCCGGCGAACGAATGGACAGCAGCGAGTCTTTACGTGCGAAATACTGGGTGGACAACGCGGTCAGCCCCGTACGATTCTCCCAGGCTATCACAACTGTGGTATCTGAGTTGGGCATTCCGGACATGTTTATTGAGATCGGCCCGACCTCCAGTCTAGAACGACCCGTAATCGAGACGATTGGAGTGGCTGCTGATGAGCCAAAGATCTACACGAGCTTTCTCAAACGTGGCCGGAACTCTATTGTTTCCTCGTCGGAAGCTTTGGGCGTACTCTGGACACGATTCGGACGAGAAGCCGTTGACCTTGTGAACTATGACCAGCATCTATCGAACGGACCTACACCAGTTCTGGTCAAAGACTTGCCAACCTACCCATGGCAGCACGACAAGGAGTACTGGTGGGAGAGTCGGTTCCTTCGCAACAAATTTCAGGCGAAGATGCCACCTACCGAGTTACTGGGCGAGAAGCTCTCCTTCAGCGGCGAAAACGTGTCCAAGTGGCGTCAATTCTTGAAGCCGAAGGATGTCCCTTGGTTACTGGACCACAAGCTGAACGGCGACGCTGTTCTTCCTGGCGCGGCGTATGTGGCGATGGTAACGGCTGCAGCAGAGCGACTCTTTCGCGAAAAGCTCATTGAGTCCATTGAGATCCAAGACATCGAATGGTTGCTACCCATCGTGTTTTTTGATGAACACACAGCCGTAGAGATCATAGTGACCGTGGCAACGATCGTCTCAGGTGCTCAGCAAGCGACCGCAGACTTTTCCATTGAGTTTTGTGGTCAGCAGCGCAACGATGAACTCAACAAAGCCGCTGGCGGAAAGCTGAATGTTCGCTTTGGACCCGACCCTGATTGGTCATACCCGACCGCATTCTCCAAACCCTCCCACCTCGTGGATGTGCCAATCGATCATCTCTACAGGTCATTTGCGGACCGTGGCTATGGATACACAGGCCCATTTCGAGCAATCACCTCGCTAATGCGACGCATGAACTTTGCAACTGGGAAGATTCGCTGGGCGCCTAACGAAATGATGTTCCATCCAGCGCTACTGGATGCATTGCTTCAAGCTTCTATGGTAGCACTCGCTTTTCCCAGTGATTCTGCTATGCCTGGATTTCGAGTGCCCTTTTCTGCCCGCTCCATCAAGATTTTTCCAGGCCGATGGAAGAATTTCGCGTTATCTGGCAATAGCTTGAACTTTGACGTGGAACAAACAGGACATCATTATTTCGATGGCGTTTTGTACGGCACGAATGAAGAGGGTACAGTCCTGCAGATGGAAGGCTTTCACACCCAACCCTTTCGTATGTCCACCGCAGAGGACGACCTGACTATGTACTCCGAGATGGAGTGGAGGCCCTTCGTCCCAGATTTGAGCTTAATGGAATCCGCCTTTGTACCCAATGCTAATATGCGCAGTCATGCACTCGACCTGGAACGAGCTTCCATCTACTACCTACGAAAGCTCGCCGACGAAGTGTCCTTTCGCGAGGAACAGCGCGTCAACGGTGCTTTGCGACACTTACTGCAAATCACTCGCTTGACGCTCGCAGAAGTACTGCTAGGTTTACATCCTTCGCTGCATAAGGCATGGCTTGAAGATACCGAGGAGGACTTGATGGGAATTGTTCGCCGAAATCCAGACAGCATCGATCTCAAGGCTATTGAAGCCCTAGGCAAGGCCTATGCGGACATCGTGCGCGGTAAAGCAACTGTTCCCACAACCTTGCTCGCGAACAATATGCTTGAGCAGCTCTATACAGAGGGTATCTACCGTCGAGAAGCCAACGGTTGGCTCTCGCACTTTGTTCAAATTCTCACCAATCGATCTCCAAACATGCGTATCCTGGAGATTGGAGCTGGAACTGGTTCTACGACCGAACGTATACTCGATTCGTTGAGTTTCGCGTCTTATACTTTTACTGACGTTTCGTCGCATTCCTTGAAGTCTGCTCAGGACAGGCTGCGCCACCTTGCCGATCGAATGGCATTTAAGACTCTTGATATGGACACAGACTTTGCGCAGCAGGGGTTCCAGGATGCCTCTTACGAGATGGTCATTGCGTGCAATGTGCTTCACGCTTCAAGCGACGTTACATCCGTTCTGAAGCGCATACGTCAGGTGCTGCGTCCGGGAGGCTATCTCCTGTGTCTCGAGCTGTCAGAACAACAACCTCTCAATATGACCTTGTTGTTTGGGGGATTTGAGTCTTGGTGGGCTGGACATCGGAAGGACCGCATCTGGACGCCTGGCCTGTCCGAGAAGCAGTGGAAAGCATACCTCAAAGACAGTGGTTTCGCGGGTATCGATCATATTACACCCATGAATGATCAACTGATCTGCCCACACCGTGTCTTCTGCGCCCAGGCCGTCGACGATATGGTTATGGCACTGCGGAAGCCTCTTGCAAAGTACCCGACTCGGAGTAGCGAGAGCCTTCTGATTATTTGCCCCGACACATCCCGATATTCGACATTACACGCAGGTCTGAAAGAGGAGTTGTCACCCTTCTACCAGGCTGTCCTTTCTATAGGAAGCCTAGAAGCACTCGGTAACCTCTCATCCGTACCTCACTCTATTGTTTGTCTTCTCGAACTTGACTCGCCAATATTCCGAGACATGGACAGCACGAAGTGGGCTGCATTGCAAAAGCTCCTGGGCCAATCCATCAATGTCCTCTGGGTCATGAGTGGCTATAAAGCGGCGAATACCGAAGATGCAGCGTATCTTGGCATGACCATCGGCCTAATTCGCAGTGTACAGAACGAACTGCGTGACCTTCGGTTAGCTATCCTGGATGTCGACAAGCCGGAAAGTCTCCGAGCTCGCTTCTTGGGTGCGGCCATGCTTCGATGGCAACTGCTTGGGCAATGGGCCGCAGAGGGTTGGACTGATGAGGTTCTATTCCCTCACCATCACCTGACTGCACTCGTTGACGGCGTGTTACTCACCCCTTTTGTTGTAAACTCGAAGCGCCTCAACGAACGGTACAATGCGCAACATCGGAAGGTTACCAAGAAGACTTTCCTACGAAATGTACCAATTGGCATCCACTACAACCCTTATAAAGGCCCCATCGGAGAGTATCGACTGCTGGAGGCTCCCCAAGCAAGCACACACAATTCTTTGCGAGGATGTATTCGTGTCGAAATGGTACACTCTACAGTTCACGCCTTCAAGATCGATGATGCGGGTTATTTTCACGCCGGTATAGGCAAGACAAGCAAGGCTGGCTACGTCCTGGTTTTGACCAAAGCATTGGGCTCATCGGTGGAGATCCCGCACAATGCGGTACATCCATGCACCCCAGACGTCACGGGTGCCAAGAAGTACTTGCATGCATTCGCGGCAAGTCTGATTGCTGAGCGTGTTGTGAGCTTCGGGCGCGTCCATGGACCCATTGTTGTCATTTGTTCTGACCATCTGACCTTAGACATGATCCAATTCAAGGCCGCCGCGAGCAACAAGGTAGTCACTTTCGTCACCAGCAACTCTGATTTCGCATCCGGAAAAGCGATATTCTTGCACCATCATAGCCCGGATAACAAGATACGAAAATTGCTCCCTGCAGTCTCAAGCGCACTGGTCAATTTGTCGGACCGAGAGGAAGATGAGAATCTGTTCAACCGCCTGTCGTACACGCTTAGGGGCTCGTGCGACCAGTTCGTAGACACAGCTGATATGTTCAGACACGATGCGAGCTGCAACGACGCCGGTAGATCCACCGACTCCAATGATCAGGCCGCACTGCACAATGCCTTTCAAACATTCCACAACCTGCTTGGTGTCTCACTTGATAGAGCAGATCTGTCCAGCTCAACCCCGTCGGAACTATCGCATCATCCTCTGCAGCCGTTACTGGCGATTCTGGATTGGACTGTAACTGATCACCTCTATGTTCAGGCAGAAATTCCAGATCGCAACCTCCGCCTCGACAGCGAAAAGACATATCTCGTTATCGGGAGCAGTGATACTTCGCGAACACTTTGCGAATGGATGGTTGACAAGGGCGCCAAATACATTGTAATCGCCAGCCGCAACCCAAGCCGACTTCAGGACTGGACTGTCGAGATGTCTGGGAAGGGCGCCCATGTGCAATTGCAGAGCGCAGATGTGACGAATGCAGCATCGATAGGTGCAATGAAGGTAAGGGTCGAGAGGGCCAGCAACGATGGTGCTGTGACGCCACCGTGGGGAGGTGTCATTCATCTGGGTCTCCTCTTGAGGGACAAGGCGTTCCTCAACATGTCGTTCGAAGAGTTTGAAACGGTGGTCGACATCAAGGCCAAAGGCAGCCTAAACCTGCACCAGCAGTTTGCCAATGCGAACCTCGACTTCTTCATCCTCACGGGAAGCATCTCTGTAATCATAGGCAACCCAGGTCAAGCCAACTACAACGCTGGAAATGCATTTATTGCAGGGTTGGCTGAATACCGAAGGAGTAAGGGTTTGCCTGCATCCGTAGTGCACCTAGGTGTCCTTGTCGGTGTTGGTTACCTCATGCGCGAAGCTCGCAATACAGGGGCACGGACACTGGCATCGCAGAACCTTAGCGTTGCGGAAATGCACAAGATGGGTATCTATCCTATCTCGGAACGCGACCTCCACCAGATCTTCGCCGAGGCCATTCTTGCAAGCCCCGTCGACGCAGGCATGAATCCAGAGATGATCACAGGTTTGCGCAACATCGAGCCGGAGATGCTCACCGATTCGCATTGGGCGAAAGACCCGCTTTTCGCTCATATTCGTACACAAGCTGCGGCTCCCAATGCGCCAGCCCCCACGGTCAAGTTGTCGGTACGTCAGAAGCTAACCGAGAAGGTCGTGGAGACACAACCTGCTTCCACCACAGTCGTCTCAGATTCCACGACCGAATCCATGTCTGAAATTGTTGGTTCGGCCCTCGTTACTCGGCTCAAGGCTCTTCTCCAAATGGATGAAATTGACACGAAGGCGAACCTCTTGGACATTGGCCTAGACTCTCTTGTTGCCACTGAGATCGGTAGCTGGATCAGGAAGGAGTTGAAAATCGATGTGCCGCATTCGAAGATCTTCAGTGGTGCGAGCGTGGAGGATTTGACGAAGTTTGCTGTGCAGTTGATGGATAAGGAGACGTTGAAGGATGGACAGAGGCTGAAGGGTCGGTCGAGGGGAACCACCGTTGTGGGCGTGGTGAGCGGTGCTGGAGGTGTATGATGAGGAGATGATGGCAGGATTTGTGAGATGGATGGTTGACGATGCTCGCTCGTTGGAGCAGCCTCTGGGAGGCTCATTGCTTGTTTTTGAATTGGTTGTTTGTTCAGTACAAGTATGGGCTAGACCGGTCTATTCTTCTCTTTCGGGTGTTGTAAGCACTGGAGGCTGTGCGACGGCTGTCAAGTAGCCTCCTTGTAACATAGATCTCACGAGAAGTTGAACGGGGTTCGACAACAATGGAATTATTATTATCCATAGTTATATGCTCGAGCACTAGACAAGTAATGATGGCTCTTCCTGCGAGAGCTCAGGTAGATTTGAAGGTAACACAACTAAACTGTAGCTAAATAGGAGAGTCATCTATACTACCTCTCGGAATGTTTCCACTTTCTTGTTACATCGTTACGGTCGCAGTGACGTACGCATCTGGCTTAGGCCATTTCCGTCAGCGCGAAGCTGTGAAGCGACGGCCCTTCTTCGCGATCTGAGAGCCTTCACCTTCGTCCTCACCGTTGCCATCCATATATTTGAAGGGTGGTAAAGACAGCACTATCTCGGCGCTCCATTAGAATCGTTGAAGACGCGTTGGCTTAAAGTCCTTCACGGCATCACGATGTCTCTGCTGGCGGCGAGACTGAAGCTCATTCTAGAGCCTCTATTGGACAACCCCTGTCGGCTACGTTTGATGGCATCTCTTTCTCCTTTCAGGTATCTATCACTCTATCCCCTAGTCTCCTTTGTCCTTCCTTCGCGACACATCCATGGCCCCTTCCTTCCACTCTGTCGCTCATAGCCAAATTTGAGCAACCCTGCTCCCTGAGATTCCTCCGCATCATGCCTCTGTATAGCTTCAATTCCACTGGTGGTCCAAAGCCGTGTCGGGTGGCGAAACTCCGCTCACACTCGATGGATATCTTCACCTTCACTGCCTTCTTCACCAGCTCACAAAACTTCCACGCGTCACAAGGCAGACGCGCAGAATTCTCATAGTCTTCATCCCACGCTGTACCTTCGCTCATCTCAATTTCTACACCAACCTAATCTTTGTACACTCGTTATTGTGCATCTATCTCTTGTCTCACTACACGCTAGACCGTGCTTTCAAGCGCGACGATGTCTGAAAATACTTCCTTGAAGCCTTCCCTCTCATTCGCTCGCATGCCCGAGGCTCGCATGTATGGAGATGCTGATGTGGCAATGACAGAGGCGCCGCCATCTCGAAGCACGACTGGCGAAGTGGACGAGAAGAACACCAAGGGACGTGGCGACGCAAAGTCCGATCCGAATCGCTCTAGCAATGCACCACCTCTCAAGGCCGTCGCCAGCCCAGATAAAGTCGCTACTGAGTCTGAGGGAAGTACAAAACTCAAGACGGCCAATGGCGGGAGTCAACTCGTACTGCCATATCGAACTACACTCCAGGTCCCGTTCGGTAGCAAGCGATATCTTGGCAGCTCGCCTTCAAAGTATGCTATCAGCAGGGTCGGACGCGATAATGGTGAGCAATTTCCCTTGCACAAGGTGTGGCGCTTGAAAGACCATTTGTCACGGTGCTGATATTCTGCCATAGCAACGGTGTTTCCGTCCCGAGGACGAGGCAACAACATCCAGCCACCGCGCATCAAACTTCTAAAAACTTGTGAGCTCCTGCATTGTCCCCCCACATCATTGCTATTTCTCAGTGTTACCTCAACATTCGATTTCTAACATCCTACCAGTGGCACAGCGCAACGCGATGGACTTCCTCAGCGTCCGCGGACCCGATCGCGAGCGCGACAGCACTGTCGAGGTCAGCTCAATTAGCTCCATCGACCATAACCCCACGACCGAACATATGTTTGGACAACCACTTCGTAGTCGTTCGATGACGCCTTTCGAGCTCTTGCATCACCAAAACGAGCTTCAGGCGACCCAGAATGCACAGTTGATCAACAGCCACGAGCGTAAGTGAGACACCTTATCCTTCGACTCTGCTAACGTGATTTAGTATTGTCTCAGCGTGATGTGGTTGCTGAGCTCACCGTTCAGAATGAAAACATCTACAAGTGCCTGGGAGCGCTATGTGAACGACTTGACCGTGTCGAGGCTGAGAATAAGGTATGCATTCCTCTAGTACAAAGACCCAGATCACGGCAGCATAGAGGACTAATGTTGTGCAGGAGCTCCACGCCAAGTTGGCTGCTCACCAGCCTTACAGTACCGACAGCGACGATAATGACTCTGGGACTGATGAGGAAGAGATGTTCGTTCCGACCACGCCTCGCAAGAAGACAGCTCTTCTTCCTACGCCGGAGTCTCCAGGTGGGTTCAAATCTGACAGTAATGGCTGCGCAGCCACCTCAACGCGCTATCGGTGACTTACTGAATATGACCTAGATACCGCCATGGTGTTGCCAACACCGAAGACCAACACACCGCGCTCACGTCTTCTCCTCACCCGCCGCGCTGCCCACAACTTGTCCAAACAGATGGCGCACCAGAAAACTCAATTTCCGGCCATCCCATTAACTGACGTTGAAGTTGTGGTGTAAGTGTACATCATTAGTTTTTTAGATTCATCTACTGATATCTACTATTTAGGTTCTTCTACAACTCTGTCGCACGACCAGTGGTAAGCTCTCATCTAGTCTTATTCACCTTGTCGTCTACTGTGGACTTCCTACTGACCGACTGAACTTAGGTTGCCGCCCGTCTCTATGGCCGTGACTTTGGTCCCAAGAATATCGCTGATGCTCTCAACAATCACCGAGATCTTGACCCGCCATATCTTCGCAACTCGGCCACCGTCAAATGCATCAACGCCTTGAAACGTGGTGCTGAACACTATGGTACGTACTTGGCCGCGCATGTAGCACTCTGCCTTGTGGCTTGACGGCGCTACAACATCGAGGAGGGCGAGTACTCAATCTCGTCTTACGCGCTAGAGAGTTCCCAGCGGACGTTGCATACACGGACCTCGCTGACTTTACTTGATAGGCGCTGAGTGGGAGGATAACATGAAGCGAGTCTTTGCTACAGCCAGCACCTCAAAGGCCACGAGAATGTGCTACATCACACCGGAGGAAGGAGAGTCTTATGATTGTGACATTCTCGACCTCGCCGTCGGCATCAAGGATTACCCAGAGGTTGGTGCTAGTGGCGGTATCTTCACCCAATGCGTCAAGTTCTGCGCGGACCGCCAACTCAATTATCCGCTCTCTCAGATCGCAACGATCGCACATGCCGTCCGAGGCGAAGACACACCGGAGCCCATTCATGTCTCAACTAGCGACCTCCCTACCACGCCGAGGACTCCGAAAAAGGCAAAGCCGTGCAAGCTCATCGCCCGCAAGAACGTCGAGCACAATAATACAGTCGAGAAGGATGAGGAGGGTGTTGAAGACGAGTAAGCACGCTTGCTACGCTACATGTTTTCTTCAAGGGAACAAGAAGTCCAGTCGGCGATATTGGATCGCAAAGCATGGTGGATTGTTCGAACAGTCTCGGCGATAATAGCATGACATGCTCATGTGGAATGATACATGTGGATGAGCGCAACTGCTCGACGACGTCAAGCTGCGTAGCTAGATCGCTCCAGCGTTCATAGTGTCGTAGGTTTTCGGTCATACGGGACCTTCTTTCCTTGTTACTGTATGATTCAAATCAAAAGTCCTGTTTACATTGTCTCCTATGTCGAGTCTCTTCATGTGTCCAGCTTCTAGAAAAACATCGTCCTTGGGGCGCTTTGTGCCAAATTCTGTATATTTCGGCTACACGTCAAATTGTGGTTGATAGCGTCTAAAGTTTCCACAACGACAAAGCTCTATTAATGCTGTTATCAAGTAGCGGGCTAAACAACCTCATCTTGTGCAAAACTCTGTAAGAATCGTCTTGAGCTTACGATTTGCAGTCCTCTACTCCTGTTGCTTGCCTTATCGCGAACCTCATGGCTTAAGTTGGAAAACCCGCATGGCTGACTTCTCACTGACGGTCCCCTCACCCAGGTCTGCTCGTCGGCCGCTGCTGGCCCCTGTCGTGAAGTCACATCGTCACTCTTGGGATCACATTCACCGCCGCAGCGCGCGCGACCTGCACAATAGAAGTCCCGCAGTATTATGCGCCATCACCGCCGCCGTGATAGTTATTCACTCTTAGAGCACAGGCCTCGCCCCGCCATAGCTTTCCCTCTGCTCTACTTCTCGCGCTTCTCCCGCCAAACCGATCGATCCTACACCCACACACGCGCAAACGCAAACCTGCACAACCAGCGACTTCAGTGCCCACAGCTTCGACTACGGTCGCATCCACCACTTAAATCGCACCTCGCTCTCACGATAACGTCTTCTAACTCGTCTGAGCATCCGTCTTGTGCATCTACAGCGTTGGCAAGCTCCCACCCAGCAGAGGTTCTCGCATAGCAATTTTACAGCTGCTTCGAAGCACTTGTACCATCAAGTGCCACATAAGAGGAACTTCGTCATACCACTTAAAGCACACCCGGATAACGAATCTAAACCATGAGTTTCGATAGCTTCGCCAAACACTGTGCGTCACTCGAGCGGCCCATGAACATCGAGTTCGGCCAAAACATCACCACGCCTGGCCACCTTCAGATCTCTGACGCGCTCATCTTCGTAGAGGCTGCTGAGCAGTCACGCGTCCTTCAGACTGCCATCAAGCTTGACCCGCCGATCTGCGCCGACATCACTCCCGAAACCACTGCCGATGAGTGGACCAAGAACGAGGATGACTACTTTGACATTGAAATCGCCGCCAATGAGGCTATGGACTTCATCCTTAAGGAGGGTCTTCACAACGCCATCGACTTCGCCCTCTACGAAGCTCAGCTCACTTGGGTCAAGGAGAGCGACATGAATGAGCTCGCCAAGCCTGTCGATGAAGTCGTCGTGGTCTCCATTCCCTCACCCGTCGCTGAAGTCACGGTCGTGGAGAAAGAGAAACCTCAAGTCACGCTGAACAAGGCCCTCGCCGCCAGCCCTGTTCCCAACGACGTTGAGAAAGCCCCGGTCAAGGTCACCACTTACGACCTCGCCACACTCCAGAACATGCCGCAGCAGGAGTTGTTGAAGGCTCTCCGCAAAATGTCTCCACAGGAGCAGCAGAAGGTGCAGGCTCACCTCAACAAGCACCGCGAAGAGCGCCTGGACCAGGAAAAGAAGGACGCAGAAGCCAAGAAGAAGCGCGACGCAGAGCAGAAGAAGAAAGAGGAAGCCGAAGCGGCCGCTCGAGCTCTCAAGGAGAAACAGGATGCTGAGGAAGCGGAGCGGAAGCGCATAGAGGAAGAAGACCGCTTGAAGCGAGAAGCTGAGCAACATCGTATCGAGCAAGATAACCGCTTGAAGCAACAGCAGCATGAAGCTGCTCGTCTCCAGTACCTTGCAGCTCAACAGGCACAAGCCAATCAGGCTCAGCACTACACGACACAACAATCACCGTATATCAACCAGCAGCGACCCATGTCTTCGCCTCGCCAGCACCAGCCTACCCAGCAGCCACCTCGCGTCACCCAGCAGACGCCTATGCTCAACGCGCACCAACTCGCTGCCATGCAGGCGCGAGCTCAACTCTCCGCTCGCCAGCCTCAGGCTGGCTACCACCAGTACTACGTCGCTGCTCCTCGGCCCCCGCCTGCTCTCGCGCAGCATTCTGCTGCTCCTCCTCCTCCTCCACCGGCCGTTGCGGGCCAGAAGCGCAACCACCAGTCGTTTGCCGGTTGGCAACCACCGGTTGCCACTCAACAGCCCGCGAAGCGCCCCCGAGCAACCGCAGTCGCTCCTCCGCCGATGGCTGCTCAGCAGCCTCAGGTTGCTCGTCCGCATCCTGGATTCGTCGCGCCGCAAGGCGGCGTTCCTGGAGCTGCCCAGTGGCAGGAGTGGGTTGCCCGCCAGCAGGGCATGGGGTTGGGGCCTGGCCAGCCTCAATTCCCTCCTGCTGGCTACCAGCAACAAGGTGGTGGTGGCTATAGGGGGCAGTAGGTGTGGGTGCTGGGGAGTGGAGGAGGAGATGAAGAAGGGGTGTGGGGTGGACAGGTAGATAGAGATTCCTGAATGCAAATGTGTCTTCTTGGACACTTATCGACATCATATCAAGTTCTATATTTGTATTGTGTCTTGTGTCTAGGACGTATCTTGTAGCAGGAGCACCTCGACACCTAAGATGTGTTCAACTTCAAAGACGTATCAGACATCCCAGCACTTCTGGCCCACTGTTCAAGTATCTGCATATCCAACTAGAACCTTCCCTGTTCACGTGTTTTAGTCTCACACGTCTCGAGCTCATCTCCGATGGCAATAGTGGCTTGAATTGTAGAAGCACTTCAACAGCTAAGATGCGCTCATCCCCAACACCTTATTAGGTACTCTAGCACTTCAGCCTTCTAGTGCCAGTACCCGTATAGGTGAATCTTACCCTCTCTACTCTTCGTGTCTCAATATATTTCACATTCCAGTCTCGTCTCTGTTGTAAGAGTAGTACATACAATAGCAGCACTTCATCGTCTAAGATCTCTTCATCCTCATCTTTTCATTGGGAACTCTAGCACTTTTGCCTCGGTGTCCAGTTATATATATTATCGGGAAACTAGGCTAACAATCCAATCTGCGCTAAGACTCCTGACTACGGGTGTACTCTCAGACATGCCGTCGAGCCCTACGATGCTGTTGGGTGGGTAGCCTGAGATCGTTGAGATAACTGTTAAGTAAATCACAAAACTCTAGGGCTACAAACCACAGTTCGAAAGTACGGCGCTCGACAGAACGACAAGGAACACTCTGTGTGACAACATCGACCACTATGGTATGCAACTCGGGACTGGCGTTTGGTATCCTGAGGAGATGTGTCTTGCCATTTTAAGGACCACCTGTCCACCTGTTCACTGTTGAGTTTTTGAAGTCCGCTTTAGGTCCTATGACGTTGTGCAATCCCCGTTACTGCTATTTGAGGAGAACACACAGCACCAAATCATTGAGAAGAGCTTAGATTTCAGAACAGAGATTAAGTAAGGCATGAATGGATAGGCCATGAAGTAGAACATTGTATAGATGAGAAAGTAGAGCATAGATGGTAATTCGGCGTGTAATAGCGTTGGTGCAGTATACATAATTAGAGTATATAGATTAAGGCATACTTCCACTGCCGGAAGTATGTTAAAGTTATTATCTTAGTGGATAAACATATAACCTAGTTCGTGTGATGCTGTCGGAGTTCGCACAATATCCAGATAACGCCTTACATCTTATCAAGGGCACAGTAGATGCGCTTCATCTTCACCTTCGGCTTTCTATTATGAATCGTATGCATTAGCTTTCGCAGCACCGTTATATTTCGACTGCGGTCTCCCGATATAATCGCTGGTTGTGCCAGACGTGAATTTAGCATGGTACATAAGCACGTTGATATCCCTTATGTGTTCTTCCCTAAACACACAAATGTCGTTGGAACACTTCCGCATTAAGTCCCAGTATTTAGATAATTCGTTGAAGAAACTATAGCTAGAATTACTGAAGCATTTCGACCTTGCGCGTCGCCCCCAAAGGTACTATTTGAATTTGGCGGTTACGAAGAACCTTCGCATAGACCTTACAGTATGGGAGAGGGTAGTAATCTAGTGAGGAGCAATGTGCATACAGAACATGTGCTTTTGGAGCATGAGGTGGTCTTTTGAATGGCCGAAAACGGCCTAGAATCGAGTATTATCTGTCTTGTTCAGATGCATCTGAAAAGCGCACTGCGCGTGCCGTGATCCTTCCAATGCGACTGGATCAAGGCATTACCCCAACTGTTTTCTATACTTTAGGCGTCCAGAACTATTCCAATAAGACGACTAGAGAGCCTCTGATGGGTAAATGGTGGTTGAATATGATCATTGCCATGGATCGCCAATGTGTATGGAGTGAAAGCTGTGCAGGGAACCGCATCTGCCTCCTGATCTCGGCCTGAGTTTTCCATTGTCACCTATAAGGTGACATGAACGATACACTTTATATCATCCAAATTTCCAGATTTGCATGCATTGTGCATGATTAAATTTTCGATCTTCACTTTTCCCTATCCTCGCGTGACTACGGAGCGCTTCACAGCGAGTCTGTGCGTGAGTTAATAAGCTCAAACTTCCTGCACTTAGGTAAGCACGCCGCAACATGAACGCGCTTCCAAACCAACAAGACGACGACGTTGACTTCGACAGGTTGAGACGTCTCAAGCAGGAAATCATGTCACGCCGTAAGCTCCCCCGCCTTTCCCACCGCAGCATGAATACGACTGACACTTCCAAACAGAGTACACGCCATTCGCGAACGATGTTCTTCCAATCAGCGTGCAGGCGGGCACAATGGGGACCAAACTCAAGATCATGAACCATGTCCTAGACGCCGAAGCGGTACTGGACTCTACAGTTTTCGCACCCGTCGAGTCCTTTGTGCTCCTCCGCAGCCTCGACCCCGAGCATTACGAAGGAGCCTTTCGAGATATGGTACGTTTCTCCAGCCGAGGTTCCCAGTTTCTTCTACGCTGGCGCAATTGCGAGAGTCATAAGAAGCGGATTGGCTTCCTGGATACTAGCGCGGCAGATCATTTGATGGGGAATCCAATGTTCTTTGAACGGGAGTTGGAGGATGAGGTTTACGTGTTGGAGCTGGAGCAGAGGGCGAAAATGCATCTTGAGAAGTTGGAGCAGCTGAAGAAGGATGGCGAGGCAATGTATGCGCACATGACGGCGAGTACACGATCTCCTACATCGTCTGCGCCGCAGATGGTTGTTGCGACGATGACCCGGCCAGATCCGACGCTCTCGAGCATGTCAAACCTTCAGACCGCCCGAAATCTCGAGGGAATGAATCATGTACCAGGTATGCATACTAGCAACGACCCGACTGGGTGTTTGTTTGGACACATTGCTAATCGTTTGTCGTAGGAAGCGCATTAGCATCCGAGCAGCAAACAGCGTCGCGCGTGCCTCCTTCCGATCGCCAACTAGTACAACCACCGATGGATCTCGCTCAAGCTCTGAAATCTGCGGAGACTGCGGTGGCCAACGGCTGGCCGCAAACAGGCCTGTCGGAGCGCGTCACACCTGTCGCAGGCAAGTCTTCCATAGAGTCTCCAACCCACGACATGGGTAGTGGTCACCTGCTTCCTGCGATTGCACCACCAAGGACGAGTCGTTCTATGGCTGCCGCTAATCCTCCCTTAGGTTCGGGGCATCTAGGTCTTCCAGCCCAATTGCCTCGATCAGGCTTAGACCTACATTTGGGGAAAGCCAGGATGCAGGATGCAAACAGGAGTTATGGATATGGAGACACGCCGCCACCATCGCAGAGCTATACAGCCTACTCTCGGTCCTTTACGTTGGCTCCTATGAGCGCGTATAATCCTTCTGCTTTCCAAGACCAAGCCTTGCGAAGCCGACCCCCGACTCCTACGTCCACCGGCCAGACGCAGTATCGTTCTTCGTCTTCGACTGGGTCGACCTATGGACAGTTCTCTTCCTACCATCACGGCAGTAACTTTCCCAATCTAAGTACCGGTGGCACGAATCGCTCTCAAGCATCGCCGCACCCAGGCCAGAATAGCGGCATCGGAAGCTCCAGCTTAGGCAAGCAGCGTCAGAGTGGTGGACTTAGCGCTTCGCACCCTTCGCAGTATACACCGCAACAAAGTGTACGATCGCATCAGCAAGGGGTTTCGGACGCTAAGGGACAGACGTACCATTCGCAGTCTCAACAGCGACATCGCAGTTCCTATACACCGATTCAGCAGCAGCGAAGCGCCTCGCTCGAGGCACAGAGCCAACAGGAACAACAGCAGCAGCGCTTCTTCTACAGTCCCTATGCGCCGACATCGCAGCAAGAAGTCGTCGTGCTCGCGCCCGCGCCAGTCGACCCGACACCTAAACCTCCAGTGACGCGCTGGCACCCCGTGCCTCAGCGTCCCCAGCCTCAACACCCCCGCTTCGTCCTCGACCTTCTCGCTCGGTTCGACAACTGCGACGAGATCGACTCGAATCCGTCCCCCGGAATTCGCAGCTTCACCGACGACGAACTCGCACGTGCCAAGCTCCTCGCCGACCCAAACGTCCTCGAGTACCGCTACCGCGAATACATCGCTCATTTCCCGCTCAAGCCCGGTGAGCTTGAGAACAGCTACTATATGAGACTTCTCGCCAACTTCAGCGAGCCCGAGGATGACGATACTGGTGAGCGGGCTCAAGCGATTCGATATGCGAAGAAACACTGGGCGAACTTGTGGGAGTACAAGGACTTGGACTATGTCAAGAAACTGGTTAGGGAGGAGGCGAGGAAGGAAGCGGAGATGAAAGAGAGGGTGAAGGTTAGGGACCCGAGGTACTTGATGAAGGATCGAAACGGGAACTGGATCTCTAGGCCTTGAGAGCGGCGCTTGGGACAGGAAAACAAGCGAGAGAGAAGCTTTGAATGGGGACATGCTTGTACTGCGAGTTTGTCTGAACAGGTACGACTTTCTGTCCCATCAGAAGGTGATTGATCTCGCAGAGCCACTCGATGTTGGAGCTTAAGAGTTGAGTTCGAGTAATTTGGACGTGGAAGAATTGGCGATGTAATCTTGGGAGCTTCTTCACGTACAGCCCGAGCAGGTATTTGACCTAATGATATCAAATGTTCATTATGAAAGTATACATAATGGAAGTGAAGAATTTGAAGTTGTAAACGTCGATGTCTGCATGCTTCAGGGTCCATGACGTAATATTAATGTGATCTGCCGAGGCTGCTAGCGTGGCTCCATCTCAACCCCAACCGAGCACGATTCTTGCCTTTTCCATCAATCCTAGTATCTAGACAATCCCTCCACGAGTGCAGTCATTGTCCTTTGGTCCTCGATCATGATGTGGAGACCTGGAGGACATAGGCAGTGGCAGCACTCCACTCCTGCAGCAAGCACAATGAGCATGCACAATGCTTGCGTCCCCACACCCTCCGATTTTTATACACCCGAACAACACGTAGAGTCGACATTGTGTGCAGTAGTTGAGTTGAGATATGTTGGTTTGAAATGTGACGTGTACAGCTACGCTCGGGTTTGCGACGGTCCTCAGATTCAATTCTCAATGGGCAGCCGACACTGGGAGTGAATACTAGAGTCTGTGGCCCATCTTGGCAACTCACCGTCACCTTCATTCCCAGTATCGCTTCACCGGACACGCTAGCGATTTCCTCTTGCTCGGATCTCGACCTATCCCTCAAGGCGCCACTACACCGACAGAAACATCAATTCGCAAATTCGCAAACACGACGCTCTACTACAACAGACTCCACTGAAGCACCACCGAGTGCCTTCGGATGAAACGATACACTTCTGTTGATACGAAAGCAGTGGTGTGACACAAGATATTCCGGTTCATCATGCCCAAGCGACCACGAAAGGCGGGTGGCGAGCTCATCTCTCACGTCCGGACAGCGTCCACAACCGATTGCGCACAGCCCAAGGCCAAGAAGTCGAAACATCTCAGCTGCGATCGTGTGTCTACTACTGCACCTTCAGTGAGGCCAAACACCAGTTCCCTGACTGTACCATTCCAATTCTCCTTTCCAGTGGACGTAGTGGAGAAGCGGAGGCTGCAGGCCTGGTTCGACTCCCAGAACTACAAAAAGGAGTATAGCCACGTCTCACCGGATATGGGAACCTCAGCCTCGAGGATCCCTCTACCTAATCGACTTGACGAACTCCGAGTCATAGCTGCTGCGAACGGTACAGATGTTGCGGACTACGACACCACCGAGCGAGGCGACTATCGTGTTGAACCTTCCATGCCTCCCTCTCATATCGGCCAAGATGACCCAGCTCGAAAGCGACAGCTCCATCCACTACTTCGTTCGAGTCGCCTGTTACCAAAATCGGATACGCCGCGCTACTATCAGCATACCGAAGACGAGCACCCAGGCAATCCGGAGAACTACGTGGCGCCTCTAGAAGATTTACTCTTTCTAGATGACGAGGATCTTGCATGCAAGGATGAGCATGAGCACGCGATATCTGGCCCTTTCACAGTCGATGACGAGGTCATCATGCATATCTCAACTGTGCAGCCGGAACTTGATCTCACGTTCTTTCGCTCGAATGAAGAAGTGCTACAAGAGAAGCGACAGCGCGAGAAGCTGGTGTCTTTGAAGAACTTGCACCAAACAATAGAGTTAGTAGGGAGTGAGGAAGATTGGGATGAAAATGAGGAGGCGGATGGATATCAAGACGAAAATGAGGAACACAGCGACAGCGGATACTCTGAGAAAGATGAGAGCGACAATTGTAGCTCAGCTACGCCCATAGTAGATTATGACTACGCACGCGCCCTTCATATGGTTTACGCGCCAGAGACACCGCCAGAGTATGATAGCAGCACAACTCTTGATACCCTAGATGACGATGGCAGCTCCGAGTTTGTGTCAGAAGAAGACGAGGAACCGGGCGATGAAAACAAGGAGGCGGTGGACCTCGAGGATAGTGAGGATGGGCTCGAAACTAGCTCGGCTACGCACTCATTCTTTCCTGATCCACATTTGTGTGGGTTTGAGCATCGAGCTATGGAACCTATGGCCCCGGCAGAGCATCTTGCCTTACACGCATCGATCTCAGATCCTGGCCTCTCCTCTAGCGACTCGTATGGCTGTTGCACCGATTACCAGCTCGGTCATGTTCATCGCTACAATGTTTCATCCACTGAAGATCAAACGGGATATACACAATACACTGAAACGAGCTTCGGCACGCCTCCACATAACCTCAAACACTCAGGATCACGATCGAAAGAAGAGATCGCTTACATGGCGAACTACGTGGAAGAGATTACGCGCCAGAATGTCAACAACGACGTCGACTCTTTGTACTGGTACTACGACGGTCAGCTTTTCAACCGCCTTTCATACCCACAAGGCGGCGACTTGTCCGAGATGGCACGACTCATCCGCTTTGCTCAGTCACCTCGCCAGTACGGAGTGCCTTGGAGAAACTGTCCCGCTCATGTCAGAGAGATGGGCCTGCGAAGCAACTACTACGGGATCGAGCTGCTACGAGCACTCACAACGCGCACTGTCGAGAGATCGAGTGATGGCAGACTGGCTAAAGCTGTATGGTATGCAACGCAGCCAAGTCAGATCAATATCGACTGGACGGAGCTGGATGTTGATACCATTGTAGCTTCACGAGACTGTCAATGCACGGCGTCGAAACCCGAGCAGCTCCTTTACGAGGCCGGCAACTATGATCATCTCTGCTTAGCTCCACCTGTACCAGAACCCATATTTACCGAGAATTGATAGCAGGTGAGGAGCAGAATAACAGCGTTCAGCATGATCACATTCGTGCGAAGCGATACCACTGGTGTCGATACACCTGGACATGTGTTGATCGGGAACAAGGGGGGGCATACTAGATGGCTAGAGTGATAGTGGTATGTTCCAAGAACATGGCGGCGGACTTGAGATGTGAAAACGGTGGATCGGGTCTGGAGATAAGCGCTATCTTGTTAAGTCAATGTTCCTTATTCTTGGTCGTCTAACAGTTTCAATTTCATCTCATGCTTCGAAACGTCTTCCGCACTAACGTGAGCCTTCCTTGGAGTACCATAGTCTGTGACTATGCCCAGTGAAAGGCTGATACTACGTCACTGGCAAAGGTGTGTGCAGGTGTCGCCGAGCGCAGGCACTTCGCTCTGGGCCGTGCACGGGCCTCGCGTGCGCGAATGCATTCATATGAAGCTCCTGCCCGCCCTCTACGAAATCAAAATCACTCCCACTTCTCTACTCTTCCATATCTGCCACCTTGTACTCTCCGAACCGAAACAATAATAGCACTCGGCCTCTCGGCCTCTCGTCCGGAGATGTCGAGCCCTACCTCCTCGGGCGCTGAAGTGCGCATCGCCCTTGAACAAGAGCACATCGATTCTCAGCGTGAGTAAGCCTACTTTGTTGCAGAGAATCATACTGATGATTCTCCAGGCGCCCAAGATCGTGTATTCTATCCTTGTGAAGCCTACTCTAACAGCAATAGTGCGGCAGCTACTGTCGGTTCATTTCCTCGGCAGATACAGCGTAACTTTGGTTTCAGCCTGCCATATTGTGAACCTGTCCCCAATCTGGCATATTTACAACAGCAGCTCCAACAGGACTTGATTCTTCGTCAGCTTCAGGCTCAGCAGCAGGCGCGTTATCAACCATCTGCAATGGGTGGTGAAGAGAATCGACTTCGTCACGACACCGCCCACGATTCTCAAGGTAAGTATCGACACTTGGTGGCATCGTGCTATCTGCCAACCACGGAAGTGCTGATTTTAGCAGGGTGCTCTTCACCTTTGGGGTTCATAAGCACCACGGGCCAGACCGCCAGTTACTACCATGACGAGAAGATTCATCGACGACAACTAGCAGCTCAGGCAGCTCAGCATCAAGTCGAGCTCCCTGATGGCTTCGATCAGCCTGGCTCTCCGTCTGATGCTGATAATGCTGTGACCACTTCAACCCACGAGAACGACAACCAGCAAACTCCCAACACTGCGAGCAAATCTTTTCTAGCAGCGTTGAAGCTGGGCGGTGCTGGAGGTGGTGCTCATCAACTTAGTCAGAACGGAGCCTCTTCTATTCAAAAGCAAGCCCAGTCTGCTAGTGGGATGTCGAAGTCCTACGACAAGCTTCTCAAGTTCATGCCGAATGCTAAGGTTGGATGGTGCCTCCCAGAGCCACTCGACCAGCTCAATTTTACCATGGTCGAAATCCTCGTGTAAGTATAGATTGTACCTTGAGGTATCAGTAGCTACCGACTAACACAATCTAGTCTCACACCGAAACTGTTTCAAAATTTCGCGGTGGGGATCCGATTCGCGAGCAATGGTATTGCCCAAGACCTTCATAAATTCATTCTTCGCCGGCATAAGAATGAGAACGAAGATGGCCTTATCAAGGATCAAACCTGCTCAAACGCCTTTGATCCAGAGGTGGACTGGGCAAAGATACTCGAACAAGACGATCGCAACTTACCTTCCAACTCCGTCTGTGTCAGCTATCAGCGAGGAATTCGAAAGCGCGCTAGGGGTAACATACACGACAAGTACGGCCATGATGACGAAAAAGACTGGTCGAAGTGGACCCGTACGAAACACGAGGCGGAATACAAGCTTCCTGACTGGGACAACAAGTATGGTCACGAGACTTCCATGCGCTACTACTCTACCAGCGAGACCGAGGCGACCCCTATCCCATTCGTGAAGCTTAAAGAGGGCATTGACGCCCTGCCTCAAGGCGCCGATGCTGGCGACCTCACTAAAGCCCTCCGATACGTGCTGGTTCACCCTCAAGACGAGAATGGGAAAGACTGGATGTTTCCAACCGACATCCACCGCGTCCTCGAGAAGCGTGGTCCAGCCGTCATCACTGACGAGCACCGCGATCCCGCAGCCATCAAGCGCTGGTGGGCCATCAAGAATTCCGTAGACGCGATCGAGAAGCAGCAGAAAGCGGATGCGAGGAAGCGCAAGCGCAAAGAGGACCCTGAATTCCTCGTGCAGACTCCAACCCAAGTTCTTCACCTCGTGAACTGCTCTCCAACGACCGACGACGTATTTGTTTCCGACGATGAAGAGGGACCAGCAAAGACGTTTAGGATGGCTCAGGCTTCTTATGCTCGACGGAGTTCTAATCCGAGCCTCGCATCTTCAAGCGGGCTCGACAGTCCCCAATCGCAGATTGATTCGGAGGCGTTCACCGGTAGCATCTATGCTGACCACGATCATCCAACTGACCTTTCAGATTATCACTCGCTTCCGGACCAAGTCGCGCAAGGCCTTGACGGTATTGGAGAGGTTGCCAACACCAACGACTCGGCTCTTCATCAAACTCTAGAACTGGACTCCACGCCTCAAGACTCCTCGGCTCAAGACTTAGCGCTTCAACACCTTGCAGCTCAGAAGCTCGCATCTCAGAGCCTCGATCCCCAGGCTCTCTCGACTCAAGGTTTCACGCCTCAGTATTTCGTGTCCCAGGACGACAAGCATGGTCAGAGTTTGCCGTTGACGGATCAGGGCAGCGACTGTTCGCAGGTGGCAGTTCACCTATCAGACCTCGCCGACGAGTCGTTCGATGGTGGCTTTGAGCGGCCTGATCATCAAATTGCTATCAGTACTCAGTCATTCGAGGATGTGTTCGAGCAGCCTGATCATCAACTTATTTTCGGTACTCCGTCATTCGAGCGCGGGCTCGAGCAGCATGATCATCAACCTGATCTGGGTACTCAGTCGTTCGAGGATGTATTCGAGCAGCACAACTACTACCACACCAACCAACAGCACCAGCAGCCAGAGACCTATATTCTTTCTCAACCTGCGGTTAGTGGGAACCTTCAGTATCCTCACCTGGGCTCCCAGCAGGACAGCAACAGCATCATCTATTCGAACTTCCAAGCATTGCTGCAGGGGGCGGTCCCATTTTATCCTCAGTATCAGGATGAAGGAGTGCCGCAGTATCCTTCGCCTATTCCTTTTGCGGACTCTCCACATGACAGCAACGGCATGGTTCTTCCGAGCTTCGATCCGTCGCTCCTAGAGTCCGACAAGGCGGCTTCTCCGGCCTACTTCACTCAGAACCTCGAGTCTGAGTTTTCTGGGGAGGCAGCTTTTTGCGACGACACGTTCATCCAAACAAATGCAGAGCTCTTGGCCGCCATCGCTCGCGAAAACGGGCTCGGATCCCTTCACGACGCTCTTGCCTTTGCGCGCTGGGCTGCTGCTAGCTCTGAGTCCAGCACTGCAGGACAGAGCTTGATATGATATCTTAATGATTTGGTAATGGGCCATTTATGAGCAAGGAGACTAATCAAGAATGCGTTTGTAATACGGAGCAGCTTTTGGGAAGAGGACGCTATGATCGAGATCATAGCTAACTCATATCTCGTGGTACATGTGTTATGGTATTGGCGGTGACATCTGGGATGATGGGTAGAGTCTATATTCATTTAAACCCCAAACTTATAACTGTACCTTTCATACAGCAATTTAATTCTGTCCACATTGGATCATCAAAGGCTCGTTTGTCAAACTCTGTCTTACAAAACTTCCACGGGTGTTCTAGAATTATGTTATTCCTATTCCTACATTATCTATCTTGATGCCCTTTCTTCTGTGACTATTACAACTTCTTGCTTCCCCAACAACAGTTCTTGTACGATTAGAAATGTCAGCGCACAAAGCACTTCCCCCATTTTACGATCGTCGATTCCTTGGCATTTGAGTGAGCAGACGTAGAACCGAAGTGCGGTCACGCGCGAGTGCGCAGCCAAACATCATTCTTTTCTTGGCAGACTGCTTCGCTTTTTTAAAAGTGTGTCGATCCCCGCAATCACTGGGACTCGCAGAACACACCTTTCGTTCATTACTCGCGACCGCGTTTTGTCTGACACACCCAAGATGCCACCTCTTCGACAGAATGCTCGAGAGGCTGACGCTCTCCTAACACAGCACGCGTATCGCCAAGGTAGGAGGCCCTTATATCGAAATATCGAGACCAAGCTGACAATCCCATCAGACCCTTCAGACCCTTCAAACGTGCGAGCTTCTCCAACGACCGACACTAACGGGTCTCTGACACCGTTCACCCTTCGTCAAGGCCAGTCTGCTGGACAACTCAATCCCCCGCAAGGACGGTTTGCTCAATCGTCGATGCAGATGATGGGATCAGAGCTACCGTATCCTCACGGCCGCCATACACACAATGACGGTATCGGAGGTGGCCCTCAGGCACCCGGCTTTATGCACAATCCGCGCGCCCAACAACTGCTTTTCGCTGCTCAGCAGGAGCTTGCTCAAATGCGGGCTCATAGAGCGCAGAGCAGCCCCCACCAACAAGTTGCACAGCGTAACAGTAGTGAGTACAGCTCAGCGATATCCCTGTCGAAGCTCAACAGCTAACGGGCGAAGTGCTTGACGCAACAAACCTAGCCACTTTCGAAGTGTCCCCAGCTATCACCTCGAGCAAGTTGCAGCACCCTCGTGGCTCTGGTTTCGATGATCCGTTCAGCCTTTATCCCCCGTCAATAGGGGCTGCGCAGAGCTACACACCTCATCTACACGGCTATCTCGGAGAAGGACAGATCGCACTGCCTGATTTAGATGAAGTAGAAGACAATGCTTCACCGTCAGCCATAGGAGGTGACTCTCCCAAGGTGGCTGGCGACTCCAATGACTCCAACGAGCCAGGACGCGGCTACGGCAAGCTCTTCAAGAATCAACCCGGAAGGGAAGCCGCCTGGGATCTGCCCAATCCAAGTGCCCTCAACTGTACAATGGTAGAGATAATCGTTCTTCTTCCACGTATCTATCAGAACTTTCCGATTGCGATTCGCTTCGTCAACAACGGTCTCGATCAATCTCTGCATCGTTTCATCTTGTGCCGCCACAAGTGGATGCCTGAGGATAATCGAACTTTGGGCTGGAGTGCTATCCTGTCTCAAGACGACAAGAACATGAACCCAAACACACTCTGCCGTGGTTATGAGAATTGCATACGTAAAGGCGCAGCAAAGAACGACAAGTATGGCCACCCTTCTCATGAGCTGGGTAAACTGCAGTTCTACAAGGGTTGGGTGCGTAGGCAGCATCATATGAAGTACAAGTTGAAGGACTGGGACGCAAAGTACGCCGACGACGTCGATCTGAGCAACTATTCGAATACAGCTACTAAGGCGCCAGCGCGCTCTATCTCTTTCGCAGCCCTCGCGCAAGGCGTGAACAAGCTCCCTGAGGGCGACGACGCGGGCGACCTCACGAAGGCCTTGAGGTTCATCCTCGACAACCCTGCAACCTGCAGTCAATACAAGTTCCCGGACGACATTCATACAGTCCTGGGCCGTGCTGGCGGCGGGGCAACCTTTACAGCCGGGATGCGCGATCGAGCTATTGTCGCCCGCTATTCAGAGATGAAAAACGCCGCTGAGAAAGCTGCTGGCAACAGGGGAAAGGCTAGTCGCGGACCTCGTGTTCCCAAGCCCCAGAAGCCTACAGCGGGCGATGATCAGCCGGCTGTAGAAGACGTAGTCGGTAAACGCCCCACGCTTGCATCCGCAACGGCTGGACCCAAATATCTAAATGAACAATACCAGCTCGATGACACTCTTGAGCCAGATGCATCTGATGAAGAGTGGGCGCCAGACAATGGAAATCAGCAAGAGGAAGACGAGGACCTCGAGGAGCGACCGCGCAAGAAGCAGAAGCGCTCCGCTCCAGCCCAACGCGCTGCTTTTCGCTCATCTGCTGCTAGACCCACTGCTAGTCATGTAAGCTCTCAGCGCAATCACGCTCACCAAGCTCAAAACCAGCCCTCCGTTGCGCGAGGTGCACGCTCAGGTCAGGAACCGGCGCGCAACCTGCAAGGTCAAGAGCCAGGCAGGAAGTCCGTTTTGGAACAAGTGGAAGACGCAGCTCGCCAAGCAGGTGTGCGCATGGGTCCACTTCCACGCACTTCTCTCCAACTTCTGCATTTGCCTGCAGGGTTTCGCGGCCTTTTGAACATGTCGCGAACCGAAGCTGCCGCTCATGGCTTCTACCTTAGCGATGATGTCTATCGCCAATTCGAAGACGACGACTCTGTGAGCCGCGAGCAGCTTCTGCAGATCGTTCGCGAGCCAGCTTAGGCCTCCATCGACGATAGCAAGAGGGTCGAATGCAGCACAGTGTTTGACTGCGGGTTCGCCCAAATGCTTGTCAAAGTCTGTCACTTCTGTATTCTTTAACATTTCTTTTCCAGCGCTGCACGATGCTCACCTCGACCCCTGTCCAGTTCGCCGTCGCCTCTAGCATCACTTCGAGATCAAAGAGCGAGGCTAGCTCAGGTGTACCAGACCAAATTGCCCTCATCCTTGACAAGTCCACCATTGCAATTTCTCGGTACAACTGTAGTACGCCTAGCTCTTCAACTGTCGTGGACTGCGTCGGCTCTTGATATCTTGCATCGACGCTTTAGTCCTCTATCTGTTTTCCGGGCCCCTACACCTCTTTACGAAATGCCCTAATAGCCCATATGTACAGTAGTATTTCTTGTCTCCTATAGGCAATTGATCCTTGCCCTCTTTCTTAGCCCGCACTACCTACAATAGCAACAATATTACTCACAATACCCATCCTTCACCTGCCTTTACCCGGTAAAGTGCCGTGGTGCTATAGGATCAATCGTTTTCGACGAGAAAAATAGTAGGGATGACCTGTGATGCGTCAATAGGCCTTCCTTTCTACGCCTATTGTGGCCCGAGTTGACTTCACTGGTGGCCAGTGCGTCAGGCCGGGTTGAATAGTGGCCCTAGCGTGGAGAGTATATCAGCCCTCCTCCTCCCTTCTTGTCTCTTCCTTCTACATACATTCTTCTTACTCTACGCTTAAGAGAATTGTATGCGACATGATCAACCACGAGCGTTTCTCTCATCACACTTGAGCAAGATGAGCACGTATCCTGGACTTCAGTATTGGTGGACGCCTCCTCATACGCCTATCCCAGATCAAGTTCTCGTGAAATACAATGAGAACTTCCGAAGGCAGATTTTCAGACGTACACATTACAGCAACCCCTGGTTAGGATACCAATACGGATACAATGCGTATCCCCCAAACGTTGCATGTCAAGATCCTCGAGGATCTTACGTTCACAATACTCGCCAATATCCTACGCCACCACCAGCGTCGCCACATGAACTGCGTTCCTACCATCACGGCCACTATCAGGCCGGAACGACTCTACGATATTTTCTTGGGCGAGATGGGATCCGCGAACCATCTAAAGAGGAGTCCATCATGAACGATTGGGCGTCCGAGTGGCATGATAACTCGAACGAACAAGAGACAACGAGTTCTCCCTACTTCTCCAACGAATTGGAACTGCAATATTCGCTTCTCAGAGCTCCCGCATCTATCGATCTCTCCTCTCGGCAAGGCGGCCCCATGCTTCATCCAGTCCTTGAGTTTGAGTGTGGTCAAAGCGATCAGAACAATCCTACCCAGGGCCACGTTGTTCAACTTCTACGGATGAACGAGGAGCCAGAAGGGTCACTCATGTGGGCCAGTTCGGAGCTCTTGCTTGATGAACTCGAGGACCAGGGGTTTCGGATGGAGAGGTGGCTGGAGTGGCACCCTGACTTTGTCTGCGCAAGAGCTGAAGAAGAAGGTAGAGATTGCAAAGAGAAGAGTGCAAACTGGGTAGGAGAGCTTGAGAAGCTAAGAATAAGGTCGAACTCTGAAGAGGGGGTCGTGGTCTCGGCGCAAGGCGTCAGCAAGGACTTTCCATTTGTCTTGGATTAAGGGAGGGCGCACTACGAGAAGGCATTTAAGGACTTTAGATTGCAACAAGTGCATCACTTTGATGAAGGTTTGCTCTTTACTAAAGATGAAGAGACCTTATTTAGCATGAAGTAGCAGTATTGACGAGTGTTCATTGCTATAAAGAATTGGTGATTACAAGAAGTCTTGAATTTTCTGTCATGATAATACAACCGCATGATCGTCCTGCTTCATATGAATGCTGATCTGTAAAGCGATGTAGTATTTTGAAACACGTTCACTCAAATCAAGGTAGTAATTTGTTTGGATTTTACCCCAACACAAGATATTCCATTTACATCTCCTCTCCCTCAAAGACTTTATGATTAGCAGCTATAATTCCTTGGGATCGTGAGAGGAAAAGCATTTGGATATGTTGGTATGATCACCGTAATCATCGAGGGTTGCTTCTTGGGTAATACTGTGATGCTTGTCTTTATAGTGTTTGTCGCTTTCAAGGTGGCTTGTACAGACTAATTCTAGAGGTAATTCAAAACTCTTATCTCCCGTATCTGCGACCTTGTAGTCATGTGGAGATGTCGCCAAGTATCTTCGCGATAACAATTTCTTTAGCTGCATGTTTCGCAATATATATCTTCCAACTCGCGTCCGTCGGATACTCCCCAGTCCGAACGCACCGGCTTCAAATACGATAGATTGATACCACGAAATGCTTGTTTTAATGAGAAAGGAATAAGATGTAACTTCGTTCACTCTAACAATCTAATATGCACAATTACCACGTCGAGTTTTGAAGCACTTCGATTCTCGATATTTGTCTCAGCGGGGTATGTTGCTCGGGACTGAAGGGCTCTTAGATGTGTCGACCAGAGGGGCAAGAATGCCAACGTGTGCCCCAATACGTTCCTCGACTCTAAACCCTAAACTCGGTCATTGTGTAGACACATGTAGCTCGACCGAGTATTACTGCACAATGTTGAGATGGTGGCAAATATCGCGAGGGTACTCCGGTATCATGCGCCGACAATGCATTGCCACGGAAACTGCAAAGTGCGCGAACGTCATAAGCAGAGTGCATTAAATTCTCCGGAAATCCTCGGTATGCACGCCACCCCTCGACACACATATGCACTGCCGAGTCCATTCCAACAATATGGACTCCACACAGTCTACTGGTTTGTCAAAGGTTGACCTCTCATTTATGCTACGTCAGGCAGGACGGCTCGCGAAGGCAACGTTTGCGGACTCTCCTCTCATATGGGACCAGCTTTCTACATGTATAAAGGCCGCACTTAGTACATGTGAACAAGGAGAGCGATCGCCTCAAGACTTACTCAACCAAGTGATCCGCAACGAGCGCCTGATCATCAAGGCGTTCAACGAAGGCAAGCTGTGCGGACCACTCGGCGCATCCCATTTGAGTCTCGGGACCATCCCAGACGCGATTCCATGGTTTCCCATCCGGTCCACTGCGATGAGTCGCGGTTTTCCCTTCGAGTATCCAGGACCATTGAATAGACCCGCCGATGCTGGTCTCGTGGTTTTGCCGAAGCAGTTTGCTCGCATGGACCCGACTGTAGCTGCGCTGCGTGAGATCCCGTGTCCAGTCCTGTCCAAGCCTCGAGAAACTGTACCAGCCAAACGAGGACGCCGACCCGCAGCGCCCGAACCTCGACCTGAATCCCCTCGCGTGGTAGTACAGGCGCCAACACCGACACCGACAACGACAACGACAACAGCGGTGACACAAACCCTCGCACCCGCGACGGTAAAACGTAGGAAGTTCCGCGGCAAATCAGCTGAACAAAAAGCGCTTGAGCAAGTCAACAAGCTCTACGATGCGCCCTCCTATAACCTCCCTTTCCCGAACGGCAACATCACCGCAGTCGAGATCCTCACCTTCCTCCCCACATGGATCAAGTCCTGGGACGTCATCGAGCGCTTCTGCTCCAACGGCGGCACAGCAGCGATTATGGCCTACATCATCAACGAGCACCGCGTTCAGGGTCACGGCGCCATGTACGCCAACGCTATCTATCATATGATGAAGGGCTCTATGGCGTACAAAAAGGGCGACGAGAACAAGTCCTGGACTTTCCGCAAGCACAAGGTACCTGAGGACTGGGATGATGAGGTGATCGATGTCTCTAGATTCCGCATACCGCGCGAGACACATGCGTATCCGCCGAATAACTGGAAGAAGAATGAGGAGGCGAAACCCGTCTCGTTCATGAGCTTGGCGGATGGGGTTAAGAAGTTGCCGACGGGAGATGATGCGCTAGATTTGACGCTGTGTGTTGAATGGCATTTACAGAATCCGGAAGAGGAAGCCTGGTTCCCGAATGACTACCAGAAGCTCGTGGAGATGCTCGGGGGACCAAAAGAAGTACAGCTTGATAATTGGGATCGTACGATCTTCCACCGGTATAAGCGCCGGCATGCTGCGCATATGAAGCGTAGGAGGATAGAAGAAGGGGCGGAGAAGAAACGCAAGGCCCGCAAGTTGGATGCGGTGATTGGCTTGGACGATGATGCGTCCGGAACATTCGAAGAGATCCTGCAGCAGCGTCGGTGCAAGAAGGCACGTAAGCAAGGAACAAACTCTGGACTCGATCTTGGGTTGAGCTCCGAGCATCAAGAAGAGCAACTTCGCCCCGAGATTGACACCTCTCAGCTAGAGCGATTGAGTTTCGATGACACTGCGGGACTTCATACTGAACTGGAGGATACATCCCAATCTCCATACCCCGTACCTGAAGCACCGATGTCTCCCGAAGAACCAAACGTAGCGCTTGATGATCCTGAACTAGTCTATATGGACGGCATCGCAGAGCCAATCCCACCCATGCGCATTCATCAAGCATATCTCGACTCAGGCCTCTGGCAGCAATCTCTCCCTTCAGCTGAAGTCGAATCCTTTGACGCGTACGGCGACCGGTACTTGCGCACTTATCCTGCGCCAGTCTCGGGGAACTGTGGAGATGCCGCAGAGAACATTCGCTGGGCTCAACGAACGGATTCCGTAAATGCGTGGACGATGACTGACGCGGATGTTGATTTTCAACGCGCTTGTGAAGCTCGCGCTGGGGAGTGCTTTTTCTCTCTTGAGGTGATAGAGAGTGTGCAAATCAGTGCTGGTGCTCAACAGGTTGCGCAACAGTGGGCTGAAGGATTGGTGGATCCTCGACTCTTGAATTTGTAGTCGGGGGTAGCTGATGGACAGGTCTTCGGGCTCGGAGGGCTGACCACTTTTTGCATGGAATTATGAGCAACGCAAGGGCAAAGGATTAGAAGGTCATCGGGAGGTGAACTTTTGGTGTATAGAACAAGGCCGCGACAGTTAGACAACTTGAGATTACGAGCAACGCAGGAAGAACGCACACGAAGGGCATCGGGCGATGAGCCTTTGCTGTATGGAAAAACTCTTAGACAGTCGAGTAACATGAACATATGATTATAGGACTCAATACAGTGGAATAAAGAAAGTGAATTGAAACAGAAAACAACATCCAAACCAGAAAGAATGTCTACAGAATACCAGCAACTAGTCCAGCACCCAGCCCAATACCACCCATCAGCATACCAAGTCCCCAAACACCCGCTGCAACTTCGACTCTGCCTGCACTTCCCTTAGCCATGCCTGTGCTGGACGCAGTCGTGCCTGGAGCCGTTGCCTGCACACTGATACCAGCCAGGATACTTGTAGCTGAAGGCCCGTAGGACGTAGTCGGGAACGCGCAGTCCGTCATCAACATATCGACATCTATAGTATCCCCATTAGTCCTGCTCAATTCTCACCTCATCCTCACCCATGCACCATCTGACCGAAAGGAAGAAGTAGAACTTACTCATAACAGCAGTCTGGTTCCCACTCCCAGCATTCATCTCCATACAACTCGCACACAACCCCATCACCGCCTTAACATCAAAACTCTTATTCATACAGATACAATTCATCTCCGCCATCTCGGCGTCGCTCATGGCCATCATGACGATCGCGCCGTCCGCGCGCTTCATCTTCTTCATCCGGTTCGGCATGTCCACGCTCATCATCACCATGCCGGCCATTGCTGACATGGAGGAGGAGGTTGGCATCGACATGGACATCGTCATGCTGCCGGTCATGGACATGGACATGGAGGCCATGGATGTAACGGAGCTGGAGGGTATGCAGAGGGATGTGAGTTTTACGATTGGGGCACAGATGGCGCTGCATTGCTCTGGGATGCTGGAGTTGGAGATATTTTCGGGGAGTTGGGCGGTTGTGGTGGAGGAGAGGAGCGCGAGGGCGCTAAGGGCGGAGAGGAGTGTGGAATGCATTGTGTAAGAAGATAATTAGAACTTGATGTTTGGTAGAAGAACTGATTTCGATATTAAGAGAAGAGAAAAATGAGGAGAGAAGGAAACGAGATGGAGGGTCTTGTATTGCATCGTGTTGGGGGGCAAAATGTGCTTGAGCCACAGAGGCTGTTTCATCCCCAGAGTCTCGACCGGAAGCAAGAGATGCGAGTCTCGCATCGTGAAAGTTGGCGACCCGGATGCCGTAATTGGCTTTGGCGCCGGAAGCACCCATGTGTTCTGGGGCCAAGTGTTTCTGGCTGATGTTGGAGGTGTGCGAGGGTTGTTTCAGGGGCGGTAGCGTAGTGGGGCTGATCTGCGACTTGTCCGGTTGGGGTGCAGCGTGGATGGGTTCCGGAAACCTTGTTTACACCTCAGGTTCACGAGGCCTCGAAACCATCACCTTTTTATTACGAAACCGATCTTCCAAGGCATACAAGTGGTGCGCGATTGAATGCATATTTTGTTTATCCTCTTGTCTGTCGTAATGCGTGGAATGCGCCTCTAGCTGCATGCGCTTTCATAGCGTTTTCCGTCCAACGCGCCTTCGAAAGCTGCAAGCGCAGAGAAGACGTCAAGTAGCCTTCCAGATTTGGACCTAGTGGACTCAGACTACGGTATAATGCCACTGTACGTCGTCCTTGGTTTCTCCTCGATGACCTCGAACCTCGCCCTGGACCCCATCAGGTGACAGCAGTCATAGCAGGCGCTGCAGCTGCACCACCTGCCGTTCAAGTAATCAACCTCACCCTCCCATTCCTTCTTCTCTGTTCTGATGATACCGGCCTGTCCACTTTCTTTCAATTTCTTCTTCTGCTGCTCTTTCGCATAGTTCGAAAGCCATTCATCACTCACCCACTCGCTGTCTACTCTCTCCTTCCAGATCAGGTCCATATGCTCCGGGCGCTCATCCCATCCTTCCGCTCCAAACCTGTCCTTCTGCTCGGTCGCCCATCGTAGGTTCTCTGCCCATCCGCTTACATCATCTTGTCTGGGTGGGCTGATACAGTGTAACGGCCGATATGGCGCAGACTTCCGCGGGCCCGAGAAAGCGTACGGATTGAAAGGATCTGGCTGGCTGCAATCGCTTTCTTTCAGGAAGACCTGAACAATTTCATCGACAGAGGGAAACACGATCTCGTAAGGTGGCTCAACGAGCTTTGGCCTGCCGCGGACATATTCCTCCACTGGCGAGCTGTCCCTACTCCTCTCCACCGGGAGCAGAGACTCTTCGATCGGCTCATCATTCGCTTTCGATGCAGCCCCATCAAGCTCCCCCAGCCTCACGGCAGCTAGAGTTCCTTTTTTCTTGGCCACCAACGCAGCACCCGGTTCAACGCTTTTCCTCGGTCTACCCCTCGGCCTGGGAGCCTCACTATTCTCCCTCGATACCCTAGGCTTCGGCGCCTTCGGTTTCGCCCCCTCAACCGCTTCCCACCTCTTAAACGCCTCCCCATCACTATGCTCCTTCTCCGCCTCCGCCGGCCCTCCCACCTTCTCAAGCAACCTCTCCCAATCCGTAGGATACCTCCACTTCTCCCGCGGATGCAGCACCGCATACTCCACCATCCTCGTCAAATCCAGCGCATCCCCGCCCTCCGGCACCTTCCTCAATCCCTTCATCAGATCTTTAAACGGTATCGGCTCCGCAAACCCTTTCCCGTCCGCGTATGCTTCAAACGGCGTCTTAAACCCCCCAACCTCAACACTCTTGAAATCCCAATTCTCCTTCTCACCATCAAACCACAGACCATGGCTTTTCGCCGTCCAATCTTCGTACCCCGCGAAGCGCATCGTACGGATCATGGCTTGTCCGCAACTATTCGGGTGCCAGGAAGGCACGGCGAGCGTACGCTGCGTATTGATGATTGAGCAGATTATGAGGCGCGAGAAGCCGTTGGAGACGAGGCGGTAGATGACGGACGGGGATTTGAGCGTGTGTGGGAGGAAGGTGAGGAGTTCGACGGCGGTCATGTTTGCGGTGGGTGGGAAGGCGAGGTTGCGGGATGGTGCGGAGGGGCCGAAGGCGTCGTTTGTGCCGGTTTGGTCGCCTGCCATTGTGGATGGCGGGATGTTGGGAGTATGAACAGCAGGTTGGGGGAGGACGAGGGTGGAGTATTGTTTTGGCGGGTGCTGTGCATTTACGGGAGACGCGCCAGAGTCGCGCTACGCGTGTCGACTCACTTGCAAGTGAAGGCAGACGCCGATCTGAAAAGAGAAGAGATGAGCAATTTCCACGAAGACATGATGCACACGATATCAGTTGTACTATACAGCTTTGTATACACGCAGTCAGTAAGTTCACCTTTTTCCGTCCCGCACCCTCACCTCGAACCATTTCCAAACGCCGCCTTACCCTCCCTCAGCTCGAACGTTCTCAATAAAACCCTCCAAACCTCACCGCCTCATCTCTCCCACCAAACACCGCCTTCCTCCCCACCTTCCCCGGAGGCGTAGCCTGCGGCACCCCCAACGGATGCACAATGAACCTATCCCCCGGATACCCGTCCTCCTCTCCTCTCATCCCTCTCTCCCTCGGCCACCTTCCAAAGCGCACAGCCTCCTCACTAACCCACATCGTCTCCCTTCTATGCTCCGTGATCTGCTCAAGATGATAGTCATACTCCGTCCACACACTGCCATAGAGCTGGAACTGCTGTTTCGCCCACCGGATATTCTCGCTCCAGTCATCTGTGCTGGCTAAGGGCGGGTTGGTGAGGCGATGGAGTTCGCGCCATGGAGGGTGGCGGCGCGGGCCCCGGAACCGGGTTGAGGAGAAGGCGCTTGTCCAGGGGTCGGACGCGCCTTCGGCGGCGTAGAAGGAGATGTTGTCCGCGGTGATGGTTTCGCGGTCTTTGGAGAGGGCAGGGGGTGTGAGGCGCGGTGGCTTCTTGTGTGTGGTGGGGGAGCTGGCTGCTTCGAGGAGGTAGGGGTCAAATTGGCGCTTCTCTTCAGGGATTTTGAAGTATTGAGCTTGAGGTTGGTGTGGAGGAGATTGGTGCTGAAAAGGTGGGAAGGTCTGGGTGAGGATGGCTTGAAGTCTGACGGGCGCTGTGTTTGCTGCGGTCAGAAGTCCAGGGCGAGGGCGGATGCGGGAGACATTGTCGTTGATGTTGCTGCTATCCTTCAAGCTAGAGCTGAGATTAAAAGCCGTAGATCCAGGTCCTTTCTTCACGCCCGGCGGTCTCCCACGCGGTCGACCTCTCTTCGGGAGCTGCGGACGTTGTTGGCTCATGATAGAAGTCAGCCGCGCAGTCTCCTTCCTGCTCTCATCAAACTCAGCATCCATCCCGTCATCTGACGCTATGATGGTGCTTATATCGTCTTCATCATCGTCATCCTCCTGCTGGTACTCTCCCTCGAAGCTCGACTCGATAGGCTGATTGGATCTTCGGACCTTCTTTGGCGGGGTCTCGCTGTCGCTCTCGTCAGGTGATTCGTTGTAATCGATGCGCAGGGCGCGGGCACTACGCCGGGGCGGGGAGCTTGGAGGCTTTCCGCCGAGGAGTCTGCGCACCATGTCTCGGGTTGAAGCTGCAGCAGAAAATGTGCAGGTCTGGTGTAGTTATTGAAGAGAGGAATTCTTCAAAAGCCCGGTTGCGCTATCTAAGGTCATAGTCCGGTCTTGCCAAGTAAAGGCGCAAGTGTAGCAAGGTCGCCACGTGGGCGAGCGGTGCGCGCCTTCCACACCCGGAGGCTAGGAAGTACCCAAGAAGCTGCCAAGTCGCTCTTTCCCTCACCGGTTGTTGGGTAAAGCGAGGAGACCTGGAAGTCTTGAAATGCCTAGGGTGACTGTTCAGTGTATACAATCTAGTGTATATGATATCGCGCGAGTTCTCATTCTGCGGGAAGACGAGTGAAGTTGCATGTATAGGAATCCCATTGGAGTCGCACTCTCTGATAGTAAAAGGAAATGGGTATCTCTAGCTAATGACCAAACCGTCTGCTCCAAAACGAGACATCCCTAAGTCGCCAGCCAACAGTCCAAGTGAGCGATGCTCTCAAACCGTGATGTTACCACACCCTCTCTATAAGTTTCTCGCCTCGCACTCTGCCTTGGACAGTCAAGAGTTGCGGTCGAAACGATCGAAAATCTCAAGTCTCCATGCTACAGCACCATCCCTATGACATCCTCGCCTTGCATCCTGGCCTGCAAATCTCGAAGTTGCGGACCACGTATGCGAAATAGGGAAGTGTCCAAGGTGGATAGTCAAGGTCCACCCCAAGCAAGATGCGCATATGGTGGGCGTCATAACGCCAATTGATCTTTCGCTGAACGCCGTTCCTCGTGAACTCAAAGAGCCTCCTGGTGACCTTGATATTGGAGATGTCACGAAGCTCACGGATCAGCGGGGACGTATGGTGCGGCGATACATCAAGCATTCGGTTAAGCTGGTCGACCCACTCCTTTTCGAGAATTCGGATGATATCGGCGAGATGCTCCGGGGTCCATCGCCAGGTCGTGCCAGACTGGGCGTAGCGCTGCGCGAAGCGTATGATCTGGGCAAAATCGCCGAAGTCGTTGTCGACGGGTCGGGGAGATATGCGGATGAGTTCTGGCTCGAGGCGTGCGTCGCCAATCGCGGGCTGTTGAACCACTGAATTGGACGTGGAAGTGCTACAGGTAGGAGGAGCTCGACGCTTCTCAGCCGGGAGATCTTCCGTGTCATCAGATCGCGCTCGCTTACGAGGAGATGTCGTGAGATCGATAGTAGTGTTGCGAGTGCGGGACTGATGGAGCTGATGCCCTGTTTGCTGAAGAGGTACAGTTGACTGATAGACAGGCGCGCCGACAGTGCGGGTCTGATGAGGCTGGTAACCAGTCTGTGGAGGAGGTTCGTTTGCATTGTAGACGGGGGCACCATATGCGTGGGCACCATAGATAGGGGCGCCGGCAGTGCGGGTCTGATGAGGCTGATGTCCGGTCGGCGGATGAGGTGCAGTTGCGTGATTGACAGCTGCGTTGACGGCGTGGTGCTGGTGAAGTTGGTAATTGGCCTGTGGAGGAGCTGCCCTCGGGACAGACGGACTGAAGTTGCGAGCCTGTGGCTGATATGCCGGAGTCTCTGAAGCGCTCTGAGGATGCTGCGCTGGAACCTGAGGTTGATACGGCGCTGGTGCTCTCTTGTCGACAGGATATCGCTTCACGACCTCACCGTCGGAGTGTGCTTGCGTGACCTCAGTGCGACCAACTGTGTTCAAGATGACATGGAGATCGTCTGGGAACATCCAAGGCGAGGCGCAACCATTCTGGATCTTCATGGGGTTCTCGAGCACGAAGTTCAAGGCGCGCGTCAAATCAGCTGCATCTGGGCCCTGTGGCAGGTGGTCCACGCCTTCGAGAAGCTTGCGGAATGGTACAGATTGCGGTCCTGGTGCGTTCGGACCATCGCGGCGGACGCGGTCTGGACAGAACTCGTTGACAGAAATGTCGAACGGTTTCCAGTTCTGCGGGGGGCGATGTGAGGTCAGTTTCCAGTCAGAGAGATGTTGTGGTCGGTTGAAGCCAAAGCCGCGCATCGCTCCAAGATAGCAACGTCGGATGCCGTCAATATAGTAGTCCTTCATAGCCTGAGGTGTGCTCTCCTCCCGTGCCTCTGTCCTGAAAGTTCGTAGAATCTTCTGATGAGTTCCGCCCTTGATTCCGTTGGAGACGAGCCGATTGGCGACCCATTGGTTCTGGTACCAATGTGGGAGGATTGCGATGATCTCAACAGCCGTGAAATTGACGATTTCCTTTCCAGGACCCTCGGGAATCATGTAGTCGTACATCGGAACCATCTTGAGCACAGAGATATAGGATGATTTGGGGAAGTTGTAATACCTCTTGTCGTTCTGCAACACGGTGGCTGGAGGAGCTCGAGGTGCAGGGAGAGGTCCAGGTGGTGCCATCCTCTGGGATTGAAGCGCTTCCATGGCAAGGCCTTGCGGAGCTCGTGCTGGGGCTGACCGGACGTATCCAGTCGTCGCCGCGGAAGTCTGAGCAGGAACCTCCGGAGTCTGACGCGGTTGTGGTTGCACGTGGACAGGCGCTGGCGTCGACTCCTTCTCAGGCTTATCCTGCATCAACTCCCGCATAAACGCTGGATACTCCTTGGTCAGCCCCGCATGGTAGTCTTGGAGCTCCTTGAACTGCTCCGGTGTCGGGGCAGATTTGGTGGTGGCCGGCGGCGGAGCCTGCACCGGGACTGGTTCATCCCTTCGCGGTGAGCTGCTGGGAACGATCGTCACCGGGACGAAGGTCGATGGTGCGGGGTCCTCAGTCTCCTCGAAGAGCGCGTCGAGCGCCGAGTCGTCGTCGCCCTCGGACGAGAAGAGCAGGTTCGGGACAGTGGATGGCGACGGCGTATCGTCAAGAGGTTGAGGAGTCATTGTGATGATAGGTGTGGTGTAGAGACGGTGTGCAGTGCTATGGAGGGAGTCGGAGTGAGCTGGCGAAAAAGCGGTTTGGGCATTGTGTGCTTCGGATTAAGTATTCGCCTAGAATTAATAGAGGGGGCTGGAAAGAGTGATGGTGAATACAAAAGGGCTGCTATTGTTTGTGTGCAGAGTGAAAAGACTTCGGTGACGGACCATTCAAGGCAGAAGCGAATCCATTGTGCGCGAACGACATATGTCGAAAGGGACTCTAGAACTCTAGAGACTCCGAAACTCTAGCATAGTTCTTTCTTTCTTAATATCGGAAGTAATGTGTACTCGACTGAGCTAATGGTCGGGGTAACAGGGGAATCTATCATCACGTGATCAGCTCTTCATACTCCATCGAAGTCCCGAATCGAGGCTCCGAGGCTCATGGCAAAGATCTAAATTCAGTAGCTCAAAAATGAAAACGGCCCTCTCGTGGCAGGAACTTCTGTCACATTCATCAGAAGCACATTATACAGAAACTACTGTTCAACCTGTAATATCCAACGAGTATCAGGTCCTCCATATTTGCTACCCGAGTGCTTAAATGAAGAGCTCTTTTAAAGCATGGCATATTGTTGCACAGATTATACTTCTTGGGAACGCCGAGATCCCTACTCGGATGACAAGATGCCGTCTTACAGATCTTACCCAGAATAGCTTAGCCGATTCGGAATCATTGTCAACTTGTTCATTTTACTTGACGCTGGTGGGGTATAAAGGCGTGTTCCTCTCCACGTTCAATTTCTTGTTGGCCATCTCTTTTGCAGACGTGAGACTCATTCCGCAAATTTGAGCAATATTTCGAGATCATGGAATCCGACAAAACCGCCGCTCTCACGACCGTAACGTCTTTCCTTGCAACAGTCGGCGCGAATGGTTCTTCGCTCAAAGACGCACGACAATACATCCTCGCCGATTCCTTCGTCACTCTCTCGCATCCAGATGGACTGATCCAATCCCATCTCGGCGAAGCCATATCCCGTGTCGAGAACTCACTACAGAAACTCTTCGACAACGGCGTGTCCTCAACTTCAGAGGAAATTGCTCTTCCTGGGCCCGAAGTATGGATCCGCGACAACATTACCGCAGTTTGGGTCGGGTACAAGCATGTCGTAGACAACGCAAATGTAAGCAAAGGCGTAAACCTGTTTAGCCTGCTCAAGACGGAAACGGACCTTGCTTGGCGTATTTGCGGTATCGCGGATACTCAGTGGAAGCCGGATCAACCTACACCAGACATGTCCTCCGAAGTTACCCCAGAGCTTATGGAGCCAATCAATGAGTTCTTTACGCTCATGCGACAGAGGAAGTGGAACGAGCTGCCGACAACCTTATTGCCCGGAGGAGGTATGACGCACAATGCTGCAGGAGAGCCGCTGCGACAAGTTACATGGCCTGAGTTTGTCGAAGGGCTGTCTGGGGTCATTGATAAGATTCCAAAAGAAGTGGATGTCAACGAGAAAGTTCACGATGTGGAAGCGCGTGTTTGTGGGGATTTGGCTTTTGTTTGGACGCCGTTTGTGGTGGAGTTCAATGGCGTGGTTAAGCAGAAAGGTGTGAATATCTGGAGCTTACTAAAAAAGGATGAGAAATGGTTTATTAGTGGCTGTCAGGATACTGGAAGGTCGGTGGGTGCATAAACAGTTCGAGTCGAAAGTCTGTCGCTAGTCACGTGGTCGCTCATTCACCTTGCGGTTCGGAGCTTATAATACAAACATTGATGGTGATGCTTACCATATCAGTATCTCAGAATCCATGTTCGGAATGAATGGATGTGTCAGCTCAGCTGCCTATACAAAGTGCAAGGAGTTGATGCCTGAGTTACCCAGATAGGCAACTTCAGCCGCACCTGCGAAGCTTCATCGCACTAAGCTTCTGAGCTTGGCAGCTTACTAACTCATCTTTTGTAACGATTGGAGACCTGGAATATCTTAGGGCACACTTTCTTATCCTTGTGCAGTGAGTTGGCGTCGCGTTGCCGATGATTTCGGCCGAGGTGCTCAAGACAATATGTAGATGCCATGGTATAAGAAGATCAGTAGTGGAATACATGGGCAATCTGATCTGTCGATATCTGATAACCACTTTAGACCACTAACAAACACAAGAATGGCCGCTACAATGACCAACATCGATCGAGTCACGAGAACAGTACCGATGAAGGTCCTCGCACTCGGCATGTCTCGTACAGCCACAATGTGTCAGTCTCCCATCCCTTTAGAAAGTTTACAGCCATTGACATAAGTCAAAGCAATGAAGGCTGCCTTAGACATACTCGGCCTCCGCTCCTACCACTTCATCGAATTCGTCTCAAACCCACTACACGGCGACCACTGGAACGCCTGGCTACGCGCAAAATACTATTCTAACCTTAACCTTCCTCCCACCTCACTTCCAACCAGAGCCGACTTCGACAAAGTTCTCGGCAACTTCAGCGCCGTGACAGATATGCCCGCCGTCCTCCTTGCCGATGAGCTTATCGTAGCGTATCCAGAAACGAAGGTCGTCTTGGTGGAGCGTGATGTAGATGTTGCTCTGCAACGTACTGGAAATACTGTCTCGCCGACCTGTAGACGGAAAATCGATTAGCCGAAGCTAAAGTTGTATAACCTATCTACGAAAATATTTTAATACTAACGCTAACGCTACCTACCCTAACGCCTTATAACCCTTAAACGCTAACTTTACACGCCTTTACTCTATTTAATAATACTTTAGTTAATTAATCTACTACTAGACGTATTACTACTCTTTACTTAACTATTTACTAAATTAATTCTCTCTAAGCTGCTATTCTTATTAACGTACTCTATTTCTACTTACTAGTTTTTACCCTTTACTCTTTACTCTTTAAGTCTACCTTAAATATTTTATACTTAAAGTAATAAGTTTACTTAATTTTCTAGGCTTCTCTTTATATAGCTAGTAGTATTAATAAAGGTCTTTTTAATAAAATAAATAGTATATTAAGTTTTATTATTCTTATTATATACTAGCTTAGTAAGTAATATTTTAATTATAACTAGCTTATACTTTAAGTTAACTTTAATCTTTAAGTATTTTATAAGTAGTTAGTAAACTAAGACTAAAGTACTTTAACTAAAAAATAACTTATAAAAATCTAAAATATATATCTTATATAATAATTTTATTAATATAAGTATAATAATACTAACTAATATTTTTATTTTATTTTTTTCTTTTTTTACTTTTATTTTTTTAGCTAGTACTTTTAAATTATATATAAGTTTTTTTTTAAAGTTATTACTTAGCTTAGGATTCCTAAATAAAGGTATATATATAAATAATATAAAAAGTAGTATAATAAATTAAATACTACTAACTTAATAAATAATTTTAATAACTTAATAAGTTTAGTAAAGGAAATAGGAAATAACTTATATTTAAAACGTAATTTATACCTTTAGTACGTAATAACCTTTAGTAATAACTAGTTATTATAGCTATACTTTAAAAGATATAAGTAACTTATTATAATAAGAACTAAATACTAATATATAGCTCTAAATAGTATATAGAAAAATACTAAATATTAGTACTCTACTTTTAAGGGAGTACTAGCTATACTGTAAACTTAACGGGTACGTCCTATCTAAGTCTGTTCTGATTTCCGAACCTCCTACATGTTAGTATCCCAAACCACCTCTTTGACCACGTCGCGCAGTCCAGCGTGTTTCGACAGAGCGATAACTCTATCGACACTCCGGAGGCTTGTATGGAAACAAACGGTTTTGAATAGCTCAGTAGCGCCGATGGTCGCGAACGTCTTGCAAGTCAACCTGTAGTTGAGCAAATCGGCATCCGACAAGCGGGCGGCAATGTCAAGATGCACTTCAGCTGGCAATGACGCCATCTGGTTCTGCTCGACAGGGCGCAGTATAATGTGAAATGCGATACGAGTGGTGCAAAAGTATCAGAGTACGCGGAAGCTAGCGATCGAGGAGTCTGTTCTAGAGGAAACCCTTGAGGGCACATAGAATCGAAGTGTGCTTGGTGGATTACTAAGAAACTAGGCAACAACCGACCAACCTCACCCTCGTCACGCCATCGCTATCCCTCACCCACACTCTCTCCATGAAGAGGTCAATAGCTAAGACACCTTTCCCGTGATATCAGTTGCGTCTGTGCCTTTTCTTTTTCCCATCGTCTAGCACGTCCGTCGTGTGATGTTTCTTTCCGTTCGTCTGCCTGCTCTCAGCCTGCTCAAACACAATTTCATTGTCAAACGCATCCTCAACGAGCACCTCCAACTCTCGAACGCCCTCGAGCACCTTGTCGCTCCCATCACGTCTTTTTACATCCTCAAGTATATCATCTGTCGCTTTCTCTGCCAGAATAGCAATCGCAAGCGTTGGGAAGGACCCTGGCACGCGGGGAAACGATGAAGCATCTACCACCCGAAGCGAATCAACACCACGAACGCGAAATTGGCTGTCGAGACATGCCATTTTATCCATGTCGGCACCAATCGCACAAGAGCTGGATGCGTGATGTCCGAAAGACTCGTTGCGGATCGCCTGCTTGATCTGCGCATCACTCCTGACGCCTTTGCCAGGCGTAATCTCATCAAAAGGTGCCGCAGATCCCTTAACGGCCTCGTTGATCCGTCGTGCTAGTTCTGTGCCCTCTTTCATAGCCTCAAGGTCTCGCTCAGTGCCAACTTCATTTCCGTGAGATTTAGGGAAGTAGTTAAAATCGATCTCTGGAGTCTCAAAGGGGTCGGCAGAGCGGAGAGTGACGGTGCCAGTAGTGTTGCGTGGGCGGAGCTTGAGTACGTCCCAGGTCCAATCATCCAAGACCGCCGCTGCAGTTGAATATCCTGGGAAGAAGCCAGTAAAGTTGAAAGCACCAGAAAACATATGGAGGTCCGGCTGATTGTTCTCAGAGACACTTGACGTGTGGAGCACAGAGAAGGGGACGAGGTTGGAAGCGTATGGCCCTTTACCCGTGCGAATCCATTCAGCGAGCAAAGGATCCCCAGCCGCCAAACCCAGGCTTTTCGTGATACTACTGAGCAAAGTGTTCTGTGCCTTAGCTACGACACTAAACTCGTAGTTGTCTTGGAGATTTGTTCCGACGCCAGGCAAATCGACTACCACATCGATATCGTGCTTCTCAAGCTCGCGCTTCGGACCAATCCCACTGAGCTTGAGCAGCTGGGGGGTGTTGAACGTGCCGCACGCAACAATCACCTCTCTTGCAGCAAACGCGCGCTTTCGGACACCGGCGTTCTTCCCGTTCCATCTTGGGTCGGCCTGATAAAGGCTCTGCCCTTCAAGGTACTCAACCCCAGTGGCCTTGGGCTTGCGACTCGCTCCGTCTCTCTCATCTTCCTTGAACAGTATGCGCGTCGCAAATGAATGCGTGCGGACGACGAGTGGGTATTTCTTCCCTCCATGCGCATTTTTTGCGTTTGCCGTTGCGACGAGGAAATCGCGAGGGCTACTTCGCCTACCATTTCCAGTCATGTGCATTGCAGGACGGTATACGCCATCTTCATGCTCTGGCTTGAATGCGTTGATGTCCTTCCTCACTCCCTTGAAAGGATCGCTCGGTGGGGGTCGGTGGCCTGTCTTGACGGCCAAAGCAGCAGAGACCATGGGCTTCGCCGCGTCTATCGCAGAGTCGTCTCCGAGATTGGTCTGAAACCAGCCGTCGAAGCCGTGTAGAGCCGTTCCTTTTGGAAGGTAATTGTTCCGTTCAAGTCGCTCGAAGAGGTGTCGGATATTCTTTGCGCGCCACGACTCGTCCCCAGTGAGTTTTGCAATGTGCTCCCAGTCGTCAACCGGAGGGAGCACGGCCACCATGGCGTTGTGCGCTGCGCAACCACCTAAAGTACCAGATCGCGGATAGTAGATTCCGAGTTGTTTGGACCCCGGTGGAGGATCTGTACCGACGAAGATGGCACCGTCCGGCGTGCGCCAAGTCATCTTTGGGTCCCGCGCAGCCTGAGTCTTGTCGGCATAGTGCTTGACGAAGAAGTCCCAACGCTGAACAGCGTTCTCTTCCCAGTTTAGAAAGCGGGCTGGGATCGCTTCGTCCAAGTTGTTGCCCTGGTCATCGCCAGCCTCGAGAAGGAGGACAGTATGACCAGCCCGCGAGAGGTTGGCAGCGAGTGGGCCGCCTCCGGGACCTGATCCAACGACAATAAAGTCGAAAACTTCTGGACGATCATGATGATCATTTGGAATCGAATGGGAATTCATCGTGGAATAATGATGTAGACAAGCTTGATTGAATTGAATGATGCCGGTATCGAATTTGGACCTGCATTAGACCGAGCCGCACTATTTATACCAAGACAATCGTTCCTTCAGTAACCCACCTAACTACCAGATCATGACTGAAGTGTGCTGCGCCAGTAACCCGTGCGAACAGGCTCGGTAAGAAGCGGCCTACTTCCATTTGTAGGGCTGACGTCTGACAAAGCTTATTATACGGACAGGCATTGTATCAGGCTGGGGAACGAGCGTTTGCCAAATGAAGCCATCCAATCAGCAATAGTGGTCAGCTGGCGATACACATGACCTCTTCAAATTTCTACAATGGGCTGATTCTGCGATACTTTCGCGGCGTAGCTCGTGCATCTTTGGATGATCTTCAAACACGTAATCCGCACTCGTTATATAGTCCGAGACTCTTGGTAGCCTAGGCTGGGGCCGTTCAGCTTGCGTGGACGTCATCACTACTATTGACAATAATTCATCTTCAGCTGCATCGCTAATAGTCACCGGATTGGCGTACTCTTGTCTCTTGTTCTCACGAAATACACGTCTGAAAGGGTGCCTATCGCAAATACTAGCAAGTAACTGAAGAAGAATATAACCTACTAGGTTACTCTAAGGTTCTAAGTCTATTGCCAAAGAAGGATGGGAACAGCGGTGGAACTAGGAACAGCACCAGTTTGAAGCAGGTATGTCTTACATGATTGGTTCGGCAATAAATGGATCGGCAAATAAGTCAAGATCCGCGGAGGCGTCCCATCCCATGACGGCCATCGCACAGAAACATCGCCTAGCATTGTCGCCTCACATGCCTTACAACCAGCGGGCGCAGTGAGAGCAAATAACGAAGCTGGCAAATGGCAGCTCCCGTAGACATCGAGCAGGCACATGAACTGCGCAGGTATGTTAGACGCGTCGAAACCACACACGAACCTGCGTTGAACGCGTCCTAACAGCTGTTGTAGGTACCTCCACGAGCAGGTCGGCGTCGATGACCCTAGAGCCAAAGCTCCGTCGTCGCAAACATCACCCTTTGCGTCTATCTTGCCTAAAACTTCGGTGCTAGCTAATGCCTTCGCAACTGTAGTAGAGTTAGCAGTTGCCCGACTAGGCGTGCTTGGCGCCCTCGCAGTATTAACGGATGGGCGCAAGCAGCATCTCCTGGCGGCTTGCCAGACGCGGAGAGACGCAGAAGAAGAGGTGGAGGTTTCGGTGAACTGGTTCAGCGAATCGCAGACCGACAATTACATATGGCTCTGGCTTGCACAGCAGGTCGTGGGAGCGCACACCAACCGGCACTCGACAGATCGCGCTTCCTTCTCTATTGATGGATTGGACGAGAATCCGCGTACTGCTAAACTATCATGCGTGACGGGCATTCCTCACTTAAAGCGATATATTGCAGTGCCCATTGTAACCGCCCACGACGCGGTCATAGGTTACATTGCTGTGGTCGACAACCGTGTTCGCGAGGCTACGAATATTCGGGATATCAACTTCCTCGCTACTTTGGCCTCTAGGTGCATGAGGCAATTGGAGTCGGCTCGTGAGAGATACATGCGCGCGCGCTGGTTCAAGATGAATGAGGGTCTGCAGAATCTCATTAAGGAGCCGAAGCTAAACCCTTTGAATAACGAGCCTGCCTTTCGTCCTGAGGACCATTATAACCACTCGGCAATGCATCGGTCCTCTTCCCAGTCGCCAAAGAGTACGGAAGGTGAGAATGAGCTGAAGCAGCGCGTGCAACTTTCCACGGCCGAAAGCTCCATGCAAGATCAGAGTCACCGTGCAGCTGTCTCAGAAGCGGATATGGCAAAGGAGGAAGTAAGAACGAAGCAAAACCTATCAGCTCAAGCAGGAGGAGGCGGAACGGAAGCCGACAAGAGACCAGGAATGGACCAGAGAGCGAAGAATGAGCGGAGAAGCGAGTCGATCTACCGGAAGACGTTCAGACGAGCTACGGAAATTCTCACTGCTGGTTTAAATGTCGACGGCGCCCTGTTCATGGACGGGCTGGTCGGATTTCATGGGACACTGATGCCTGATGCTGAGCTGGTGCAAGAGCTTGATACGCAATCGGAACAGCGTCCACCAAGAGGGATGTCGTCGCTGTCGAGGTTCGAAGCCTTCGACGAGGAGGAACAAACGCAACCTCCACGAGCTGGCGGCATTGATGACTTTAGAGCTCAGCCAGCAAAAAGGATATACACAAGTGCAGATTATCAGAAAAATGTTCTGATAACGCATCCGGCCGAGATTCTAGGCATGTCCGTGCGTCACGGTCCTCGCCCAGACACAATCCTTCTTTCGCCAACGACATATGGCGTCCCGAAATTCGATGAAGGATATCTTCAAGATTTCATGGAGAGGCATATGCATGGGAGAATTTGGTATTTTGACTCTGGTGGCCCATCCTTTTTTGTGAAGGAGGATCGGCTCGTTCCTGATGGAAATAACGAGGACACAAAGCGCCTGCGCTCCATATTCCCCGAGGCTCGCCAGCTGATCTTCCTCGTGCTAACGGATCCGGTAGCGCATAAGAATATTTCAGGATTCTTTGCATGGACATCGGAGGACGTGCCCATTTACACAGACACTGCCGATCTTCCGTATCTGAGAGACTTCCTCCACATGGTCGAGTCAGATATATCGCGAATTGACACCATCGCCGCCATGAAGCAACAGGAGTCTTTCGTTGCGTCTGTCAGTCACGAGCTCCGAACCCCGCTCCACGGCATTCTCGGCGCAGCGCAATTGATCAAGGAAACGCCAATCAATTCCTTCCAAGAAAGCCTAGTGGAGACAATAAATTCTTGCGGGAGCACGCTCCACGAGACACTTACCAGCGTTCTTTCCTACGCCAAGATTAACCAGTTCGAGCGTAGGGATAGCAAACCCGGGCCAAACACTCGACAAGAGTCCCCTTGGGCATTGGCAGGAAAACCTGTCGATGCTGAAAGCGAGCGCGACTACCATGGCATGTTAGTCGGTGTCAATATCGTGTCGTTGTGCGAGGAAGTTATCAGCGTCATTGAGGCGAGCAGATCCTACCTTCAGTCTTCGCAAGGCACCCATGTAAGCCTAGATGCCGAATATCGTGAGCATTGGAATTTCATCACGGAACCGGGTGCACTACGTCGTGTAGCGCTGAATATCGTCGGAAATGCTATGAAGTACACAGGCCAAGGTTTCGTGAAACTAAGCATCCGCGCCAAAGATCTCACAGCGGAAAAGGCAAAGGTGTCTGTAGCAAACTCAGGACGACCTACGAAGATCATCGTGATATCGTGTTCGGATAGCGGGAGAGGTATGTCGAAAGACTTTGTAGAGAATCATCTCTTTGTTCCGTTTTCGCAAGAGAATCCGGTTTCGTCTACGGGAGTGGGACTCGGCATGTCTATAGTCAAGAGCCTAGTTACTATCCTCGGTGGCGAGATCCATGTCAGTAGTGCAATAGGCCAGGGAACCATCATCGAAGTCCGCATCCCGATGATAGTTGGCAGTTCGGATCCAGGATTTCTGTCGTCTGCCGACCTCGCCTTCGAAAGAAATCTACAGAAGCTTCGCCAACGAAAATTAGGCGTCATGATCCATGGTTTCAAACCTGAGGCCTCTGAGGACTTGCGGAAATACCTGGTCGATTGGTTTCGATGTGGCATCATGGACATCGATGCGGATGAGGAGCCGGATGTACTTATTGCAAATGAAGGGGATGCAACAATAACGCATAAATTTCTCGAAAAGACACCCAGGTACCGCACGCGTGGCGTTCTCCTATCGATCACTCCAGCCCGGCTGACCAAGGCTTTGGTCATGACCGAAGCCCACGGTATCTGGGAAAGAACATCACGTCCTCTCGGTCCGGGCCAATTTGCTAAAGCTCTGGTAACATGCTTGCAAAAGTTGGATGCGCTTCACGCGGATGGACCACCTAGCAACCAGCAAACAACAGAGGTTAAAGACACAGGTCGTATTAGCGGTATTGCAGACATGACACCTGATTCCATCGCGCAATTACCCAACGACCTAAATGGCTTCATGCAGAACACGACAAGACAGGTCGCTCCAGACCTGACCAGTATGGAAATCAGTGATAGCACGGTGGTCCCAGAGCCGGTCGAACAGCCATCTATGAGCAACAAGCCCTCACCTACCCCCAACGTCCTCATCGTCGAAGACAATGCTATCAACCTGAAACTCCTCACAACATTCGTTCGAAAAGGCGGATACCACAGCCTACACACTGCGACAAATGGCGCTATTGCGGTCGAACAAGTCCAGGAATCAGCATCTGGTTTTGACGTCATATTCATGGACTTATCTATGCCTGTTATGGACGGCTTCGAGGCGACTCGCCGTATCCGCGAACAGGAAGTGAAGGTCAAAGAAACAGACTCTTTAAGGAAACGTGCCACCATTGTTGCACTAACAGGTCTAGCGAGCCAGAAAGATGAAGAGGAGGCGTTTAAGGCAGGTGTGGATATGTTTGTGACCAAGCCGGTCAAGTTTGGAAAGTTGAACGAGATCTTGATGATGTGGAAATTGGATAAGGCAAGAGAGGAGAGGGATGATGGCGAGGACGAGAGAAAAGGCAATACTCCTAGCATACAGGCTGTTGGGGAAGAGAAGTGAGTGATGGGCTTATTTGTTGTGCCTAAGCTACAATTGGGTCTTTCTTCAACAAGTAGAGCTATGTGAGCTTTCGCCACTTGACGGGTGTCGATATATAGTAGGTCAAGGGAGATGCTATAATAAGTCCGAACCGGCTGGTTTGGCCACGTCACCAATTGTTACGCGCTCTCCAGGGATACAGGGGATTGTACCTCGCGATAACTAACCGCAAATATCCGTATCTGGGTCAACGGAAAGAACTCGCGTCCATACGCAAACAATGGGCCCAAATCTTTCTCGGCAGCGAAGCGATACGAGTCCAGATCTATCTGAAGAAGTACTGGTTAGCTTGCAGGGCAGCGAAAAGATCCTGTAAGTGTCCTTAGACGTATTTCTCAAGACCTTTAGTAGTGATTAAGCATCTAGGCGCTCTTTCGATGTTTTGCTGTTGGATCAACCGTAGCACCGTTCGCGTCCGTACTTGTATTCCATATTTGCTATCACCGTACTGCTGCCAGCGGAAGGTAGTAGCGTTGGGTAGGGTTCTCGAAGGTGAACAAAATAGGAAAGCCAGATGACAAATCAGGCACATACAATTCAGTAGAACGATCCTGCGATAGTTTCAAGCAAAAGCAGTCTCTTCTCTCTTCAAAAAGCTGTGGGGATAATGTTCGGTTGAGTCATAGCAGACTCCACGATAGTTCCTTCCCAGCACATGTTAGCTTCCGGAAAAAGTAGTGAAACGATGCCAATTGACATCATATTTCCAAGATGAACCGGATCTCTATGTCTGTCACGATACGGTAATCGTATGGTAATATGACTACTGGAATAAGGACGGTTCACAATTCGTTATGATTCCTGACAACAGCAATAACATGGTATATGGTGCAGTGACGGACAAGATTTGCAAATATCACTACAAATCCTACACGAAAAGAAGAACTCGTAGAATGCGCCTTTCCTGGGACGTCCGCATCTCGTAGCGGGAATAGGTACTGGCTTTATGCGCCATGAGATTAACAACGTCGCATGCAAACTCAGCGCGACCTAACTTCGAGCATCGATTACACGAGATTATGGCTGAATTCAACATCTCAGCCCCCAGCCCTATTTCTTTATAGCCAACGGTGTTTCATTTTTCTTCTTGCGCGTGGTGTGACAAGGAGTCTACATGATAGTGAAATAGTCTTCCCTAGGCAAATTACGAGTTATTCAGGAACAAGCGTACGAAAGGTTCACGAGATAATACTACGAGGTAGTCGCTCTAGCATGGAATTTCTAATTCAACAGAATGTCGTATGTACCCGCTGTTCCACTTGGGCGTTGAGTATCGTGAGTGTGAATGTCGAAAATGATTACGACACTGGATTCGTCAGCGGTGCAACCGGTCAGTCTTTCTAGTCACGAGACGATAGGGCGAAAAGGGCTGCTTAGGTGTAATTGATCATTGAACTGCATCACGTGCTTCTACCCTACATGATATATCACTTATGTGAAGGTGATAGTGATTGTTCAGCATTGGAAATTCTCGTTACCCATTGACGTGATGAACAAATCATATCCTGGCATCCTTGTCACCACGATCCTGCTCACCTTTCCCATGCAGGGTCTTCAAGCCTTGATCAAGAAGTTCCACCTTATGCTCCTCCATCATCGTCTTCGTCTTCAATTGCAGGATCTACCTCACGGTAGGAGGTATGGTCTGCAGTTGTTGGATCCTGGAACTTAGTGGCGGTGCGCACTTCCAACGCCTTCGTGAGAAGATTGTCAAGAAAAGCCTTCGGAAAGGTGCCCTTCTTGTCCTTGATAAATTCTATCGCTTCATGGCGAAAAGCGTATAAGTCTAGCACAAGTCGACGAGCTCCGCTGCTCTCGTTGCTGTGATTGTATAGGATGGTAATGGCTTCACCGTCCGGGATGTCTCGCATGCCCTTGTCGAAAGTGTTCGAGCGATTGCGGATCGCTTCAGTTGCCACGTCCTGTGCTTCAAAGTCCTTGACTGCTACACCAACCGCGTAAAGCTTGGCCAACCCTACCATGACCTCGTCATGGCAGATCTGGCCGATGTGACTCATCGATAAACCTCCGTAGATAAGTTGCATGTAGAGATCGAACCCCATAATGTAGGTATTGATATCAATCACAACGTCTGGTGTGGAAGTCTCGTCGGAGAGCTTGCTGCAGAAGAATGACGAGCGCTGCGAAACAAGGTCCGCGTGTATCTTGAATTGTTTCTTCTTCTCCGCGTCCTGGACGTTGATGCAGAATATTCCGAGCCCGAAACTGAAAAGATATTAGTAGCTAAACAACGACCGTGTCAATACTTGAGACCTACCTCAATAGATGATCGTTACCAGCTATGGCAGGAACGGGCCGGAACGCAGCCCCAGTCGATACGAGCGCATTTTGGGTCGGTCCAAATAATTTCGATCCAAAAGTTTCAGTGGGAGTGGCGAAATGGTGTTCAGTGGAGTCTTGCATCGCACGAGGAGCGGACATTGGTGGTGCACTCACATCCAATCGTGCGCCAGACGTTGCAAATGGCTTAGTTCCAGGATTCGGCGAGGTGATGCTGAACAGAGGCTTGGTCTGATTCGCTTGTCCAAAGACATGTGTGCTTATCGAGCGACCCGTAGATGCTGCGTCGCCGGCCGCCGCAGACGATGGCTTTGTCTTGCTATCGAGACCAGGGGCTTCATCCGCCCCCGTATGAGTGCTTGTCGTAGTTCCTCCTGCTACGCCTGATACGGAAACGTTCGTGATTTCCGGTGCTTTTGCGGGAGTCTGAGGCGTAGACATAGTGGCTGGGGGTGTTAGATTGGGAGGACTTCCGTTGCCAGTCATGTGGTGCGAGCAGAAGGGTGGTGCGGAGAGTTTTTATATGGGGGTCGTAAGGGTAGACAAGGTTTGTTAGCGCTTAGGAGACTACTAGAAAGCGCGGGCTATCGTAGGCGCGCCCTGTGTTTCACTCATGTCCAGTATTTACTAAGTCTATCGCTTTCTCCGGAGTTTTCGGACAGCACCGCGAGGAAGCTCTGTCCAATCAGCGAGCATTCTCGCATCGCAACGACTGAACAAAGGTGCATGCGCCGACTTTACTCACTAGCCTAGGTGCCTGAACAGCGTAAAGATCGCGAAAAACTCCAGATTAGTCGACAGAATTTCAGTCCTAGTGTGGATCAAACAAACATTGTATAACATGGCAGAAGGTATAACACTTGACAGCGTTTCCGTTACTACGAGCATTGTTCGGATACAACGACCATTGTTGTTTTACAATGCATCTCCCATTGTGAAAATTTATCGTTGTCTAGACGCAGCTTTTAAAGCTTTCCGTTTCCTTCCCTTGCAACCTCTATTATCTTCATACTAAATCACCGCACAGATTATCCTCGGGAGCATCGTGCATCTCATACTAGAAAAATGAGTGACCTACTTCTCGGTCTCAGCCAACATATCATATGTTTCAACCTTGCATATCAGGGTTTCTCACATAGGTTCAGCGTCCACCAGGATCTGCTATGTAACTCGTCGGGACTCTGGCACGACAATATTCAAGATAATCGCAAGTCGCTTAAGGGCGATTGCATAATTTGCCACGAATCTTTACACTCCAATTTCGATGCTATCGTATGGTGCGGCGATAGATGTGGCCAAAACTTGCATCAGTTGTGTCTGGATGCTTGGCTGGAAAATAGACCTCAAGAGGTACAAGAGCGGCAGGAAGACTGTCCGCACTGTCGTGCCCCATGGAATTGGGAGCAGGTTCCTCAAGATATGAGTGGTGATTGGGGGGTCCTTGAAGTCACACCTGATGGCGTGCGAATTTACATCGCGTGGTTGTATTCCCGTAAGCTCTTGATCAACCCCACGACCACCCAAGATACGGACGAGTATACACTGCTGCTTTACAAGGCTTTCGCAGTAGGCGTTTGTTTTCAAGATCCCACTTTCCGGAACGAAGTTGTACGTTGCATCTTTGCCGAAGGGACAAAGAATCCAGGGCCACGTGCAATATGGTATGCCTTCGACAAAGCGTTTTATCCTGAATTGCAACACATAGTTGTCGACTATATTCGCTCCATGACCAAAAGCCAGATTGCAGATCTGATCAAGGTCGGCAATTATCCAGACTTTGTTAGCAGCGTCCTTGAAAGAAGGTTGGAACGCGATGGTCAGGAATCAGAGGTCAGTCGAGAGGAGCTGATATCGAAGTATACTGTGAATCCGTAAGATCGGCCAATTCCCAGTGTAACCATACCAACTCCCTAGATCCAGCACCGTGAACGTCCATCCTATGGTCGTTACTATATGCATACATAGCAGTTGGTATCCCAACTTGTGCGGTAATACATAGCAATTAGTCAATTATAGTGTCATAAACCCCATTCAATGTTATTCTCCGGTATGTGCTACTGCTGTGTCCTAGAACACCAAGAGTTATCGTGTAAGAACACCTAACTTTCTGTCCTTGCTTTGACGCCGAAATCGGCTGAGGATACCGTTTTCGATGTGCCAAACTAATACCAAAGATAACAGACATGACCAGGAAAGTCGTTCGCATTATAGTCCCAGAGGCCATGTACCGCCGACCATTAGAAACTCAAATTCCAAAGTCGTTGGACCCGCTTTTTCTCATCCCCCGTGATAGTATGACCAATCAATGTGGCCTTCAGTAGATCCATAATGAAGGCTTTCGAATACTGATCGAAGTTCTAATCGGATTGGCATATAGTGTAGCGATGGGATCCCTCAAAGCTGGGAGATCTTGCTTCAGCAGAGAAACCCCAGTAGAAAGAAAGCGAGAAGAAACCGCCAGGTGAGCCAGAGTCCCATAGTGCCTCAGCTCTGAGCATTCTCAACCCCAGTCCAACGCGCCCAAACAGCATCCTTCTCCGCCTGAGTCTTCGAACGTCCCTTCATCAATGCCTTCATAAGATCCACGATGAACTGCTGGGGGAAACTGTCGTAGTCCAAATCCGGTTTGCAGCAGGTCGTCCAGATATCGACCACGAATTGACGAAGAATACTGGATGCCGGTGCTCTATCGTAGATCTCTTGAATTCCTTCCTCCTTGATCATGCTGTCATTTGTTTGCCAAAGGTCCTTCATTTCCAGTATAATAGCTTCTCGGAAAGAGACATCTTCAAATTCTTCGGCGAGCATGAAAGCATCGATAAGTCGAATGTCCCGGTCAGAACGGCTCATGTCGTCCTGGTCTGGTGCTGGAACGTTGCCGGTATAGAGCCATGCAACGTAGATCTCTAATTCGTCTGCGCTGAGCCAAGTCTTATGATCTTGATACTTAAGGGTGTTTTTCCACGCGGTTCTGCAGTATGGGCACGAATTCTGCCGAGAAAACCACTTGCTGATACACGCATTGTGGAAGTTCTCCCCACAAGTCTTGCAGTAGTCGATTTCATACTGGAGTGCATCTATGTTGACGTGACAGATAGAGCAATCTTGTTCAAGGGACTTGCGATTAGGTTGTAGTCTAGCCTTGAGATACGGCGAGGAGGAGCAGACGAGGTCTTCATGAACCGTAATCACCTTGTTGTCAGCGTTGAGCCGCACGAAAGTACTGCCGAGACTTGAAATTGTCAGTAAACTCTCAACGTCTGAATAAGAGGCACCCACGCTTTCCGTTTGTTCTTTTTCTCCACCCTTCCGTCTGCCCCTCGATTGCTTGCTGACGCCATGTTGAATTGCTTTCTTCGACGTATGTTCCCCTGTTAGGGTTCTTGAGAGTGGCAGAAGCTATATATGTATATACACCTACAAGTCCAAGTTTTGAGAGCGTGCACTGAGTGCCTTCACCAGGAGTCCATATCAAGGGCGCGATAACAGGTGAATTCGTCGCGAGAGGCCATCGCAGCAAAACAATTGTAATTTCGCCTTTTAGCTGTGAAGTTACGATCTCCTGTTCTCTCACTGGAAGAAAGCAGGTAATAGAAAGTCTCGTGAGAGCGAGGCCTGGTGTGCAGATACGTCCTCATCTAGGCTGGAGCAGGCTATACGCTGACAGTACAGACCGCTATACTCTCTCACTTGATTCTCATATCAGCTGCAGAAGGATGCACCCCGTACTTGGGCATCTCAGCGCTAGACGCAAGATGGAGGCGAAAGTCTAGACCATCTTCCCAAGCACCGACTCATGGAAGTCCCGGTCGGTGGCTTGCAGTCGCTTCGAAGCCCTTCAGCCTCACTCGTGCAACGCACGAGTACTATCCCCTTAAGCTTCTCATCTCGGGCAGAGCTGTGTATTCGATGTATCTATTACATTCTCATCCTTCAACAAGAGCATACAGTCAAGTGCCATCCGCGTGTAACGTGTTTGAGCAAACAACACATAATGCCGTCATACTCTAATTACCGACCCCTACTCTCAGCTATGTGGTCGCTCTCGCATTCGCACCCTCCTCACGCCCACAGAGCACATCACATCACCCTGTTTTATAATCCGGTAGACATCGGCTCTCCTCCCCTCCCTCCCATCCCTTCTCTCCTCACACTCTGGATCCACAAACCCACCCATCTCCCACCCACTTCCGACCCAAGAGGACGGAAATAGAAATCCTCTGGCAGCCGCGCCTCGCTTCCCGACCCACGGAACAGCCACCAGATCCAGAGTTCGCATCATCGGGAAGAAGATTGGTACGTTCGGGGACCCCGCACCAATCCCCCGGTCTCGATTACCTTTCGTCTCAGCGCATGGCGTTCGAGCGGGCGTTAGCGGCCCGTGGATAGTTGCCGTCGAGCCGCGCCGCTGGTACATGCCTATTAATCCTGATAATCAGATATCATGATATTGGTCGAGACTCAGAAGTGACAGAGATGTGAAGATGGGCGGTGAGGGCAGACTATCGGGGCAACACGTGTAGCAGCTGTCATGACGATCTAGATCGCCGAGTACTCGGTATTTCAGTAGAGCGCGTGGTCGGATCGTGGCTAGGGGTACGTGTGCGACTGTGCACGTTGTTCGTGCTTGAGTGATGCTTTGCTATTACTTTGGTAGAGTGATGTGTGGAGGATGGAAGTTTGGTTGCGAAGTGCCAGGTTCTGATTCTCGGAGTGGCGTGCGAGGAATATGGAAATGTCGGATAGATGGTGGAGGACGTCTGGTGTCGGTGTCGGATGTGGTGTTGATATAAAAATTATTGCCCCTTTAGAGGTGCGCCTGCTTGATCGAATGCTGGATAGGCCGCGACCCATACACTGTCGTGGGCTTGATATTACGCAGAAATCCAGCGCACCTCTCGTTGTCCTGAGCTTATTTCCATTTGTCGCATACATCCCACGCTCTTCATCATCCCGCTCATGGCCTCGACTCCAACGCGCTACTGGACGACGATATCCCACCTCTTACGACATCACCCGCTCCTTACGGTTCACTCGATCGTAGTGACTGCTTCCCGTCGTCACTTGCGCAACCAACATGACTACCACCGAACTGCCCCTACGGCCACGCCGGTCGCAGGAACGAAGGTCATTGACCGCCCAAGTCGAGCGATTCACCTTCACGACTTCCGAAATGCCCTTCCGGAGTCAAGCCTCGCGCTTTCCCAGCACCGAGTCGAACATGCCACAAGAAGATCGTGAGACTTCGGACTCAAAGCAATATTCATCTCCCAACGTATCCTCATCCGCTATCGCGCCCACGGAGAAGCCCTCGTTCATAAGCCGCCGGCGCCCAAGTGCGCTTTTTGGTAAATCACCCTTCAGGTTCACCCTTCGTCACCGCTGTGAGTCTCGCGCAAGAGACGGAGAGGGCAAGATGTCGGGCAGCAGCTCTTCCACTTCCCCAAGCTCTTTCGAGAGCCCGCCGCTGTCTCCGACAACGACCATCAGTACAAGCCCGAGCTCTGCATCTCGACGAGCCAGACCAGAACTGCAATGTGCTCAGCCAAGTAGCGATATGGACCTGGGCTTCCCCTTCGGTAAACCCACACCTGCAGGGAGCACTCGAGGTCGAGATCTAGGATCCGTCTCTGAGAGCGTGTCAACTTCGCCAAGGGCGTTCAAGGCACATCCAGGCACACTCGTGACAATCTCCTCGGTATCAGCGCCATGCCTACCCACCCTTGGTACCGAAGACTCAGTCCTCTCTCCTCAGACAGACGGCCCAATCACCCCAGACTCCTCATCCTCCTCGCCAACCAGCAAGACCGGCACCAAAGACTACCACGCCGACCTACGCTCTAACTCTTCATCCTCAGCCGAAGTCAAGGAGCCCCCAAAGCGCACCACCACAGCACCAGGCTACTTCTACGGCTTCAACTACGGCGCGACGCTAGAAACACCCATCTACAAACCAGAGTCGAAAGCGGCTCGAAACGCGCGATTAGAGAACATCGACTACCAAGCGCGCAAGCTCGAGCAACGAGCCCGCAGCATCGAGCAACGCGAGCGTCTACTCCGCGAAGGTCCTGAAAAACCCAGCGGACCATCACCAACACCAGGACCAGCGCCGCCATCTTCTGCACCCGCTTCGCCAGGTCTATCATGCCACCCGCGGGCATCAGGTGAAAGCAGCAGGAGCTCAAGCAGCACCGACAGCGCCTCCGTAGCTCTACGCAGTATACGCGCGAGTTTCGAGGCGCGGCGGAGCCGGGAGTTGCACCGAAGCTCGAGCTTGCCGGTGCGAAAAAGCGATTATGATATCTTCACTGATGAGGACGAGAGGGGGTTTATTGGTGATGAGCCGTTATGACGCGTGCGGGGAGTCCTCTTCGGACGCGAGTCGTCGAGTGAGCAATTCCAGGTGCAGAGTTCGAGGTGAGCTTGAAAAGGCGGATTGAGGTGCGAGTACTGAGCGAGGAGGGTGTGGGAGGAAATGAGGTTGATTGCGGGTCCGGTATAGGCGTGCTAGGGGTTCGATGTGGTAACTGTGGTATTGTCAGCGAGATACCCTCATACTATCTTCAATGGATGCATTACCAAGTATCAATCTTCTGGGTTCATCAAGCTGTCTGTAAACATTGTGAATTATATGTCGACGATGCCCTAAAGCCGAGCAATGAGGAGCTGTCACGATCGTGCCTGCCGCATTCTTGGATGGTCGCGACGACGAAAGCAGCTGAACCTAGCATGTCAGCATAGACCAATGAACATAGCGCGACACCCACTTCTATGCTTCTTTTAAGGTGCTTGTGAGGAAAAGGATGATGCAAAACCTGGTGCCGAGAAGTTTTAGGATCGTGCCTTCCCTAAAGTTTGTGAGGCTGAAGACATGGAAGGCACGAGCACGGCAACTGCCAATCGACGAAACAACGTCGAGATAGTGACAGGAAGAAGGTACGATAATGTATGAGACCATCGTAAATGTGTATATCTCTTTCATAGGTATCTTGTTGCTGGTTGCCATCCAACACAGCTCCACCAACATCAACTTCATCAAAACACCGCACCACCAATAATGAACACCCTCTCCTCTTCTCTTCTGACCCACTGTATCACCTTGTTAGCAGCTTGTGCGAGCGCAGCTCTACTCGTAGTACCCGGCGCGACGCAATAGAGCTCGAACAAGGGCGTCGTCCACGCGAGGCTGATATTCGTCGTCGCGGTCTCGTGATGGATCTTCAAGCTCGTCGGCTTATTATGCAGGTGCGCATGCAACTGCCCGTAAAGGTTCATCAACCTACATCATTGTTAGAAGGCTATCATAGCATTTAATGCGCGCCAATCCCTGCTGCAGCGTGCAGATATCTCTCCGAAGCTCGTCGGAATAAACTCGGCGGCGTTATAGCTCACTCAACGGGGAGACTTCAACGAACGTACCATCGGCGCTCAATGCCCGACCCAAAATACGGGTCGAAGCTCGGCATACAGAACTGCACGTTCCCTCGTGACTTGTACAGAAAATGGCGCAGTGGGCTGCCAGGCACGATATCAATGCAGCTCGGCCGACCAGCCTTGACCGCGGATCTGATCGTCGCAATAGAACCGTTTCTTTGCAATTGCTGTGTATTGATCCTGTTAGCTTTGCTCTAGCCTCCATTCGTACAAGACTCGCGAAAATCTCTGCCGTGAAACAAGGCCTGGAAAGGGGAATGGATGTTTCCGCATGTTCGACTCATGGATGTTGGTGATTCGCGACGCGCGCGTCGCGGAAACTCCGCCCATCGTCCGCATGCACATCGGAGACGGCGCCCACTAAGTCCGATGCTCCCCGGGGTGTAATTTTCTCAATTCCGCCGGATGGTGCAGAAGGCTCGCGTGACGGGTCGGGGAGGGCTAATTCGTCGAGGGCGAAGGAAGAATTTGGGCATGAATTTGGGTTGGGGCATACGTACGTCTACTAGGTCGTCCCTCATTCCCCGCAGTTCGAAGAAACCTTCTTTATTGGCGCTGATCAATAGGATCGCAACCTCGTCTCCGTCGCCCTCTTTGCTTCTCGGTCGCTCTTGCATTTGCTCCGAGGGTTGTTCCAGATTCAAGAAGCTGACGTACATGTAAAGGTAGCCAGTGTTGTTGAAGCCTGGGAGGCAGAGGGGTATCCAATTCTCGCCGCCTCCAGCTTTGACCGAGCCCGCTTCGAACAGCATGTTGAATATCAGGTGAAGATCGCCTGGGTGAAGGGAGTGCTTCTTCGGTCGTACTACCGATACGAGCTTGCCTGATGCAACGATGAGGCCGTAGAGGAGGTTCTCGGATCGCGTCTTCGCGAGCGTGTTGTTAATGACGTGACGGTGTGACTTTCGCAGCTTGAGGCATTCTAAGGCAGACAAGAGAGTTGATGGCGAGCCCCGAGTGAAGCCATCTGCGAGGGCTGAAAGAAGAGTCTCTGTGCCCTGCAGCGGTCGACGCAGATCGTAGGCGGCTCGTTTGGCGAACATGCGTTCCATGCTGGGGAGCGTAAGAGTCGAGAGTATCTGCATGTACAGAGCATCCAGCTGTGCCCGAAGTTGTGCATCGCTTTCTGGCAGACGCGTTATAGCAACCAAGTTCAGCGGGCCCTTGGACATGACAACAAAGCGCGCAAGACCCGCCGTAAAACCACGCAGAGTATCATTGGCGCCTTGGTAGAACGATATGAGGGTTTGGATGACGCCGGTGGAGTTCATGAGAATCTGTTCGTCGCCGTGTCTACTATAGATGGGCTTCGCCGCGGACGAGAAGATGAAGAAGTGTTTCAATTTCGCGCGCCACTGAACCATAACCCTTTCTATTGAACAGCTCATTAGTACGTGTTTTCTTCTCTAGATAAAGCAAGACGCTCTGACCTTCATTCGAGCCATCCGCCTTCATCTCCTCAATGTCATCGAATTCCTGCTTGAAAGCATCTTCGAATTGTGGATCTGGCGGGAACATGCTCTCCGACTCTCGGTCCTGGAACCGATGGCCCAGCGACTTGAGAAGCGACTTCTCATGGTCTCCGACCACTTCGCCCAGCATACTTTCTACGTCGCCTCCGCCTATGTCGGTCGGTGCGAAGCTCCTCACGCTTGCCACTTCCTCTACATCGCTAAAGTTGCGACTGGTGTTCAAGCCAAAGAACTCTTTCGCCCTCGAAGCGCCAGACGACGGGCCGGTGGACGGTGAACCATCCCTTGCCTCCTGGTTGTACGTTTGTGTATTCGGGTACGACAGCTGGGTGGTAGCTTTTGAGACAAGCTGCGGTCGCGTGGGTGCCGTAGAGTGTGCAGTTGACGGTCGCGAGTTGAGCAAATTGGGGTTCTTCGGTCGAGGTGGCAGTGGCGGGGGCGTTCCTTCCTGCGAAAGGGATGAGAGGGAGCTGTAGGATGTTTTCCGTGAAGCACTCTGTATTATATTAATCGTAGGGTTAATGAAGTCGCGCTGCTCCACGCCATCTTGCTTCCTCGCCGGCGTGGTTGGGCCGGCTTCCGGCGCCGTCTCTGGAGCGTGAGACTCGGCATTGCCGTTGTCGCTCATGGATGCGGCAGCGTCTAGGGATCATGAGTGCTAGGTGATTGCGCAGGACGTGTTGTCATCGATTGTGCCATGGTCGCGCGTCGTGGAAGATCGACTATGACGCCTATCAAATGTGACTTCCGCGGGCACGGACCGGGGCCCTCGTGAGCCAATCACGTCGTCGTTGAGGACCATTTCCGCGATACATGTTCAGGCTCGACACTTGATTTTGTTATATTGCACTGCTTATTGACAGACTCTCATATTCTAAAAATAATTGGTAGAGTAACAGGCACTTATTCGAGCCAAACAAAAGTTAAAAGGTAGTTGTCCCTTTAAACCACAGCTTGACACTAACAGAGCAGCTTAACATACTCAACCATTGTCTATCTTAAACCTTTATCGGTAAAGTTACTCTGGGTGAATCTACCGCCCAATATGATAGTTCACATCGATCCTCATTGAGCCCTTCCCTGCTCCACAAAGTCTAACCTGTTTGTGAGGAACGTTGCTGGGTAGGTTTAACCACAAGCAGCTCCGCCCTAAATAAATATGCAAGTTGGTAGTATAGCTATTACATTAGTCTTCCCTCGTGAATTAGCATAGTAATAATAGTGTATTTCATCTCAATTCATAGCAGTACTCGGACCTCTATCTTATTACTACTCGAGGTTGAGTTTAATCATGCCAATTGGTTTTGGAGAAAATTGTTAATTGTCAACTAAAGGTAGATCGCCTGAAGCTAGCCATGTTTCCTCCCTGGGTATGTCTATAACGCAGATTGTTCAACTAGCATACGATTACATCGAAACCACATGGTCAAAATCTTCGGATGATGAAGGTCTATTCATACAAGATGATCCTAGAGTTGAACCTATTTTCCGTTGTTAGTCTCGTGTCCTAGAGACAAACTAGATATTGAACAACTGAACATGTGTAGCAAGCGAGGCTATAATTTAATAGTGTATATTTCATATTCTTCTGCTCCCTTAAACCCACTTGAAGCGCCTCTGCCCTATGAATCCTCAAGCCTCCACGGCATAGAATTAGTATGACCAGAACCGGACATACTGAATAAAAGTGCACAAGAGTGAGACCATCGCCACGCATTCAGGTAGTTCGGAAGATGACGATGCTCGAGGCAACGAACGTGTTATCCAGCAACGATGCCTGTGGAATCAGGCTGAGCTGTTGATGCGTTTGACAGTGATGGTGAGACACCGAATATGGAGTACTTGTTTGAAAGTAGGAGATGTTCTCAAACGCATAAAGTTGAGATGGTAGTTTATTGCAGGGAGATCCCGTGACGTCAACTGCATGCCGTTCTCTTCTCAGCGAACGTACGACTATTGCGCTATCTCCTACTCGACTGTTGCGTCAGGGTTGCTCCGTGTTCTTTGGGGATTGAGAAGATGCTGTGTGTAGGCGCCGAAGGATTGCTCCTGTATTAATTGCTGACTTCGACTCGTCTGCCAGGTGATCCAAATGCGTATCATCCACCAAACGACTTTGTTCCCTAACGCCGCGTCTTGTTTGGCATATACTGAACCAAGACCTTCGGAACGTCTCCCAAGACACTATCGTACCATGATGTCGCGATTCGGAATATAGGTAGTATTGTGGGAGTGCTCGAAGGTTGTGATGCGGGCCGAATTGCTTCCGCTAAGGTTTACATTTCGTATTCGGTTTCGGTTTCGTTCTCGAATCGACAATGTACTTGCGAGTGTATAGGGCGCTTTCGACGTGTGCTTCGTATCGTTTCCTGTACGACGGCGTTCTATCACTGCTTGGGCCCGCGCTTCTGCCATGTGAGTTCCTTGAACTGCTGCTTGACTTCGTCCTTGAAATGATCGAGTGCCGATGGACCGGTACCTGATGCAATCGTGAGCATAGCTATCCTGCAAAATCTCTTTAGCGGCCCGACGTACGTCCTCCTCCGTTTTCCTGTTCGAGAGACTCAAGCCTGTTGATCTTGCGATACGCCTTGTGGACGGCGCGATTGAACAGGGGACTCCGGATGAGCTGTCCGCAGCTAATCAGCACATATATCGAGATTGGATCGCATCGCAGAGATTAACGTACTCGTGCAACAGCCCATGCCTGGTGTCAACCTGTCAGTTTGATCATCATCGCGGGAGTCTTGCCAATGAATAACGCACCTCGATTAAGGCGAACCACGGAGCTCTCATGGTGACGGGCGCATCGAATGCTTCACTGCTGCCACGTAATGGTGGAAACACACGGCGAGCGCGCTGGCTGGTGAGGGGGCGCTGAGGTGGTTATGGGAATGAAGGGGAATGGTGGAGCGCGGCAAACGATGGCAGAAGTGGAGGTCCCGCTCCGAGGACATACAGCACCATTCACATCGGCACTACAGCGCACACACACGCGCTCCTTTGTACATATTCTTCCTCCGTACATAACTGTCCTTTAGCCATCTTGCTACTTCCTGCATTTTTCATATGCCTGGATTCCCGCCAAGCGCTCTGTCCTTCTAGAAGCTCGACGCACCGGTCTCTCTGAGGTGCCGCCGCCGCATTCGCAATCCCGAGTCCCCACTGCCAGATTGCGTGCAGCCCCTCTGCCGCCCGACACAGTTCTTGAACCTGGTTCCTGGAGAAGTAGAGTTCACCGTTGGCAGGATAGCTTTGCAGACATCCCGAAACAACAACACAGGATCTTGATGTTCCACAGCCAACCAGCCATCTAACACACCGTCAAGAGCAAACAGTTGCAGCCACTCGAAACGCTGTTTCTCCAGCAGAGCGAGACCGCAGACCAAAGTCCGCAATTGCTGGCGAGCATACTTCCAAATATAACGATTGCATACAAATAGTATAGTTGGTCCATTTCCAGCAGTCGTTCAAGCTCAGAAGCAAGTCAAGCCGCATCTTGCACAAGCGCCCTATCAACCAACAGCCTGCACGCCATTCCTTCACGCCTGTATCCGCCCCAGACCACCACCATTCCGTCGCCGAACCCTCTCGCCGCTCCAGACTCCCAGCCGACAGTAGCCCTCAACGCCAGCAGGAAAACGTTCAAGCTGCAGAAACTCCGCGCGCTCAGGCGCAAAGCCAGAGTCAAGGGCGGCGTCCAGACTGACACGCAGAACATGTCGTCGACGCCGCTGGCCGTCCCCGCGTCTCCCTCGTCGTCGAAGCGGTCCCGTAGCCGAGACAGCTCGCGCTCCAATGCCACCTCGGCATTCAACACGCCCTCCGCGAACACGCCGTTCCATACACCCAACGCGAGTGCCCCGAGCCTCATAATCCCCCAAGATGCGCCCGCCATAGTCGAGCCGTCGCCGCAGGACCCCACTCCATACCCCGCCTTCTTGCGGTTGAACAGAGCAGGCAGGTAGCTTGGGCCCGCAACGCAACATTGGGAGAGTTGGCTAACTGGAGCCTGCAGAAATACACACAAAGTTCACTGATCTCGAGTGGGAACAGCGAAGACGGTTGGCGGACGGTGCGCAGAATGGCGAGGCCGAGCAGCCGTCTCAGTGGGCGAAGTGCGGAGGGGACGAGGTTCTGAACCGCAATAGATACGCCAATGTGGATCCGTACCGAAACAATCGCGTCAGGCTGAAAGTGCCGGAGGGTCATAGTGACTACATCAACGCGTCGCCAATCGTGCTGGAGTCCACCAAGTCGCAGAAGGTTACCAAGTTCATCGCGACACAGGTATGGCTAGCTTGAGACTCACATTGGGACCGCTACTGACACTGCTTGTAGGGCCCCAAGTCGGAAAGCTTCTCGCACATCTGGCGCATGATATGGCACGAAACCAAGTCTCCCGCCGTCATCGTTATGCTCACGCAGACCCACGAGTCGAATCGCGAGAAATGCTACCCCTACTACCCGCGCTCGCCCACCTCCCCTAGTTTTCCTATAAACGCGAGCGACGAGTTCGAGGATGGCTTTCAACACAGCGTGAACTTGATAAACTTGACCAACAACGAGGAGGCCAGGGCCCAAGTACGCGAGCTTGAGATGGTCAGCACCGATGGTTCAGACACTAGGCAGATATGGCATCTGCTCTTCGGCGGGTGGCCAGACTTCCTCGTGCCCGAAGGCGCAGATCGAGCCGCCTTGCTCCATCTAGTCGAGATGTCGCGGGAGAAGAACTTGGACAATTCGGACAACCCCCGTATCGTACACTGCAGCGCTGGCGTCGGACGAAGCGGGACATTCATCGCGCTGGACTGGCTGTTACAAGAGCTGGAGGAAGGTTCGCTGGACGAGCTCGACGACAAAGTCGATCCGATTGCTTCGGTCGTGGAGACGCTACGGCAGCAGCGCATGATGATGGTCCAGGGCGAGCCGCAGTTCCTGTTCCTCTACGATGTCATCCGGGAACGGTGGCGAGCTCGATGGGCAACGTTACACCCCGAGGATGCAGAGAGGCTGGGCGTCAGTTCCTCTGTCCGAAAACCCAGCCCCAAGCGGCCGAAGTCTAGCAAAGACCTTGATGGCGATGAGGATATGCATGCTGAGCTGGAGTCTGAGCTTGCAGATGCGCAGGCGGATTTTGAGAAGGGGAAGACGTGAAGTCGTTTTGTCTACCTATTGCGCCCTTCCCTCTTCTCTTCCTTCTGGTACTCTTTGATCTACCTATCTATCGATTTTCTTCTGCTGCTTCTTGTATCATCTGTCTAGTCTAGCGCATCTTCTCATCTATCTCATTGCATCTGTCTGCGTTGCATAGGCTCGGTTTGGAGGATGATATCCAGGGTAGAGGTTTCGTTCAGGATTGTGCGGCTATTGATACTCTATATTTATTGCTATCCCAATTCAATCCAATCCACTCCAATTCAATCTTCCATCTATCTGTGTACCTACTTTCCGCACATCTGTCAAAATTGTTCTCGGGGTTTTGGAAAGGTATGTGTGCGATATCGGCGCCGAACGACCAGACAAAGCCACCATCCGGTGCTCGGCGGAACCAAAAATTCTTTCCCCCGACCCGAACTGCTCGGTGCGATACACAGCTTTCGCACCTCTCGATCACGGACATGCAGTTCAAACGTCTCCGATTTGTCGCCCGTTCTTTGAGGCATTTGAGCGCGCTGAGCTGATCTTCGCATTCCAGGCAACGACATTTTCTGATCGCGGATTTACGATTTCAAATGCAAGCACGCATGCCCGACTGATCGACCTCATGACTTCGCAGGGGACAAGCGTCGGCGGACGACAACATGCATGCATGCAAGCAAGCAAGCACGGGAACACTTGCAGTATTGTCGCGCGACTACTAACCGTAGCTCGTAAACAGCGGTGGTGCGGTACGGTATGCAAACTCTAGAAGGGTCTTGGGGTGGTGTGCTTAGATGAGCAGTACTTCTCGGTATTGCACTGTCGGAATTAGACTTTCTTGAAGGGTCCATGGTGATCAGCATGAATTGTGGAGATGGGGGAGTCGGAGGAAGAGGGTCTGGAATCAACGTGGATCTGCAAAGCCTGGTTTTGCGAACATCTAGGCTGGATACTTTCCGTTTATGGAACGGGATGGGATGGGATGGGAGGGAGATGGTGGTTATGGAAGCATCTCACGCCCAACGCCCTCTTTGATAGCTACCGGTGAGTCTGAGTTTGTAGTTCACTGGTGATGAACCGGGGTGATGAATAAACATGCTGATGGACCCGAGGAGTCATAGATGCGCAGGTACCAAGATACACGCACCCACAATTCTTTTCAAGTTTGAGAGGAGAGGTAGGTGGGTGAGGAATCAGCCCTACTCCGTCAAGCAAGCCACTCACTTACTCACGCAATTGGTCTTCTCAGCAGCCACAAGCTTTCTCCGCGTGACACGCGATCAGGATCATTCTGTACTTCCAAGTAGCGCTTTTGAAGGGACTCGAGACGTGCTTCCTAACTTCGTAGCGCATCGCATCGCATCGCATCATCACTCCTTTCCCTTCATATCAAGTACACCTAATCTACATCCATAACGCTCTACTCTCCACCCGCATCACCACTCCTCTTCTACACACTAACCTATCTGCGAAAACGCCCCAGCTGACTTCAAACCCTAGATACCCTGAAGCTCTCCCAGGTTTCAGGCGCCCCTCTACAGGCCCCATCTGCCCAAAGCAAGCACGCACATCCTGTACGGTACCGTATCGTACCAATAAGTCAAATAACCTTATCTCCAGATTCCAGAGTCCAGATCACGGGGGCTAGGGCTGGCCGTTGAGGCTAGTGCTGGGATGGGATGAAAGAGATAGCATGTAAGGATTCTTGTCAGCTTACGCTCAGCGCGCGCTAGAGGAGGATGACTTTCGCACGTATCGCGGTCGAGAGTGAGGGTCGTGTATTTGCTTTCTAGGGCCAAGTGCATTCAGAAGCTGAGCACGAGACTAGCTCGAAGGGTCCTTTTTGGTGTGTTCAGAAGCGAAGGAGGATGAATGCGGTCAGAAAAGTGCGGACACTGTCCGAGGTGAAGTGGACGGCGGTTAGAATTGCGCGAGAGGGGAGGTTGAGGTGAAACATGATCTGAAGTCGCGTTATGCGCGTTGCGAAGAGGATATGGATAGGGCTAGAAGCGAGGATGAGCGCTGGGATGATGGAACAGGGTTTGATGGGCGTATGCGATGGGTCAGTGTTACACAGGAAAGGGGAAGTGGTGCGCCTTAGGGACGCTATAGTATCGTCTAGGTAGAGAAGGTTAGATGGTTTGTTGCGAAGAGGATGAGATGCGGGGATGTGAAACATATTCAGCAGCCAGCTCTTGTGGTCGCGATAGGAACTTGATAAATAGGAGTCTTTTGCGCGCTACTTCGTAAGAGAAGTAGCAGCAGTGCGCTTCTGCACCATGATCAATTTGAGTTTCGATCCTCGTTCATGCTGCTCAAACCAGTAAGTTGAGCTGTCCAGATCGAGGCATAGTGATTTGCGAACTCGCATTGCCGGTAAGCAAACACGTCCAAAACGGACAGCGCTGCCATCCCTCCCGTTCAGCCCTCTCAAATCTAAACGGTACGGCAGGGATATGGATGTCGCAATGAGCAGGAGTGGCGAATATCATATCGCGGTCCCTCCCTCCATCCTAGTAACCTGGTAAGCCTGTCATTACAGAGTTCACGATTAGGTCCCCATCAGAACCTCAATTTTACACACATGCGCGCATGTCTTTTGTGGTCAAGGGAGCGTTGCTAGTGCTCAGTGTGGATTCTGAACGTCTTACCGAGGCCAGGGAAGCGGATTAAGCGATGCTGATGTGAGGGTTGAGATGTGTGGCTTGATGCTGTTGTGATGTGGCTGCTGATCTGATACTTCATATACGTTCCACTTTATGCCTCGGCATCGACTGTTCTGGAACGCGATACAAGAAACGAGAGAAATTGGATACAGTTATCCGTAGTAAGGTTTTCGAGATGGTCCATATTGCGAATCGGCATGAGTAGCTGAATGAATGAATGGAGCTGGGCACGATGCGCTGATGGTTTGCTCCCGCATCGACGATGATAGCGGAGAGTTGCTATGGCTTTGCTTTGGTCTTGGGCGCCTGGGCAATATTTTGGCGAGTGAGGACTTGTATCGCATGGCAATCGGTGATTTGTGTGAGCGAAAGAGGGGTGAAGATGTCTTCATGCCCTTGGGGTTGTGTTGAGAGCTAGAGCTGTCGTTGTCAGTGGCCTGATGTCACCGACAGACAAAACCTGACCAAACAATGATGAGATATCACACCACCGAGTTTTCAATAATTGCATAGTTGTTTTGATTTGAAAATAACGAAAGCTGTGTAAACAGGTGTGATAGATAAGTGTTTTGAGGCATCCTTCGCCTTACATCGGAAGGTGGAAAGCGATGAGCTGACCTGCCAGCAATTCAAGTAGTTGCACGCTCTCAGGCGCGTTAGTTGACAAGCTTGTAGATGCAGATAGAAAGACACGCACTGTCATGTGATAGCTAGCTCATGCATGCAAATGCAGTCCTTGTGCTCCCATCTCTGTGTGGGGGAAGACGGTGTACTCACCTCGCCCCCAACAGTTCCAGCCCCCTTTACCGCGCGACATGAGAGTGGGAAATGCTCCATTGTCTGAAAGAAGCTGCTGTGCACTCTTCACGCCGCAAATAGAGTAGGTATGTTGCATGAAGCGGAAAAATACACAGTCGATACTGTTTGTTGTCTTGAGCAAAGGCACATACTGGCGCCTATGTTGGATACATCTGCCTCTGTGCCCTCAGAGTGCCTCAGTCATTGATATTGTTTTAGCGCTCAGACTGCGGCTACCGGGCGTTAACATGCACGGTGAGCTTCGCCGTGCAACGTGTAATTGCGATTGTGGTGAATGCAGTAGTCGTTGCGCTTCATATATCGAATCGTTGACAACTATGCAAGGGTTTCTGTTGGCGGGGAGTGGATTGATCGACTCTGCCTTGTGGCTGAAGGATCTACCGATGGGTAAATGAGGAGGACATGTAGGGCGGCGGCGTAGATACTTCCCTATGCGGCTTATGTTTCTTGTAGGGCCACCGATTGGACAAAACGACATTTGCAAGAAACAGAACTAAGGCGAGAGTTAACGAAAGGAAGATGCAATGCAAAGACGTTACGCTAAGATGGATGTGATCGATACCCGGTTTGTTCGAGAGAGGGAATATCATGTACCGTTGCGGTTGTCAATATATGGAAACTACTTACTATATGGAGCCCACTCACCAGCAACCAGAGTTCGTGGATGTTGGACCTAGAACATATGGTACTCCTTTCGCTGCTGTGCGCTAACCCGATTCCGATCGTATCAAAACATCTCGCACGATACGGCGAAGGGGATGAAGCATTCAGTCGGCTCGAGGATCCCGTGGACGAGGAGAGTCTGGCCATCGCTTTTGGAAAGCTCGCGAGTTGAGTAGTGCATAACAATCATCTTCTTTGTGGGCGCGTCGAGTCGCCTAACAGTAGCGCGCAGAATTGTGACACGCTGAGGTTGTTCGAAGTCAAGCGTCTGAAGTAAGCTGCAGCTTTGAAATCCATCGCGTCGGTTAAGGGTGCGGTATTCCGCTCCAGGACAACGGAGCTTGCTGAACAACAAATTGCACACGTTGCATATGTCGTTGTCATGAGACTCCCTGGCGCAGGGTTTCTGAATTGACGCGCTCTTCGACATTGGAGACGGCTCCTGAAAGGCTGCCACAAAGCGGTGAAGAATATGCGAGTAAGCCGCTGGAGGAGAGCAGACGCGGCTCGATGAATTCCAACAGGATGAAAAAAATTGTAAAGATGAACTTATCGCGATTCACTGAGCCCGGATATCCAGATCGTATGCCCGGGGCCCGAAGAGTGTGCAACGCTAACCTGGGTCCTCTGCCCTCGTGATAGCTGGAGACCTTCGATCTTGTATGCTTTCACAGCCTGCATCTCAGAGGACGTGGTCTTTTTGGGTCTTTGAGCGTCTCACGTTCGAAGGTCAGTAGATGAACAGTATCCCTTGTTCCGATGCTGGATGATTTGCACGACTAATTTGTAAGGCACAGGACCATCGCCGAGGTCGTCATTTCCTTTCCTTCAGCCTCTGCTTGCTCGAAGAATAGGTGCGGACGCTATATGTGAGTAATGCGACACGCTCCGGCCTCGTACTGTCAGATAAACGCGGCCAGTGCTGCGCATGCTGTAAGGTGCTGCCCGGAGCAAGCCACTCGGGTCCGGAGCGAGCAAATTCCTCACGATGGGCCTCTGATGGCGGCGAAATAGACTAGAGGCGGACGTTGAGCGGGAAGCGGGTGCGTGGGTCGCCGAGCTGTGCGCTCGCGTGGATCCCGTGAGATTTCGTCCTTGGAGCCGGGAGAGCCAAGAGCGGAGTTCTTGGTCGCGATATCCGTGTATTCTTTGCGATCGCATTACACACGTGGACTTGAGGCTTGGAGACGTCGCGTAAGTCAGCCAGGCTCAATCGATGCTTGGGTCGACTATTCATGCCTGGAGTGAAGCTGGGCATCGTCAAGCGTGATCGAATCCGTACGAGAATGCGAGATTTGAACAGCTGGGCGGCCTGGGTGCCAACTGGCCGGTCAGGAACAAGGCTGAGTCGATGAGGGGTGTGCTTGGGCTTGCGCGTAGGGTCAAGGATTCCTCTTGGCCACCTCAATGTCGAGATTCGTTAAGAGGCTGGGTCAATGGGTCAAGAAGTGGAGGTTTGAAGGTTTGGAGCCATGAGGCGTCGTTTCGCACCCTCGATGCTGTCATTGGCTGCTCCGCGCCCCTCCTGCCTGAAGTGGATCAGTAACAACACAGCCTTGAATACAGGAGGATAGATTCAATACGCTCCAAACGAGCCTCTGTAGATCATGATTTGGGTGTCAATGGGCGTATTCGCTTGCACGGAGTATCTGAACCGTAGATCTGGAAGTGACCTTTCCTCGAGACAATTTGTATTTCGAGAGGTCGTGGCGCTCGTGGCTGTTGTGTGGCGTCAGCCATTCTCCTCAGCGAGCATGAGCATTGATCGTATCGGACCATGGCCAACATGATCAGTGGGCGTGAGCGGAGTACGGAGTTGGCAGTATATCTTCACTGCCCATGCAAAGTCTTGCTTTTCTTCCCGAATTGACGACGTCGAAAGCATTGTGCCCAAGCAATCCTGGATGACCATGCGCTAACACCTGGGATCCACCATGCATCTATATCAAGAGCCTCCAGAATGAGGCGCGATTTGGCCGATGATGCCATTGGCGATAATATAGTGAGTGTAGAGAGTTCATCATTGTATATTCGGCGAGTTTCATCAATAGTCCATTATTCTGGAGTCTACCTGCATCACCAATGATTAGGAAGCGCGGGGCCTCATCAAAGAGAAGCTGATGCTCTTTGTGAAACAGGCAGTAGGTAACGGGTTAGAGTACGCTGGCAGCAGTTTCCTGATGTTATGAAGTCTTTCTAATCACGGGGAGCTGCATCTTGTGGCTTGATGGCATATCAACTCGTGCGAACAGCTCAGTGAGCAGTACGGAGTACGTGATAGCAAGCACAGTACCGGGACGACGAGCGACTTTCGTAACAACCTTGGAAGTGCGACTGCGCACCCTGGTGCATGTGAAGCCTTCAGCATTCACAGTTGGATGCGCCGCTTGGTGAACCCAAGGTGTCGTGGAGCCAACTTAGATGCACTCGGCCAAGCACAGTCTAGATTGGGCCTTGACGGTGCGCGATCTCCAGGGTAGACGGGAGCGAAGCTTATCGTTGAAGCCCCTCCAGGCTATGGGTCTGAGACGTGGTTGGGCTTCATTGGAAGTATTCTGCGAAGAGTCGACCAATCAGCCAAATCGGCAAGGTATCCGGTTAGTATGTCTAGCCACTAGGAGACTTTGAGACCCAAGAGGTAGGGCAAGTTGCTGCATTCTTGTTCTTTGTAAATAGGACTTTGATGCACTGCGGGGCTTGACAAAGAAGGTTGAGAGCCTTATCAACAAGCCCAACGGGAGAAGCATTGAACAGCTAGTGACGGCAATTGAGAATCGTGACTGTACCAGATGGCAGTCGTGCCATAGTTCAACTGCTAGGGCTTAGTCAAAGGGTGGAGAACACGGGAAGAGCAGACAAAGCTGGGACATATCGTGAGGCTTGCCCCTCTCAACCTTCTTTTGGCTGCATGCATGATCGCTTTTCCAGTACCCCACGTTAGTGACTTTGTAAGCCAGATGCGGATGCAAGGGTAAATCATCCCAGCACCTCACTTCAGCCTGCCGAGTCGCACAAAGATTGTGAGGAAAATGAATGTGAAGAGACAAGCCAGGCGGGTCAGCGTGCTGCATTAAAGGCAATTTCCCAAGATGGAGAGTACTGATCTGGATAATGTGTCTTGGGGCGGCTCGCTTATTCGTCGAGACTGATGACAAGCCGTTTGACGCTGCTGACGTGACAGGCGAAATTTAAGCTTCGCGAATCTCTCCGGTAGGCCACCTAAACCTTGAAGGATTTGCTCGCTCGCTCGTTTACATCCTTTTTGGTGCGAGCGCACAAAATACGCGGACCCAGGTACGCTTGGTACGAGGGCTCGCAAGGTTATACTAAACCGGGTATCTCAGCCACCTTGCCTGACGACTGCTTCAATAGAGAGCTGAAGCCTTTGCGTATTGTGAGATAGGAGTAAATGTTTCGACCCGTGCCTCGGTTTCGCTTGAGAATTAATCGTAGATAGCAACCAGCTTTGATATGCGCACCCGGCTACGGACGTATCAACATGAAGTTTGTCGGGTGCGAAAAATGCCCGATCGGAAGATGCGCACTATGCGCTAAAATGTTGATGATCAGGGAGAGGTTGACAAAGAATTCGTGACTGAGGTGATGAGAAGATCAGACCTGCAAGATTGCCGACGGAAAGAACATATACAGACCGTGTCTTGAGTCACAGCGGACGCAGAAGTGTACCCTGCTGCAGGACATTCATAAGCAACATCAAGAGCACAGACGGGGATATCCTACATATCGGATGTTCTACAGCAACAGTCAGAGCAATGCGACTGGCTGCTTGAGGAAGTCTACAAAGTGCAAACGCCAGAGGGACTAATCCATCGTGTTGTCAGCCTGGCGAGTTACGCCGAAGCAGCAGCGTTATTGAGATACTAACGCATCATGAGCAGGCGTTCAGATATTTCGCTTTTCGTATTCTACACGTGCCCCTTGTACGACCACAGCCGGGGTGGCAAGGTTGAATAGACAGTCAAAGAGTCATTTGCGTGCGCGTTGCCTGGAATTCTCGTCCTCGGTGCTTCGGTCGTTGCAAATGTCCACAAACGTCAGATGCCCATAGTTAAGAAGCCGTGAGCCATTTTCTCGCAGAGAGCAGCGTAATTGAAGTCCATTCAGAGGTGGCCGGTACCCAGTGTTTCGACGCCTTGTCGGCCGAGGCAACGGGGCACGAGATCTTCTGGAAAAGGTTAGAATAACGTTATTAGTGATGCGTGATAATGATGGCGCTGATCGCAGTACAGAGGCTGCCGTTCTGTGCCTGGCCGCGCTGCTCTCTGCTGTTCGCCTTGTTTGGCGAGCGCTTCGTCCGATGAGAGGGCGCTCAGGCGGCTTTGGAGCAGTTCCGATATCCGAGCTCTGATCTCCCACACAGTGCCGCGTTCCAGCAAGCCTCCGGTTCTTTTCTTTCACGTTCACTTGCAAAGTAGTATGACCACTTGAATCCTGTGTGCGGTGGTGCACCCGACCCGCGCACTCGCCCATCTACTTCCTCGAGAGCAGTTCCATGTCCACGGTCCACACGCTGGCCGACTCCGCGCTGCGCTTTGTCAGTGCTCGTTCCTCTCGTCAACTGGGCCCAGTGGCTTCGTAAGGTTGGCGCAGCACGCCAACCCTGGACCCCTGTCCGCGGTCAAATGTAATCCAACACGCTCCGACTGATGATGTCTGGCCGCCGAGCGCACCAATTGGGGGGTTTAGCACGCACGGCCCTCCCGCTCATCATTACATTTCATTACGGCGCTTCTGACCCCCGAGTGTCGACAACGTTAAGGCCGAGCGCCGTTTACTCCTGCCCTCTGACGTGAATAGATATAATGCCATGGAGCCCACTCATGGCTGATCCGTATTTAGGATTGAAGACTTCCACCCCAGGCTTGCTCATTTCGTACCACATCGCCAAACGATCATTTTCCCAGTGGCACGCCCTATCAATCGTCGTCAAGCTCTCGTACCTAAGCTACCACCACACTGCTTGTGCTTACCTACATGTCCTCGAACCGATTAAGTCCAATGGATAACTCACAAGACAACATAAGAAAGCGAGTGTGCAAAGCATGCGACCGGTGTCGTCTCAAGAAATCTAAGGCATGCTGAGGTCTACTTCTATAATTACTTGTTCTAACAGAATGTAGTGTGATGGCGCCAGTCCATGCAGCAGGTGTAAGGCAGACAATGCTATCTGCGTGTTTGGCGAGAGGAAGAAGTCACAAGACAAAGTCTATCCTAAGGGGTATGCTACCCTATCCTTACTGCTTCGCTAAATTAGTCTGACCTTCCCAGCTATGTCGAAATGTTAGAACAGCAACAAACACAACTCGTGGCTGGCCTACGCGAACTATATTCTCGCCTTCAAAGTGGTCAGAGCTGGCCTGGACAGCCTCTGCGTGAACACCAAGGCGGACATCCTCTCACCCACGACATCCTCGAACGACTTGACCTCCTGCATTCTTCGAGCGACAACGGAAGCAACTACGATGGCTTTGAAGAAGACTGCAATCGCATGCAACAGAAGCTCCTTGAACGAGGCGCACCATACACTCGCAGGCGCGGCTCCGTAAGCTCCGACTCTGACCACGGTCACACGTCATCCCCATCTTCGTACAGCGGTACACCCACGACGAAGTCGATGCCATTCGCCGACCCATTCTCGCGACACAATGCTCCTCCAACACCTCCAATGAACAGTCCTTTCCCAAGGCAGTCGCAAATAACAGCGCCCATCAAGCAGGAAAGCCAAATGATCTCGGCGAATTTTATGACTACTGGAGCACTTGACCCATCAGCTCTTACTCGACCTGCGTGGACTGCAGAACCAATGGTGATGGACGAGACGCTCGACTTCAAGTCATTATACCCCTACGACGGCTACAACAACTTCGATTCGAATGCGATGCTACTGGATCCGTGTGTCATCAACCCCGCTGCTCCCATGATGTCGGATTGGAACGATGCGAGTGACCTGGACTTCAGCAATTTCATAGACAATCCTGTCGGGGCGTGATTGGCGCGATCGTCCTTTCCTCGGTATCTCGTTCAACTACAGTACTGCGTCTTTAGCGTTCAAGCGTTTGGGAATAGATTTTCTTCAGAATCCGGATTTGGCAGGTTCAGCCATGGCGTTAACGGGCATTAAGCTTCTCTGGATTGATCATTAACACGGTATTGGGTGGACATTGTGGCATTGGGGAAATGGAAGGTTCACCATGACGTCGAGCATCGGTTTCCGAGGGCTCGACGCTGGAAAGGATGGTACGGGTCGTAAGACCTCTTCGCCCGTGGCACGTACTTGGAGACAAACTGTAATGTGCATAAAGAGCTGGTAGCAATTGTATCATACTATCTCCACCCAAAAATTCTCCCAGTTTGTGACAATTTCATTCCGACAGATTTCGGATGGGTCCTTCAATAATTTGTGATTAGTAATATCGATAAAGCCACCTCTTCAGCCTCGGCTTGGCAAACGATAGCTTCCTGTGACCTCCAGTTCTAGCTCGCCGTGAACCTTCATCCCGAAATTGCGAACCAGCGACCTAATCAATGATCAAAGACTCTACTTCATCGACGAAGATTGCTTGTGCGACGTGACGATAGCTCACGTGGCCGATCCACAGAACGGAGAAACTAATTTGTGCTGTCCGACCTGATTAGGCTAATGAGGCATTCCTGCTTAGCATCATGACTGCCCATTTCGCTCTCCTACACTTCTCGTCAGGATTACAAGTACTCGACACCCTCTTAACTAGGCACTACCTTGACAACATTTGACATTTTCGAGCAGCAATATCGGATCAATCATAAGATGTAAGTCCTTACGTTATCGATTAAGCGCCCCGCTTTTGCGCAGATTTGCCTCTATCAGTTAACATTGGAGTGAATCGTCGTGAGCCTCGTCCTGGGGACTGACGAGATCCCTTGTGGCCCAATGAGGACTCATTTGGCTGATCATCCGTCCCAGAAACAAGCCTAGGAATCAATCCTGGCAGAATTACGAGATGTCTACATCACCAGCTGCCAAATTTCTCCCTCTGGGAGCGATCATCCAAGAGTTCAGGATAAACGGCACGAATATCGTTCAGGGGTTTCCGACTGCCGAGCTATACAAGAAACACAATGCTCCATTCTTTGGTGAGACGATTGGTCGGGTCGCCAACCGCGTATCCAATGCGAAGATCAATGACTTGAACGGCAAGTCGTACCAATTGGCTGCCAACAATGGACCCAATTCTTTGCACGGTGGAGACCAGGGCTGGGGGAAGCGAGAATTCGACGGACCTTCGACGGTTGAGCGTAATGGAAAAGAGGCTACGCTATTCAAGTATGTCAGTGCTGATGGAGAGGAGGGCTACCCTGGAACTGTCGAGGTCAAGGTCTGGTATGTTCAAGAGAAGGAGCGAGATAAGGATGTCCTGCACATTGAGTTCGAGGCAGAGTTGATTGGAGACGAGGTGGATGAGACCGCAGCAAACATCACCAACCACAGGTTAGTTTAACGTGCTCCAGGCTAAGTATGCCCGAGGCTAATATAGCATTCCCAGCTACTTCAACTTGACTGGTGGTCCGACCATTGAAGGTACTGAAGTTACATTGATCACAAACAAGTATCAAGTTGTCGATTCCGGTGGTATCCCTACAGGACCAATTGAGGAGTATCCAGGTGTCACACCGAACAAAGCCTTTACGCTAGGCGAAAAAGAGCCGGATATCGATGACTGCTTCGTCGTGAACACCGACTCATCCAGCATTCCAATTGATACGCGGGGTCTGTCTTTGCAAAAGATAGCATCCTTCTATCACCCCGATTCGAAGATTCACCTTGACATCTCTTCGACTGAGCCTGCGTTCCAATATTACACCGGCAAGTACATCGAGGTACCAGCAGTCGATGGTGTCCCTGCCCGTGGTGCCCGTGCTGGGTTCTGTGTAGAACCAAGTCGATACGTCAACGCCATAAACGTGCCAGAATACAAGAGCCAGGTTGTCCTGAAGAAGGGCGAGAAGTACGGTAGCAAGATCACCTATCGTGCATGGGCAGCTTAGAGATCATTGCCAAGATGTTTCAAGAGCTTAGATTCACGTACATATGGTAGAGTCAGAATGAGACCAGATTTTTACGGCCCGGGAGCCAGCTCATACGTAGGTTGATGGGCACCCATGTTCACCTTCGTCTTTTCCTCGGAATGCGTGTAGTATGCAATAATGTGCTCCTATAATACGGATCATTAGTTAATGGTCTTCTACTGCCGACGACTTTTCCGGTATAGACGCAAACAGTACGAGGTAGCCCGATGCAGAAAAACTATACATCCTATCCCCGAGCTAAGTCCCCAGCCCAGCCTTGCTCACTGTTCGCATACCCAAAGCACGAGAATGATTTGACATTACTCTATGATTCTTCGCTATTCGCTTTTCCACGATCTCGGATGTGGGAACGGTAATTACCTTAGCGCCTGCTAGCAGGCGTTCCGCGATGATCGACGTCACGATACTCGACGCTGCTGCACACTACTTTCGCCCACGCTTCGTCCCAAACGGGACGGAAGACGAGCTGTCGGAGCACCTTCCAACGTCACTGTGACGCTAATCTCTCTTTGGGCAGAAAACTTTATTTTGATGCATTGTATCGGACTTACTGTAGGAGCGAATTGCGAGCCGCCGTACTAAGAAATGGTCGTGCGATGCCGTTCGTTTCGCGTACGGTCAGACATCGGCGACGTACAGTGTCGCCTTGCTATACATCACAAATACTGTTGTCGTCAGCAACCAGCATTGCTTACATGTTCAAGCAAGCAAGATGCGAACTATCATAAAGCTCGCATGCCCTACCGTATCTGACCCCAGCTAATGTACGTCCACATCACATCACATCACATGGTGATGGACTTGGAGTTTGTCCAGGAATGACTGGATGGGGAATACCGAACGGACACTGCGCCTGCATATATTGCATTCCTGGACCCTTCACCCCTCAATTGGATGCTTCAGCCGTAGCGTGCCAATTTGTGACAGTTGCAGCGTTGGTTGCATTCGACGTCAACTGTTTGCGTACAGACCAATCCAGCACCACGGTTCCGGGTCCGCCACGCCGCCTCCCGACCGTACCAAATTTGAGTATTCTGGTGCATCTTTGCCTTCGACCATGTAAACCCAGTTTCCACAGAGGACAGTCTAGACTCCATGCCAAATTAATCTGGAGGAGTGCCAGAACCTTGGTGAAGATACGCGCACAACTCCTGTCCGATTTTGTCAGCAGCGCAATTAACATCGGAACTCAACATTGGACAACAAGGCCGGAAGAGACTGAGAGATGCTTTGATGTAACCTCAACACCGAGGTTCACTGCAACGCAAACGCGTGACAGCTTTAGTTGCAGCTCTGGCAAAAAGGTCTGTTGAGTCCTAGTTGTCGAGTCCGGTTCGATCATGCTTCTAAGCTTCAACGCCGTTGTAGATCGGACCTTTATCCTGCAGGCTCTCGTTGAAAATTGCTTGTGTGATATCACATTACACACTGAATGAATCTATAGAAGCACCTCGACTTTCAATCACCACTTTGGTGGGATCCCACCGAGCCGCTTCAATAAGTTCTACAGTTTCAAAACGAACCCCGATATCTGTACCCGATCGCATGATAGAGCACATTCGAAAGACATCTTCTCAAAACCAAATCAGCTCGAGCACCTGTGACACGACAAAGGCAAGAGCGTTTGCATACACTTTCCATGAACGTGATACGGGTGCATCCGATGCCTTGTTCGTCTGCTCCACCTCGCTCCACCTTCCGGGAACGAGCTGGGCAGCCGTGAACTACTGCCCTCCAAAGCTGCTGACACATCTGTGTGAGGGTCTAATGGACGAAAACCATTTCCAAAGCCGCGTCCCGCTGCGCGTTAACGTCTTCCTACCAACCTCTTGGATATGCGATTGCGCTGACCGGATGCAGTCTCCTGAATGCCACAGTGATCGCGTGCTCGACCCCGGGAGGTTCCATATCACCTGAGAACACGCGGAGGTAATGCAGCCCAGCTCTTGACACTGATAGCTGCTGCTGAGTGAAAGCCTGCAGCCAGTGTTTATGCTTAGAAGCTTGTTGGAGGAGGAATTAAAGTCAGTGAGATGATGCAATACCGCGCTGAATCAGCCATTCCCGCATTGCACGCTGCATTGTTAACTCTCCGACCACATCAGTGCGCTCTTACTACGTGCTTTGTTGCGCTTCCCCGATATCGAGAGTCCCGCTGCAAACACCCGTAGTCGCGCCACTGTAAAATACCAGCCTGGCTTCCGGCATGGAAGTTACCTGTAGCGTGTCATCTACATGCATGACAGACCGAAGTGCAGACGACAGGAAGTTGACAGGTGAGCAAGCGGAGCCGAATGCGGACGCATTCCTGGCCCCGATCCGGAAATCCACGATCGTAGCCGCAGAGTCGCTGTGGGACTTCCCAGCGCCACTCAATAGTCAACCTCATTACATCTAACTCCAGCATCACGATTTACAGCGCATCGCTGCCTCTGCCTGCCATCGACCTGACTAAGTGGGTCGCAAAGGCTTAATCCAAGTTTCAACATCACCGACACCCATGGACTTCCCGCGTCCTCTTTCTTACTCTCGCTGGGACCCTCGCGATCCGGCATCCGGAGTGCGGTGCCCAACAACAAGGAAAACAGAGGCGACGTGCATCGACCATTGAAGCTTAGCCTTCCTCACTACTACCTACTTCGAGCTTTCGATTTGCAACTTTAGTTACCGTTACCGTCGCCGTTTCGGCGCCGCGCTTTGTTGGAATGACAATCAGCTCTCTGCTTGCAGACCACGAAGCCGAGTCCACGGAGTTCTAGACGAGCAACCAGGCCTCGTACGATGAATTCTCAGCATGAAGAAGTGGGGACGGCGCGCGAACGGATTCCGCCGTCATATTGCGTGAACGCACAATGCGTTGCGACTGCAGCGTCGCACGCACGATGCCGTTCTTCCAGCATCCCAACACTTTCGCATTCCGGAGGCCGAATGCGGCAGATGAAGCTCGTTCGAAGAACTTCCTGAGTTATGGCTACAGGATTTCCATAGCTCCTTTGGGCGACGAAACGCTCAAATAAACGCTCAAAAGGGAATGCGATCGTAGTGCCTGATCGTCGATGGTGCACTTCTTGGTCAGAAGATCCTGGTTGCAGATCTTGCGGGGCGGGCGATGACATTGAGGGGCGTGCAGACGCTAGGGGTACGGTTCTCGGAAGCTTTCCGAGCAGCCTCACGGCTCGGGCACGTCTACGATGCTGCGAAGAGTGTTTGTTGCAAGATGCTGGAGCGTAGGTGCGCGTTTTACTGATTCAGGATGGTCTTTGTATAGCCTGGGGTGGCGTTGAATCGCCGCGAGGATGGAAACATTGTTCGACTTGCTGGGTAAGTTCCTCAATCTCAAGATTATCAACTTTTGTCCATTGCGTGCTATGCACACAACTCAACACTCCTGCACAGTTCTCGACGGCAGACGATCATAATCATGGTAGATCAGGGCTGATTCAGTCGCTCATCAGCAAAATCAAAAATGCTATCATCAGTGTTCCAAGACACAAACAGCTCCGATCCACGGGAGGAGTTAACAGTCGAACAGGACGTATAAACACATTTCATCGCCTACAAACATTCTATACAACTTCCATCTCACACACCCGCCCCCATCACCAACTCTCACTCCAAGCCATACCCATCCCAATCTACCTTTGCCAAACTCCCTCCACACTACATCTTCTAATCATCACCCCTAGCATCCCTAACACACCCCTCCCAAACCCCCTCCCAATCCGGCCCACCCCCCGCATACGTCGCCTCAAAATTCACCATAGCCAACTGACCCAAAAACGGCCTCACAACCCTCTCTACCAGCTCCCGGCGCGCCATATCCCAAATACTCGCCCCCTCTTCCTTCTCCAGGGCCTCGATAAGTGGATCGAGGAAGAGCGTGCGCTTCGGCTCCTCCTCCGATTTAGATTGAAGGTTAGATGGGTGAGAGGGCAGAGGCCTAGAGGTGGGAGTTTGAGACGTCTGGGAGAGGACTTCGCTGATTTCGTCGGTGAGCGAGGTCGGGTACGCGTCTGAAGGCTTATAGACTGCGTCGATGGTGTCGGTGATGAAGAGCCATTCCATGAGTTGGAAGTCGTCTGGTTCCAACACGACGAGTTGATCTAGCAACTTGCATGCCTGGACTATACCCTTGTTGTCGTAGCTCTCCTTGTTCTCTGCCTCGGGGAGGAGGGAGGAGAGTGCGGAGGTTAGCTCGCCGTTGATGACGGGCCAGAGGGGCGCGAGGTGGATGGACGATGATCGCAGGATGATGGAGCGGAGGAGGATGAGCATATCGGCGCGGGTGGCGGAGGAGGGTGATGATGCGGGGGTAGCGGTCTGGAGCTCGACGAGCTTCTCCATGATTTGTGGCAGGTTGGGCGTGAATGAGTCTTCCGGTGCAGCCAAGAGTAGCAGTGTGATTCTTCGCAGAGTGAGCTGGGTCTTGCGATCGGCTTCTTGTCTGGCAGATGCAGCGCCGACACCGAACATGATGCCTGCAGTCGTTGGAGCGGAGAGACGGGAAAGAAGTTCTGGTAAGCGGTCTTTGTCTGACTGAGTCCATTGGGCGAGGATGGGCAGCCAGGAACTCTTCAATAATGCTAGAGGTGTGCTGAAGAAGCGCGGATCATTGAATGCGTCGAATACTTCCTTCTTCCAGAACTTGTTGGTCTGGGCGACGCGGCAGAGCTGGTACAAGAGGTCGAGGATGGGTTTCGTGACATTATCGGGGAATACCTTTGCACGAAATGTGGGACCGACGACGCTTGTTGAAATGTTCGTTACAACGGTCGCAACTCTGTCATTCTCAACCAGAATGATGGGCAGATGTGGGACGATTGAAGTAAGGATGGAGACAACGTCGACTGCACGCTTTTGTCCAACACTGCCATTCGTTGACGACGAAGTTTTCTCTGTTGCTGCTGCTTGACCTGGTTCTTGTAGATATCCCATCGATCGAGTGGTGAAAACGGCAGTCAGTATCCTTGTGAAGAGGTCCTGCAGAGTACATTAGTATCGAACAGGCGGGTTTGCTAATAATACTTACTGCGAGTTCTTTCCTCATCTTCTTCTGCTCACCAAAGTTGGTATTATCTACTTTCTGACCAATGACCGCAGTGAACTCGAGCAGCGAGGGTAAAATCTGCCGATGAGGAAGTGGATTTGCAAGGACATCTCGCAGAAAGAGTGTGCAGTCGGACCAAATCTCATCCATGGCATCGTCTTCCAGCGATTTTGTATAATCCACCAAAAAGGTGACTAGATCAATATCGGCCAAGTCCGAAGTCAATGTGGACATCTCGTTCGGATTCAGGGCCTGTGGATTCGTCCGACTGTAGACGGCATTGAATATTGCTGGAATGGTATGCTTTGGTTTGGAGCCATTCAAAACATTTAGTAAGCCGAGAATAGCAGTTGCTTGTGTGTCTCCCTGTTTGGAGCGAGCCCAAAGCACGATTAGAGTCTCAAGGCACTCCAAAGCTTCGGCGGCAAAGAGGTGCTCAAGGATACGGCGGGCACGGTTTCGCATTCGAAGCGACGTGTACCCAAAGGACGCAGCTGATGTAGGATCGTGTCGGCCGTCTATGTTGTACCCGCCCCAAGACCAGATAGAGAAACATATTCGAACTGTATCTTGAAAGCATAAAAGAACAGTCAATCTGTTGTTAGCAGTCGGGGTTCGTGTCTGGTTAGCCTCTGACGAGAAGACACCAGAGACCATGTTGCCAAAGAAGCCCTGGGGTATTTCCGGCGACTTGTTCGCTGTGCTCTTGGTTTCTTGTTCCATCAGCTGATCGTGTGCCTTCGCCAATATCTGTTCGAGTCCATTGATGAGGGATATAAGAGTCGCCTCAGGCGAAGTTTCAGCGGCGTGTCCGGCGGTACTGAAAATGTTCTTGAGTTGCTCAAATGTTGCCTTAATCTGCTTGCAGAACGTCTCCACCAACGGTAGGAGATTCTGAAAAATGGTCTCCGCAAACATCGGAAGCACTTCGACCAGGAAATGCACCCAGTCATCGAGCACAAGGCGACTAGAAGGTGACGAGAAGCCGAACTTGAGACAATCTACCAATTGTGGAGGCGGTGGGACCGGCTGGGATTGAACATCCTCAGAGTCTCTGTTGAGCGCAATCGATAACCTCGAGCGCGATGGGGTATGGCTAGGTTGTCTCTGTTCGACACGTCGTTCATCCGTAGTACGAAGTAGACGAAGCTTGAGAGCTGACAGAGTTACGTCCAACAGGAGAGTCTGCAATGATGGATTTGCCGTTCTCAGCCGCGCCATCAGTAGTACTTCGATTTCAAGATCTTTCAAAGATGGAGCAAAAGGACTCTGATAGATCTGGGAGATGATAGAAATGGAGATCTGATACAGCTCCTGTATGTGGAAAGTAGATGCAGCCCCTTCTAATTCGAGAGAAAGTGTCTTCAGACATGTGCGCACTAACCATTCTTGCAATGAAAGCTTTGGTGTTGCTGCACCACTTCGACTAGCAACTGGCTCTTCGGCTAGTGTCACCCAGGTGTAGTGAGACGGTCGCTTGAGTGCATTGTGAACGTGTCTTAGATAGTAGAGACATTCTCGACTATCATCCACCTTCTTTCTGGGCTGCTGAGCGCCTGTTGCCTTCTCTGGGGTCAAGCTTTCTTTGCTCGCTATGCATTGGAGGCTCTGGAGTTGCGTAGTCAGGACTTCGAATACTCGGTTAAGGGAAGGCAAGTCTTGTAGCCAACCTCGAGTGAACGCAGAAAGCTCGGTCGCGTCAATTGCCAGCGAGTCGAGGAGCAAGAGTAAGGGTCGTCCTACAATGGCCTGGAAACCTCCGGCAGGCGTAAGCGCATGCGCAACACCAATACCACTGGATCTTCGTGAAGCGTTGCCTCTTTTCTCGGTCTGGGTACTTAATTCGTACATGATATGGGTCCATAAAGTGGCAAATCGACGCCCACAATCAGCGGGAGCCGCGGGCGTTGTCGTCGATAAAGGAGCCGACTGGTCCACTATAATCGACGAGATTGCAGCTTCGACCATCCTGTCTGGAGCCGATATGGTGTGAAGTTGGAGTATGCATCGAACAGCTTCGACATGGTATTTAGGCGTAAGTGGAGACAGGTACAGCCATAGATGGTCCACCAAAGGATGCATCAGCTCTGAAAGCTGATGAGAATTGAAGTAGGGCTCATATACTCGAGCTGTTTGTAGCGCCGAGAGAACTGCTGTTATAGCAGCTAGGTGTGAGAATGGGAGACCGACCTGTGAGCGTAAATCTCCTGGGGTGAGAAGGTGGCTGAAATTCGCATATGGATCGAAGTCCTCCACAAGTCTCACATCCTGGACTTTGACGATGAGGGTGGACAAAATCTTGGAAGCCATCTCTGTGGCGATAGCAGAGGCTGTTGGTCGAATTGAAGTCATAAACAATCGTGATGCTTCGCGCAGAATGACTGGTCCCAGTTCGGCGGCTGTGAAGGGTGGATCGGAGAAGTCGAGATTGCCCTGGGACTCCTCGTAGAATGCCCTGACTCTCTTGAATATCAGATCTCGGGGCTGTGGGCTGATAGACTCAACATCTGCTCCTTCGTCATTCTTCAGTGCCCGCCCCGGGACGATCTGGGCGAGGGAATCAGTGATCTCAAAGGCCAAATCAAGGACTCCCGTCTGCAATGTTCGTTTATCATCAAACATGGCGTTCAAGCTCGCTAATGTTGAGAGAATCATTAGGGGCATGTGGTGAACTAGCATTTCCTCTTCTTTGAGATTGAAACGTGCGAGGACGAACTTTGCTAGTCTCATGCGCTGAAGGGCTTCCTCGGGGCTTGAGACATCACTCCCCAGTGATGACACGACCAAGTTGATCAATTTGCCCCAAATGAGACCACTTTCGACACCGTCGAAGAAGATGCTGGCGCTGCGCACAACTTCATCGACCTGCTCCCTTGTCGCGATTTCGCTGTAAGCCTGGACGCTCTGCAACGCAGGGAGGAAGACTTCGGGGACTATCAAGCCGCCGACTTCCCAGCGATCCATAAGGGATAAACATATTCTGAAAGGCCTAGCCTTTTCTGCAGCAGCTTTGCTGGGTCGGTTGATCATCTTCATCGTGCTGCGAGTCAATGATCCGAGGCCATACTCTGAGAAGTATGCGGCATGGTGAGTTGAAGCATCGAGACCTGACGCTTTGTTGTCTTGGGTAGGGGATGCCACAGACTCGGCTCCGTCTGCGCCAGCAGGTGGCTCTGGCCCAAGAAACCATGCCCATAGTCTTCTGTTGAGACTCATGTCCCTCCGAGATACGACGCCAGCAGCTGCAGCAACTAACCGGTCGAGATCATCTTTGTCGATTCGTTGTTGCAAGACAGGCGAATCCAACGGCAGATGGCTGACAAGCAAATCCAGGAATCCGCGCTGTATGAGTAGCTGGGGATCGGATAGACCTGCTTCGAAACTTCGAATAAGAAGCCCGGGTTCCGGTGAAATTGCAGATTCGGCTTCAGAAGACAGTGTCTCCGTCGCATTTGACTTGTCTGTAGCAATGGAATTGCGCCTATTGGAGAGGCCAAACTTCGGCAAGCGGCGCACAAGAAAGGCGAGTGCGCCTTGCCGTCTCGATGCATTGGTGATAATCGCTAGAAAGAAGCACTGCCAGAAATGCGAGGAGCTGCTCTCACTCTTCGCCTCGACGATCTCATCTGGATGAATCCTGACAGCTTCTCGAAGCCTGTCAAGAGCCGAAACCATTCGCTCAAAGTCCTCACTCGTCTCCTCTTCTAGTCCTGGAAGCAAAGATAGAATGATGGCCTTTAGGGCAGGACGGAGAGCAGCTCCATCCAACTTAAGAACATAGTTTTCGAAGACGGACAGGAAAAGCGGGCGCACGGAGAGGGAAGCAAACGACAGGACCGAAGCAAGGCCGGGAAAGTAGAGGTTCAAGTCACGGGAGAGCGCATCTTTCTGAAGCCTTGGTCAGCTTCTGGTGATTGCCAAGCAAGAGATGTTGATTCTCCATACTCCTATGATTGAAAAGATATAGCCATACACTTCTAAAGCCTTCTGGTGTACGCCCGAAGGCAGCGCAGGATTCAAACACTGCGCCAAGCGCAATGCAACCGTATCGCTATGAGGAATCGCAGTGGTTTCGGCCGGATGCGTCTGGAGAGCCTACAATGCCACACAGATGAGCACAATGGACTTTCGACACGGTACAGAGGTTCGGACCTTCAACAAGCGCGCCAGAAAGGAAATGTAATCCGCCCATTCCTGCTGCGCAGTGTCCCAGAGTGCGAGAGCTCGGTCGATGCCGGCTGCGTATCGTCGGTAGCCTTTGTCTTTCTTGAAGAGAGCTGTGCGATGCATCCATTAGTGTGTGTCCGTGTAGACGGGATTATCTTCGCAGACTTACACTCCTCTGTGGTGTTGCGCGTCGCTCTTGGGGACGGTGATGAACGCCCGGAGCCTGTTGGAGAGAATATCTGCAGATTAGCAGACGGATCAAGAGCCATGTTGGGCCCGACAATAGAACAAGTGCTTGTGAAGCGAGTGCAGGTAACAGCGCATTATGTTTTGAGGCGTATTCAATATGGTTCTCGACTTCACATTTCTGCCTACGACTGGGACTGGGACGGGGACCTGGACCTCGAAGACGTTTCGCAAACACCACCTGCCCGCCGGCGAAACCTTGTTCCGGCGCAGGGAAGCGCGACTCACATGCCGCATTCCGCAAACAACAAGCACACGACCGGCCGTTGCACCCTTTTGCTAGCTACATAGAGCTCTACTACGAGCCAACCGTAAGCTGTTGTGCTTTCAGGCCTGCCAGGCGACGATGAGCACGCCTCATTCGGTATGTTTACTTCCGGCCCTGAGTACGACCTCTCGACTGACCGAATGCAGGCCAGTGAAGGTCAACCGCCTCCGTTCAACGGCCAACAGACCATATACCATATCCCACCCCCAGACGAACCACCACCCTCGTACGCCGATGCGACTCACTCATCGTCCTCCCCCCTTCTTGTCGGGCCCCCTCCCAACTACGGCACCTACAGAGCGTACACCGAGCCCGACGAGTCCTCGGTATCAAGCAGCGACATCGAATCGACCTCGAGATCTCTCCCAGAATGGGTGGGCCAAGCGCTCGTTGTGCTGTCGTTTCTCTTCATAATCTACTGCTTTTGGAAGCTTGTCAACGACACTGATGGCTTTCCTGGATGAAGGTTATACCTACCTCTGACGGTACAAGCATCTAGACGGAGCTACTTGCCCTATCATACTTGATATTGGCTACTGAGACGCAGTCAAATTCGTTCCATGGCTGAAAAAGGGCACAAGAAGAGCTTCAATGCTGGCGTTTGGCAGTATCAAGACCCTGGAGGAGTGGCGAACAGGCATTAATCGGGACATTCTGGAGCCGAACTCACTCATTCTGCTCTAACAGCATGCTCTACGAGAATGTCCATGTCCGATTGCAATGAAAGATGGAAGGACGGTAGAAAGAGCATCAGAGAAGGGCCACGCGACCGCTTCGAGCCTTGCAACTACTATGCATCAAAGAACGAGGCACGACCATTGCGGGACCCCTGGGGACTCTAGGTACATACTAAGCGACGTTTGTCACCATTATACACAGCACTTGTCCCCAGGTACTCCCTGGACGATTCGAATCGTGCGATGTCTTGGCTCTTAGCAATACACATGTCTTCCGGTAACCCCATTCTATCTCGGCCGACTCAAGCGTCCTCGCCATCACCGAGGACTCGCTCTCAAGGCTCAATCTCTTCGCGTTCACCGACTCTCCAGGGCATCTGACCATGGCTGCGTCGACATGCAACTCAAACCGACATGGAACGACTTCTAGACGCTGTATACGAGCATCCGCGAGGTCCAGGGACACCGCCTCGTTCTTTGGGACGATCGATTTGGCATTTTGCCACCATCAGCCCTACCGTCTATCTATTATTACGTCCAATCGTGGTTTGGAGATCCCCTCACGATCAACAAACGCTAGGCCCGATGCAGCAATTAGTGCGCCAAGCTATCGACATGTCCCCGAAAAGCCTCCAAGATCTGCTACAGAGATGCCAAATCTCGCATTAATGCTGCGCTCACCGACTGAGTGCAAATCATTGCCTTGAGTAGCTGGTCGGTCGCCCCGTCCGCTACGCCTTGCTCAGCTTGTTGATCCGCCACCCTGAGCCATGGTACGAACGGTCTTCCCGCTGCGGCCATGTTCGTGACCGCTTCTTAACTCCTTTCGCTGGTCCGCAAGCGCAGATCCTCGATAGCCACGCGCTTGTCTTGACTCCGATTCCGACCTCTAAAGATGGAGTTTGTAATGATGCTTGGTCGTTGTGAGGGGGACTTGCATTGCACCTTCAAGATGGTAGCGCGAACGCTTGCTACATACGGGTTAGGGGTAGACCATCTCGAGGCGGCGGAGCCTCCTGGGAGGCCCGATCACGAGGCTCTGCTGGAATCATCTGCCATCCTGGAGCTGGTCAGATCAGCATACAGTACATTCGAGGATCAGGTGTCGACGTGCCTTGGATTAATTCGGCATACGGCCGATGGCGGAGCAGTGATTTAGTCAAGCAGGCTAAAGAGTTGTGGAAGGAGCAGCGATGCTGAAGGAGGAAAGCCATGCGAGGCTACATTCGCCGGTCTCAATCTCTGCGAAGCGCCGAAGACTGCAGAACAGTGTCTCGCTGGCATAGGAAAACAGACGTCACTTCGCTTTCAAGAGATTCGTGGTCTTTGGTTGATCTGTCTCACAAGCCAATGTGTACGAATCTCACATGAGGGCCCAATAGTGGGCAAGTGGTTGCGAGATTACACGGGCTTCATCCCGTCCTGCCTACCCTTGGGTTCGTCCGGTCAGCCTTACGAAACGATCTAGACAATCAGATAGCCAATGGAATCCTATTGTGGCACTCATCAAGGCAGCAGTCATCCTGATACCCTTCACGTTCGTCTCTCATTGGCATGCCTCGTGCTGCATGTTCCCTCACTCCGTGAGCATCGCAATGTTAAACACGATGCACACCCCCATGGTGGCCAAGAGACCAGCAGTGCAGACAGCCATCAGCCATCGTGAGGTAGCAGCCGTCAGAAGAAGCATACATCACTCCAATCAATCCCCAAGGGCCAACAGCCGCAAGAAGGCAGGTCAGAAAACTTGGAAGCAGACGCAGAGGAGATTCGAGAAATGCAAGTATCACCAATCAGATATACATTACTCACTATCGACCAGGCCGCTCGTGCAGCTCGTACTTGTCTCATGCTGCTACCGGCCGGCTACGCATGCCCTACCAGCCCGCTCCTCCCTCCTGCACCTGCTCCCAAGACAGTCACAACGCCCACGATGCATGAGAGGACTGGTGTAGTGCCGTCGGCATCGTGGTGCGGTATCAGCACCTTCTCCGTACGTGCACACGCTTGCAATATGCCAGCTCATCCAACCCTGCATTGCTGTTGACGCTCGGTGAGGTGAGCTAGCTGCCCATCCCCCCTGCCCAACCAACTTCAGCCCATCGACCCCGAACACTACAACCCCACTCACTGCACTGCACTCGTTGGCGTCTCCTCGCTTCCATCTCCTTCTGCACGGCCGGTCAACATCCCACTAACGTCTCTTTGCAGCCCGCAGACAAGCTAGCTGCCAACTTGCTTGTTGGCAGGCAAGCAAACACACCCAACTCGAGTCGACTCGCGTCCAAGCTCGCACGCAGACACCACCCCATCTTCGATCCATCCCTCCTCCTCGCCGACGCCAAAGCCAACGCCACGCCACGTCTCTCATCGTGCATCTCCCCCCTCTAAAACCCCATACCGAGCCCCTCCAACCTGTCTCTGTCACCATCCTCTGGTGGTGGTGGAGGCTGCCGCCCACGCGGACCCCAGCGCCCCCAATACCCATTCACACCGCTGACCTCGCCCTGGGCTTTACACCGCGGGCTAGCGTGGTCGGCGAACGTGCCCATGGGCCAGATGGGGATGATGCAGAGCTGTTCGGCGGGGCAAGGGCCGCATTGTTTCCACGACGTCCAGCGCAGATAGGCGGTTAGCGCGTCGATGAGCTCGAGGGCGGGCGAGGGTGGCGGGCTGGAGGAGGAGTAGGAGTAGGAGCGCGACAGAGGTTGGGACTGAGTGGTTGTGATGTCCAGCGCGGAGAGGAGGGAGGTGCATATCCGCGAGGTGATGGAGGAGAGGGCGGTGTATGCGAGGGGTGGGGAGAGGGGCGGCGGGACGGGAGGTAAGTGTTGGGCTACACAGCGTGCGGTTTCGGCGCTGGTGTTGCGCGATGTGTAGTCGATGAAGGGACGGAGGAGGGTGGAGAGGTATGTTGCGAGTGCTTCCTTGCTCTTGCGTGCTGCTGCTTCTTTGTCGGTTAAGTGGTGAAGCGGCGCGCTGTACCGTTGAATGATCATGTCGGCGATGGCCTGCCAGTTCGTTCCGTCTCCTACTTTCTCAACGGCGCTGGTGAGGATCATGCCCGTGACGGCGTCTTTGATCGTGCGGAGGTCGGCTTGTCGCGCGTTCTCGAGACGCGGCATGGGCGTGTCGCTCTGCCCGTCGTTGTCAAACAGATTGAGTCCTTCGTACGCGTACGCAGTGACGAAGTGCTCGTAGTCAAGCACTACTCTTCCACCACCGATCCCATGATACCGCTCAGCAATCGCTTGATAATACCGCCAACCCCCCAGCATCCCCCTCCCTGCACCAGGCCATCCATCATCGACGACAGGCATGATACTCTTCACCTCCAAATCCTTTTCAAAATCGCAGAGGATGATTTCAAACCCGCCTTCCATGCGCAGCACGCCGTCGATCTTGTATTCCCATAATGTAGCGCTCAAGTCGCAAAGGCCCTGAGCTCTTTCCCATTCCCTGAACATTCCTCCATGCTCAGGATCCTCGGGATCGGTGAGATTCAGCAGAAGATAGTCCTGGCTGTCGAGCGTGCCGTTTGTAGTTTTGCCCGCGGACATGCCATCGATATACAACAGTGACAGCGCCTTCTGCGGCGCGTACGTGTGCAAGAAGCCCGTTTTCTGGTCTCCATCGTCGTTGGTGTTTGGCGGCGGAGGAGGGAAGCTGTCGTCGGATTTGAGAGTGAGGGGTTCTTGTCTGTGTGGGCGATCGTCGCGTCGATCTGGGTGGCGATCGAATGGCGGAGGAGGGGCATGGTGGTCATACGGGCCTAACCTGTGCTCACCTTCGCGATGAGGCGGCGGCGGTCCTTGGAAAGGTCGTCTGTGGTGTAGAGGCGAAGGAGGTTCGTGTGGATGTCCTGGCGTTGGTGGTGCTGGAGGTTGTCGATGGTGTTCTGGCGGTGGTGGAGGGAATTTGTGGCCTGGAGGACCATCGGGCGGTGGTATATGATGTGGTGGAGGGGGAGGATAATCGTAATGCTTCCTTTCTCTCCAATGCTCATACTCTTCAAGTTTATGGGGATGTCCATGGTGTTTCCAGCCTTTCTTATCTCCATCATGGTGCTTGTTGCCCTCCTTATGCTCGTCATGATGCCACCAATCCCACCAATGACTTCCACCCTCATGCTTCCTCTCACTACAGCCCTTTTTCTTGCCTTCAACATTCCCATCTTCTTGGAATGTATGAGGCGGTCGACCAGGCCCCTTGCCATCTTTGTCATCACCCGGCGGCGAGCGGCGCGGTCTCGCAAATATCAACGCATGCTCAGGCTCAAAAGCAAGCCATTCCATGCCCTTCACACTCTCGTTCCTCCAAGTCCCGTGGTAGAGCTGCGTACCGGCTGGGACAGTCGCCATGAAGAAGGACATGCCGTTGTGGTTGAGCGAGGATCCCCATTGGCGCATCGAGGAGTGGATAGCGTTGAAGATGTGGTTCGCATTCTGGACCTCATCGTTCGAGGCAGGAGGTACGATAGGAGATGTAGAGACAAAGGAAAGACAAGAAAGGGAAAAGATTAAGGAAACATAGGAAACAAGGGATTGCGAATGCATTCCGAGGGTATCTTGCTGTGTCCAAACGCTCGATTAGGCAGCCAACTGCGAGAACGCTTCAACAACAACAAAACATTGCCAGCGCTGCGGTGCAAAGAGATAAAAAGGAAACACAGATGTACGATGTTTACGACGACTTTGAAAACTGTAATTTGGTCTAAAAGTTCACGAAGCTGCTTTGGGGTGCTGCGTTACGCGGCCTGGGAGCATCACGCCGAGGCTCGGGGATCGATAAGATAACGATAGTACTTGACTTCATTGAGACTAGTCTAAGTCTACCAAAGGGAGAAACCATCAACATCCAGTCCTACAAACAGCTCTACATGATGTTGATAATGCCTCGAGGCTGTTCAGATGTTTGGAAATACCAAGCAGAAAGACGGACCAAAGTAGGAAGGGTTCTGGTGTGAGCCAACTTCACCCATGTAGAAGGGGCCGTTTTCCAGACCAGTGAGAACCACCTGCGAAGCGCCCTTCGACTTCGCAACCTGCGACGAAAAGGAGTGTTGGTCAGCTAGATTTACGCCCGATTCTTGAGGTGGTTCTTTCGAGCATTCAGCTCCGAAATTGAGACACTCCGCCGTCGTCTGGTAGCGCCAGAGAGCTTTAGCATGTATACTAGAAGTGAGGTTCAGTGAGATGGGTTGTAGGGCTGTGGCTTGCAGAAGGATTGCATAGGATGAAAAAACTGGGCAGAAGTGCATGCTGAGATGTTGCTTAATCCAGACAGGTATCGACCGAGTACTGAGTAGAAAGTCGTAGGAGTGTCTGAGATGTTTAGTGAACATCCAGGAGGACGAAGTAGGAGGATAGTGCGACTCAAGCGCTCCTACAGCATGCTACTCTGCTCTTGTCTTGGATCTGCGAATATCAAGGATCGAGCGGGATCGAGAAGGCAGCAGTCTTTGCGTTGAACGGAACGCGGCTCAGTGATGGTGCGGTGAGCAGATTCGGGTGTTGCCAGCGTAAGTATCACGGCGTTTGGCAGGTGATACACAGCCTGACGGCGTCGAGTTTGTGAGCTTGTAGTACACAGCACAACTTCTACCCGAGAGCTGTCGGCGTCTAGCGTGCGGGCGAGTCGGTCGGATGCGGGCTCTACGACGTTGGTAACAACTGCGTCACTGGGTAGCGACAAAGACAACAGATGCGTGGTCTCAAAACCTGAAACTCGGCCGTCTACATAGCCTCGTGCGTCAAGCTTGCATCTTCGAGTAATAATAGCAAGATCGTTACGGTATGCGGTGGGTGCGTCGCTAGAATGCCGTCTGTCCACATACGAGACTCCGCCGTCACAGAGCTTCACGACGGCTGCGCCTCTGCCGCCCGGCTCGACGAGTTAAATGCGTGGTTTCAGACCCGCAGCGAACGTGCAGCGCGATGGAGAGGGAGCAATCCATGTTAGACCAGGTCAGTGGCATTGTTGAGATGTTGGACTGAGATGATGGGGGCCATTTCTTGCTCGCGTGGGTGAGAAGAAGAGGCTGCGGTTGCAAGACATGGCAGGTCGGTTGGCGCGTCTCTATTAAGCGTGTGCTCACCGTCTGCCATTCGACCGCCACCACCGACGCACGGGCAGCTCAGATCTCTGCGCTAATGCAACCTAGTCAAAACAGGTTAGCGGTTGTTGCCCTGCGCAAGCATTGGGGATTGGGCTGACGGCTTGTGGCAGGCACAGACGAGAGCGAAGCTTTCTCCATTCACCGCGACTATGCTCGATGGACATCCACCCGCTCTGCATCTGGAGATCAGGATGCAACGCTGCCAACGCCCGGCCAGGAGCCTGCGGCGCAGTTACTTCATCGTGCAGCTCCCGGGTTTCCTGGCGGTTGGTTCAGGCCCTTTGGCAACGGCCGCCGTCGACCGCCATCATGAGTTTGAAACTGTCCTCTACGAGTCGGGAGCGAGCACGCAAGGGACACATCCTGGTTGCACCTGCACGCACAGGATTGCGGGGGTGTCCGTTGCACCGTGTCTCTGGACGTCCCATGGCGAGGTGCCGAGTGGCCGCATCCACAGCTCGCATGGCAGCAGTGCGGCAGGAATAGCGTCCCGTCACTCTTAAATCCAAAGATAGAGAAGCCGTAGCTGCTTTCGAGACCGGACTCGGCAATCGCTGGACGGTGAAGAACTGCGGGGCACTGGTAAGCTTGCCAGAGGTTGATGGAAAGCAACATCATCGATGCGGTTGAGTTGCGGTCAGCGGCACTTCAGAAGGGGTACCTCGGCGCCAAAGTGATGAGTGTGATATCCCTCGAGCCCAGTCAAAGACTCGTGTGCGTGTTACTGGCATACTGGGCACCTGCATGTGGACGAAAACTGGCCAGCGCCTCTTTTACCGGCCGGTAGCACGATACGCCTTCGACGTATCTGTGCTTCATGTTCATGCATCTCCAACGGGCTCGGAGCGCCGGAATGAACTCCAGCGCGAGCAGTTTTCGGCTTGGCTGCAGTCGATGAGATTGAGAGATGAGGATAGCAGGGCCTGTCGAATTTCAATTGGGTTTGTGTCGTGGCCAAGAGATATAGGGACGGTCACGACGTCGTACCCGATGCCCCATTGTGAACCGTCCGCGGGCTGGATGGAGCTATGGCCTTACTGCTGTTCATTTGCCGACTGTATTGTGTATTACATATCCCCACGTCGAGTGCCATTTCGTGCCTTTGGTCAGCCGCAAAGTAATAACATAATCTTTTCTATCGATCCTAACCCGCGTGTGGTGGTATGCTTATTCCATACCCCTGTTGCGAGCCGGGTGGTGGGTCGCTGGCGCTTCGGCCACCAACAGGGCACTGCCCTATCCATCGACAACATGTCGCCTCTCGGAGCTAACATCCACAACGAAGCAAAGCCATGCGCGCCGTTCTTGATGGCGGCACCACTTGCACAAAATCGCACTTGGTTTGCCGACTAGTCTTTCAGCTGAAAGAACAGGACAATTGCATCGCGCGGAGATCTTCACCCTCTGGACCGTTTCCCACACCTGTCAGCCTTGTCGAAAATAAGGCCTCCCACTAACCGCGGACGTTTCAGAGCATGGGAGATGACGCGGTTGCCCCAACCAGACAATGGCATGACCTCTCTTTGACCATCTTGCTCGCCCAACTCCGAAAAGGGAGCACCAGGTTGCTGGAGAAATGAGGTTCGATCAGATTTCGTCCGGTATGACCCCGGCAGGGGTATCGCTGGTTGCAATCGGAACTAGAGTAGGGGAAACGCGCGATGCCTTGACACCAAAACAGACGACAGAGGGAGAAGAAAGGTGATGAGAGATATTACTGTCTTAACTAACAATGCTTTCTATGCGATCCGTCCAAGCCATGCGAGTGAATTGATCCGTTTCCCAGCCAGGGATATCCATCATAATGCTTCTATGTGAGCGTGCAACTAAGGGCAGAGGCTCTCGCTCGAAATAAACGCCGTGCCTGCGTGAGAACAGCAGTCAAACGCCAGCGCCCATTGCCGCCGGGCTTTGGAATGAGAGTTCGGAAAATTGCGGAACATGGGTATCGTGAGCGATAGTATAACAGAAAGGGAATTCTGCCGAGCCGTTGTGGACCGTCAGAACGCGTATTGAGGGAGAGCTGCTTATGCCACAGCTTTTGGCCCTGTACTTGAGCGTGATGCTTTAAGATGTATCCTCTTTACGTGGTCTCTCTGTGTTGAATTAGCACATTGTCCTTTCGAAAGTTGGCTCGTCGGGGGACGCACCATATTGTCGACCCTGCTAAAGACTCTGTCGCAGCCATCCCAGTCACATAGAACGCCGGGGTTGTGCTTTGCTTCGTGTCTTGCGAGGTCTTTCTTGCTCGAAAAGCCACCTCCTGTTGCCTGTGGACAGCCTTCGTGTCTACAAAAGAATGATTTCGTGTGTCGCTTGTGGTGTTTCCTCAGATCGCAACCCCGGGTGAAAACCGCTCTTGAAGTGCACCCAGGGTAGGCACAGCTCCAAGTCCCGTTCTTGTTCGGATATCCATATGCTCGAAGATCTGGTGAGCTAGGGGATAATGAACGTGAAAGCTGGGGAGGGGAACGATCCGAAGCGGCATTCGATGGAATGCCCAGCCCGCCTGAAGACGAAGCTGAATGTGATCGCGAAGAGCGAGGTCCACCTAATGGCTGAGGGAGCAGTGTGGAGTCGTGGCTCATTGCTGGTGAGCCCATCAGAGGCGGATAGGTGGAGTAGGTGACGTGCGTTTGTGCCATTGCAGACGGGTGTGAAGGCCAGAAAGTGTGAGGAGGATACGGTGAGCTCACCATCGGCCTGTAGTCGTGCGGTTGGGGATAGAGGGGTGCGTTTCCAGGCTGGCTCACGGAAGGTCGGTCTCCCATCAGAAGTGGTGGTGAATACATTATGCTAGGCGGTGATTGACAGGAGCTCGAGGGAAACAGGTGACCCAGGCCGTCGTCGTGCGGTAGCAGGGCCATTTCTGCTTCTGTAGAGAAGAAGTTCGTCATGGTGGGGAGCGGGGAGTACCGCATATAGCCAAGGTCGGTAACGGTGGAGGCGGAGCGGGAAGTTCAGAGTCCGAATGCTTCCAGATCAGAAGAATGCTGTCAACCTTGGGGGACAGGACGTTCGTATATCGTGCGAGAGAAGGCCAGTGCACTCGAGCGGAATAAGTACTCAAGTTAAGGGTGAGAGCGGTTGGGGTTTTAAGAGAGCGTCCAGGCTTGAGACGGTTAGGGCTAAAGTACAGCTGTAGGCCAGGGAGTAGCTCTCGTCCCAGGATGTGAGCTCTGGGGTTGGTCTCCGCCCAAATAAGGCTGAGGGTAGTAGAAACCCACTCTACGTGGCGGGCAGTGGCGGAGTTTAGATGTCTCGCAGTTCCTGACACAGGTGATTGGCCCGTGACATGGGCCTTAAGTGACCAAGTTAGAAACCGACGATGAAGGCCAAAGCGGGTTAGAGCGAGCACTGGAGTGGCCGCTCTGTAGATCTGGGGCTCAGATTGAATTGATGCTCAGAATAATGATGATCTCAGAACGAGGACATCTCACTCAGGGAGACTAGAGTGCTAAATAATAGAACAGGGCTCGGAGGGCAGTCGAGCGGACAAAGCTGGTTTGGGTTGGTAGTGTCTAGCTTCCCAATCTGATATGACAACATGGCTGCTGCCTCCCGCTTGAGTAGCATGTGCATAACTCTTCACAAACGCGGTGGCCGCTCGAGTGAGCCTTGGGCCTGATAGCCCGGACTAGTCGAACCCTGCAACCGCGAGGATACCGCCATAGCGGTAAATCCCAAGCTTTGTCTCTAGCCGTGCCCTGCGATGGGGCGGACCAGGGACATGCATCCCAGAGCGAATGCTCCATCAATCAAAGTGCAACTCTTCGCGCAGGATCACGATGCGGCTGTGTGGCACATCGCTCCCATGGCCCTGTGGTACGGGCAACGGCTGCGGAGGGCTTCTAGAAGGTGTTGCAGAATTCGAAACGCTCCATGGCTATTTCTCCGAGCTGGAAATAGGATTGTAGTGCTGATGGAAAGCACTCCGAGGCGCGCGACCGCTCATGGACGGTGTAAGACGCAGCCAGACGCGGCAGGAGGGAGGCAAATGGCGGTTCCCCAGAGCGCGAGTTACTCGAGACAAGAAAATGCTGGGACTGTCGATCGCAGCATGGCAGCGGTCGCGCTGTCGGTGAGCTGCTTACCACATGTCCCTTGGGTCGTGCCAACGCCGGTTGCACGCTGCGTTTAGTTCCGGCAAAGAGCAGCCGATCCCCTCGCGGCGCTCAACGAATCGAGTGTCTGGGGCCAAGGTCGGGCAACGAGCAGCCGTCAGTATAATTAGTAATGGAGGTGCGACGAACGAGCGGTCCACAGCCCTGCACTGCGATCACTTAACTTCTGAGTCAGAGGCGTTTCAAGGCGGTGGGACACTTGACGATGTTGCGACCTGTCACCTGCCATCTGCACAGCTGCAGTCCGTCTCTTCTCGTTGACGACCGTGGAAATGAAGGGCATGAAGCATTCCGCTTGTGGGCGTCTGCCGAGTCCAATAGCGCTGCCGACGGCAGTGGGTCAACGCTCGCATTGTACTGAACCTCCAGCCGGCTACTGTCGACGACGCTGTCTGCCAGGGTTTCGCTGCTTTGCTGTATAGTCGCAGAGAAACATGGCCAACCGTTCACCGTGACTACACGCAAGGCCTCCACCCAACACCCGGAAACTCTGTTAGCAAGCTGGTGGCGCGCAAGGCTTTGCTTTCAACACCATGCAAGAGCTCGGTATAGCTGTCTGTCTTTGCGGGTCGACTATCGCCAGATCTACCCAGTCCAAGCACATGTGACTGTCTGCCGCCATGGCTTCGACTGTTTCCGTGAAGCCACAGAATATGGTCCGTACCAAGTTGGTTAGGCAGATGTAGCTGGAGCAAAAGCGGATGTGCTGTGAGTTGGTTTCTGCGTCTGTAGTCGCAATATGTCTCACCGTTTCCTGTTTTCTTCTCTATGTCGTCGTATCATCGTATGGCGCTCGCAGATGCACGCCGAATACCGGCATTGATGATCTCACATCTTCAAGTTCGGCCCCATCTTCGATATCGCGGTGTGCAAAAGCTCCACGTCATGTTGCATTTACTTTGCCTATGCCGCATGCCTCCAGTATGTCTTTCGCACGGCTGCTCGCGGATGAAAGAAGCTGAAAGTCGTCCTGCACGGCTGGTCAGAGAGTGAGTCGCGACTGGGGTTGTTGCGAGTGGATTCACATCAGTACCATCCAGCAGTGCGCGAGAAGTCCTCGATGTCCGACTGACGCATCCTGTGCAGCCCGATGGAACCGAAGTTGTAGCTGTGCGTTGCAGTGATCCGTCGCGCGGTTCCTCTGATGCAGCTTGGTCGAGAGACAAAGCAACGGGAGAGGGAGTTGACCCGGTCATTTTCGGTGACAAGCTCGCAGGAGGGATGGCAGCTGCCACCGACTTGGGGTCGCGACTTCCCCATGGAGAATGGGACATTCATGGACCGATAAAAATATCACAGCAGCCCTCTATGAAACCCGAGCTTGAAGCACAGCAGACACGCATGATACATCACGAAGGAATTGTGTGGTTCAAGGTTTGAATGCCTTCTCCGAAAGCACATCGCAGACACTTGACGGTCATCATTCTGCGGGATCCTCGTGCAGAATCTATAAGTCGCCCTTCTCAGAACGTCCAATGACCTCGATCGCGGGCACCGACATTCTTCCTTTGAAAGAGCTTGGAATCTCGCATTGTCAGCGCACGACTAGGCTCTAGAAGTCACCGGAGTCGCGCGAACGCGCATCGTCTCTGAAGTCCAGCTGAAGTCGGATCGGACGACTACCTATAGCCCCGATCCGGCGCATGTCGTACATCTATCTTCAAACAATCGTCTACTGAGCCACAGTCTATCCCACTACCCGAGAATTAGCGAAGCTCGTAGCGCGAGGCAGACTTCGTAGAGCTGAAACACTGGCAAGCAAGCCAGCGCATGCGTGCGCTTAGACGAAGGAGTCAGCCACCCGCTTTCGTGCACTTCCACAACCGCAACAGTCTGAATGCTCTGACAACGTTAATGTCAAGACAACTCATAATGGGGCTGCATACAATTGCGCTCGCAGAAGGCACATCGATTTGCTCGCATCGCCGTATGTAAGACTCTCGCCGTCGGCGTACCTAGCTCGCACGAGTGTTGCGAGACAATTCGGAGTCCGACCTCTTCTGTGACCGCCCTTCTAGAAGCCTTTGATCAGCTGCGGCGCGGCCATGCAGGACCCTGGTTGCGTGCCGCCTCCGACACCCGGATCGTCAACGGCTTTCAATCCTACGCACGGCGTAGAGCCTCACAAACGGGCAATGACTTGTCGGAAGCATCTGACTGCACCCTCCGTGCCTCCATGAGACTTCCCTCCGACATTCTTGGGATACCATCTCATACGCCCGATGACACGTGGGAGTCGGTATATTAGGATCTTTGCGCATCGTTGCACTACCGCAGATCATCACTTACGTTGACGGCGTAGCAGCGGCGAGAGCTCTGGCCTTCGTAATGCGGGACAACTTCAAGAGCTTATACAAACACCCCTGACAGCGTGGAGTCCCGCTCGTCTAGCTGCCCAATACGATGTTGGGTTAGCTGATGGCTGCTCTTGAGCGTACTCCCGAGCTCCATACGCTGCTGACGTCAACCAACTTCACAAACCATGACCATGACCATGACCATGACCATGACCGGGCAGTCGAACAACATACGCGAACAACGAGATGAAAGTGCATATGGTGTCTTCTTCGTAAAACCACCCGATAATTCGTTGATACGATGTTTTCTCTCGGTGAAACCTGGCAGGAATGCCAGCTAGCACAACACAGCCTCAAGTTGTGTCGTCAAACTTCCCGAAATGGTATATATCTCGTGCGGCTCGTGTGTTCCTGCACCCCACAGCGTTCCACTTGAAGTGATCTAACGAGCAGCCGTCTTCATCTCAAACGCGCGTTTCCGCTCGAATTGTATCATTTGCCATATGGAAACATGCTCGCGCTCTCCTTTGGGCAAACGATGAGATCAGATCAGTACCATCCAAAAGTTACGAGCCGCTCCCTAACCCAGCACAGCCCCTCAACAATCTCTCTTCCAAACCACGCCCCGAACAACTCCACCTCCCCTTCTACACCTCCTGAGCATGCTCCAACACCTCAATATTCGTAGCCCCCATAACCGCCTCCATAGCTTCATCACAAAACCCCACCGCTTCGCGATAATAATGCTTCGTCCCACTAATCTCAACCGCCTTCCCATTCAACACACCTTGCCCCTTTCCCTCCTCCTGCTCCTCATCCCGCCCCTCAACCAACATCAGCACCGTCGCCGCAATCTTGGCTATAGGCGTGAAGTACTCCTCCGGGAAATTCGCCCACTCTGCCGAGGTGAGGAGGTTCGTTTTCACGGTCCCGGGACAGATTGCGTTGACGCGGATCTGCGCTTTGTGGTAGAAGTACGGTGCTATGGAGCGTGTGAAACCTACGACGGCATGTTTGGTTGCGGTGTAGATAGGGGAGTAGTAGCTCGGATACAACCCTCCACAAGACGCAGTGATGACGAGACTCTTATCTCCGCCGGGAGTCTTGCGCAGGTAGTGCAGCGCGAGATAACTCGTCGTTATCACGGCTTTCAAGTTGATATCCACAATCGGATCCAATCCTTTCGGTCCCCCTTCCTCTTCCTCCTCGGCGAAAAAGTTTGCATGTTCCGCGATCCCGGCATTCGCGAATACGAAATCGATTCTTCCTTCTTTTTCAAACACTGTTTCAAAGATGCGGCGCAGGGAGGCGTAGTCCGTGACGTTGGATTCGTGGAATGTGGCGTGGATGGCAGAAGCGGCTTCCTGGCCGCGTTGAGCGTGCAGGTCGAGGATGTGGATATTCCATCCCCCTTGGTTTGAGAGTGATGTTGCGACGGCGAGGCCCATGCCGGATGCGCCGCCGGTGATGAGTGCGACGCGCTTTGTGGTGGTGGACATTTGGGAAGAGGGAGGGGGGTTGCTGGGTAAGTTTGTTCAAGAGGCACGGCAGGTTAGGGCTTGTCCGAGCTATGCGAAAGACTTCTGGATAGCAGATATGGATGCGATGAATATACTTGCAATGTCTGGAAAATGTTCACCCAGTACCCTACATCTACGTTGCCTCAATACTCAAATACTCGCTCTCTTTGTACATGGTATAGGGAAACCCTCCCCGCGACCTCTCCGCACGATGTCGGAAAAACAGAACCGCAGCGGGTGCGCAACAGCCTGTCGTCTTGATAGACGTCCATTTTGGCTTCAGGCAGCCCAACACCCTCGATATTGCGACTCTCCATGCCGTGCGGGCCGATCCGTGGACCGGAGTGTTGCGGGTGGCCTGGTGGTCGGTGAGCTTTGGGCTGGCTGACACGTGATGCATAACATAACATACCACAAGGAAGATAGATTGAATCGTGTATAAGATGGGTTCTCATTGTATGCAGGTTCTGAATTTTCAGACCTCTATGAAGGATGCGCAATCCATGTAGTGCTAGTCCTCGTTGTGCTAATTTTAACGCACCTATACCCATAAACCATACCCTAGTCAACATGACTCCGATACCCATACCTCGCTACTACCTTCCGCCCATTTCATTAGTCCACCTATTCTATCAAAACTCCGCGCGACGGAGGGCCTGCACACTCCCCTGCCGAGTCAAGAAATTCCTGCTCCCCTTGTGCCTCAGCGTAGGCGCACGCTTGAGCTCCTCAGCATCAACCGGGTTGCGAGGTTGACGGACCGGCTGTTCGCGGAGGATCTGCGAGTCTGTACGGCGAACAGTTTGCTGGAATGAAGCATTATCCGTCGGCTCGTCGCGGTGAACATGCGTGCCGGATTGCAAGAACTGTGCTCGCAGTCCGCTGTTGGCGTAGGAGGGGTTGACGGGCTCACGCATTGAGGCTGTCGAGGCTTGACGGCGAAGAGAGGATGGAGGGTTGGTCTGGGAGACCGAAGCTTGACGGCGGAGATGCGGGGGAGTGTAGCCCTGGGAGGTGGATGGTTGATGTCGCAAGGTTTGGGCCTGCTGCGCTGATGACAATAACGGAGATTCCGGAGCGAATGGGGTGAAGGGTCCCACAGAAGGAGACTGTGGTCGCTGCGATGCCGTAGGCTGCGGTCGAAACGTTGGAGTCTGGGCCACAGAGATCGAAGCATGGCGTCGGAGAGAAGATGGTGGCGCTTCCTGCGTGATTGTCGATATCTGACGATACGAAGATGGTGGGTATCGCTGAGAGACTGACGAGTGTCCGAGAGAAGTAGGAGGTCGTGATTCCGCCACAGATCCTGGACGAGGAATAAAAGAAGCAGGTCGCGTCTGCTGCTCTGAAACTGACGGCTTGCGATGATGTGAGGAATATTGCGGCTCCAGCGAGATCGAAGTCCTACGTCCACCGCTTGGGGTCCATGTCATTTGCTCAGACTTGGCATCCTTGTAGTGACCGTTAAAGGAGGGTTGATGACGCAGCGATGGGGTATGTGTCTGCTGTTGCGATGGGTTGGAGGGTCTATCCCGCCAGCTACCATATATCGAGGGCTTGCGGTGCAGCGTCGACGGAGCTTGAGACTCGCGTGCCAAAGGCCGTTTAATCGCCTTGGCGGAAAGAGACTGCGTAGTCCGAGCCAAAGTAGGATCTTGTTGCTGTGGCGTCACGGGGACGCGAGTTGAGGTCTGGCGAGCTATTGAAGAAGCTGCAGGTATACCGGGAGCCGCCTTGCCCACTGATACTGAAATTGCAGACGTTGGCTGTGACAAGGGTTGACTGGCATGGGGTGTAGAAGGCCCTGACGGTACTGTAGACTGCTTGTCGATCTGTGTGCTGGACTCTTGGAGCCTAGGCCGAGGATAATGAGGAACAGCGGTTTGGCGAGCCGATGAAGGGGCCTCCTTCGAAAAGGACTGCTGTGCCTTAAGCTCGGAAGTCTCTGGTGTCAGCTTCTCCGGTGTGTGGACCTTCGCTTCTGGCTTAGGTGTCTTCACGGAAACAACCTCATCTGAGTCCGACTCATAGAGTGGCAGACGCTCGAACTCGTCATCATACTTCACCATCTCCTTTGGAGGAATGTCCTCGGTTGCCCGGCAGACATCGTAGCCGTCAGAATCGGAATCTTCATCGTATACACCCGCACTGCCCTTCTTCTGCATGATCTTGCTGACATCTTCGACGAACTCATCTGCATCGTCGAAATTTCTAGTGAAGGTCTTGGAGTGAGAAGCGACTTCTGCGAAGGCCTTCCGCACCCACGATCCGGCAGTCGTCCGAGTGTAGACCTCGTCGACGACATCGCCACCAAACAACTTCGAGGGTAGGTACTTGACGCGCTTCCCCTTGCGAGAAATGGCGTCCTCGATGAACTTCTGCAAGACATCGTCCTGCATCTTCTCAGTGATGATGGCAACGCAGGCAACGTCCTCCCAGTTCAGCTGGTGTGCCATCGTCTCCGGCACATACTTGTCTTGTGGGAAAGCATCGTCGCCGGCGTACATCATGTTCGAGTACTTGATGTACTTGTCCAAGTCTTCGATCGTCACATCCGGGAGTGCGATGCGTCGCTCTTCAACAGGCTTGTTGAGGAGAGCGTACAAGATCTTGCACTGCGGCTTGATCTTCTCAATGCTGATCTTCCTCAGCTTTTTCTTCTCGCCGCAATTGACGCTGACAACTTCGAGTTTTGAGCGCGGATTGAAGCGGGTCAGATACGGCCTGGCATCGGCTGGAAATGCGGCAAGGGCTGCCGCCTCTTCCTCGGTTAGCTCATTATCTGGATCTTCTGGCTTCTTGATCGCATGGTTCCGTGATGCATATGGAGTCGGTTCAACAAGACCCGACTTGACCTGCTTGTCCCTCTTCCTTGAGAAGACGTTGGTGAGTGCTTTCTTCATGCTGGGCTAGAAGAAAGACCCCGCAATAAACTATGAGTATCAGATATTCGAGAGTGAGGTTGAAATGTAGCGAATCTACGGCCGAGGAAAGAAGGTGAGGTAGAGAGTCGAGAGTGCGGAGCCGGGGTTGGAGGGTGTGGTTCGACCAGCGCGTTAATGTATATTGTCGCGGGCTCGTCGACTTTTATATGCGCGTCGTCCATGATGCGGTAAGTACGTGCAGTGCTACAGCAGTGCCCTTTCACTGAAGGTGTGCACGCCCGCTGCCGGCCGCACCGGGCCCTTGAGTCACGATCCGGAGAAGGGGGCCGGCTCCGCAACAACCTTCCATGAGGCGCCTGAACAGGCGTGATGGGCAACACTAGACGTTCATAGATCCGATATCAGCCTTGACTGGAACTTGGTGGCATGTTCTGAGTATATTGCTCATACCTTGTTGGGTGTATCATTTCAACTGCCTCGACCTTCTATCAAGCATTTCGGGGGTCGAGGTACTCAGCAATTGAAGAGTCAACCTGACATATCAGTATGTCCGAGCAAGAGAAGACGAATGTGAGTGTCCACCTCACAGTACCTTTACTCCTGGTTCGCCTACTGCCACTGTTAGGAAGCTTACATTGAATCTCACCCAAAGCACCCAAAGCACCCAAAGCCCTGATAGCTGCAAGAAAGAAACGGATTCATATTGTTTTGTGGTATTCTGCTCGCGTAGGTCGTACATGCGACGACGTCGCCCACTATAGCACCAGTGCTGTTCGAATGCCCGATCTTGCTCTGAAGCAATCTCCACTGGCCGTCCACCTCTTCATATGTACAATCGCTCCCCCGAATCCCGTTCGAAGCCGGCCAGTCTATTTCGTCTCGTTCTCTGGTGTAATCGCGAAGGTCGGTCGGACAAACCTGCGTACACATTAGCTTCCCTCCACATCTCCAGCCCACCGCACACATACCGATCAGTGTGGTACACCTTCGTCTCACTGCCCATCAACTCGACCTCCCTCTTCCTATCCGCAAGATATCTCCGCACTTGATCCCGATCCTCCTCCGCCTGCAGCGCAGGAGTAAGATGAATTCGCGCCCACATCTTCTCTCGCGCAAGCTCGCTGCAAACTGTCAGCTCCTATTCTCCTACTCAATCTCCTCCATCCAGATTCTGAGAGGCGGTACATGCGTACTTCATCTCCCTAACCCCCTTCCCATATTTCCAGAACCCGTATGTCATGATCAACGCGGTGCCGAGGAGGTAAACGGAGGGGCGGAAGCCGCGAGCGGGCAGGTTGCGCTTGTACTGGATGGGGTCGTAGCCGCCAACTGGCGGCATGTCCTGCGGCATTCTGAATAGCTGCGTTGGTCGCATTTCGTGGTGCAATTGGTCGTGAAAGTGGAAGGCAGCTGTGAGGTTGAGATCGCGGAGCTCCAAGTCTTGGCACGCGCGGAAATGCGCTAGTTAGTCAGCCTTCACGATCACGATTTTTGAGGAAAGTGCGACGGGAGAAGCGAACAACGACAACAACATGGAGTCAGAAGAGCGATCGGCGAAGAAGCGGAAGCTCGATGACGGGTTGGAGGAAGTAGAATTAGCGGCACCGGTGGGGGATCGAGCTATGGACGACAACGCCTCCAATGACTCAGCTACGAAGAAGCAGAAGCTCAGTCACACGCCAGAAGCGAGCGGGGATGCAGATGGCGATCTAAACCCAGATCTGGGAGATCAAATCGATGCTCTGGAAGGGAGCAGTCAATCGAACGAACAATTTGAGGTTGGCGTCAACGAGCAAGAACCGACAGATCAACCAGGCGACACTGAAAACGCAGCGGCACCAAAGCTCTCCAAGAACCAATTGAAGAAGCTACGACGGCATGAAAAATGGGAGTCAGGCCGAGAAGACCGAAAGGTGAAGCGAAGGGAGAAGATTAAAGCTAAGAAGGAGCGCCGACGGGAGGCGTTCAAGAACCCAGATGTTCCCAACCCTAAAGTTCCACCGGCCATACGGTCTGGGAAGAGAGGCCTCGACGGAGTGCAAGTTCCGATCACCGTCATCTTTGATTGCGATTTCGAGGACCTGATGTTCGACAATGAGATGAAGAGCTTGGGGCTGCAGATCACGAGAAGCTACTCTGACAACCGAAAAGCGCCGTATCGGACGCATTTGGCTGTTTCGAGCTTCGGGGGGAAGATGAAGGAACGGTTCGACGGTACTCTAGAGAAGCAGTACACCTCTTGGACAGGCTGCCGCTTCTTCTCCGAGGACTTTGTCACGGTTGCGGAGAAAGCGAAGGAATGGATGAAGGAGCCTGGAGGTGGAAAGATTGCTGGTGCGCTCAAGCAAGATATCGACTCAGTGAAGCCCGAGGAGGAGGGCGAGATTGTTTACCTCTCAGCCGAGAGCGATAACACCTTGGAGCGTCTCAAGCCCAACAGCACTTACATCATCGGTGGCCTTGTTGATAAGAACCGATACAAGGGCATCTGCTACAAGCGAGCAATGGATCGAGGCGTCAAGACAGCGAAACTGCCCATTGGTGATTTTCTGCAGATGAACAGTCGGAAGGTGCTAGTCACGAATCACGTTCTAGAGATCATGCTAAAGTGGATCGAGTATGGCGACTGGGGCAAGGCTTTTATGGAAGTGCTTCCAAAGCGCAAGGGAGGAGCATTGAAGAGCGACCTGGATGGAAGCACAGCAGGGGGAGAGGATGATGATGAGGCAGCTGCTGAAGACATTCAAGTCGATACTACGACCACTGGAGGAGAGCAAAACGTCGAGGCACCGGGTACCTCTCAAGCGCTGGCTCAAGGGAAAGATGCAGCCACGGATTCGACCGCAGCTTGAGTCAAAGTCTAACACACGTTGAAGACGGCCTTGTCTTCGAGACATGATAACTTGCTATGCATTAAATGACACATGAAGCCTCTGATAGCTACTAGAAAAGAATATCATAATGGCTTCAATGGCCGCTATCCTCATTGCTATATATAGGCCAGCCCTGCAACAAGCATTTGTGGGGAAGCGCTAAGCACACGGTTGCGGAAACACGCGCCAGGGCACTTTGCAATCATGCAACGTGTGCCTGGAGGAAAAAGAAACGCATCTAAATTTCGCAGGTCGTCATATCGTGTCGCAGTAGCCCTGATGGATACATTCCGTGCCTGAAATTGAGTGATATTGAGATGCGATAGCTGAATAATGATTATTGAGCGTCTTGGCCCCTCTTGCAACCTTGAAAGCCACCTCGCTCGCTTTCCTTGTGAAACAACCTGGCAAACGTCACAGCGCAGCTCAGCGCTCACACCACCCACCTCCACCCCAGCCCAGGATCCGCAACAGCGCACATCTTAACCACGACCTCACTCTCGGATCAAGAAGCACAGCATCCTCCGCCGTTCATGCCGGCAACCACAGACTCAAACCCCATCCATCCTCCCACCCGCTCCTCCTCAAACTACTTCACCTACCCCGTCTCCTATGCCGTCTCTGGCCTCCTCCGGCGCCTCTCGACCGAACCCACCGCTCCCACATCCGGCACAACATCTCCCTCCCTCTCGCACTCCCTCCAAAGCATAGACAGCAGCATGGACGGCGTATACACACCCCCAAGGCGCAAAGCCTCGCCCTTCCAACCCCCACCGCTCACACCGTTGACGCTGAGAGGGTACAAAGCGGGCACGAGGGAGCGCGCGAAGTTGCTGAGTAAGAGTCTCGCTGAGGAGATACGGTTGCTGGTTCCGCCCAGACTGCAGCTGGTGGATGAGTGGGAGTTGGGGTATAGTCTTGAGCAGAATGGGGTTAGTTTGGGGACGCTGTATGAGAAGGTTGATGCGTATAGGGGACGGCGAGGGGGGTTTGTGCTCGTTGTGCAGGATGCTAGCGGAGGGGTGAGTTCTCTACAATCATGTTGCGTGGTCGTTGAAGGTTCGGGCGTTTGGCTGGGGCATTTGCCGTTCTTTACTAGGGCATTTGCGTCCTCGTACTAGAGCATTTGGATCCTCGTACTGGACCTTTTTGTGTCTTTGTTCGACTGCGTTGGAGTTGAGAACATGCGAATGCTAATTGTCTACTATATAGGTCTTTGGCGCATACCTCTCAGACGCACCCCATCCATCTCCGCATTTCTTTGGCAACGGCGAGTGCTTCCTCTGGCGCGCACATATCCTGCCTGCGCTCCCTGATCTAGCGAGTCTACCGCCTCCGCCGTCCGCAGATACGACGAACGCTCAGCGAATGACGACGCTGGCACCGAAAGCGTTGAGCCCGCCGGCGTCAGGGCATGGGAGTAGGAGCGGCACAAGTACACCAGATAGGATACGGTTCAAGGCATTCCCATACAGCGGCGTGAACGATTACATGATCTTCTGCGAGCAGAGCTATCTGAGTGTTGGTGGAGGGTATGCACGTCCTTATGGACATATGTACCGAATAATGCTAACCGAAACAGCGATGGCCACTACGGACTGTGGCTCGACGATAACCTCGAAAACGGCGTGTCGAGTTCGTGTCCGACATTTGGCAACGAGCCTTTGAGCGACGACGGCACAAAGTTCGAAGTCCTCGGCGTAGAGCTATGGTATATCGGCGCATGATCTGCCTCTCTTTTCGGTGGACCAAAATACTTCGGAAAAGCTTCTACACAATACCATCGGCGTTTACGGTTTATATCGGTTGGCATGAACTTGGCTGTATGAGCCAGGCGACCTTCGTCTCGAAAGAGCATGATAAACGATTTTGTTTTGGAAATGTTTGGCATGATAATTGCGCGGGGCGCTCGATATCCAATCTCAACCCAAATCTGTTTGCAGTTCTACTCAAATTCTGCACCCGTTTACTACCTGTCTCCCTACACTTGCTCCTGGGCGCTAAATCCGACAGGTCACCTCGAGCCTCTGCTTGCTCTCGTCTCGAGTTTTAAGTGCGAACTACACGAGTCTGATTGCCCGAGACAATGGAGCAGATACATATGTGGCGCATGGACCTCTAGTGAATTGAGGTATATGACAGCACAGCTACAAGCTTTGGGGCTTGCTTGTGGGAGAAGTCATTCGGTATGCAAACGCCGCACTGGCCCTTAGTGAATAATTGTCAGGCTGCCGGCAAGCATAAAGGGGCAACACAGGCTGCAGCAACGACACCTCCCTCAAACGGCAGCGCCCGCATATAAATACACAGAGCTTGGATTGTAAACACACGGCACCGCTCACTTGTACATCAACAACTCCGCCGTTGCACAGAAGCCTAGCGCTTTCGGTCGGAGACCTGGTTGACAACCCTGTATTTTACGCGATGGTTTTCGTCTTGAATATGTTTGGTCGGGGCAAAGGTCAGAAGGAGGGAGACGTAGGACAACCCACACTACCCAAAGCCATAGACCTTCCGCTAACGGTCTCTAGTATAGGGAAGCTGTTCCCCTCGAGGAAGACAGTTTCGAGATGCTTCCCGATGAGGACTACTTTCGCATGTTGGAGGCTCAGGGCCAGGACCCCAACCTTCACTCCACTGCGGTTTTCTCCATGGAAGAGAAAGACAAGGCGCACCTCAAGTGGTACGTTATCCAGAACGTAGCAGAAATTGAGGACGCTAATATGAATTTAGGACTGCCAATTCCATCGATAAGGCTAAGGGAATACTGCTCCAGATTGGCGCTCGCAAGTGGGTTCACTTCATCCCATTCAACCAAGTTCCGAAAACCTCGAAGCTTTTGGAAGAGCTCATGGCTAGGGCTGAGCTGAACCGCCACGTCTGGATTCCGACACTTGACCTGACTGAGCTCAACCTCTACCGCACCTATGCTTTGCAACCTGATAAGGTGCGAGAGCTCGAGCACATTCCACAGCGCTGGGAGAAGCTATTTGGCCTTGGCATCGCCTCTGAGAAGTTTCGAGATGAAGACATGGTCGACGTCGCTTGCCGATCGCTCAGCAGGTCTGCTGCGTGCGTCAACTACTACTACCCTGCAATGATGAGCCGAGAACATGTGGACTATGTCTTTCTCCAAACCACTGAAGGCTCCCGCGTCCGCCTTACTCTAATCAAACTCGTATGCCGCGTGGGCAATGGATGGGACTTCATGCTCTCTTTCAACGGCCCTCGAGATTTCCTTCTCGAGGCAGGCACGTATCTCAAGAAGTACGCTGGAACGAAATACCTCGACCCGGACTTGGACGAGTACTCTATCTTCGGTAGCAGCAGTGGGGGCTCGTCTCCTCAGCGCATGGTCCAACTTGGCGATGAGGACGATAAGAAGCCTGTGTTCAGTCGCGAGACTTCACCCACGAACCTGCCGGTCTCTGATCCGGGCAAGGGCCATGTGAAGATGTCAGCTGAACAGTTAGAGTCTCTACAAGATGCCTTGGCTACCCAGCAGCAGGAAGTCCAAGAGTTGAAGACGACCGTGGGCATGGTGGCTTCGTGGCAGAAGCAGAACGAGGAAGTCAAGCCGGACGAACCTCAGCCGACACCTCTCTCTTCACCCACCCTGGGCCCCTGCTCTCCTGCGGTCACACCTTCCACTGAGGACCTGAAAGCTGAGCTCGTGGAGAAGTGCAAAGACAGCCGCAACTCTCCACCGCGCGAGGACTACGCTACCTATCTAACTCCACCCCACGAGTCTCAGCCTTCCGTCTCTACCTCATCACGGGCTCCACGCTTCGCTCATGCCACCGCGACCTCCCGCAATCGCAGCCAAGCTCCAACGGTGCATCAACACCATCGTCGCGTCTCCACCTCGCAAGCCGACCCGCCCGTTACCCAGCCTTCCGACTCCATGTACCGCCGCGTCATCTCTGTGGACTCTGGACGACAGGGTCTTGACGGCCGTCCTCGTCAGCGCCAGTACACGGTGCATAGGGATCAGTCTATATATGGTGGGGATGGCGGACAACTGAAGCGCCGCGCTTCGGGGCAAGTTCTGCGTGAGCAGAGTGGTCGCCAACTGCGACCTCGTGGACCGGCTGAGAAGAGGAAGTAAAGGCTGAGATGTGAATAAGGTGGAGGAGCGGTAATGAGAAGGGTATTACAGTCTGTATATGATGGCTGGCGTGCCTCGATGTGTTCACGATATTACGATGCGGACATGCGAGGGGCATCTCAGCTCCGACACACCTTGTCCAGGTGAGGTATACTACCTCTACTCTTTCGCTGCCGCTATGAATCATGATAATTACCTCTTTCATCTCAATCTAGCTTTTATATCTCTCCCCCAGCAAGTCCAGTTATGGCTTTCCATATTTGTTCTGCCTTTTCCCTTCTCCTCTTCAGCCTTACTTGTGATAAATGCAGCATTGCAACAACAATGCGTACTCTTCTTTCTCTTTCACCTTATCGTACCGCATCGGTCTATAAAGGCATCCCTCTTCCCCTTTCGTCCAAGGCTTCTTCAAACAACAACCACCTCAACGCCAGTGGAACGCCTAGCTCCCCCAACCAAAGCAACTCAATACCATACTACAACATAAGTGTTGCTCTGCAACATGGCGCCTACACACAATCGAGTCGGCGTAAAGAAGCGGAGAGCCATCAAGTGCGTCTTCAATATAAGCCACTGCTACAACTACTAACTAATCCACAGGCATGGCCGAAAAGTCGCACGTGTCCAAATCGGCACCAGCCACGAGGAGTTCACCATCCACGAAGATCTTCTCTGCGCCGAATCCCTATACTTCAAATCCAAGCTCCAAGACAAGCGGAAAGACATCGAAGGCGACTGCCCAATCTGCCACGAGCCTCTGCAACCCGGAGTCCTGGAGATCACGTTCTGCAGCTCGTCCTGCGGCGCGAACGTGCACTATGAGTGTATGCGGTCATGGATTGAGACGAAGACGGCTGCGAATGTGGTGGTGACTTGTCCGATGTGCCGCTCGTGGTGGGTGAGTAGTATTAAGCCTAAACTCTTACGATGCCCTGAGCTGGCGGTCAAGCCGTTTGAGATTTACGTCGAGTGGCTGTACCACAAGATCATTTCTGTGGAAGAATCGCAAGAGGAGGCTGAGAAAGATCAGCTGAATAAGGACTTGGTCCAAGCATACATTCTCGGCGTCAAGGTCGAAGATCGTAGCTTTCGCAACGCTGCTATCCATGCTATGGCTGAGGTTGCTAGGGATGTCAAGACGTACCCGGCCCTTGGCACGATCGAGCTTGTGTACCAAGAAACAAGAGCGGGTTCAGGTATTCGGAAATTGGTGGTCGCAATGTGGGCCATTGCTGCTAGACGAGACTGGCTCAAGGACGCCGATACAGGAGATTGGAAAGATTTACCCGAGGAGTTCACTCGAGATCTAGCTCTTGCATTCATCAGGAAGCGAAAGGCACGAGATACTTGGGATCTAGATGCTGTGAAAGCAGGAAACGAAGAGAAGGAGGGAAGTGAAGACTCAGAATCTGACATGGGTTCCGAATCCGAATCCGACGATGATGACGACTCCGACTCCTCGAATGCGCCAGAAAATGAATCACTGCCGACACCGCCTCGTGGCCCGAATTCCCCTGAAGCTGTCTTACCTTAAGCGACAACCGAATCCAGAATGAAACTTCCACGGTCTTGACGAAATTCCTATTCTCGTATAGCGACATCTACTAAGCACGAAGAAACGACGTAACGACGAATACAACATCCCTTTAGGACACCTCCATCCAAGTTTCATTTTCTTAGAACACCTCAAAAGTCTTGCCATCTGGGCATCGAGCGTCATCTATGGCCACCACACTGACTCCATCCTCCAACCTACCACCAACTCAGATCGACTATGACTCTGGGTTTTCTTAGCTCGACACATAACATGTCGAGCAATTGGATAGATAAAACGCGGTGTATAGTTAACAGAAAATTATTTCTCAAACCATCTTATATAGCCCATATATTTCTGTGTCCATCTTCGGTCTTGCCACATGGTAGATGATTGGTGTGGTTCACCATCCTTGAGACATCGCGTTGTCTAGGGTACCTAAATCTTGCCTTCAGGTGCCAGGTTAGAAATCCACACCTTGCAATCGAATTAGCCCTGATGTTTCTACTGACCGCTGTCTTGCTATGGCGAATAGGCAGAAGTCGTTTTTAGCGGAGCGACTTCGGCTCGTTGCCTTCACCTTCACTTCTTCTCGTCTTAGCAGTCACCAGTCACCACGACCCTCTACTGATCTTCCCTCTAAACCCTGCAGCTTCAAGGATCAACAACAACTACAACAAAGCGCCGACCAGGCCAGTATCGAGGTAATTTTCCGTTGAGAACGAATAAGAACGGTTGGGGTTCCAGGCTAACGAGCATTGTAGGGGCTGGAAGGAGTCGGTGAGCCAAGATGCCAGGCTTAGCAAATGCCGTCACTAGCGGATGGGTGCAGAATAAGCCGAAACTCAAGGTGTAAGTGCAGTTCTTCCTAACGGCTTAAGCTATTGCTAATTCGATCATGCAGCCTGGGACGCGCCTTCACGCAGCTACACGTCGGCGCGAAGGAGACGGTCTTCTCAGCTCACGCGGATCTCCTGTGCTCCCGCTCGAATTTCTTCAAGGAGCGCTTGCAGCCGAGCCGAAAGACAGTTGAGGGTGACTGCGCAATCTGCCTCGTTAAGATGGACCCCATCAAGGACGACATCACGTACTGCACAAGCTGTGGTCAGAACTTTCACGGCAAATGTATGACCCAGTGGCTCGGCAATAACAACACAACATGCACGACTTGTCGCGCTGTCTGGGTCGGCAAGCCTTCGCACTCCCAGCTCAAGTGCGCGGATCTGGATGCTGACTCGTTCGAACTCTACATCCAATGGCTCTACAATGATCAGCTATCGATCTGTCAAGATGAACATGATGCCAATTGGATTTTTCAATTGCTGCAAGCTCATATTGCTGGGGACACACTTGGAGATATAGAGTTCCAGAAAGCGATCCTCGCCGAACTTATTGAGCATCACATGACCAGACGATCCTACCCTGGTGAGACTTACGTTCAACATGTCTATGAAAATACATCGGGACCGTGTACTCTCCGCAGATTCCTCGTCGACATGTATGTCTACGGGGTTCGTGAGCTTTCTGAAGACAAGATGCCTGTCCAATTCCTCCTCGATCTGAGCAAAGCTTTGCTCAAGTATCGACCCGCGGATCGACCAGATATCAATATAGCGCTGGCAGACTACATCAAGAGTGATGATAACGACACCTGAATGAGCTGTTGGCCATTAGAGTACTTTCGAAATTTCTCACCGGACAGTCTCACTCTTGGTAAGTCTGAGCGCAGAATCATAGCAAAGTAAGACACTGATGTTTCTTAGGCAATGGATCTTCTCATCACACCGGCTCGGCAAGACTAAGGGGGCTCTTGAGTTGGTGGCTTGGAGTTGGAACTTGCTCTTCTACGGGCGATCTTCTGACGTTGCTATACCGGAATGAGACGTGATGCATTTGTCTCTCTTCGTCGTCACCTCTTCCAAACGATGCAACGCAGTTCGGCGTCTTCGTTTAGGTTCGTTCTAGCTAATTCAAAACTTTCTGTTCCTCATGCAATAAATGATTCTTGGTCAGCTTTGCGACTATTCTCATACAATTCAGCCTTTCCAATATAATTATCGAGACCTGCACATCAGCCGGAATCGCTTTCATACATCACAGGCTCTTGTGAGAGTCCTTCAGCTTCTTCCCAGGCTAGACTCACCAGGATCCATTTGCAAGTGCCTTAACTAGCAATTTATTTCGGTTCCAATCTGTTTCTTGACCTAGAGTAAACTTCACTTAACAAAGTACGTACAGAATTCCAGTAGCATATAGGGCTGGGAAACTTCACTTGACCACATTACGCAAAACTTCAATGGGGCTCATCTATATTCAGTCGCGAGCAGATTTGCCCAGGAGTGTTACTTCTACCTTCACCTGCTGCCATCAGAGTTAATACCTCCAGTATATAAAGCACATCTCGCAACCTTCTAGCACCTTATCTTCTTCACTCCACCACTTGACACTGAACGACCTTGCGTTTGGTCTTCTGGTATGATTTCAGTATCCCATCTTGACGAGAGTATTTGTGCTAAATCTTTAACGGTCTACTACGACATGGCCACTCCAGGGGACCGCGTGGCTGATGTCAGGGTGCAGAAAGCGAAGAAGAAGCCTAAGATGTAATTTTAAAAATGAGTGCGTCGAGAGGACTCAAAGCTAATGAGCTCGGCAGTTTGGGTTCACTACAACGAAACTTGAGGTGGGTCCAGCCAAACGCCCATTCCTGGTCCATGAAGGTAAGTGCCTAATTGTTTCACCAAAATGTAAAGGTCTTGTGTTGATGATACTACCAACAGATCTTCTTTGCGCCAACTCTGCGTATTTTAAGTCGAAGCTACAACAAAATCGCAAGGCCATCGATGACAGAACGTTATGCGCTATTTGCCTTGAGATCATGGATGCTGCCAGCGAGGAACTTGAATTCTGTCAAACGTGTGGCCAGAGTAATCACGACAAATGCATCAAGCGGTGGCTCGAGAATCACGATGGATGCCCAGCATGCCGAAACATATTCACTCTACGCCTTGACATGCGAACACTCCAGGAGCCGGAATTCGATACAGACGCTTTCAACGTGTACTTTCAATGGCTATACACCGACAAGCTCACCTTGAATACCGATCCCGATAGAGACCCAAAAGAGCCTTTGAGCCAACTTGCTTCTGCCGACACACTCGGAGAGAAAGTGCAGGATAAAAGGTTCTGTCAGGCTGTTGCTTGCAAATTTCTCTCCGTATGGTTCGACGCGGATGATAGTGTCGATCTTCGCTCAATGTTCGGCAGTATTTACAACAACACGGCCGTGGGTTGCAGACTTAGAAATTGCATCATCGACGTAACCTGCCTGATCAACGATGCGAGAATCTTTAACGGCGATATGCCTTACGAGTTCTTACGAGAGTATGCGAAGAGGATGTGTCAAGAGAGACCGAAATCTTGGGCTGAAGTACGAGAGATGTATTTCGGCGACTTCAAGCCTGAAGACTTGGAGTGATTTACGGAACCCTCTGAGCCAAAATCTCCGCGACGGCCGCTTTGAACTTCCACCCCCTCCACATATCGAGAGTTTTCAGCTATTTCGACCCAAAAGTGCAATTCTAGTGAAAAGTTGGGTCGGTCTTGGATTCGACCACGCACCAGAGGGTAGGTAGTCCTTCGTAGAAATATTGAACATGCCATGAACCGAATCCTCTTCACATCAAATGAGCTTCAAGTCAAACAGGACATATTTAGGGCTGAATCTCTTCTTGTAGCGAAGAGTATCAGTGGAGTCAAACTAACAGCTAGAACAATCACTCAAAAGTAATCAAGTGGTAGCGAAAAGTTTACGGCAAGCAGCCCTCCGAGGAAAGCATTTTTTAGTGACTGCATCTTCGCTAAATTCACAAATTTTGACCTCCCTGAATTCTTTTGATCCACACTTTCAATAATGATCCAGTTAGGCTCTTCTCCTTCTTCCTGCTGACTTAGATCTCGGTGACTAGGATTGCCATTCATATGCGCATACATCTTAGGCACAAGATCCAAAGTCCCAGACAATCACAGCCAACATGTTTCAAAAAGTACGTAGAGATCCGTAGAACATAAGTAGCCCTAACCAATCAACCGTGCGTTCCCACCTGCCTACTCCTCACCGCAGCCCCAAACATCAACGATAACCTCTCCCGATCACTCGCGCTCTCCGTTACCCTATACTTCTCCTATAGCTCCTCCCTCGACATCCCAAACTCCGTCTCCCTCAACCGCCCCTCATCAAACTCGCGAACCATCCCCCGGACCAAAATATCAAACGCAAAAGCAGTTGGATACGGCCCGGATCCTTCAGGATCAGGTTTTGCCCGCCCTAACGAACAATCCACGACAAGTTTCCGGAAGGTCTCGCATTTAATAGCGTCTTCGTACGCGAACGAGATCGCTGGGAGCGTGGGCCAGGTACGTTTCGCGTAAAACTGCGCGCTTGAAGTCGATGTCGCGGAAGGTGTCGGCGAGGATGAAGAAGTTGAAGAGGTGGATGTAGTATTTCTCTGAACAGCGACCGAGCTTGGTGTTGAAGTGTACGACGCCGGTGTTCAGCCATGAGATGTAAACTCGCAATGCTTCGGCGTGGACGTTCATCTCATGGATAGATGCTGGCTCCTCTGGAGCTGCATCAGGGTCCTCATCGGGGACATCAGGCTCCCAAGCCTCACGACAGTACGGACACCGCGGTTCGCGGTCTCTGGGCACCTCGTTGTCTGATAGGATCTGTTGCCAGGTGTCTAAACAAGCGCGGTGGAAGCTCTGACCACATTGCTTGCGACAAAATACGATGTCGTCGACGCATGGCCGAAACTCGATGTAACAGATAGCGCATTCGCCTTCGACTGGCTTGCGTAGTGGTTGGAAGAAGTTGTGGAAGTACTTCGATGAACGGCAGAGGAGATCTTCGGTAATTGTGAAGATTTGATCGGCGTCTTTGGGCTTGATGCGGACGAGTCAGCCTGGGTGCCTTCTACTTTGTGAGCAGCTTCTGGAAATACAGTGCTCTTATAGTCCTACCGGACCGAAGCGTGATGAGGAGTGGCTGGCGAGCTGGGGCCGTTGCTCTGGTCGTTGCTCTCCATGCCTCAAGATCTAGTAAGGTCCTCGTCAGAAAAAGGTCGACGGCCAGATGTAATGTCTGGAAATATACGCCTTTCCTAAACGAATGCGATGTTTTAGAGATTGATATTTTCTGAGTTATAAGGGGGAGTATTGAGGACTGTTATGCCTGTTGGCGAGTGCGGTATTGACAAGGTCGGGTTTTAGTACCTCGACATTGCTAATTTACTTACGCCATCAGTGACTGACCAAGACCTGATTAGCTACGCATACGGTCACTGTAGAGACAATTTATCAGTGCAACGTTTAAACTTAAACTTAAGATTACCTGCGGACCGAAGATCTTCCATTATATCCGGGTGCTGCTACCCGGAGTAGGGGCACAGATACTGTAGGATTACGCTGTGGGAGCGCTTCATCTACTAAGCACTACTTAAGTGGGACCTCGTTCGAACGATTGCAGCACTTTAGGAATAGTAACACGCTGCTAACTGTACCTTACCAGAAACCACCCAATACATCTTAGCAGTGGGCAAAATTCAGCGTTTGAGAGTCGATTTTTCCTAGGGCAATCGCAACTTTTGAGTTTAAGATAGCTTGAGCGCGACAAACCGCTACATATCCAATCGTCACTCCAAGTCATCCCAAAGCTAGTACTTCAAGCCAAACTACACACCATGACGGACGCTGAATCGACACGTCGTCCTACAATCCCGTCAGCACTCTCATCTTACCCCCGGAACGGGGGTACAGATAGTGTATCATCATCCTGAAGAGCTACGATTAGATGGACGAGACCCCACCTAAGTGGTTTTTGATAGACGAAGCGCTCCTACAGAGTAATGCACTACAGTATCTGTACCTCTACTCCGGGCCCAATAATATTCAACTCAGCCCTGCCAAACACTGCTCAATCTCCTTCGTCTCGGCATCGCACTATTCGGGCTGACACTTCTACCCCTCAACGCCTGGCCCCCAAAACTATTCTCCAAAATCGCATCCTCGAGCTCATCTTCCGCCTCAATCGTATCCACAACCTCCTGCGGCGGATCGTCATCGAACACAGCTTGCAAATCCGCATGCACATTGAACTCGCTCCAGTTCCAGAAATCCCATTTCGCGCGTTTCGAAGGGCCGAGGGCGCGGGTGCGGGCTGGTCGCCAGAGGTGGCTGCGCTCGTACCAGGCGATGAGAATGAGGATGGGCGCGTTGAGGACGCGGACGAGTGTGATGTTGATTTTGTGGAACCAGCGGGGCGTGAGGACGAATTTGAGCGGGAGTAAGAAGAGGATGGCTAGGATGTTGAAAGGGGGCCGGTAAGCGAAGATGGCATCGGATTTGACGCCTTCGAAGGTGAGGACTGTGCGACGGAACTGGATTTCTGCTGTGGCGTCGGCGGCGACTTTGGAGAAGGTGTTTGAGAGAATGGAGACGAGGACTGTGAGGAAGAGAGTGTTCCCGAGGAAGGCGTATACGACCATGAGGGTGGGGCCGAGGATGGAGTGGAATCTATGAGCTTCTTGGATGCCTGTGCCGTCGAGACCGAACCATATCCAAAGCATCCATTTTGATATCGTGACGGGATCTGGCGAATCGTCGAAGTCGACCTTGTTCCTTCCCATGGAGAGCCACTTGAGTGACAAGAGGAACCCGCCGAAGCACCACACTGCGATAAGACTGAGAGCAGTGAACTCACTCATCATCGCCCGAAGTGAGATAAAAAGCATATTCTCCGGTAAGAGGTTGAATGCTAGTCGCGGGAAGAGGATCGGGGCGGCAATCGCTAGGATGTCAAGAGCTTGACCGCCTTCCTCTACGTTTCCAATCGCGAGTCCATGGATGCGAACGACGAGGTAGATGATGTAGATACCAAGGAAGGTGATATCGAGAAACGACCAGAGGTTTTGCGTATGGACCTGCCATCCGTGTTCCAGCATCGAGGCAAACTCGTCCAAAACCCAGCCAGCCGCATAGACCATGAAGAATCCTTCAGACTTGCTGAACTTGGCCTGGTCTCGATTCATCATACAAAGCGAATAAAGAGCGAGGAGTACCACGAACTGAGCGATTTCGATAATGTTGCGTGTTCGGGGTACAATGAGTCGGTATTGATTCAGGAGCGGCGCTTTTCGCGGGTCATAGAGTGAGATCGGCTTATGTTTGTAGTGATCCGGGATGATGTCCATGAAGCTCGTTGGCGTATACACTATCCTTCCGCGATACACTGCATCGACGATCTTTTGACATGCCGAGCTGCTCAGAAACATCTTGCTCTCGCTGATGATCGCAACTTCGAGAGCTGTCAGCTTGCCCTCGTACCCACCTTGACTCTGATACTTCCACTTGTGCCGCCAGTGCTCTGGGCGCACTGAATCTGGAGCCCCAGAGAAAGGTTGAAATGGAGCGACCAGTATGTTAGCCATCCGAAGCAAGCCTGGGCGACCGGAGTATTGGTCGTCGTATTTTCGAAGCATCTTCATCGCGACAATCTCACAAAGATTAGCGCGCGAGAGATTGACAGTCTGATGGTGGTGCTGGAAAGATTGTTCACGAAGAAACTGTAGTCGATTGACAAGCAAGCAGTAGATGACTGACACATCCTCCTGGTTGTACAACCGGTCGACCATGGGTTTGACAATAAGCACATTCATGCGCGGTTCCTTTAGCTGATCGAAGGTATACGGGTCGTCAATGGTCGCAAGAATGAGCCTTCTTATCCGGTGAATAGTAACGTAGACCCCTAGCCCTTGATGCGGATCTGGGCAGAAAACTTCTCGCGCACCTGTCTGGCCTCCATCTTCTCGTACACAGCCATCTGGATCTGCAACCTCTTCATCGGCGCCTAGGAGCGTTTCTTGTTCTTCCCTACTTCTTTGAGCCCTCAACGCATCACTCAACGTGCGATGGCTTTCCGTTAGATGGGGCCGACGGGCGAGATGTTCTGGAATCCGAATGTGGTTATCGCCTCTCTTTGGGGATATGGATCCGTCTTTGGTATCTCGGCGGGAGTTGCGGCGTCCTGGGAGACTCGAACTTGAAGCAGAGTTCAGGCGTAAAGGAGAAGTTGGCGGAGGAGGATCCGAATTGGATGTGGGATGATTGGGGTTGGGTAACGGGGAAAGGATGTCTGGAGGTCTAATCGAGGACTCAGAGTTCGAATGTGGATGTGATGTCGGTCTAGGCCTCCCGTTCTGCGACATGTGACCTGAGGAGGAAATGCCGGTTAGGTAATATGTATAAGGGGTTCAAACCGTCCCCAGGCGGCCGCGGACCTTGGTGTTGAGTAACAGAAACCGTCCGTTGGTGCAAGTATTGGAACAAGCTTCGTCTCCCACCCTTTCCGGCAAGTTAACCGAGGGCGTAGTGGGGCACCCGTTCCTGGCCCTTGGCTCTGTTCCTAAGAATAGTGCTATTGGAAAGATGTTGGTCAGGTGTGGTGTTTGTCTTGGAACTGCATCGGTAGCTTGAGCGTAGCAAGGAAGGATATAGAGAGAATCTAGGAAGCGGACGATAAGTGGCAAAAGCAAAAGGGAGCGCGGCGGCACCCTGACGATAAGCGTGGGTTCAAGCTACCTAGCCACGAAGCTACTTACCCGATGCGCGATAGCCCCGGGAGATTGAACTGTGGCCGTGCGCGAGGACAAAACGAGCGTTTGTGGCTTCGACCATCATCGTCTTTTATGTAGAGACCCCCAAGAGCAACAGCTGCATTCTATCTAAGGTGGCGGTATCTTCTGCTAAACATGCTTGGTCAGATCTTTCCGGCCTACACACTACGGCCATCTTTGTCCGACCGGAATTAAGTCCGCGGCCGCCCATTTGTAGGTTTAAAAGGTTTACATTGTATTGTATGAGTCAATTGAGCTTCACATAAAGTTTGAGCGATACCATTACGGCTGCGCTTTCGGATTGGTTCATAGAAGCATCACAAACAGCCATGGACATGCTTCCAGCAGCCAATTACCCTTTACCAAGCCAAGCTTCACTTCAGCTGCAGTATGTTGGCAAAGATCTGCGAGACTGCCTCACTCCAGCCGCAGTGATCGACAGAGCGATCGTAAAGCGGAACTGCAATGCTATGCTCGACGCCTGTAAGGCGTTGGCAGTCAGCTTTAGAGCCCACGTCAAAAGCCACAAGGTGCGTACTGGTTCCGAACGTTAGCAAAGCTGAGCTGATGAGAGAGTGCATGTAGACACTCGAGCTGTCGAAGCTTCAGGTTGGCGAGGATGGACCGGCCGACTTCGTTGTCTCGACTTTAGCGGAAGCTGAGAACCTTCTGCCGTTCTTGCGGGAATGCCAAGAGAAGAAGCGGTCTTGCAGTGTAAGCTGACACACGCGTCCTCACCCCGAATCCAAGTAATTGACTTTGGCAGTTGATATACGGTGTCCCAGTACCTCTATCGTCTATTCATCGCCTGTGGACTTTGGCTACAAAGTTGCCTCCATGTGCAATTAATGTCCTGGTTGACAATCGAGATGCGTTCCGGAGGTTTCAACAAGAGCTTGAAAAGATCCTAGCCAGGCATGCAAAAGACAGAACATTGAACACTAGCGTCAAGATTGGTGTCTACATCAAGATTGACACCGGTTACCACCGAGCGGGTATACAGACCAGCTCAGTGGACTTTCAGCCGCTGGTCGACTTGGTGACTGCGTCCACTGAATCGTTAGCGTTCAAAGGCTTCTATAGCCATTACGGTCACAGCTATGCCGGATCCTCAGAGGACGATGCTGCCGAAGGACTACTGGCCGAGCTGAAAGAGTTGCATGACGCAACGAAGGCAGTGCCAGAGAACCAGAGACAGAAGCTAGTGTTGACGGTTGGAGCTACGCCAACAGCGACCGCAGCGCAGAACATGCTTCGTGGCACCGGCCCAAAGGTAACGGAGTTCAAGGAGCTCCTCCGAAAGTTGAAAGAGGCTTTCACGGTAGAGCTTCACGCTGGTGTGTATCCGCTACTCGATCTGCAGCAGGTTGCGACGCACGCCCGACCACCGACTGCTCAGAGCCAAGAAGGATTTGAGCCGTTGTCCAAGTCGAACATTGGACTGAGGATGTTGGTAGAGGTGACGAGCATATACAGCGAGCGAAAAAAACCAGAAGCACTTGTGTCGGCTGGATCGTTGGCTCTGGGAAGGGAACCATGCAAGAGCTATCCAGGCTGGGGGATCGTTGCGCAGAATCTCTCTCGCAGTCAACATTCGATTATATACGACGAACAGGGCGAGAAAGCTGGTTGGATTGTGGGAAGAGTGAGCCAGGAGCATGGTATCTTGACTGGAGAAGGCCCACCAGAAACGTTGGACGCTCTGACAGTTGGCGACAAGCTGCTACTTTGGCCGAACCATGCATGCGTAGCAGGCGCCGGCTTCGGCTGGTACCTCATCGTGGATTCTGATGCCCACAAGGAAGCTGACAAGATCGTGGACGTATGGGTACGGTGGCGTGGCTGGTAGCTAGGACATTGCGCCGAGGAATGTCTGGTAAGAACTCCTGCTCGTCAATATAATTTGTCTGCCCATGGCTGGCGTTCTTCAGAGTGGCTTTGGACTTGCTTCTCTGGAATTTGTGATTAGTGTTCGAGGACCTTTGCAGTCAACCTAACGCCAAGACTGCCTTTTCCTCGTCTTCTTCAGTCCGAACTTGCTGCCTTTGTTCGCGTTCCTCAACGTTCTCCAGCTCTTCTTTCTTGAGAAGACTTCTCCTAAAGACACTCTGAAAGGCGTCTTTCACAATTGTCTCGTGGAGGTGGAGGGTAGACAGGGACCGAGTACCGGCTGATGTAGAACACATAAGAACCATGATCAATCGGCGAGCGCCCATTTGCTGCGCCGTGCCTGGACTGTGACAGCTTGTTCTTTCCCGCCTGCATCCTGTACGTTGACAGCTCATACACTGGTCACGCGGAGGTATTGGGGGATAGGACGATGATCCCTCGAGCTTCTGCAGGAACCCCTTTGCGATCGATTAGCTTATGTTCGAGGCTACTGACAGCGCTGTCGTTTCGCTTGTGCGCAACATATCCTAAGGCTCGACGCCGGCTGTTGAGGACGTCGGCTGATCGCCAGTCTACAGTAGTAGTAAGTGGACTGCAACGGCGTGGAGCAAGGCGTTTCGTCGAGAGCTTGAGCCACATAGTGGTGGGGAAGGCCATCCGTAGCGCGAGAGCACGAGTGCTCAACCACGGTCGTAGCGTTCTCGGCGCGCACGATGGCAGCGCACCGCGCAATCGCTGCTCGACACGCACAACGACGTGATGCTCAACACCAGGAACAACCCCAGAAGTCGTCTGGCCGGGTGTTTTCTGTGGTGGAGAGCTCGTCTCGTCCCGCATGTGGCAGTGGCCTAGCCGTTCGAGTGCAAGCCATCGCACCAGCGCTCGCGCGCCGTCCGTGCCGTGCAGATGCATCCCTGTCCGGCTATTCTCGTCCACTCAGCTGCTGGGATTCTCCTGGCGAGCAGAAAATCCCCCAGGAGCATGCAGCTGGAGATCGCGCCTGGTCTACGGGCTGACTCCTGCTGAGAGAGACCCCCTCCAGCAAGCTCGTTGTCCCTTCTGACCTGCTGCTTCAGTGTCCGCGGCCCGATCTCTGCTTGCTCCACCATCTTTTGGATGCTAGGTGTCCCAGCAGAATGTCGTCTGTCTTTCGTCCTATTCCCTCGTTTTGCTGAGCCTGCTCTCGGCGGCTGCGTCTTGTCTCCTCTCGTTCTCGAGTCCCTTGACCACCGTCCCATGCTTATGCACAGCCCACACCTTCTTTTCGATCGATAGTTCTGCAGTCAGGGCCCAGGTCCGTGTCCGTAGCACGACGCCCAAAGCAGGCGAAATCCGTCCAACGGGCTCCGGACGTCAGATCTGCGCAGGATTAATATACGTTCTGTTGGCCGAGCGGCCGTGACGCTGTGATGGCACCCTTCAAGAACAGGCTGTCGCGAGAGGGCCGTCGGAGTATGGACGAGCGCAAAAGCGAGGACAACCCCTTCGAGTGGCAGAGCGAACGCGACCGGTACATCATGACGTTCCCGATCCATCCGTTGCCCTCAATGCAGGCGCCCTTCGAAGAATCGATGCTCGATGCGACCGGCGAGACTGGCTTCGTGCCCTTCCAGAACCCGAACAAGACCCTCGAGGCACGGCAACAATTGCTGTGCAGGACGCAGGAGGCGACCGAGCAGGACTGGAACTGCACCTACAACTGTCACTGGAGAAGTCGTCCGAAGGGGAAATTTCACCCTCTTTTGAAGACCATCACTCAGATTGCATTTGGCATACATTTACTACATCAACACTTGGAGAAGTCGGTGGCAGACGTGGCAGACATATTATTGAAGCATGTCAATGAGCTCGACGGCTTCCTACAGCGAGCCAATGAGGACATGGAGGGCAGTCTGCGGGACATGCTCTTTCGCCGGAAGTGCCTCAAAGTACCCATGGAGCATGTCAACGAGTTCGATCGCCTCCTCGACGACCGCATGTACCGCGCGCAGCTTCTGGACGGAAACATCGTGATCGAGCGAACCATTAACCGAATGTCTACATTATTGAACGACTATCTAATCGATATGAGCACTTTCCGAGACGGGAACCACGATCTTAATTTATATTTGCGAAGTATTACTGGCACATGGGTGGACGACAACGACGACGTTGGTAAGATATTTGGTGCCATGTGCGGCAACACCTCTGGATGGGCACAATTTATCCAGAGCTTGGTCACAAAGGCGGAAAGGCTGGGCGTCGTGCTCGTGCAGGTGAGCAGCTATTGCAACGAAATTGAGAAACGTTGTGGTGCTGCCAGCCGACGAAGCCTGGTATGTTCTCCTTTTCCAGTTGGTCAATCAGCTGCCGTGTTCGCGCTGTTGTTTCACCATGTTCCTGAGAACTGACATATTACGATAGATCGCCAGCCGATCCTCATCCCGCAATTCCAGTTCACGAGATGGATCCCGATCGTTCAGGAGCTTCACGTCCAACAAACCCCTACCCAGTGTACCCAACGAGAGACCTCCGTTTATGGCAACTCCTGCTGCTGCTGACTCCGGGCAACCGTCTAGTGCCACAACTCCCCAGAGGCATCCGAGTACTAGGAAAACTCGCAAGACAGATGGACATAGCAGGACTGTCACAAATTCCGACTCGGACGAATCCCTCAAGCAATCGAATCAGACGTTGGATTCAGTAGCACCCGCCACAAAACCCATGCAGTTTGAACCTGCTATATCGCATATGCGCTCCGTCAGCACACCGTTGCAACATACAAGGGAATTTTCGATCCCTGCTCAGGGAAGAAATGACGCCCTCATTCTGGGAAACGGAATACGCTCCCCGTCCCGAGACGACGGTATGCCACCCGGACATAGATCGCCCGATAGCGACAGCAATGATACCATAGTGCCGAAGAAGGTTGGCATGAGACATGTGAAGGGAGACCACAGTCCTCCTTTAACGGGAAAAGATTCAGCGTACTCCTCTATCTCAGGTGGCTCGTTCGCATCGCCGACAACACCAGGAATGCATCCTCGATCAGCCTCATCACAGGGTTCTTACCCACGCGCACAATTCGGCCTCTTCCCCTCCAGCATTCCTAGCACACCGAAGCATTCCCTTAATGGACGCCATGGAGCTATGTCGCCGGCTCTACAATCACCTCACCCAGAGCCATCGAACTACTACCCTCCAGTCCAGCGCTCGCAGACTTCAATGGACAACTACGCAGCTCCGACGCGACGGCTGCTGAAAAAAGGATCACTCTCATCCATCAAGAGATTTTTCAGCAAGAAAAAACATGGCTCTGTCGACACGATTGCCGAGTAGCTAATGCCCTTTCATCTTTTCCCTGATATACCACCCCCAATTTCTAGTTCTTGTATTAGCGAGCATTTGACGTGTTTGGCGATGTCTGCGCTTATATACCCCCTTTCCGTTGGTACTTTTGTTTGTCTGTTAGGATATAGTACTAGCTATATGTTGTACATTACTGTTACTGTTGATGCTCCCTTGCGATGAGATGAGACGACGACGGGCTATTGTAATGACACTTGTGATACTTGGGCAATGCTGTTTGGCAAGAGCTTGAAGAGGCAGGCTGTAATGAGTACATGTTGGCAGGAATTATTTACCCTGGTGGGATGGAAGGGAATGTAATGCTATGAGCAAGTAAGATTGATACGTTTTATGTGTTCTGTGGTGTGCTTGGTAGGCGTGGATGGAAATACTGACTACGAGGCTGCACTAGAGGAATCAACTCTTGTGGTGGGTAGTTGCACTCACCTTCGTAGATTCTCCGATTTAGATACTACGCCCTACTCCTGCTTCCAGGTCCTTGACAGTGGAACTCACGGTCTTTAGTGCTACCTTCGCGGTTCCTCGATCGGCATGGGAGATATCAAGATGCAGTTGAGCGCGGTCGAGCTTGGAACATATGCTAATCATTCTTCACCCGTTCACGTCACTGCGAGCCTCTAGTGGTGTCGCTCCTGTCGTGTTGTCGGTAGCGTGGAAGTTGCTCCTACTGGATCTGGGGAGCGCCTTCCCCGTCTGACCAACGCAACGAAAGAGGCACCCACACTACTCTCTCATCTTAGATCTGTTTCCTTCCCGCCCTCTCTCCTTCACATCTCGCACTTATTCTCAGCATTCTCTCCTCCAGGGCAGAGTAGGTCGAGGTGCTTGCTGCGCTGTCCTCGTTTTGGAAAGCCAGTATCTCTTTGCCGACATCAATTTCGTGTTGACGTCCTTGCATTCTCACCGATAGTCCATCTTTTCGCTCCAAGCTCCTTGATCAACTCCGACAGGCGAACGCAAGCCTAGGGGCGGCACAATGCCTCTCACCGACCGAGATCCTAACGCCAGCGGCCGTACCAGTAGAGCATCGAACATGTCCGCAAGCTCGAAAGGAATGCAAAGGGGTAGTGGTCCCCATCCCAGATCCGACCTCGGCCTTCTTTCCACAGCCGGCGTCATGAGCATGCTTCGCACGTCAACGGAGCTCGGGAGCGTTGGAGGTCTGGCGTACGATCCCTCGTCCCAGATGCCAAATGTTCCCCGCGGTGTGCCTCGAAGAACAGGTGCTTCGTCTCGAATGTCGACTGCCTCTTCCCAATCTACTGCATCAAAGCGAGCTTCCAGTCACCAAGCCAGGCTCTCAACTTCGTCAGGGGCACGACGGTCGTTGACCAATAGTGTACCGCAGTATGTTCCCGATACCCTGTCGCCGACAATCATGAACCTCCCCGGTTCTTCGCCGCTCATTCCTCGTTCTCGAAGCTCCCGGAACATCGAGGGCAGGTCCTTTTCAATGACGCACACAAGCACACCCTCCTTTGCACTGTCTAGCAATCGATCGTTCGCCAGCTTGCGGACTCACGAACACTCACACCGTCCTCGATCGCCATATCACTATCCGACTCGGCTGCGCCGCCCTAGCTACCGACCTGTCTCGCCCGCCTTGAGTGATATAACGGGCACGCACGTGAGGCGGCCCCATGGACAACCAGGTCATCCAAGGATGAGGACACCATCAGAAGTGTCCTTTAGCCGAGATGATAGGATACTACTCCCCAGCCATCCGGCTCGTGAGAGAGCCTCTTCGTTTCTCAACAGCCATTCTGACATACCGCCGGTACCTCCTCTTCATCAGCGCATCGTTGTCGAACAAACTCGTATGCTCCGTAGACCCGATCCGGGCTCAATCTCGAGCGGCTCGATAAACCAACGAACCGATTCTGACGGACCGTCCTCAGATGCTCCTTCACCACCAACGCCGAAGGGCAGCGGATCATTGGATGTCCTGGTCAGTCCAAAAGGAACACACGCTCTGATGGAAAGCATGGCCGAGATGGTCACAGGGGAGCCAACAACAGGTCCGCTGTATTACGATTACAGCGAGCAGTTTGACAGAGATCAACTCGCCGAGCCTGAAGCAGGTACGGTACCAACTGGTTTTGTCCACCGTATCAAGACTATCCTCGAGGAGCGAGCCACTGTCGAACCGACCCCGAACAAGCTAGACATCACGATCACTCAACAAGTTGTTGGAGGCTCTAATCCAGACACGATAAGTATCGCAGAGCTGCCTGCCACTCCTGTACCCCGCCGGCTTACACGAGATCTTATCCTTGCAGCCTTGGATCCATCCACCACTGAAGGTGACGACACTTCGACACCACACCTGGAACGGACCGGGGCTGATAAGATGCCGCCCGACAAGCGTCAGGATGAGGAAGGTCATTCGCGGGGAGACGAGAAGATGCAGCCAAGTAAAGACGCTTTGCGTAATCGATTCAGCATTCTGTCACAGACTGGCTCGAGCGTCATGGACTCTTCAACACTTGACTTCGCCGTTCGCTATTCGATTCCAATGGCCGCAGAGCCGACTGAAGATGGCATGTCGGATCTGCTAGACGGATATCAGCACACAGAGACGAAACAGGATGCTGAAGAGTCTGGGGTTGCCAACCCAGATGCTGAGCCTTGGAATGGGTCCAAGTCGACTGCGGAATCCTCTAGTGGGGTGAACGACCGAGCTAATCACCAAGACTGCGAAAGGGCACCTGAAGGTTCCCTACCTACGGCCAGCGTGGAAGATGAGGACAATGCCGACGACGTCGTCGAAAGACGAAGCAACCATGCGCCAAAGTCGTCTGACGAGCAGTCTTTCAAATCATGCACCGACGTGATGGACCCGCCAGGCAAGGAGGCAGATGCAAAGTCTTTCACGACATGCAAAGATGCTGTCACTCCGGAACGCTCTACGTCTATGCCATTGTCAAATCGCCCATCGCTTGACATGCTTATGTCAGAGTACAAGGTCAAGAGACCTGTGTCTGAAGCGCCGTTGACCACCCCAAAGACAGTTGTTCGAAAGCCTCTTGCTGTTCCGCCACGAAAGTCCAGTTTCTCCAAACATCACGTAAGAGTGCGGGCCAATTCGAAAGTCAGCTCAAAGCCGAGCTCCAAGGCGCCATCCATGGCATCGCTCTCATCTTCGATCGAGAGCGGCCAATTCCAGACACCGCCAGTCCCGCCACCACGAGAATCAAGTTCCTCCAAGGAAGCTCAGCAAACACGAGCTGTCGCGGACTTTTTACTACGTCTATCGCGCCCACGACGGTTCTCGAAAGCAACCTCTGCCTTTAGCAAGAAAGGGGGTAAGCAGGAAGCCCAGGCCAATACAGATGTCAGCACCAATACTTCCAGACCAGACGAGGATCGAGAGTCGCGCGATATTGCGATGAAAAGCGTACACCTGGAGGAAAACTACCCGTCCTCGCCGCCCCAAATTCCAAAGATCCTCGAGGAGGTAGCAGTCAAGCCGCTACATGTAACGAACCGCTTAGTTCCTTCCGTGGCGCCGACCAAACCAGATCCGCCGTCGCTGGGCAAACCTCCCCAACACCATGCTACAGCGTTTGTGCATCAGCATTCCCTAAGTACCCCGTCTCCAGTTGTAGCAGAACCATCATCGGTCTATTCCCCCGAAGAGTCGCCCTTGCCTTTGCGAGTCAAGTCTTCTCCAGTTGGTCCGCTCAAATTATCCGAGGACAACCGTAGGGACAGCCAGACAACGACGCATCTCGTCTGGCACGGACGAAGGTCACTGACGCTGACTTCGCCGCCAACCATCGAATCTCGACTGAACACTAACGGGAGCAACGATGAGACTACCACAGACCTTAGGCTTTCTGCCTACCGATATCCACTTCACTATCTACCAGACCTCAAAGAGGAATCACATGAAGATTCTAGTCTCAACACAAGCGCAAGCAATCTCAAGAATTCGAGCTTCAAATTCCCGTTCGGAGGTCATCAACCGAGCGTAGGCCAACCAAGTGTCCGCGCGTCAGCAGATGTGGATGATTCTCTCATGTTTGGCAGACGACTGTCAACTAGGTCGGTGCGGAGGAACAGTCTCGCCCAAAGCCGTGGGCTACCTTCAATGAACTTCAGTCGCATCGACTTGATTTCAAAACTCAATGAGGCACTTGACATTGGCACATCGCGATCATTGGATGGGCTACCAGACGACTTCCTCGAAGCTGCACACTCGACGCCAGTGCGACCTGTGACCGCGGTTGAGATCCGAGAGAAGTACCTAAGCTTCTTTGCTAGTCTTGATGAGCTGGAGAGATCGCGAGCTCCCACCGAACAAGCTACGACTATCATGGATTTGATGCCACTGAAGCAACCGTATACACCTGAGGACCTCATGGCAGAAATCGACAAGCTTACCATACCATCCGTCGGCGGCCTTACTCAACGGTTGTCGGAATTTCTTCCATCTTTGAAAGAATTTTACAGGCTCGAGAAATCAGGAGAGTTCTTTGACGAAGAGATCATTATGGAGCATGCTTTGGAAGAGCTTAATGAAGTTGCCGGCCCCGCACCCAAGCGCTCTTCTGCGCGACTACGACCTGTACCAGGGTCTCCAAACCTCGTTGTCGTGGATGACGGATTGTATGATCAACTGACGGGCAAGGAGAAGGAGAATGTCACCCCTACGCGTCGTGACGATGGACAACAGAAGAGCCTCACGACCCCCTCTTTTGCTACAGCTAGCGATGTCAACGGCTATCGCACACGAGGAAAGACCCCACTGGCCGAGTTAGAGGCGCCCTCTCCCGCAGTGCTACGGACCCGTTCTCTTTCTCTTGGGCAGACCCAAGGTTTGAGGCCGTCACTAGAATCTCGGTTGTCGTCACGGCGCTCCGTCCGATCCATGGTCGACACTCCGACTGTCACGGACACACGACCTTGGAATAGCGACAAAAACTATCCGTGGGCGACGACTATCCGCTCAATTGACATTTCACTACCGGCACCTACTTTTATTCGAGGTTCGCCTCGCCCAGGCCCGTCGCCTCTTCGCGCACGAATATCCGAATCTTCTGAAAACAGTGCGCCTGGACCTGAAGAGTTACCTGCTTCGCCAACAACAGTAGTAACGTTCCCTGGACCAAAGCCGTATTCGCACTCACGTCATCGAAGCCGAGCCCTCAGTTTCTTCACAGCTGGCAAAAGATCGACCAACGCACCTGCACCAGGCTTTGATGCGAGTGGTTTCCCAACCGGACCTATCCAAGTACGCGGTGCTGATCAGACCCACGAGGCTGGTGAGAGGTATCCGACCTCTGCGCTCACACCGCCAGTGAATGCGCATCTGGTCCAAAGTCACAGCCGTAGTCGCTGGTCGGACGATAGCTCAGAGGACGAGGGTCGGCCCGCGACGTCTCGACGACTCAAGTTCTTCAAGCCGCGTCTCACGCCATCTCGCCGGGTCCAAAGCCACCGGGTCGATACCACTATGCCAGGACCTAACGACCGAGCCGACAGCCCACACGCGTCACTCCAAGACCAAGAAGATGAAGCTCACGACTTCCAGACCAATCGTCGAGACACCTTCATCAACGCGAAGGGCATGTCAAACAGCGCATTCCATGGGCAGCGCATCATGGAGAAGCTTCGACGATGGTGGCATCGTGGTGGTGACTTGATCCGCACTCTGTCTGGTCGCCATCGTCGCTCCGGGGAAGCTCGTTCTCAGTTCCCGCAAGATGCCGAAGGGACCGCAATTGTGGACGCCAACGGTCGTAGGATTGTACCTCTCCGCGGCGACCGTGGTGTTCAGCTTTGGACTGGTGTTTAGCCCGATTAAAAACGTTTTGCCATGGCCTCATCATCGTATGGATCTTGCTCCCAACCCAGTCGACGCTGAGTACTTCCTTGTTCGACATGATTTATGTTCTCATCAGCTCTTCCCTTGGACTATGGTCCTTACACGCCAACAAGTTTCACGATATATATTGTCCATGGGACTCTTGCGACATATTTTGCTGGCATCATAGGTGAGAAGACGAGCAGCTATCAGCTTGGTTTATGAAGTTGGCTTAGATGACGCACATAGCTTTTGGGGATAGCTGGGCGACATGGTGGATGACTGAGTTTCGGTACCATAGTATCACAGTGAAGAGCACGTAATTGAGATGATATGGCTAATAGTTTACATGATTGCATTCACCTGTGTCTTGGCTCTGATTCACTGTTTTTACCTCACCGCGCCTTCCTTCTTCAGCACGCGATTGTTCTTGGCAACCGCAAGCACCTCTTCCTCCGCATCACCTCCCTCACGAACCTCACCCAACAGAACACCCATACTCCAGCGACTCCAGAACGGCATAATGGCCGAGCCGAAGGCAACACGAGTGGTCAAGTCCACCGCACCACAGTGAGTACCGTGCACATCCCTATTGCGTCTGAATCAAGCTCACCTCATCGCTCTAGGTTCGATCGCTCGTCCCTCGTCAACGTCATCGTCGGTGCTGGGGAGGCCCAGAAGGAGTTCGTGGCTTATGGACCTATTATCTCAGCTCGGAGTGAGTTCTTTCGTCGCGCGCTGAACGGGAAGTGGGAAGAGGCGGAGACACGCGTCGTCAAGTTGCCTGAGGACGACCCCGAGACCTTCCGACTTTGGCTCAACTTTGTCTACACCAACAATCTGGCGACCAACGGAGAAGATGGCAAGGCCTACGAGGAGATGAGCATTGAGGAGGCCATGGCAGTAAGGGGAGCGGAGTATATCCGACTCAGCAAGTTATACGTACTCGCAGAGAAGCTACAAGACTGTGCGGTGAAGAACGCGGTGCTCACAGCGATCTGGGATCTCTCCGAAGAAGGGCGCACATGCGGTAGTGATGGAAAATGGGTTATTCCCTGGACACAGGAGATCGGGATCTTATACGAAGGCACGCCGCAAAACGACTCGATACGACGTCTAGTGGTTGACTTGTGGTCTGCTGTCTCTACCGAGTCGATGATAAAGTACTATGAAAACCTTCCGAAGGAATTTTGTCTGGACTTGATGCTTCGTCTCCGCAAAGATCGCGATGACACGAAGACAAACGCTGCGGTTGCCTCAGGCCTGGCTGCCTACCTCCCGAAGAAGTAACAAGGTACTTCTTGACGGATGATGCATAGTAAGTGTCTTCAAAAGCTCTCAATTTCGCGGTACTAACCCTAGCTAGATTCTCTGACATGGATCAATCTTGCTAGTCTTTCGGTGCTTGCTTGGAATGCACAAGAATGGTGCTCGCCTCTACACTACTGGCGAGCATGCATCTTTGCAATGGCACGATCTCCCTTAATGGCTAGCTAGCACACAACAATCAAGTAGTAACTACTTGACAATGAACAGCCCTACATTCTGTGTCGCCCACTCTCTTCCGATCTTCTCAATCACAGTTTCCACGCATAATTCGTCCCGTTTACAACTCTCGCCTCTACACTTCTATCTTTCCAGGAACAATGGTGGTGATTCAGGCTAAGCTGAATCACTACACGTCGAGTCATATGCTTCGGTTTCCATGCTCACGTTTCTTTCTTGATCAGCAATATTCATCAGCCCTTCTACGTCTCTTCTACGCTGAGGTATGCTATAGACCCGTCGATTTACCCTATACGCATTCCATTTATTTCAACAACCAACTAACTTCCTTCTTCGATTCCTCCTCTATAATCTGAATTACGACTTGATTACTTATATTGACACAAACCAAACCCTACCGCCAAGCAAAGACACTCCATTACCACGTCGACAACTAGAGCCTCATCACCTTCTTACTCAGCGAGATAAACACCGAACCCTAGTCTATAGAGCCATCATCTCCGAGCACGGCGAGTACCTCCAGCATGCCGTTCACGGGAACTAACCAGGCAGGATCCGACTCGCTCGACGCGCATCATGAAGCTACGAGGCTCAGAGCGACGAGTCTTGATTTTCTAGCTCTTACGTCTTGTAATTGATAAACTGGGAATGTCGGAGCTGGAAGATACTAATCTGAAATTGTAGAGTGGAATGGCCGTAAGGGTGAAACGGACAAAGAGTACGGTTAGTTGCGTCAGCTGCACGTTCTCATTGAAAGCAATACCTGCAAGACCGTTTCATCCTCGAGATGAGCTCGTATGCATCGTACGGGAGGTCGGGGTGCGCAGCTACATGGCACGCAAGGTTGCAGCCTTGTACGAGGGATTGTTGGTCTGTAGTCTAGTACAGTGGCTGCTGGTGGTAGAATGGTAGACGTCTATAAGCCTGAAGAGATTGAGGGATGAAGGACTACTTCGTGGGTTTAGAAATCTGATGGGCTGTAGTGTTGCGAAATGGGGAGGGGCTCAGGGGCATAATATAAGGTATTAGAGGTGTTTAGTTTGTGTACGACGTGGAATATCTAACGATTGTCTACGTTCCGGCAAATTATTGGAAAGTCCTTCCTAAAGTAAAGAAGTTAGTGTTCTCTACTATATCAAGATGAATAATAGATAAGGTGTAAAGTGGATACGTTTTGCCTAGTTTCTACGATCGTCACTCGTACGCGCCCGACAGCTTTCGGGAGAGAAGGGTAGCATTTATCTAGCATTTCCGAGCGAAAACGAGGATTTGTTTATCAAAGTTGACTAGTAAGGCCAAGTCGAGTTTGTCCTACTGCTAATTCATAATACACATTCGCGGCATATATCTTTTATTCATTAACTATATTGAATCTTATATTCTACAAGGACTACAATCAGTCTAAGCACTAATAGCATATTCTAGGATTTAATTTGACAATTATAGGTGACGTAGTCAATAAATGTATCCGTAGGCCTGAAAGGTGCGCTATGAAATCAACTACCTTTAGTCGAGACTGCCGCGGCGAGCCAGTGAAAATCTGTTTCACTTCGTTCCGTCACCCATCTTATTCACTCTCACCTTTCGGCTACGTCATCGGCCAAATATTAACCTTTATATTCAAATTGCTCTGACTCAGTTTCAAACTGGGCAACAGCTTCCACGACAACCCAAGCAGCAACCTTCATCACAATATCGAGAAGCGGCAGCACGATGGCGAAGTTCAGGGATGCTCGAGTTGAGGCAGACTCTGAGCTCAAGTAAGCTTCCCTGGTGGCCACACATTGATCATAGCACTAAACTCAAGCAGTGTGGACCTCAGTGGTCACATCGTCAAGCTTGTCGTCGGCGGTGGCGATAACCAGAAACGCTTCTCTGCTCACTCGTCCGTTCTTGTTGCTCGCTCGGATTTCTTCAAAAAGTGCCTTAGCGGCCCATGGAAGGAAGCAACGGATCAGGTCGTCACCCTGCCTGATGACCACCCTGAGGTGCTCTATCTCTACCTGCAGCTACTCTACAGCAATTGCCTACCCATCAAGAATCCAGACGAAGACGCAGACGGCAAGACAGGCTTCGAGTTCATAACGTTGAGCAAACTGTACGTACTGGCAGAAAAGCTTCAGGACCGCAAGACGAAGAATATCATGATCGAGACTATGATATCCAAGGCACGAGGATTAAAAAGGTTTCCTGGACTTGAAGCAATCCGAATCATCTATAACGGCACCGCGGGTCCATGTCCAGGTCGACAGTTGATGGTTGACATGTACACCGAGAAAGGCAGCGGCGGGTGGGTAACCAAAGGCATGGATAATGACCGTCATCCAGACTTTCTCTTGGACCTCGCGGTTAGCTTGTTGGACAAAAGAGCGAAGCCGACAACCTCTACCGTCTACGAATGCGATGCGTCCAAGTACCACGAAAGGGAAGTCTAGATATGTGTAATGCGCCCAAGCATCTGACGCCATTCAATCTATGAAATGCTTCAAATGAGACGGTCTTAGCGCCCTGCCGAAGATCTATTTCATATCTACACATCGGAGTAGAGTTGGCGATCGCTGGAGGAATCTCACGTTGGTTGGCAGTTTGAACGGATGGTGATAGATAGTGAATATGATTGACTATCAGACCAATGCTACTTATCTCCAACGATGGAATGAAGTCAACCCTAAGTCGTCAGTACTAATACTAGTTATTGGGTTTATTGCGGCAGCCTCAAAATGTAAGGGCCGCTCTTGACGTAAGTGGTGCAATGTCCGGCAGGTATCATATTGATGCATAACATCCCTCCTATGTGCGAAATAAAAAATAATTCTGTTAGAGTGCGGCTGTGGCGGTGAAACCGCGCCTGCCTGCCGCCTCCTTCACTTCGGCACGTGAATGCTCTCACGCGTGACTTCGTGACCTTGGCAACGCAACTATTTCCCTATCAAAACGACGCGCCCTAGATTCTCAAGCTTCACACTGTGCTGCATCATCCACAACAACTTCACCCCTGTGACGGGCTGAGGTCGCCGCAACACCATGGCGCCGCTACGGGACGTACGTGCTACGAGGGCAACCGACACTGGGTGAGCAGTCCAACATCTCTCGGGAACGCTGGGAGTTACTTATACCTTAACAGAGTTGATCTCACCGGCTACGTTGTTCATGTTTGCGTCGGAACCGGAACCGGGAAGAAACAGCAGAACTTCCAAATCCATTCCTCAGTCATCATGCCTCGCTCAGGCTACTTCAGAGCTCTTCTCGGCAACAATTACGGCGAGGAAAACAAGACGAAGATCGATCTCCCAGACGAGAATCCCGAGACCTTCTCGCTCTACATGCAGCTTATCTACAATAACAACATCGTTCTTGTCGACGACTCGGAGGCGGATGACATCAAGTACGGCAGCGAGTACCTCGCGCTCGCCAAACTGTTCGTGTTGGCTGAGAGGCTTCAGGACGTGGCAACCAAGGACCTCGTTCTCGAGACCATTCTCACGAAAGCACAGAGTATCTGGTCTGATGGAGAGCGACGTTTTCCTGGGTGGAAGTACGTCAAGATCATCTACGAGGGTACGTCTGGGCCTTGTCCAGCTCGCAGGATGATCACAGATGTTTACACTGAACGCGGTACAGGGACCTGGTTGAATAAGACTACGCCGGAGAAGGTGTGGCACCCGGAGTTCTTGTATGATCTGGCTTCGAACTTGATGAGGAGGAGGAAGCAGCCGGAGGGTTCGATCATCTTCGAGTGTAAGGCTTCTGCGTATCACGAGATGTGAGCGTGTATCCAGGTTGCTAGGCTTCCGGTTGGATATCTGTTGACTGCAAATGGTATCTGCGGAAACGCGAATCGCAGAATCACCACGGTTGTTATGGCGGATCCATGGATGCGCAAGGGACAATGATAGGGAATAAGTAGCTAAATGGTATATGACCATCCAAGCAATGCCTTTAATCTCACAACACCAGCGTGACGCAATCCATTGCAAGTATACTGCATGAATTTAAGCACGTAGCCCATGCTTGTTTAGCACATGACAAGGCATTTGTAGAAAAGCCTTATGTCTTCTACTGTGGCACCAGTAGTATTCAGTGTTATGAGAAGCTGGGTCAAAAGCGTGCAAGAAGGGCGAGCGGGAGAACCTTCATAGACTGGAAGGACCAGAAACACTGTTCCCGAGAAGCAGAAGCGTCCCTGAGCATTCGATATTAGGCGAGGTGCATGACTACTGAAGCACGTACCTGCCAGTTTCACTTCACCCTGGCTTCGCGTTACCGCTCATTTGCCTCAAATCACCTCGGCAACACCCTTGCTTTAGCGGTGACGCAGGAATATCTGCTACGCAACCTCTACAGCGTCATCGCCGACAAAAGCCCAACGACCATCGGTCTCGAGACGCAGATACAGCATGGCTCCGCTCAAGGACATTCGCGTTACGGACGACGCCGACAACCAGTAAGTCCTCGATTACGAATTTCCTCTCTGAGAGGTTTTACTGAACGTCACCCAGTGTCGATTTAAGCGGCTACATCATCACCATCCGTGTCGGCCAGGGAGCGGAACAGAAGACCTTTCTCGTTCACTCCACTGTCATCTGTCCCCGTGCGCGCTTCTTCGAAAAGGCTATGAACGGATCTTGGAAGGAAGCGGAGGATAAGGTTGTCGAGCTCAAAGAGGACGACCCCATTACGTTTCAGCGGTATCAAAGTCTGATCTATGCTGGATCCGCAGCCTTTCCGGACCCCGAGAAAGACCAAAGTCGAGTCGGATATGCAGTCTTGAACTTACAGAAAGCCTTAGTTCGAATCTACATCTTGGCCGACAAGCTTCAAGATACGAAGAGCAAGGCGCTTGTGACAGAAACGCTACTTGCTGTACGTCGAAAGTCTTGGAAAATGGTGGACGGTACGAGCGAAGATTACGCTTTCTCGAGCTCGCTGATCAGGATCATCTACGATGACACTCCTGATTCGTGCCCATTGCGCAGGATGGTCGTAGACGACTACGCTGAGGTTGCTTCGGGCAACTGGTTGGCGCGACGCGAGCATTTCCCCCCTGAGTTCATCTACGACCTTGCTGTCAGAACCCTCGATCGAAGAACGAAAGCCGGGGGCGAAACTGTTGTCAATTGCGATGCATCCAAGTACCTCGAGAAGGAGCCGGAGACAGTCTGAGTCTGCGATCCAGGAAAGACCTTTCACAATGATTGGATCATGGAAGTGGACCGAGGGCTCGACGGAGGTGCGAAAATTATGTGGATTTATGCGAAGCTTGAGGACATGAGCACCAGAATTGTGATCATTGCGGAGGTACATGCGTGCGCTTGACAGACATGCAGTTGAGGTGCGATGACGCACAGGACTAGATATAATTCAGTCTAGCTTGGAGGGATTAACCTCAACCTTCGGGAACGCAGGTACAATCCAACAAATGCTATAACGATCATTTGCTCTATGACAATATTTCATCGCATTATTAATAGTAGCATGACTGGAGTGCCTAAATCTTGATTGGATGAGTCATGTGATGGAGGCCTTGCACAGTCATCCCGCCTTCCTTGGGTCACAAAACCGCTCCTATCTCACACAACCATCTCAATATCAATTTCCAAATCCACATCGCGCACCTTGAGACCAGGATCAACTCAGCCCTAAAGATTTTTAAAAAAAAACCCCACCGCAGCTCCTGGCTGTCTTCGCAGGAGTTCTACTCGACCCAGTACCAGCCACAGAGGAGCAACAGACACCAGCATGGACACAGAATGGGAAGAGCTCGAGCGCATGGCTACCGCCGCCGGCGCAGCAGATGCCCAAATTGCGGATGAGTCCCCGAAACCCGACGCGATCGCTCGATGGCAGAAATTGTTCAACTACAACCCTATGGAGGCAAGCTCCATCATCACCGCCCAGCGCGCCGACCTCACCCGCCCGCGCATCACAGACGAGCACTGGGACCTCGTCCGCGCCGAGAAAGAAGCCGTGGGCTACGATCGCGAGGCTTACGAGCATTCCCTCCAGCTCGGCGATATCTTGAAGAAGCAGAGCGCTACGATCCCGATGAAGGGAGCTGATGGCGAGGTCATGTTCATGTTCCGACTTGGAGGGCTGCTGGATAGTGTAGAGAAAGTGAAGGAGGTTGCGGGCTTGGAGGAGGTGCCGGTCGAGAAGGAGGCGTGGGGTGAGATGGGGCCTGCGAAGTTCTGCTTTGTGAGTAAGAACGCGCAGGGTAAGATTGAGGAGTGGTTGCAGCAGCAGAGGGTTGAGGAGAAGCGGTAGGAGAGGGGATTCGCCATGGGAGCGGTCACGAAGCTGAGACTGAATGGTATAGCCACAAGTTTTGTTCAGGACATCTCAATCGGCATTCACAGACTTGACTAAGCTCGCTCCCTAGTAGCCGGTCATAAAAAAGACGTACCCAAGGTTGGAAGCGCTTCAAGGCTTGATATGTGTCCTCAGCCTCATTACTTTTCCGACTCAACCTTCTCCAAGTACTGCGATACGTCGTTCAAGTCTTCGCCAAGCCATTGAGTCTTCCGATACCGAGCCATGAACTCCCACGTCACTCTTGCGTGAAAGTCAGCCGGGACTTTCTCGAAACATGCGATGATCTGTTCCTTCTCAGCCTTTCCGTACGATGCAAGCATGTTGTAGCTCTTGAACGTATCGACAAGGAGTCGACGGATGGGCGCATCCTTATCACTCGTTTCCCAGACGCTTGTAATCATGTCGAAGAAGTCTGCTGGAGGTATCGCGTAGCTTGGGACAACCACTCTCTCGATCTTGGCGAAGATCTCCTTGGTCGCAGTGTTCCTAGCCTCCGTGTCCTGGAGCATGTGCGCTAGTGCGAATATCTTCCCGAGCTTAGGAAAGGGAGGTGATGTATCATCTTGGTTGCTGACATGCCCAGCCTGTCACCGGTCGAAACTGTTAGTAAAGATCGCGAAATGATAAATGCATACTGACATAAAGCGACTGCACATAGAGCTCAAAGATCGCTGGCTCCTCTTTAGGCAGCTTAACCACGCGGTCCTCGGCCTCTTTCCAATTTCCCTTCATACAGTTGCGGAAGAAGCGTGAACGTTGAGTAGCAAGGGCCTCGTGGATCGTGAACTCTTCCTGTTCATCGCCCTCGCCGACGACGATGGTGATGAAGGCCTTGCCGAGCTTTCTGTCACGCATTAGTAGTGTGTTATCGAATAGCAAGGGAGGAGCGCCTACCCGAGCTTGTGCTTGCGGTCCATAGTTTTGACTGCCTACCTTCTAGAGGTTCGAGAGAGAGATTTGTAAACCGAGAATGCACAGAGGAGCTTCGCTCTCGTACCTCTGGCGTTGCTCGGGTGACCGTTCTGGCACGAAGTGGGGCTCCTATGCATTTAAGTGAAGCTTGAAGAGTTAAAGGTGAGACTGTAGGTGCGCCCCCTGTGACTTAGGCCAGGCGAACTGTTCACCGTTTCGATTCACGCACCTTCTGTCGAACGAAAGAGTGCCTGAACTAATAGAGCACCCCGTCCCATTGTATGCGAAAATTTGTCCTTGGTCGCGTTGTTCTGAAATGATGTAGAGCCGGCCCTTACTCAAGCAGCGGGGTCACGTGTATTGCAATTGATAACTTGATTGATGACGCAGGAGTGCCCATCCCACTAATCGAAAGTAGTTTAGGGCACATCTCGGCGATCGGTCGTGGTAGCAGATTCTGAACTTGCGACCAACATGACACTAGGAGTTTGCAACTCAAGGCTTCCTGTGAATGCTATCAATGGGTGGGATATAGTTTCTTCCATTATTGTGATACATGTTCCCTTCCCATGCTCAAGTTCTCCCTAACAGCCGCAAACGATCAACCGAAACACCTGCTATGGTAAGAACGGGCCACCTTCACCGCTAGAAAGAGGGCGTACTCATAGTACCATTTTCGTATCCATCTTTACGATATCTATCAGGTATATGAACCCTATAGAACAGGTCCTTTTGGTTATCTCTATCACCTTCGCCTTCACTCTCTGCCGCCAGCCGTTGGAGGAGTCCATATAAACCAGACCCTCCTACTCTAACACTCCATCACTCCTACAACCCCACGCTACCTGAAGAAAAGATCGTCTCTGCCTCAAGCTCAGGCTCATCATCGACCTTGCTAATATACACATACTATCTTTCAACTATGGACAGCACCGAGTTGACACCGGGCCCGCCCGCGAAGCGGGCTCGACGTGAAGACGAGAAGTCAGGGTCCCTCGAGTAAGTCTTTGCGATTTCAGAAATGCACCCTACTAACAAATGCAGTCTTTCTGGCACCACTATTGAGATTGTGGTGTCGAGTGGCGTAACATTCCACATCCACAAGAACCTCATCTGCAACGCATCCCCGTTCTTCACGAACGCGACCAAGCTGGAGTGGGCTGGGAGCACGTCGAAGCCTGTTGAACTCAGCGACGTGTTGCCGGAAGTATTCAAGATCTACATGGCCTTTCTCTACACGAAGAACCTTGACGGTGGTCATGGTCCAGAATACTCTTGGTCGCTACTTACGAACGCCTATGTGCTCGGAGAGATCGTCATGGACCCCGCGTTTCAGCAGGCCATACATAACGAGATGATACGAGTAACCAAGAACACCAAAAAGTTCCCCAGTATACAGTCGATCAACATCATCTACAACGGAACAATGCCGGCCTCCCCCGTCCGTCGCCTGATAGTCGACCTGTGCGCATCACGAGCCAACCAAGACACTTTCAAGAAAGATACGGATGGCATCAAGAAGCTCAATCCAGAGTTCCTTCAGGATTCTCTCCAAGCGCTTCTGGAGCACCGACAGCCGCCAAAAGGGAAGAAGACTGAAGGTCAAGGAGTGTGTTCCAAGAAGCCGAAGGTTTCCAACGTCAGTAAATCGAAGCCTTGAGCTAGAGTGGATGGAGAGGATCTCAGAGAGGTTACAATTTCATGCATCAGAGTTAGCGACATGGTCATGCGGGCGCTGCATCAATTTTACTTCACTCCCCCTGCCTCCACTGCCCTTTCGGATCTATTCATGGGGTGAGATTGGTTTTGGTAACGGTCACATGTTTGACTTCACTTCTTGGCGTTATGTGGCTTGGCGATGGCTAGGTAGTAAACTAAAGTGTCCGAGCTGTGGCCTCTCAAATTCTTTCCTTCCTTGCCTTTTGCGAAACCAGCCCACTCCGCCCCACTTCACCGACATGCGGCACTTCCAATCATAACACACACGAGCCACAGGTATCTATGCTATGAGCAGGCACGATATCCACATACTGAAAGGACTCCAGATCGTCTCAAAATGGAAAGCTCGCAATTCTCCCCGCCGCCTGCGAAACTAGCACGTACTAGTTTGGGCTCAGAGATGGGTCAGACGTCTATCAAGTAAGCTTTCGCCTGCAGCTCATGGGTACGGGAACGCTCCTGCTAACGATGTGTTCAGCATCACCGGAACAACTGTAGAAGTCAAGGTGGAAAGCGAGACGTTCTATGTTCACAAGAACATCATCTGTGCCAAATCACCGTTCTTCCGAAACGCCACGAAGCCTGAGTGGACGACGTCATCTGCTCAGCCCATCGAGCTCACAGACACAACTCCGGAGACATTCAGAACCTATGTCGCCTACCTTTACTCTTAGAACCTTCGGTGCTCCATGAACGACGATCGATACTGGATGCGTTTAGTGAAATGCTACCTCTTGGGGGAGCTTCTCTTGGATACCCACTTTCGGCAAGCCGTGATTGATGAGACCATCACTTACAGTCTCGAGACGAAAACTGCTCCAGGAGTTCAATTGCTGAATCGGGTTTATCAGTATACTCCTCTCGGCTCACCGTTCCGCAGGCTTGCAGTAGATGTTTACGTCTGGACAGTATCGTACGATACATGGGTGCAAGAGCCTGATTTCAGCAAGGTCGCGAATACCGAATTTGTCCGTGACCTGCTCGAAGCCGTTATGCGCGAGCGCCCCCTGCCTTTGAGCCAATCACAGACACCGTTAGAGAGGACTCCAGAGCGATACAGAGTAGCACTCAACGGCAGTGATGATGAGTGAGGGCTGGCGTGAGGGGAGCACTCCCAAGGTACATGAGACAACCGTTGCTCACTGAACGCGAGTGAGTAGGAGAAGAACACGATACCAAGCCCATCATATGAATTGGTAACGAACTTAGATCAGGTTCAGCGGGTGGGTCTGCTCATTGTATATTAAGAGGAGTAGTCTATCAAAAGCTATGATACCTTGATTCGTTTCTATCTATTCTCGAGTCCCCGTATGCGCATCAAATTCTGCCGCGAACTTAACTCTAAGGTCCACCGCCCATATATTGAACATTCCCCTTCTGCAGAGACGATGGATCGCGCAGCTGGTAGTCCTTGAGCCTCTTCGGAAGCAATGGAGCCTTCTGTCGCACCCTAAACAATGCACAAACCAGATCATCGATGAACTCGCAGCAAGTGTGCGAAGCCATGTGCCTCCAAGTACTCATCTTGACTGTTCCTCCATATACGTATAGATCGACGATCAATACGCGCGCAGGAGGTTCTATCGTAGTGCCCGAGTATATTGTCTTGACGGTAAGCTCATCAGGCAGAGCCGACGAATTGATGTAATGGGTCAACATAGCGTGGATGATCTCGTTGCGGAACTCAGCATCCAGTAAATGCTCACCAAGGACGTACGCATAAGCGAGTGATGACCCGAGCGCCCATCTGCTGGTAGTGACTTGAGACAGATCGATTCGATCCGGACGCGTGAGGAGCCATTCGCAGTAGACCCTGAAAGCATCAGGATAATCAAAAGTGATCTGGATTGGTCCTTGCCGTAGATCTGTCCAGGCTTTCTTAAGTGCTGCTGCGAGGAAGGGAGATGTGATGCCGACGAGGCTTTTGTAGAGCGGGAATACTTTGGTTGAGAACTTTCTGCGTCCTTCGATAGTAATTGTGCCTTGTTGGAAACAGCGAAGGACTTAGCATGGCAACTCCGGTGACGTGACTGCTCTTTCTACTTACTCGGGCCTAGTCCGGAGACGCGTCGGTGGCGGTGTTTCAAGGTCGTCGAGAATCGGAGCACGTTTCTTGTTAAGTCTTCTGTCAGGGAACCGAAATCCAAACTCAGGCGACGAGTCAGACCTCATGAACAGATTTGATATGCTGAGGGATCGAGCACACAGAGATCGGTGGCTCAAAGGTTTATAACACTTAAAAGTGTTGTGCAGCAGCAAGTAGACAAGTCAAAGAAAAGGGGGTATAGGTATTGGATTACGATTGCTAAAGCACTTTAGTCTATCACCCGTGATTTCACCTTTGTAGTATTTATAGGTTGAAGGGCTCCCAAGGAGTAATCCACTTTAGTTTCTGTACCATGCCGATAGATTCTCATGATATCTGGTTGCAAAATCAATCCTTATACAACCGTGTTTTGGAAGCTCCGGTACAATTACATAGTTGGAGACGTTTGAAAATTCCTGTTCGAAAAACTGGGAAGCGCTCGGTTATTCTTACCCATAGAATCCGCGACCTCATCATGAACCATAGTTTTAAAGTCACAAAGTCATACAAAACAGTCCAATATCCTCCGTCGTCCCAGGTAGAAGTCTGTCCGTTCAGTCCAGAATTCTGAAGCACGCAAACGACACGCGCGTCCCCACTTCCATACTCCCGCGACCACGATAAGCAAAATGTTCAGCGCAACGACCATCAACATGACAAACAATCCCGAGTCATCCTCGCGCGCAGAAACGGGTATACTAACGCCTCCCCCCTCGTCAAATCCTTGAATACCCTTGCAGTTACAGGCCCAATCATACAAATCCAGGTTTTCTCCAGCCCAGAGATCGAGAAGCCCCATAGTGGGGATACAGAGAGTATAGTTGCATTACCCTGTAGGAGTAATTCGTGTACTAACAACGAAATAGATTGGTTCTCATCTGAGCGACTGGAAGATTGCAAAAATAGCGATACGGTATCTGTACCTTCGATTCAGGAGCACGACAGGGACTGCGAAACCTACAACGTCCACAAGAACGTGCTAATGAACACGTCAGGCTACTTCCAAGCCTTTACCAAAACCGAGTGGACGCCAAACAAGGAGCCCATCAGGGTAATTTTAGAGAAACCGCAGGTCTTCTAGATGTACGTGCAATAGATGCACACACGGAAAATTGATCTAGAAGCTCTAGACTCCACGACGTACTGTCCGCCCGAAGCACGCGAGAGTCGCAAAGCAGAACATGCTAGCGACGCCGAGTGCGACATAAGCTGCGAGTCACCTGACGATGCGCTCAGTGGAAGGTTTGGGCCCATAAAACCTGCAGGCACACAACATTCCCGTCCCGTGTACCCATCCTGGCTCTGGATCCCACTGACCTACGCCTACGTCCTCGGCGAGCAACTCTTGGACCCATACTTCCAGACCGCCATCCTCGGCGCAATGGGAAGCGTGAGGCGCGTTAGCAAGACCGTTCCAGAGCTCGCACAAGTCGGGATCTTGTACGACGGCACACCGCCAGGCTCGGATGGGCGTAAACGCTTCGCGGAACACTATGCACAGTTTTCCGACCGCTCACGCACGTTTCGAGATACTGCTCGCGAGGCTGGGGAGGAGTTTGTGGAGGATTTGTTGCGTGCGTTTGTTAAGGAGCGGGACTCGATGACTGCGGAGTGGATGAGGTCGCCATCAATGTACCATGAAGTAGTACTGAGTGCGCACGGATTCTATTCGGACTGGTATGATGAGCCTCGAGCGTGTCTGACGACTCCCTATGAACCGCTTTAAGCTCGCTATTGAGTATATATAGATACACTGATAGTATATACAGTCTTAAGGGTCTAGTATAGAACTTACTTGTAGTATTATATACAATACCAAGAATCTGTTATTCCGAAGGCTAAAGAGGTCGTTGAATGCTTTCGAGGGGCACTATAATGAATTTTCGGGGGTAAGTTTCGGTGCTCTTCGGTTCCAAAATGTTTACGGCAGCCCTGGAGAAATATGTACTGGGCTTCACCGCCTGCCGCACAGGCCCACCTGGCGCACGAAAATCGGCAGATTGCCCTACAACAGACGAAGCTTTATAGCTATATATAAATAAGCTATATAGCTAAAACTTAAGTATTTAAAGTAGTTAATTATAGTAATTTTTTTAATACTACTAGCTACTTTTAAAACTTTATAAAAAGCTTAATTACTTTACTATAGTAATTTTAAGCCTTTAGCTACTTTACTACTTTAATAGCTATAGTATTAATAGTAACTTATTTTTATATAGCTTTTATAGCTTTAATAGCCTTTATAACTTCTTTAAAGTTTTTAATATTACTTTAAAGCTAATAGTTAGCTTTTTTAGCTAGCCTTTACTTTTTTTTTTATAGTTACTTTTTTTTAGCTTAAAAAAGCTTAAGTTTTTAAATAGCTACTTAAGTAAGCTTATACTATTTAACTAAAGTAGTTTTTTTAACTTTTAAAGCTTTTTTATACTTAATAGTCTTATCCTTTTACTACTATTTAAGTAATATAGTAGCCTCTTTTTTAGCTTAATAATTTTTAGCTTATTAAACTTTTTAAAAATTATAAAAAGTAGCTTTATTATTATAAACTTAAAAAGGCTTAAGTAATAAAAGCTTTTAAAGTTTATACTTTTTTTATTTATTTATTAAAGCTTTATATAGGCGCTAATTTTTCTATTTAAAAAGTATATTTTTTATTAAAAAACTATATATTATATTACTTAGTTTCTAAGCCTATTAATTATATATATTATTAATAATATATTATAATAGCTAATTAATATACTTTTAGTCTCTTATTATAAAAATAAAGTAAAAGCTTTTACTAAAAAAAAGCTTATTTTTAAAAAAATTATTAAATTAATCTAGGATATACTATAGATTAAATAGCTATAGGCTATACTTTTTAAAGCTAAAGAGAATATTTTTTTTTATAATAGCTATAGCCTAGGCCTTATAAAATAAGTAAAAAAAATTATATTTTATAAACTATATAAAACTTATTAATTTAAAAATAAAGTTTAAGAGTTTTTTTAAATAAGTACTTACTAAAAAGCTAAAGAAATATATATTTAGTAGCTATAGTATATATATTAAGTAAAGTAAGTAGATTACTAAAAGGATTTTATATTAATAATAGTACTTAATAAAGCTTATAGAAATATAAAACTTATAGCTATTAAGTATAAATAGCTTATAGGCTTATTTAGCCTTCTATTTTATTTTTTAATTAAATACCTACTATAGCTACTATAAGCTAAGCTTATTACTAGTTTAGCTATATAAAGATAAGGTAAAAAAGTACTTATAAGCCTTTAAGTTAAAGTTTTATAGTTAGATATTTTAAATAAGACTAGTATTTACTTAATAAATAAGGCTAAAGCTAAAAGATAAGCTATCTATATATATATAAGCTATATAAGTAATCTACTTATAATTTTTATTTTATATAGCCTACTTAAAGCTTCTATTCTTATAATACTATTAAGAGAAAATCTACTTTATTTTTAATAATATACTAATAAAAAAGCTTTTTTTATCTATATTATATATATATTATAGCTTAATACTATACTTTTTAATCTTCCTAGCTAATAGCTTAAAATATAGTTTATACTTAAAAATAAAATTTACTTACTTTTTATTAAAATCTAGGCTAGTAGTCTATTAAAAAACTAGTTTAATTTTATAATATTAAAAAAAGTAATTAAGCTAGTTTTTACTTATAAGCTTTAAATAAATTTTAAAAGTAAAGTTTTATAGTATTTTTTTTATAAATAGTAAGCCTTACTAGTAAAACTTATTAATATACTATAAAAGTTTACTTTTTTATTAATTATTAAGTAGCTACTAATTTTTATATTACTATATATAAAAGCTCTAAATACTTTAGTATTATTATAATAGTATAGATTACTTAATACTATACTTTTTTACTATTATAGTAATATTAACTAATTTTCTTAGCTCTTATAATTTTAAATCTTTAAGTATAGCCTTAATAGTACTTATATTAATAAAGTTAGTATTATATTAAAGTTTTATAAAATTTAGTATATATATATAGCAGGTAGGCCTATACGGCAGGCGGTAAAGCCTAGTATTGTTAACTATTATATACGAGATGCGCAAGGTATATGCGTTGCGGTTCTAGTGAATATGGGTTGCTGCTCCCATGCTCTTGCGTTGCACGCTTCCGAGGCTGTGGTTGAAGAGGACTGCTGAGAGCACCAGCCTGTGGTTGGTGGAAGAAGCGAATAGGCAGTACCTCGGGCGTGAGTCAACCGATCATACATAACCTAGAGAGGGCAGTATATAGGAACGGTATCGTATTTCTATTTCGAAATTACGTCGATGTACCCAGTCTGCTCGACGAAATTTCAAACTCGCATTCTTCACAAGCCGACTAACAAAATCAGCACTAGCGCCACCCTCAGCATTCCCGACCGTGTTTACCGTCCTTATTCCCCGGTTCCGCACGTTGCGAAACGCGCGCACGGTTGCTCGGTGAGAGCTACGGGGCGAGGCGCGTGTTGATTGGCTGCAGATGCTCAGGTCACCACTGCGGACTACGGACTCCGCAGCGCGGAAATCGACATCAGCGCTCGTCGGGCAGGGATCCGAATTGTTATGGATGGATATGATGTCCTTCTTGCTGTTGCGGCTTGCGGCTTGGAATTTTCTGTTCCCCATCTACTTTATTTGTACGGTACCAGGGACATTCAGTGACCGTGATAACACACACATATAAGCAGAAAGACCGCGGAAGGAAGAGAAGGAGCAAATAGCTGAAGACGGTGCTACGGGACTGAAGTCGTAATGGACGGCACCAAAATGCAAGACAAGGTCAAATCCCACATCCGGCGGCACTTCTCGCAACCGATCATGAAGTCGCGGAGCTCAACACACTCGCCCTCCACCTCAGACGCATCCACAACCTCAACCGCGTCAACACTAAACAAGCCCCCGTCTCTGGACACAAACTCAACAACATGCGACCCCAAACCAACCCCCGAGTACGCCACTCCCCTCTCTCTCTCTCTTCTCAAGCTCAAACTTAGATTAACAACCCCAGCATCACGGGCCAAACCATAACCATAAAAATCGGCGGCCGCCGCCTCCTCACCGCGCACGAATCCTACTCCAGCTACCAAATCGCTTCCTCATCACTCACGCACACGCCCTCGGAAACCTTCCACGTGCACAAATCCGCCCTCGCGACCTCACTCTTCTTCCGGCGCGCCCTACGCCTAGAATGGATCGGCCCCTGGGCCACCTCGTCCCCAGACCCGATCACGCTCCCCGACGAAGAACCCGCCGTATTCCGGTCCTACGTGCAGTGGCTGTACTTCCGCGCGCTGCCCCCTCGGGTCACAGAATGGGTCGAGTTGGCAAACCTGTACGTGCTGGGCGAGAAGCTCGTCGACAGCGCATTCCAGCGCGCGGTGCTGGACGCGATAATCCAGCGCGCGCACACGCGCTCCGCGGTGCCGTCGTACCCGTTCATCAAGACCGTGTATGGCGGCACCGGCGCCGGGAGTCCGGTGCGGAAGCTGGTGGCGGATTTCTGGGTTTGGGGGGCGAAGGCGGAGTGGGATGGGTTTGAGAAGCTGGTCGAGAGGACGCATGTTGAGTTTGTGAATGATTTGGTTAAGGGGCTGATGGAGGTTAGGGCCAAGCCTGAGAATCAGAGTTTGAGGCCGTGGGTGGTGGATGCGGGGGGTTATTTGGCGAGTATTGGGTGTCAGGGGGTGAAGGAAGAGGAGGAGAAGGTCGGTGGTGTTGGTCAGGCGAATTAGATAGGTTGGCTGAGGCGGGCATGGCGTCCCTGCATTTACCTTGGGAGTTTTGGGTGTAGTATGATTTTGAGACAGGTTAGACTTTAGCGATCTTTGGGTGTAGGGGAAAGAAGAGAGCAATGACAAACGCAAAGAAATTTGTTTCGACTCTACTGAGTAGGTTACAGTATATACAGTTGTTATTGTATCGCTTCCGCGGGATATCCTCTACTGATCGTCAATGACATGCAAGTACTTCTTCTCTTCTCTCTTCTCGCGCTCGGTCATGGGAGGCAGGTCGTAGTACTGCGAGGAGCGGTATCCTCTCTGTGATGGCCATTAGCAAAGTTTCAAGTAGGGTCAGCACCTCTTCTGAGGGTATCACACTCACCAGGTACTCAAATGTGAAGTTCTTCAGATCTACTGGCTCGATGTCCAGATCCTTGAAGGATTTCGCATTGGGGTCAAACTCCTGGTCAATGAACTCCCGTTCTACCTCATCCGCGGACATGGTAGGCCACCAGATGTACTTGTTCAGGTACTTGGCGGTTGGCTTAAGAATTCGCTTCGGGATGTTGATATGCCGCCTCTTCTTGACGATCTCTTTGTCCACAAGCTCGTGAATCTCGTACATTGTGTACTGCCGAGGGCCGTAGAGTTCAAAGGTCTCGGCGGCTGTCGTGTCATCGTGAAGCATCCTCTCTAGTGCCATGCCGACATCAATGACGTGAACGGGCCACGTGGTCTGCTGCATGTTGTTGGACGTAAGGACGTTGGCAACCCCCGCGAGCTTGTTGAGAAGGCGGTCCTCGTAACCGAACATTGGCGATGGTCGGACGATGGTCGTCTCTGGGTAGATTTGCCTTGCAACCTGCTCCCCGCGAGCCTTGGTTCGGTAGAACTCTGATGGTGAATCTAATCTCGCACTGTGCGATGACACGTGCACGAATCGGTCGATGTCGTATTTGGCAACGGCTTCCGCAATGCGCTCCACGCCCTCGACGTTGACGTCTTCCAAATCGAAGTTCTTCGTGGGGTAGTCCCGGCCGATGAGATTGTAGACCATGTCGGAGTGGCGGACGCTCTCCTCGATCGAGGCCGTGTTTCGCAGGTCCATCTCCATGAACACCACACGTCCCAGATCGCCTGCGACCTTCAGATGCCGCTTGGCCATCTCTTCGCGGAAGGGCACGATAACGGTGCATCCTGAGCGAGCCAGCCTGTTCACGATGTATCGTCCCAAGAAGCCAGTTGCCCCAAAGACGGTCGCGGTGTATCCTGTGATCAATGTGAGCGAATCGAGGCGTACGGGGAGCGGGCAATGAAGGTACCTCCGAGAGAAGATCTAACAAAGCGATTAGCACAGGTGTCCAGATCTGAGTGTGTCTAGCTACTCACCTGCCGCCCGACATGGTCAGGATGGGCTTCCCGGTTCGCGTGATCCTGACATCCTGGTTGAGGTGTCGCCGGCAGACTTTCGGTGCAGACGACACGCGCACTGCTGGGTTCAATTGCGACGTCAATGCCGCTCCGGAGCGCGCACAATGACGGGGTAAGGCCATGGCGGCGACGTGCAATGGCTGAGTGGAGATTGGGGTAGCTCGTCGTGAAGCTTGAGGTCGTGGGTGCGGCGGTGGGCGGGCATCTCCAGCCTGCCAAGCGGCGCTAAGTTCGCAGCTCGAGAACATGCCGCCGCGCACAACAGCGCCTGCCTCCACAACTCACAACTTACAAGCACGCCCAACGCTCCCGCCTTTGGAACGCACTTGGGTCCCCCGAGCTGCTTCTGCCTCCACCCCCACCACATCCGCCACCATGGACAACGAGAAGATCCCCAACCTGCTCGGCGAGCAGCGAGACCAGGCACCGGACGAGCTGCAGCACTACTTCATCGACTTCGAGGACTTCTGGGAGCGCCGGCTGTGGCACGAGCTGACCGACAAGCTCATCGAGTACTTCGCCACACCCGAGAGCGCCAAGCAGCGGATACCGCTGTTCGAGACCTTCATCAAGAGCTTCGCCAACAAGATCAACCAGCTCAAGCTTGTGAAGCTAGGGCTGGACACAGCTACACAGTATAGAGGTATAGAACCTGCATCATGAAGCGGCAGGCGTGGGGCTTACATACTGTACAGATGAGAAGGAGCGCCTCACCTTCGTGGCCGCCCTCGCAAAGAGCGTCAACAAGCCCGCCTCACAGGACGCATACGTGTACGCCACAGTCGCCGTCGCCAGCATCAAGCTACGGATAGGAGACTACGACGGAGCTCGGAAGCAGCTGGACGAGTGCGAGCAGATACTGGAGGGCTTCGACTCGGTAGAGACGGCTGTGCATGCGTCCTTCTACCGGGCCAATGCCGAGTACTACAAGGCACGTAACGCAAGTATGTGTTTTCTTGCGTAGAGCATGCGCTGACGGCGTCGTATTTAGGCCAAGCACGAGTTCGCCGCATACTACAAGAACGCACTGCTCTTCCTCGCCTGCGTAGACCTCGACGAGCTCGAACTCCGCGAACGACAGGCCCGCGCATACGACCTCAGCATTGCCGCGCTCGTCTCCGACTCCATCTACAACTTCGGCGAGCTGCTTCTCCACCCCATCCTCGATTCGTTGCTGAACACACCACATGCCTGGCTACGAGATCTTCTCTTCGCTTTCAACCGCGGTGATCTGATCGCCTACGACGTCCTCGCAGGCAATATCTCCAAGGTGCCGCTGCTCAAGGAGCACCAGACCTTCCTCTACCAGAAGATCTCACTGTCAGCACTCACAGAAGCCGTCTTCCGACGCCCACCGCACGACCGCGCAATGACGTTCACAACCATTTCCGAGGAGACCAAGGTGTCGCCGAACGACATCGAGCACCTGATCATGAAGGCGCTCAGCTTAGGCCTATTGCGAGGCACAATCGATCAGGTGGCAGAAATCGCCAGGATCAACTGGGTGCAGCCGAAGGTGCTCGATATGAAGCAAATCGAGAGTATGCGGAGCCGCCTCAGGGAGTGGGATGCAAGTGTGAATCACCTAGGAAACTGGATCGAAGGCGTGGGCAAGGACGTATGGGCGGCCTAGTCTACTGGAGGAGACATGCTGGTTGCGCACGTTTCTGGCCCCAGCACCTGTAATCATAGCATAGCTCAGTATGGCGTTAGGACACCCGTGGCGGCCCCTGAAAAGCGAAAGCTAGACACGAATAGAAGATTATGATTCAAACCTCGTTCGAAATTATGTGGAGATGTGGTGTTTTGAGTGTACTTTCATGACTGTATTGCGCATCTGGAGCGCTTCGGCACCTAATTCAGTGCTGCAGATGGCGAGAAGTTGCTCGCTGCTCCGCTTTTCCAGTGCGATGCAGGCGTGCAAGTAGCTAGCCTTGATCTACAGTATTTTTGCGCTTACATGTCCTATGAACCACGCTCTTGGACTGAATGGCTGGGGGCTAGGGGCTAGGGGCTGGGGGCCGGGTGGTGGGTGGCGTGCTGGTCTTAATTCGTCTGGCTTGCTAGACAAGGGCTGTAATTGTATCCAGACGTCTTTTTTGGGGTAGTATGGTATGTCTGTATCGTGGATTTGGTGCGCTTTGGCACTTTATGAGGAGGTGGGTTTTGGGTGGTGATCTGCTTTTTAAGTGTGATGTGAGGGTGTAAGTAGTGATTAGTAGCGTGGATTTTGCGGCTGCGTGGGGGTTTGGTGCTGATGTAGAGTGGGAGGAATGTGTCTGGGCTGCGGTCGGGTATGCGTGTATCCGGGCTGTTGGCGAGGAGCCCCGTATTTACTGCTATGTCTTGCTAGATAGCGGATGTGTCTGTAGTTAGAGCTCTTTTGGGTGTTATGCCACACGCGTGTATTGGGTATTAGAAGCGCTTCAGCACTTTACACGTAGATCTAGGGAGGCGGATTTTCGGGTAGCGATCTGCTTTTTTTGGCGTGTTACAAGTACAAGGTAGTGTGGACACATTGACATCTTACGTTTGTATGAGGCGAGGTTGGGTACGGTGTTGGAGGGATGTAGACGGCCGGGGATCTGGGTGTTTTAGAGGAGCATGGTCATGGATGCGGGGGGATTGGAGGAGTTATACTATAGAGTAGACTATCAAATATGTGGACGAGAATCGCGATTTCAAAGTCCGAGTCTGTATACCGCGCTTGGATTATGTATAGAGAGTGATGTGGGATGTGATGGGGACGGCTGGGGAGCTGAGCTAGATGTTGGTTGGGGAAAGGAGGTGAGACTTCCAAGGGATGCGCACGCACAGACAGTGTTGATAGCCGTTTTTTGTGAGTAGTAAACGGTTGTTGGAGGAGCGTGTTCGTTGCGGGGGAGCGTGTGGAGGGAAGTTTCAAACCAGAGGAAAAGTGTCTCTCTTTACTCCGTGATATTGAGAAAGAGAGCTTAAGCTGTTGTGCTGATTAAGCTTTGCCTATGCCTTCTCACTCCGTGATAATCTCGGTTGGTATTATGTACTTGGAGCGAGCCGGGTTTTCATAAAGAAGTCTAGGAAGCTGGGTGTTGAGTGAAGATCTGCTCCGACAGTGTGATGATGTGTTAAAGGTGGAGTGTGTTGCGGTTATGCGTGTATATAAAGATAAGCTTGCAGTGATTCGCAACAGGCAGTCGGGCCTGCGGGTTTCTATGGTCTGCTACCTAACTGAGACCTCTCTTGGCCTATCGAAACCTCCGATCTACCCTACCTACCTTCTTTCATTTACTATAGAAAGTCTGCGATTAGCATAACTCTAGAAAGGATACGACTCACACAGTCTCGCAAGTTAAGTTAGTAAGGTATAGTTATTATTTTATAGCTTCTATAGTAGAAAGTTGTGCAAGCTAGTAGTTAAGATTTACTTCTAACAGTTAAGTACTATATAAAATACTTAGTAGATATATAAAGTTTAATAAGAATAGTACTATACTATTACTATAATAGTTAAGAAAGAGAGCTTAAGCTATTGTGCTAGTCAAGCTTTGCCTATGCCTTCTCATTTACTATAGACGTGTATTTGCCTAAGTTCTTATTCGGGACGTGAGGTCAATTCACCCCCCTCAACAACCCGCTCGTTTGCCGAAAAGATGGAGGAGAGGTCAGTTTCGAACTTGCAGTTTGCGGAGAGGTGGATGTATGTGTTCTACTCCTGACTTTTTTCGATCAGGCTGGATTATGTCACCTCATCAAAAGTGCCATGGAGTGACTGTGTAAGTGTTTTATAATAGCGTCGCTGCGTGACGTGTTCAGTCGTTTACGCTGGTTAACAGGTCCAAAATGGGATGTTTTAGCCCTAGTTCCTCTGCTGCTCTAAATAAGCAAACAAAGCTTAGTAAATTAATATGTATTGCCGCCACTTGCATGACTGAATCAAGTAGACTCCCGGTGTATTTGCTTTTCGTGTGGCATGGCGCCATGGCTCTCTTGACCCCTATCAACGTGTTGTGTCGCTCCCACCTGCGGTTTATTCCAGTGGGGGACTTCAGTCTCGTTGCGCGGGAGCTTGACGGGGACGCTGACGAACAAGGATCACAACCAGAAGGACGTTGTCTAGGTACTTGGCCTTGCTTTCCTGGATATCAAAGGCTTGCTTCAAGTGAGTCGCGAAACCGGCAAGATGAAAATCCGCTAACGTTAGTAAGACGTACTCTCGATCATTACTTCAGTATATACAAGAAGCAACAACTCGTAATAGGACATACGCGTGTGGCGGAGCTCTTTCGTACACAACGTACTTCTCAGGCGCGAGATTCGGGCATTCGAGGTTTGAGGGTTCAGAACGTACACAGGCAGACCCAAAAGCTTTTATTATAATCTGTTACTATACAGTGCTACTTTTGGCGACCATCATTTTATCTATTACGAACTCCTCTGCCGCTGCGGAACTTGTATTTTAACTATACATATACCACACAAAGAGCAATAGAAATAGCAACATCTATCCTCTAGGCATCCTGTACCAAGAGTTGAAGCGCTTTTATTAAACTCTCAGTGTGAACTGTAGGTAGTGGAATTAAGCAAGCCTGTTTTCATTTTCGAGTTGTAGGTGGCAAGTAGTAGTCTAGTCTGATTTCGACTTGCGTGCGGTAAGAAACCGGTGCTAATAGCTCGAGAACTGTTCTAAAAAGAACGGTATGAGCACTACGCAGCGCCGGCACTCTTGAATATTCGATAATGTCCGCGTGCGATCACATGTATTGAGCTATAAGAGCAAAAGCACGCGGGAAAAGCGTTTAGCTAGAACTCGATGTGACGCGTGGAAGAGCCTTTTACGCCTGTCCTAAGATTGTGGGAGGAAGTGCACGCAGATGTTGTATATATAAAGTTTGGTGACTAGAGAATTCAAGAATGCAACACGCACTGATCGGATTGCTGTTGACTGCAACTTAATATGAGAATTGGCTGGTTAGCTAGCGGCAAAAACCTATAGGCAGATAATAGCAAGTTGAACCGAGCACATCCGACGTTCGGCTATGTTCTGTTGAGCACATCCAGTGGTTTAAATTTTAGTTCATGTCCTGAAAGTTCTTATCACTTATCTGCTACTTCTTCGCTCTGACGCTCGGGTGAGAGACATCACCGCGCAATAGTCATTAACCGATAGAGGAACCATCATGCGCCCTATCTCGCTCTGGGAAGATTTCGATCCCTGCCAAGTCAAAGTCGACATGTTCACCAGAAACTCCAATACCACGAGAGACGGCTTTGGGTGTGCCTGGCAATGGAGCCCCATATTATGCGAGACTAAATGTAGTCATGTTTCAACGGCCTCGGAAATCGCACGTAAGGAAATGCTTGACTTGCGGAACAAAACTTCTGCACCACTTCTGAAGCTTCCTAGAGAGCTTAGAGATATGATCTACGAGCACGCTCTTACCTTCGGCGGCGAAGAACTTTATTGTCGGTCTGGAAGCCTATCGCTGGAACTTCTAGACGAGAAGAAGCAAGTCCAGCAACCCAACAACCAGCAAAAGGTCCAACGATACATTGAGAGTCCGATCAATCTACGCCTTTACCTTACCCAAAAGGACGAGGTGGAAGCCAACCAGCTGAAATACGTGTGTCGACAGCTTCACCAAGACACAAGTGGGCTAGAGTTAGCGTACAACACAATCGTGTTCTTTGGGGAGGTGAACCGTTACGACAAAATGGTCCAATGCTCTCGCTTCCTGTATCACTGCGGAAAACAGTGGAAATCGAGACTTCGCCGTATGATTCTCCGGGACGAAATTCATCCTGAGCCCGAGACAACGACGCGTGATTTCAGCCTCTGGCTGTTCGACAAAGACCACCCTCTGTATGGGGCGAATCAGTCCATTGCACAGTTTACGGTTGAGAATCCGAAGGCCACAGTCCACCTTCATCTTGGGCAGTCTTATGCGCCTCCCCACGTCGAATCCGTATACATTTTCATATTGGGACTATTAGTCAGCTGGTACGGGCGGGGGACCCTATCGTCGGTGGTCACCTCTCCTGGCAATCTGCACCTGATATTCAGAGAGGGATGGGTAGATAAAATACTACCTGGGATGGCATGGCTTGCCCAAACACCCAACTACCGGCTCTTTCCACACCACGCTAGCTTTGAACCGCTGGAACTACGTGCTGCTTTGTCGGCTCCAGCATCTCTTCTCTCGGGAAGTCTTCCTCCCGTTGTTGGCGACGTTGATACCTGGATGGCATTCTATAAGAGTTATTACGACGAGGGATTGTGAAGGAACTGACAAAGATGAGTATCGCGCTTGAACATTTAGCTGTATAAGCAAGCTGGAAGGGCTAAAATCTGGCTGCTTTTCACGATTCTCGAGGAGGACTGGCAGGAAGTAAATTGTACAATCCATTAGCCAAGTCAAATCGCGCGACTTTCGTCAAACCTGTCACTTGGTTTTCTTGACATGTAAACACCTGAGTGCGCGTCGAATATCGAGCCTGATAATGATTACACGTACCTTACACACCATGAATCCAGCTAAAACCCTCAGTTTCAGGGTTTGGTCTTGAGGTTGGGTTCATGAGAGTCGAAAGAGTGCTATCATCATACGCCTGTACTTCAATCTCAGTCTTATCTTTCCGGCAGCCCAGCATACAAATGGCCCATAGTCGGTTCCTCCACCTCTTCACTACTAAAGCAGCAGTGGCCCACCTTTTCCGTGCTTCCTTCAATAGTCACACCCCACTTCAACCGTCTCCCAGACATTTCCTCTCCCATGTTGCCATCGCTGCCCGCATACTTCATGTGACACGCAGCACTTATGACTGCGCTAATCGTGCCACCAAGAGGCATTCTGGTAGGATACGTACAAGACCAGGCCACAATGAGACAAGTGGCGACAAGCACACAGCCCCACGTAATACTCGCGATGATTGCTTGGTCTGAGTATCCCACGCCGGTTAAGACACCATTCGGGCCCTTCGTCAGATCTTGGTAGAGGCCTCGAGTGTCATCTATGTTGTTGAGTATGCCGTCTCCGTACACGGCAATGCGGACCAAGAACAGAGCCTGCGAAATGAACCAATGAAGGAGAACGCTGGCGAGAAGAAGTGGTACGCTAAATGTGTAAGGGAGCTGGAGGAAGTAAGTTGAGCGTTGCCCAGCAGATGGTATGGTAACGCGAAGAGGTGCGCGCTTGATCGCGTATCTCGACCACTCGCGATTGGCGAGCATAGCTGTAAAGATTGCGTTGTAAGTCAGATAAAGGAAGGAAACCGTGACTTGTGGAAAATTGGCGAGTAATACATGGGGAAGAATGGACGTAGCGGCGTACGGCAGATGAATGTATATGATAGAATCTGCGACTGGATTAGCGCGTGATTCAAACAGGCTCCGGGGAGGAGGGATGGTGGTGCTCGACTCACTGGTGTCGGCTGTGCCGAAGTTGTTGTGCGCGAGTCCGCCCTTGAAGTGGGAAACAATCAGGAGGGTGGCTGCGGTGGCGATTGCACCGAAATACCTGGTAATGATCAATTGAAATTCCGAGAGATAGAGAGGAGATCTTACAGGAAGTAAGATATCCACCAGCGCCTCTTACTACAGGCATAATACCAAGGTTCTCTACGTCTTGGCTGAAATCGTTGGCTAGAGTCTGCTTTAGGTCCTTGCCACAGCTGGTCGACAGTTCTTTTCGACATGAGACAGATGTTTTCCGTCGTTTGATCCGGTATTTGTAGAAAAGATTTAATGGCGTCTCCGACGGTGACGACTGTGTCATAATTCATGTGCCACAAAATGATGAACATCAATCCGAATTTAACGATGTTGCATGCGATAACGATAAATAAGATAGTCTGGCTCATCTGAACTTGGCATTTAGGGGGAACCTTTTGGCTCAAGCAGTCTGAAACTCTTAGCCAATGCCAATGTGCGGAGGAAGCCTTGCGGGCCCATGAGGACGTCAATTGCAAACTTACAAGCAAACTCGGCATGATGTAAACCAGTGATGCTACTCTCTCTGTCTATAGGCAACCAAGGAGATAGAGATTTCGTGGCATTGATATTGTCTTCGAGTTGCTCCGATTGAACTGGAACGGCGAAGCCATTGCCGCTAGTAATGAAAGACGATGAATACCTTGAAACGCATTCATCGCTGGTTATATTCTCGAACTGCGTTGGATCCAAGTACTTGCCATCCAGCAGCGATTCCTGTATTCTGGTGACGTAATTGTTCCAAGTTGAGTTGAGGACTGGGTAGGTTGCGTTGGATTCATTCGTTGGGGGATAATCCAGGCTGGCATCATATGACCAGCTCTGTTTGTCGGTAAAGAATGCAGGGTGCACTTGTAGAAAATAGACCTCGTTTGCCGCAATCGTCTCAAAAACGACAGAATTGTATCTGCATTCGATTCAGCCCCATGGATACTTTCTTGTCTTTGGATGCAAGCTCACAAGAAATGTAGAGGTATACTGCTCATAGCCAGTAGAACCCAAATTATCACCCGGCTCTTACTGATTGACGAGAGATTCCGGAGACTTGGTAGTCCAATATCCAGCCATTTCTTGCGAGCATGAGCGATATCAATCTCCCTTCGTGTTGGTGCCACCAGGCGTTGCATGCAGTAATTTGATGCGCCCAGCAGAAGACTACTCAGCAAGTTGATGAGTAAATGCGTAACCATCGTCCAACGGCCTGCGGTAGTACAGTTCCCAGTATAAGCGGTCGCTATCCCATCTTGAGGATTCCACCTGGTAGCAGCAACGACCGCCAATATTGAATTCAACAGAAGCACAAAGCCCGCAAGCGCAAGAGCGAGGACTACACCACCACGCCATCCCGAGAATCGGCTCCCCAACCGCGGAGTGCGCCAAAATGAAGCCCTTGCCGGTAGGTATGGGGTATCGTCATTCCTATAGCTTTTGGAAAGGGGCTCATTTTCGAGGCTTCGGAGTTCGAAAACAGTCGAGCTGGATGTCGTCCCTATGCCAAGCGCATTAGCCTCAAACGAGCTTAGCTCATCAACGATGCCAGACATACTCATAGTGGACAATAGAAGAGTCCACACCTTGCGCGCAACAATCGCTCTGCACAAGACGTTTTCGCTTCCTCCGGGTTTTTTTGTACGCAAGACTTCAGGACCTTACCTAGGCGCCTCGATTTTTATGAGACGAAGGGGGGCGTGGCAATGCAAATGGGGGCCAAAACTCTACAGCCTCGACCTCGCCGTCAAGCTGCATGGGGCGTAATTGGGGTTAAATTTATCTGCCACTGTGTAACACAGAATGCGAAAGTCCACATCCAACGGATCAGCCTCAATAAAGTGCTGTCCTGATCTAAGTATACCTTAAAACAAAAACCACTGAGCGATTCACAGCGATTGTTGATGAATCTCCAGGCTTCCAACATCAATCCTATCATATCGCAGCGATGTGACAAGGCCCAAACCTCCAAGTCTTTCCCCTATGTTCTGATAGAACAGGACGTCGTAGGCTAACAATAACTGGTAAGACCCTAGGTAGGCCGCGCACCGATGAGTGCCTGTCAACACAAGGAAGGGCTCCGATCTAATCTGGTCCGGGCGTAAAGCGCTTCTACATCCGAGAAAGGAAATCTACTTCGTCTCATCGTACACGCTGTTCTGCATTCCACCCATGTTCTACACACGAAGAAAGCGTTACCTCGTGACATCTACTCGAACCTTCGTTCAGCACCTATCATATCGTTACATCTAAACACGTTACATACACCGCTATGCTTCCAATACTCAATCCACAGCCAGCCAATCCTTGGCTTATCCTCACGAAAATAATCCACTCCCAACCACCACAGCACCACAAAACCACGCGGGCCACCACGCAAGCCAGACAACGACCTGTGTCCATAAGCCCCAAACATGCCATCCTTCTGCCGCTTTCACTAGGATGTCCGTGATGTCGACTTTCCACACTAGTGCCGCGATCTTCATCAACACTAGTGGGTTCAGAGCTGCTATGAGAGTAGCCTGAGCCACACTGATGGCCGTCCTGTTTTTCTTGAGAAAGCTTGGTGGCGGCGATGTAGGCGAGGATGCAGGTGGTGCGTGAATAGCGCGGGTGAATGAGAGTGGGGAGGCAGCGATACCGATCAGGAAGGAAAGACTGAAGTTGAGGGTTGCGAGGGCCGAGAGAAACATGCCCAAGAGGAGGAGCGAGAAGCACTGTACCAGTGTAGTCTCCTGCTCCGTGGGTTGTTTCACGGAGCTGAGGGCGAACGCTGTAGCCAGGGGCAGGATAGTCGTGATTGCGGTTGTAGCGTTGAAAGCTAGGTTGAGGTACGATTGGGAGGTGTTGTTGAAGATGTAGAGAGGAAGGAGGCCGATGAAGTGTGATGAGAGAACAAAGCCCAAGGGAAGGAACAAGGACCGTTCTGTTATTTCAAGAGCGGCTGTTGGTATGATTGCTTTTGCGCCATCTTTCTCCACTACAGTCACAGCCGCATTCTTGTCCTTATGATCGGTTGAGGCAGGATTAGGAATAGTAGCTGATCGTCCAGAGGCGACCCAAAGGGCGATTGCAGTGATGCTGAAGTTGACGGCGATGACCATTGCGCTGGGGAGATACGTCCCAATACTGACAAACCGGTTGGCTTGCATCAAGAGGTAGAAGAAGAAGCTTTGATGCAGGTGCTCAAGCAAGTTGTTCAAGCTCCTGAACAAGCTCTCAACTGTTCGTCCCAGGGACATCTCATCATGCCACCCGTCGCCAACAGTCTGCAGCGTAATAGCATCTACGTGGTACGGAATGAAGCTGCTGTGTGGGCCAGTAGCATGACCAAGACCTTGGCTCATCATGCCTCGGACGACGGTTTGTAAGCGGTCCTGGTACTTGTCGTCGTGTTTCCACATCCTCTGCAGGGTGCAGCCGATGCCCATCTGTCCGTTCGCGATTGAGACAGCGGTATTGAAAAGATCGAGGTTGGGGAGCTGGCCGTTCACGCCGTCGTAGACAATGTGCAATTTGTCATAGCGGTGACCCCATGGTCCTGCAGGATAGTCGACAGCTATTGCTCCCTGCAATGCTCCACTCTTGATGGACAGAGGTTCGACGGCATCCGAAGAATGCGAGTCGTGATATGCGTCCACCCAAGCTTGCGGGCCAGAAGTGCTGTCACCAGAGACCAGGAAGATGATGTCCTTACTCCATAAACTCCATCTCTTGAAGTAGCGGGCAAGCGTAAGCACAAGAGCTACGCCAGAAGTATTGATCTCGTTGTCCATGTTCCTCCAAGCCCCTATCAGAACGACAGCTTCCGTGGCGTCTGCGCGTGGCCCTTGAAGTATGGCGTAGACATTCTGGTTCGAGATGTTGCGCCCTGAGGCGTGGTATTTGTATCTCTGGGTCGCGACTTTTAGGTTCTGGCTGCGGAAGACGTCACCGAGTCTTCGCGTTCTCCTATGAGACCATTAGCCTAGTTCGAGCCTTTCGCAGATCGTATGTCCCACTCTTCGATAGACTTGTCCGCCAGTCCATGCACCTCTTGCCTATACGCCCTGAAGATGTTGTGCTCGCTTCCGGTGAAGTATGTGTGCACTTGCCCGGGTAGGAGGGCGTTCTCAGACACGTATGTTCCTCGCGAATATTCTTGTAGCGGAAGGACGAGCAGCCATGCTATGCCGCCGAGGATGCAGAGGAGGGAGAGATACGGCGGCAGCTTCAGTATGCGGGGGTCTTTGCGAAGCGCCAATACAGAATCTGCTGCTCGTTAGTGAGACTTCCCTATGTAAATAGAAAGATCATACGACTCACTGAGCAGCGCCATCTTGCCCCTCCCTTCACGCGTCGTGGTGGTGTTGCGGCTCTGCAGCGTCGTCCCTGACTAGCTGCAGCCAATCCGATCCTCCGACTTCCGACCCCAGATTTTGCGAACATCACTTCCGCGCCGACGCGCGCCTCGAAGCCACATCGCCTTCACACGACTTCTTCGCCATGCCGTCGTTTCCACAATTCAACCCCCTACGGTTGCGGAGTTATGTCTTGCGATTACCGTTATGCACGCGTCTGCTGCTTGTTGCGATCGTCGCGCTGTGGGCGGCGGCGATACCGTTCCAATGGTTGAGGCCATGGGCTGCGCTGGAGCCGGACAAGACGGGGTTGACAAGCAGTACGTACATTTCTTTGTGTCATGCATGGATGAGAAATCTCGGAAGAGAGTATCTAGACATATCCAGCAGGTTGTGGTGCTGGTTCGTGGTAGCGACAAGAACTCAGGACGGAAGCCCGGAGAGCTTGGGGAAGCTTCGACAGCTGGGATGCAATTCATTCTAGGATCTTACTGGCTTTTCCAAGATTGCGACCTAATTTAGTATACAAGAGCTTATCGCTAACAATGCCATCCTTAGTGTACCGCCTGAATACCTTCCCTCTCATGCACGTCGATGTGATCCACATGATCTTCAACGTCCTGGCCCTAGCACCTCTACTTGAGCGATTCGAATCAGAATTTGGGACACTTGTTACACTGGCGCTATTCACTGGGCGTAAGAGCTGTCCGAGTCACAACAGGAAAGTTAGGAGCTGACAAATGGGCAGCGTTTGGACTCTTACCAGGAGGCTTATACGTGCTGTTAGAGAAGTTCGTAATCCGAGCCAACACCACAGTAATGGGTGCAAGGTGCATATTGTCCAGCTGTCCTTCAAACCATCCCTGACTGACTTGTTCACCAGTATTTGGGTCTTCCTCCTCCTCTCCTCCGAGGCAATCAAAACACACAAAACGAATCCGAACTTCTCAGTCGGTCCTTATAAGATTCCCACCTGGACAACACCCCTCATACTCATGGTCGTAGTCTCCTTCCTCGTCCACAACGTCTCGTTCATCGGACACCTCTGCGGCGCTGGCGTCGGCTTTCTCTGGGGACTGGGATATATCAAATTCTTAGTCCCGCATGAGAAGATCTTGCGATGGTTGGAGACTAAGCTCAACTTGCTTGGGAGGCTGCCGCATTATGTGTCTGTGGATCAGAAGACGTATGGACGGTATGGAGTGCTGCCCACGGCGGTGGGATTGGGTGGTGTGCCAAGGAGTCCGGACCCAAATCACGGACAACGACTGGGGCCATAGCAAGGCTCGCTATACTGACTAGGATGTTGTTTGATTACCGCGTGTGCTGCTACTGGATTGGCGTTCTGGCGTAGCCTCAAGAGTTGGATATGCGAAACGTCCTCTGAGGGGCGGTTCTAGCGTGTATTTCTAGCAGTGCAGAGCTTGTTATTCTGTATAAGCGTAACAATTGCTAATTATAAGTGCTCCAAATCTCATTCCGTTCGTGCGGAAATTCACTCCATGATTTGTGGCTTGTGTATGTGGCTCAAGTTGCCTATTTAGGCATGTTAGCAATAACCGTGGATTACCTAGGGCAATCGCGCCCTAAAACCCTGCTCAGGCGCCAATCGTTAATTGGTGGAAGAAGCGAGCACCAAGCACCTCGCAACTCACGACTTCGCGACCACTCCCCAAGCTCTTCCTACCTCATTCCGAATCTAAAGTATCTTCAGGCGATTACTGTTGGGTTCTGGATGCATTTTCAGCAGTATAGAGCTTATCAATCTATATAAGCGCAACGTGTCGAAAAGTTCGTACCCTCATCCCGCCCATGCGGAACAGTGTCTGTGGCTTAATCTGCCTAGTTAGGCAAGTTTGCAGTAAGTGTCGATTTCCCCCGCAATCGCGCACCAAGATCCCTACTGAGAACCCCATTGCTGATTGGTGGAAGAAGCGAACGCTCAGAACCTCAGGACGTTGCGAACTCATTTTTGTTCCTCCTTCGTGGTCTAGAGCATCTTTAGGGTACTCTTAACGGATGTTAGATGTGTTTCTGATATAGTAAAACTTATGATTATGTATAGGTACACAACAATTCTCTCCATAAAGTCTATCTGAACTTTCTTAGGTACTAAAAGTATGTGGCGCAGGTGTGGCTTGAGCAGCCTATCTTAACAGGTTCGTGAGAATCATTGATTACCCAGGGCAACCGCGCTCTGTGGAGGAAGGGGCAGGCACGTCAACTGCAGAACCCGAACAGGCTTACTTGGGACGTGAACCTCCGGAGAAACTTTCCGAGTTCCGGCGACGGGAACTCCTTGATATAATTGTGTTCTTTTCGCACCTTTCAGCTTCCTGCCTCCTCCTCGTCCTCCTCCTTAGTCAAGGGCATGTTCGTGGTACCCACGGCGAACGTCGTTCTCGATCCACACGAGCGCACTATCACGACTTGAGCCACCCACAGTCAGTCCTCTATGACCGGTTTGCTGTCCGGTCCTACAATGTGTTTAGAACGGCCACATGTACGGACAATATATGCCGTGGAAGCGCTCCGAGATCTGGGTGTGGAACGCAGCTTGCAGCGTCTTGAGCGGATCGATACTCCTTCAGTCTCGGGTGGCCTTCTCATAGGTATTCCACAGCCGGCTTTCCTCCGCCGTCGCGTCCCTCTGCGTTAGCAATTCACGGAGCAAGTTTTCGGCAAATTCATCGCCAGCTTCAACTATGACATCCCATGCCAAGTCAGGATATTCGGAGTTATGCCAGATATAATCATCTACAACATATTGTCGCGCAGGTGAGCCTACAGGCGTCCCTTGATATATGATCGAAACTGCAGCTGCAGTAGGTAGAGTATGAGAAGATCTACCCAAAGAAGCCATAACATGCATAACAGCGTTTTAGAACTGAAGGCCGAGAAGTTGCTCCCCTAGAACATAAGCTCGAGCGAGGGGGGCCCATAACCAAGCATCGTCCGTGTCCTCACCCTCGGGAGTACTTGGATCGAGTGCTTGTTCGGTTCCAGGCTCGGGTTCGGCATCGGACCCATCGGGAGGTGCATCTTCCTCGTACGCTTCGCGGTCGAAGTCCACAACATCGATGATCCGGTGTAGATCCACTGTTGGTAGATCTCGAATATACGCGGCTTCTCAAACAACAACTTCACTGTGTCGGGTTCCTTGATCCAAGGGGGTAGAGTAGCGGTCCGAAAGTACTCTGAAGTGTCGATCAACGGGTGGTGGTGCACGTGGTACGTCTCGACCTCGATGCCAGGGTCTTCCAATGGACCAGTGGACACTTTGATAGTAATAATACCGCCTTTGACTCTAACTTAGTTAGCGTTGATGGAAGCTCGTGCCGCTCAGGACTTGCCTTGGAATGACGACGGCGTTCGGTCCGCCGTTCAACACGCGAGCGCGCTTTGCTGAAGGTGATTCGCCGCTGACATAGCCCTGAGACGGGATCTGGATCTTCAAAGAAACGATTGCTAATATTGTCGATTGTAAGTCGAGCTACCTAAAGGTTGTTCACAGCGCGTGGGATCTCATGCTTGGTTTGCTCTACTGTACACCACTCGTCTTACGAGGTGCTTCGTGATCGCTTGTCCCACCAATCACAGGCTAAGAACCTCAACCATCTTCCATACAACTGCAGTTTTCTTCTACACCTCCTCCCAAGCCCGATCTAGCGATAACGAGATGTCAGGAATAGGGGGATACGATATTATCGTTAGGACAAGTCATTGTAATCGCAATTATTTGGTCTGGCGGTTGCTGATTCGACGTGGTTGCAAGATCAATTCTGTATCATGATTATACGGCAATTGATATGCAAGAGTACTTAATGACTAGGACGACACTCTAATCATCTGAGACCAACCTTTTTTTAAGTTTCAAGAGAAATGCAACGAACTTGCACCGGTCCCAAGTAACTAGTCATCAGACAAACGGCCAGTGCGGTACGGAAAACTTACCCAGCAAGTCAACCGTGAACTACCGCCGCGCACGTACAACTAACAGCCACCGAGCGAGGAAAAACACCACCAAAAAATGTGCTGGAGAAAGAGGCTGAGGACAGACTGTAGACAGCATTTGTACCTTGTACTGTATTATACCTAATGTAATTCATAAGTCTATTGAGTGGGGTATCTATCCAAAAAATGCTAATCAAACTTTTCCCTCCCTATTCACCTTCTTCAAGTACTCTCTCAGCAACACCTCCGTACTATCCGGCGCCTTCCGCTCCTGCGAATCATTCCAATGTCTATAAAACTCGAGCACGACTTCAACAGCAATCAGCGCAATAATCGCCCATTCGAGCCGCAACCCGTGCTTCTCGCTGAGCGACTCACGCAGCACGCTCGCGATCTCCTGCGCGAATCCGATTTTCTCGTTAAGCGCTTTGATGCGGACGCCGACGTCGAGGGCGCGGCCGACTTGGTCGTAGTACTCGCCGAGGCCGAGTTCGTGGCGCGCGTCCCAGAAGATGTCGGGCAGGGAGTCGGTGAGCTCGGAGTAGAGGTTGAGTTGGGCGCGGATGCTGAGGAGCTCGCCGGTTTTGCGGAGGATGAAGGATCGTGTGAAGGGAAGGTTTTTGCGGCCGAGAGATCGCGTGTCGCCTTTGGCTAGCATGGCGGGGATGAGGCGCGTTGAATGCTGGTAGTTGCTCAGCATGCTCTCTAGCACGGCAAGTTTGGTCGATCTGGCGAGACCTGAGGAGAAGGCGATCTTCGCAAGGACTGTGTCCACTTCATGGCGTTGATCTGTGTCCTCAGAGCGTGTTTCGCCCTGCCCCTTGATTGCAGATTCACTGCTCGCATCCTGGCTGTCGGTCTCTGCTTTTGTCCCCAACACAATTGTGTCTCCTACAATCTCGCTGCTCTCCTTGCTGGGATCTTCCACGTATTCTAAGTCTTCCGTCTCGAGCATGTCCAGATGAGACCCGTCCGCTGCCTTCTGCAAGACCCTGTTGACCAGGTGCAAGGCATCTCTTTCGCGTACGTTCCATGTCACAACCGTCCCCGATGGGAAGATGAAGATATCGCCAGGCTGGCTATCCTTGGCTTCCAAAGGTCGCTCACTTGTCTGGACGTGAATGACCTGCGGGTACAGGCCAGTCTGGAAAGGATCGAGTTCGTAGCCTTGAGCCTTGACGAGTCGGGCAGCGGTGGAGATGTTGTACGTCTCGGCAGCACAGTACGCGGTGACTGTCTTGGTCGCAGCCTCTGGGTCGATGAAGCGCTTGCTTCCTTTCCCCTTGACGAAGCCTCTTGATCGCTGGGCCTCCACAGCTACCCTTCTGAGCGAGGAAGTCTTGCCAGCATTCTTCCTTGGCCCCTTTCTCTCCGTCTTCTGATCTTCCTTCGGCGATGGTACAGCCTCCGGTTCCAGCTTGGATGGCTCCTGCCGTTGGGTGAAGTCCACCTTTTTGCGCGTGCCCAGGGTTGAGGAAAAGGTTCGCGCCGATAAAATCTGGGTTGGCGCTCGGAAGCTCAAAGCAGAGGTTGAAGCTGTCGCAATGCGCAATGGAGGAGCAAAGCTCCTAGACAAGCGTATCACAGCATTGGGTCGAAGAAACGTCATCACCGAACGGGCAGGCGTCTGAGCATCGTGCTCGCAAAAGAGTGTGTTGAAGGTTGCACGGCCATACCCCTGCGAAGCTCTGCTCTTCTGTGCATGACCCATGCGCTCTCCCGAGGGCTTGGCGACGACATCATTGGGCTTCGGATCGCCAAAGCAGCACCACCAAGCTCCCACATCTACACCCTTCGGAGCTTCGCCGGCGCCTACCACACACGCCGCAGCTCATGCATCCAGCATGGCTGCGGAAAACGACGACGTGGAGCCGAACGCCACGGCCCGCGAAGAGCGGCGACGCGACCAACCTGCCAGCAATGGCAAGGAAGCTGCCGCGCCAGACTCGGAGGAGGAAGAGGACGACGAGGACGACGCAGACGAGGAGCCGAAGCTCAAGTACTCGCGTCTGACGAGCAGTCTTGGGCCGGTGTATCGCAATGGCGACTCCACGAGCACCTTCATGGTCGCGGGAGACAAAATGGTACGGCGCATCATCACAGGCTCCAGGAGCTGTACTTGAGGAGTGTATATGCTAAGTCTTAGGTAGATCATGGGCACACATAATGGCAACATCGTGAGTCTGCTCTTATATCTCCAGTCTCGATGATTTACGTTGCTGAACTTGGTAGCACGTCCTAACGATACCGTCATTTCAACCGCTTCGCAACTACAACGCGCATCCATCTGCCTCAGTGACCTCCTTGTCGATATCGCCGTTCCCTCCTCCGCTACCAACCTTGCCCACGGGCTCACCTAGCCGGTCTCTTGAGGCAGTAGAAACGCCTACGAAGCCGGCACCAACACCACAGACCCAGGGTGCTTCCCCTCGCACGCCTCGCCAGCAGCCGCCCGTGCCCGCGATACCTTCGAACCAGATATACATCGCATCCTCGTCCATAGACGGCCATGTCTGTGTCTCTTCTCTGGTGGATCCCAAGGATGTCATGCTGCGGAACTTTGCGCGCCCTGTTCAGGCTGTCGCATTGTCGCCGGACTACAAGACGGATAGGCAGTATCTCTCTGGAGGCATGGCTGGAGAGCTTATACTCACCGTAGGAGGAGAAACAGGTCGGCGATCGAACGCAAACACAAGCCAGGCTGCACAGACTGCCCAAGGATGGCTGGGCGCGATTGGACTGGGAGGGAGCTCTGGCAAGGACACAATACTGCACTCTGGCGAAGGGATTATCAGTACCATCCAGTGGTCGCTCTCTGGAAAATATGTTGCATGGGTCAATGAGCATGGCATTCGCATTATGCGCACCAACCTGCATCTCGACAGCGCTGACTCGGATTCTGCGTGGAAAAGAATAGGCTTCATCCCAAAGCCGAATAGACGAGCTTGGCAAGACATGGCAGCAGTCTGGAGAGCGAGGACAGAGTGGGCTGAAGACAAATGGCTCGAAGCGGATGACGATACCACCACGAGCGTGAATGGTAGCCACGCTACCGAGAAGAACGACGCTACTCTACCGCACATGAGGTCTGACAAGCCCCGGAGCGCGAAGAAGAAGAAAAAGGTCGAGAAGCTTGTCATCGGGTGGGGAGACGCAGCGTGGATCGTGCATGTTAACCCAGGTGGCACCGGGACCGGCAAAGACGTCGGTGAGAGGTCGGTCGGCAGTGCCGAGATTATTCATTTGTATGGCCTCGAATTGCATGCTCAAATGTGCTTCACTAACATCTTCTAGCCTTCACTTCGATGATTGTATTGTTTCTGGCATATCGCTCTATACCCCTTCCTTACTTCTTGTACTTGCATATCGGACACGCGATGATAACGATAATCCCATCACTGAGACCGACACGACACCACGGCGAGGGATGCACAGGCGGACCAATGGTCTCCAGCCGGAGCTCAAGCTTATAGATGCTGCGACGTCGGATGAAGTCGAAGTAGACTCATTAACTGTCAGCAGATTTGAAAGTCTCTCCGCATCCGACTACCACCTTAGTACGCTTTACGTACCGCACCCAAGCACGTTGACTCCCGCTCAGCGAAGTGCTCTCGAAGCAATTGGTGGAGGAATTTGGGATGCCGGTATGAGCGCAGCGCGTATTTTCAGCTCTGGCGCGAGTATCGTAAGCATGCCTGGTAGTGGAGATTTCAAAAGGCAGCCTTCTGTCTCTTCGGCAAGTGCTGGCAATATCCCTGGAGCTATTCCTGGGAGACGACATATTCAAGTCAACCAGAATGTGGCCAACCCTGGCCTCAAGGTGTTCATTCAGAGTCCGTACGATTGCGTATTGGCGATGAAGCGCGATCTAACGGATCATTTCAACTGGGAGCTCGAACATGAGAACTACAAAGATGCTTGGGAGCTCATCGACGACCACCCTGAAATAGTCGCAAGTGCGAACACGATAGCACCAGAGGCTTCGCCAGCAAGCACTCCGACGAAGAAGCAGGGCAGCCTGCAGGAGTTCTTTGCAGACGATAGCGCATCGCAAACTACCATATCTGCTAATCGAACCAACCACAACTCGGCCGTTGAGAAAGAGAAGCGTCACATTGGAGATCTCTGGGTGCAACAACTTGTCACCGCAGGCAATTGGAAGGAAGCAGGGAAAACCGCAGGGCGAGTTTTGGGTACATCATCACGCTGGGAACATTGGGTGTGGAAGTTTGCACAGGCAAACCGTTTCAATGAGATCGCGCCATACGTACCCAAGAAGCCCTTGCAACCGCCACTGCCATCTCTGGTCTACGAGGTGATCTTAGGTCACTATATCATTCACGACCGAATACGCTTCAAGCATCTGCTTGAGGACTGGGACACTGATCTCTTCGATACTGGAAGTGTCATTGAAGCCATCAAGAGCAAGCTTTCGGCTGGCGATGTCACAGAAGAATCCGTTGAGGGTGATGAGCAAGGACGCGACTGGCGAATACTCCAAGACGCGCTCGCAAAGCTATACCTTGCCGGGAACCATCAACGCGAAGCATTGAGGTGCTACATCCGGCTTCAGAATGCCGACGCTGCCATGGCACTCATCAGAGACTTTCACTTGGTCGAAGCGGTCCGAGACGATATTCCTGGCTTCGTCTTAATGCGAGTATCGAGGGAGCAAATGGAGTCAGCTCCACTGTCTGAAATTGAGGAGGCATCATCCGAGGCAATCACTGTTCTTGTCGATGAGTCGTGTCGCGGCATTATCCCAGCAGATGAGATTGTCGAACAACTGCAAGCCAAGGGACCGTCGTTTCAACCCTTCCTCTTCTTCTACCTGAGATCACTATGGCAACCCGAGACCCACGAGCGCAAGGAGAAAACGCCCAAAGAACGCGTCGCAGCAGATCGCCTGGCAGCAGACGGAAAGATCGTGTCGGAGGAGTTCGCAGATATGATGGTCGAGCTATTCGCAGAATATGACAGGAGTCTTCTCATGAAGTACCTCCGCGAATCGCAAAGCTACGATCTTGGAAAAGCAACCTCAATATGCGAAGGGAGGGACTTCATCCCGGAGCTTGTGTAAGCACTCCCCCACCTTTTCAGGCATCAACATACTAACTTTGATCAGCCACATCCTCTCCAAAACGGGCCAGACCAAACGCGCCCTCTACCTCATCATCGAAAACCTCGGCGATGTCTCCTTCGCCATCTCCTTCGCCAAAGAACAGGACGACCCGGACCTCTGGAAAGACCTCCTCGAGTACTCCATGGACAAACCTAAATTCATTCGTGGCCTCCTTGAAGAAGTAGGCACGGCGATCAACCCGATCGAGCTCGTTCAGAAAATTCCGGAAGGATTAGAGATCGAGGGCTTGAGAGACGGCATTGGGAGAATGATCAGAGAATACGAGATCCAGTTCTCGATCTCGGATGGCGTGGCAAAGGTGCTGAGGGGCGAGGTCGCGGCGGGTATGGATATGCTGCGCGCGGGGCGGAAAAGAGGTGTTAAATTCGAAGTCATACCTTGTGACGACGAGGACGAGGCGCTATCTACTAAGATGAAGCCTGAGCCCAAAGGAAAGGAAATCGATATCCGACCCAAAGGCGTCGAACCTGCCACCGCAGCGAAAGTCAACGATGCGTCGACATACGCTACTTCCACAACGCCAAACATGCAAATCGACCCCCCACCCGCAGAAGAAAACGAGGTTGACGCGGAAGCCCCGCCGGGCCATTGCACAGGCTGTCGTCGCCCGTTCACGCTCCCCACCGAAGCAGAATCCCAACAACCCACCACCGGCGGCCCCGTACCACTGAGCCGCGACACGCTCGTCGGGTTCGCGTGCGGCCACGTTTTCCATCTCTCATGCCTGCTGCCTAAAACGAGTGCGTCGGCGAGCGTGGCGGCTACGCTGCAAGCGCGGTTGGCGAGGGATGCGGAGGAAGGAGGCGGGTATTGGGGGAGGAGTGTTGGGGCGAAGGTCGCGCATGCGCATGTTATTAGGAGTGCGGTTGGGATGGGGTGTGTGGTTTGTAGGGAGAGGGCGGCGCAGGTTGATACGGATCAGCTGTGAGCGGAGGAAGGGGGAACCGTTGGGTGCGGTGTGTATAAGGGTAGGGGTGGAAGTGTATTGGATAGCTATTTGTGGGAAGGGAGAATATCTTTGGTGCATGTGTTATTAGAAATACAGTCAAGAGAACTTTGGGGGAGCGTGTAGATTTAGCATTTTTGTTGGGCGTTGCGATTTGCATTTGGACATGCATGGCGAGGCTAGGTGGTATATCTAGTTTTGACAAGTTTTGCTGCATGTTAGCTGCTGCGTGTATTTTGGTATTTTGATATTGGGTTTGGGATAATGCATGCTGTGACCGTCTTCCATTTTGATCTTCGGGACCAGGCGCAGTAGCCTCTTTGGGGTATATAAACCCTCTTCTTCTCGCCCTTCCAAGTTCTTTCTTCCGTACACTATACTGTGCAGATCTTATTACAACAGAGCACAGATTACTCGAATGTAAGTCTCTACTGGGGATTGAATATTCATTTATGACGACATATTTGCAAGGCTCGGCTTACATCAAGAAACCTTACGTCGTAGTACCTATCGAGTCTTGACCTCCTACCCTTTTTGAATTGCTTTCTTCTCCGCACTACACTACGTATAGGGAGATTCTTCTAGAATTGAGAAGGTTTATGTTCCATGCGCTCCCCTCTGTGACCAAAAGCTCCTCTAGCTCCTAACCATGCGGATTTAATTGAAGTATTAGAAACAGCAAGATCAGCATTTGATAATAGTATATTTTTGGGTATCAACGTCTTTATAATATGGTTGTGTGGGTCTTGATTAAAACGTAGTAGAAACCGCGTTCATGCATATCTCTGCTAAAGATCAAAACCTTAACAATCTTAACTCCATAGAAGCTCGATCAAAGTATTAGAAACAGTAGGACTATCGGGCAATGATAGTCTGTCTTTTGGGTGTTTGGTTCTGTGTACTACATCTACAGTACGTTCTCCAAAAAAGGTAAGGTATCCGAAGCATGCGCTCTTATACTAGGAATTGAAATCTATACCCCGACTATCGCATGCGTGATCTAACCCAGCTTACGTCAAGAAATCTTCCGTCGAAGCGTATGACAAGTCTGGGGTATATGAACTCTTCTACCTTCGGGGTTCTTACTTCTCTACACTATAGCTCTATATTTCTTATAAAAAGTTGCCGAAAGCTTTCTCATGTACTTGGATTGAAACCTTGACGAAGACGGCCTTATGTTACTTCTGATTCTTAGCTCACTGCAAGGAATCTTAAATCGCAGTGCCAGGCGAATCTAGGTATATAATCTCCTTACTTCCCCCTTCATAAGTTCGCTTCTTTACGACAGTACAATTCTGTAACAGTAAATTAAAAGACGTACCGTAAAGTGTACATGTATATCTCTACTTAGGAGTCAAAACATCATTTCATAGTACCTTATGTGTAATTCAATTTAGTTCACTTCATGAAATCTTATATCGCGAGGCGTAGGGAATGTGGAATATATAAACCCCTCCGGACTCTAGGGGCTTTTAATTCTGTACACTACGACTACGGTGTATTCTTTCAAAACGGACAAATAAGAAGAATTATGCACTACTAGAAGATCACAACGTCAGTGGATATGTAAGGCTCAAATCAGACACTCCTGACTAGTGAGTCGGCTCATAGACATATATATCGCTCTGGCTTCTAGGTATCTACTCCTATACACCAAGACTATAGTACATGCTTCTAAAACTGACAGGGAAGGACATCTATGTACTATCCTGCTAATAAGACTAAAATTCATGCCCTGCCCGCGTCATGAAAGGCTTGAACTGAATACTTCTCTACTAGACATTAAAATCCTAATTCTCTCTCACTTGATGCTAGACTCGACTTTAGTACTTAAAAACCGACACATGAAGATAATGGCTGTAGTATATTATATAAAAGGAGTACACTCTGGACTTATGCCGCTGATACCTTCTTATTAAAGATGGAGTTGTGGGGAAAGCGGCGGGGGGTATATAAACCCTCCTCCGTTATCCTCTTCCTTTCCTTTTCTTCTTATACTTCAGCTTAAGAATTCTTCTTAAAACCTAGCCTATAAAATACAAATGCACTTCTCCAATGTGGATTAAAATCCGGCTTTCTTTGGTCTGATGGTAGGCTCGAATTGGAGAAGTACAAAGAAGGTATATTCTGGATCCATCTCGCTGATATCTTCTTGTTGAAGATGGAGTGGTAGATAGCAGGGAAGGGGTGCATAAAACTCTTCCATTTTTCTGGGTACCTGTCTCTCTATACTACAGTAGAGCCCGTAGGTCTTGATTAAAACATATAACGTTGAGGTCGCATGTGCTCCTCTCTGTAACTAAAATCTCAACCTCGAAGATTATATGCGAGGCGTGATTCAACTCGATCAAATACTTAGAATCAACAATACTAAGATCTGATAATAGAGGCTCATTTTATCTACTTTGGTACTAATATGTATGCTGTAATACTGATATGTTCAAGCTAATATGTTGTGGATTTGCTGAATTCTGAGGGCGTCTGACTCCGTGTCGTAATAATCCGCGCGGGCGGATTTTTCCGACGGACTAGGGGTATATAAATCCTTCTACTTCTGTTGACTTCCTGATGTCTCCACACTGCGGTCGTGTGGATCTTGTTTGAAACATACCACTTGGACATGACATGTGCTTCCTTCTAGGAAATTAGAAGAGAAGAACTGCAAAGTAGATGCGAGATCTTGTCGAGCTTAATTCAAAGTATTGCTTTTGGATTTGAAACCTCACATCACAGCGAGCGAATCTGGAGGTATATAAACCTCTCTACCTTCAATTTTGGTTCACTACAACACACTTGTGCGGATCTTGATTAAGATATAGAATGTACAGGTCGGATGTGCTGCTTTCTCTAGAACTAAAACACTTTGGTGACGGTACATGTGAGATCTTCCTAAGCTCACTTCAATCTATGGTAGTTGGTTTCGAAGGCTTGCGTCACAGCGAACGAGTCTGGGCTATATAAACCCCATCTCCTCTGTGTTCGAGAGACTTTTCTTTACTCCACTTTTCGTACGAGCTTGAAATTAGAAACAGACAGTTCTGCGCGCGATGTGGTTTCTTTTGGACTAAACTTCCACTAAAGACGACCCATGCGATACCTCAATTAGCTCTACTCAAACATCCTTGCGTCGCGGCGCCCAGCAAGTCTTGGGTATATAATCTGCTCGCTGCTTCGTCCTGGGCTCCTGCTTCTCTACACTACAGTCTAGAGAGTCTTAATCAAAACTGACAATAGAAGAACTGTATGTGCTCCCTCCTGCGATTAAGAATTCCGACAAAAACGACTTATGCGAGGCGTGAGTTAGCTCCATTTGGACGATTGTGGTTGATGATTCAAAATATTGCGTCGTAGAGCCCGACGAATTTGGGGGTATATAAATCCCTCTGTCTTTTGGGTATCTGCTTCGGTACACTATTGTACTGTGGATCTTATTAAAAACTCCTAAACTGGCTGATCATGTCCTTTCATTTGGACCAGAACAACTTACTAGCCCGCGCTATGTTAATTAAATCTACTCGGTTAGAGTCAGAAAACTGCGTTGAATTGCTCAACAATTCTGTAATATGAATTTGAAACTTTGGGGTTGACCTCGTATGTACTTTCTGACAGAGTATAATATCAAGCAATAGTAGCTCATGGGAGACTCGACTTGACACTATCTATACTATTAAACATATCGAGAAGGAGCTCTGCTCTTATGAAATCTACTCTGAGATCTGGACGATATAGACCTCATAACCTCGGTTTTATAGAGACCTTTCTTGACTACACTACACTATGACTGTGGTATTTCATCTAAAATATCTACTGCAGCGATCGTATGTACTTCTCCGCTGTGGATTAAAATGCGACGGTCAATCATTCCATGCAAAATTCGAGCTCGCTTGTTTCAAACTATTGAAACCTATCAACGCACGAAAGCATGATAACCGGCACCTTTTTTGTCTGGATCAAAACGGAGATGCTTACTGGTGACCGAAGACTTCGCGGACTTTGGAATTAGAAATTAACAGAGCTAATCTATCTGTATGACAACATGATCAAGGATTAGGGTACATAAACCCCTCCACCTTGAGGTCTAATCCTATACACTACAGTCGTATAGAAATTTATTAAAAGTTGACTTCGTCCGCATCTATGTCCCTCCTTCTAGACTAAAACTACCGTCGTAACGGCCCCATGCAAACTCGATTGAGCTCCTTTCAAACTATTGAAAGGAACGAAACGGAAGTTGTATGGAAATCGACTCTAGGACTAACTGCGTGATATTCAAGATACAGACGTGGATGCTGAATGTACTTCTCTCTGGACTGAAATTATAGCCAAGAGGACCTCATGCGAGCGGGATCGAGCTCTTTTTACACCGTCAAAAATAGCGAACTTATACTTGCATGAGAATCGGCTCTGGTGATTGGGGTGAATAAATACCATCCACCTCCTTGTATTCTTCTCTGTTCTACACTTCACTGCATAACTGATTAAAGTGACATCTGATAACAAGGAATGTTCTTCCCTCTGAACCAAAAGGTTAGTGAAGTCGACTTCATGCGGCTCCTAGCTTTGCTCTTTTGAATCATAAAATGCGACAATACGAAAACCCTATGAGATTCTGAGAATGAACGTCGTCTCACATAGGAAGACTATCTTATTACTTATCTACCTCGATACTTATAGTACTCAATTTGTCTACCTCCATACTGAGGAATGTGCTATCATTGCGAATTCAATATAAGAATGAGGCTTGCTGGAATTAGACCCAACTCGACCACTTCGGGCGTTCATCACACTTCGCGAAACACCAATGCTGGGTGTCGATTTTGAACGTATCAAAATACCAACTTCGTGTTCGTCGCAGTAGAGCACTCTTCTTGGTAGACCTTCTTGTGCACTTCTACATTTAGAGTGGGGCCGCGTCGAAAACCCAAAACGTGCAAAGTTTCGGTGAATTTCATACAAAATGGACACTCTAGAAGCTGTTATGCCACCGGATGGGGTGTACTTTCTCCCAATATAAGAAAATAGTGTAACGTATATCCTCCAATCATGCCAAATGCAATCACCGAGTCCAGCCAACTGGGTCAATTGGCTTGAGATTCCTCCTATCCACTTTCAGATTCCCTCAACATACCAGCTTTTGAGTTCTCTCACCCAAGCCTCAATGCCACAATCAACTCTAGAAAGAGCCTCTACGCAAGTCGAGTCTTCAAGAATAGCATCCCGGAACGGCATCTCATCAAGCTTGTCGGTAGGGAAGACCCAGAAACTCGGAATGTCCGAGAACAATTCCATCGCGATCGTGACGCAATTTCTTGGCCTAAGGAGGTCCAGCCAGAAGTCCCACCTCGTGCTCGGTAACAGGGGGCGAATAGTGTCAGCGTTTCGAGAAAGTCTCATGGAAAGTCCAAAGAAGAACTTTTCGTCGAGCCTGTCGTGGCTTGTGCGGAGTTAGGGATCGTAGTAAAAACGCTGGTGGATGGAAACCGCTCACAAAAACGAGCAATGGTACGAATATCTTAATAGACGGGATGCCCCCGGTGATGTTGTACCCATTTTTGTAGCTTTATTGCTCATTCAAGAGCTCATCATCAGTATCCTCAGCGTATTGAATGAGTTTGGGCAAATCTGTATGTAGTAGGACGATTTTAGAGATGCAACAGAACCACTGTGTCGAGCAGATAGTCGAAAACAGACGGAACTGTCTTAGTGGATGGAAAGCACTACCGTCTCGTACATGAGTGTGTAGAAACGCAGTGACGTTGTACTTGAGCTTGAGACCTTTTGTTTCTCCCCGTAATTGACGACAAATATATTGGATTTGATTGGCTTCAATATCATCTGTGGCCGACAAATAGAGTCGAAGGGAGTCCTGACCCTCTTTGTGCGCTTTGGCGGACACGGGAAAGTTATTTCGCTGAACTCGGCCTCGTTCGCCGGTTGCTTGACGAAGCTGCGCTTGTCTGGCCGATGTTTGCTTATCGCGGCACACTAAGGTTTCCTTGTAGGTCAGGGCGAACTCGTAGATGAGATTCCGGATCTCGGAAGGAAGGGTCTGGAGATAAGGCGGGCCTTTCTCATCCAAATGCAGCAGTGAGTTCTCAATGATATAAGGAGGCCCGTTGATGAAGTTGCAGAGATCAGCCGCCAATTTCAGGAGATGAACTACACCATTGTGGTAGACAACATTTTCGGAAGTAATCGATACCTTGACCGAGACAAGGACTTCGTTATAAGTCTTCATCGCATTCACATCAAGTTCGCCCTTATCCTTGCGCTTGGGAGCCATCGGGAGATCCAGCCTTTGTCGAGGTTGCAGTTGCATTTGTGGGGTTTCGCGCTGTGCTGCATTAGAGCATCCGAAGCGAACGGTTTCTCTTTTTGTTTGAGATTTTCCTCGTGCAAGTGATAGCGAATGTCACGCCACACATCACAGCATCATGTCAACATTGTGCACTCTCAAAGGTGACATTTTGACGACTTACAACCTGAAACGACATCGCATCCTGACATCATGCACTTGGAATATCTTTAGATGAAAAGATCCCAAACATAATTTTCGATACAAACGATCTATTGATGACATATTCTCCCGATCTACAGATCTTAGTGCTTTCCAAATTCAGGCTTCGTTCTCTGTGTAACTCTGGCATTAGACGCAAAGCCTTTACACAGCCAATTCCCGGCCCGCCATAAGAATCTCCACCACGGCATCACTACCCAGCTGTACGACGGAAACATGTCCCCTAAGCGTGAACCGAAGCCACCGAAATGGCCGGCGTACACGGAGTTCTGTTTTGCAGCGAAATCAACTACCGTAACAATTGTAAAAATTGAGACCATTATATGGTATCATATAGTTATAGAGAAGATATGCCTTCCTTTATATACCAAAGGAAAGTTCTCTAACTACCCACATTTACGCGGCTTCAAAGTCAGCATCCGAGATCGTATGAGCCCCACCGGTGCAACGCCAACCCCCTTTAATCTTCTCAAACTCATAGCCCGCCTCACACCCGCTTCGTGCTTGAACTTTCTTCAGTTTCGCTTGGTCTGTGATAGTAAATTTACCCCCGACCTTTACGCTCTTATAGTCCTTCTTAACCCTCTCCGCCTCCCGCTTCCTTTCTTCCTCCTCTTTCTTCTTCCTCTCCTCTCCTTCCTTCTTCTTCCTCTCTTCCTCCCTTCTCTTTATCTCTAAAGTAATCTTTACCCTAGTTTGCTCCTCAATTGCCCGCCTCGCCTTCGCACCCGCACTCAGCCTCGTAATACCCGCGTGAGCAGCCTCCTTGGCACAGATATCCCACTCAGCAATGACGATGCGACGTGGGTGAAAGTATACCTTGGTGACCCACTCGCCTGGCACCAGGACTGCTGCGACGGCCGACAGCGGAGCCTTCACCTCTGGAAGAGCCTCGGGCTCAACCGAACTGATGCCCTGATGCGCAGGACCCCAGCCGCCGCGGGTGCGGTTGAAGGAGAGCTCGTGGAGGTCGTCGTTGTCAGTGGCTGTATAGATGCGCAACTCGAAGAACGGGGACGCGAAGTTGCTCGCCACGGCGGAGATCATGGCTGAGGGCTGAAGTGTGTATGGTGTAGTGGCTGAAGGGAGGTGGGCCGTGAGGTTAGCTATTGCACTCGACACATGCTCTGCGCAGACGAACGTTATTGCAAAGGTGGGACTTACAAGCAAACCACTTGGTGTTGTCGTCCGAATAGACCTCCAGCAGTTGGTTGGTCTTGGTGACGCAGAGAACCCTCTTCTCGGACCAGCCTCCCGCCACCGCCGTCAGCGGGGTGCCTGGCTTAGCGGTCCCTGTCTCTAGGATCACGTCGGTCTCGGAGTCCGGGCCGATCCACCCCTTTCCGAAGGAGAAGACGAGTTCGCGGATCGACTCGTCGTTGGCTTGATAGATGATGTGAATGCTTCCATCCTCTGAACGGACCGCAGCGAGCTTGGTGGTGGTTAGTGGAACCACCTTCGGAAAGGAAGGGGCATCAGATCCAGCCTGGCGCTTGATGCCGCCGACTGGCGTGAGCTTCCAGCCGGGCGCGGGGGGCACGAGTTCATCTGGCTTCGGCATTTCTGCGTCGAAGTCATCTTTGGCGGCGATCTGGTCGAAATAGCTGCGATTGGTGCGCTACACGAATACGTAGCAATTAGTAACTGTGATAGACAAATCTATAGGAACGGTGGGTGACCCAACTCACCTCCCGGATCTTCCCATCCGAGGCTACATAGTAGACTCTCGTCTGTCTTGAGTTAGTGGCTAGCTGCAACATGCGGATGCAGGAACAGTGGCACTGACCTGGAACACAGATTGGTCGTCAGAACCAACCTTCTCCCACCAACCAACCGTAGCAACAGGAGACCCGGCTGCTGCATCATCCGCGACGAGATCATCAATCGGAGCACACCATCCCTTCGAGGTGCTAAACCTAGACTCCTTGATGTGAAAACGGCCTGAGTTGTAGCCGTAACCGGACGGCTCGTTGTGATACACACGAATGTGCTTTTCTTGGTCGCGTGGCTGCGGCACGGGCTGTGCTTCACATGGGCAGGTAATGACGGTGGGAGGGTTTGGAGGATAAACGAATGCCAAGGTGGCAAGGTGAAGATTGGTGTAAGTGCTGCCCCCGGTGGCGGTGCTGTCGAGCTCCTGGACGTTCTTGGACATGCTTGTTTCCTTTCTCTCTATTGCGGAGGGAAGAGCTATGAAATCTCGTTGTGATAGAATTGTAGGATGAAGACTGGCTGACAGACAACTGAGAAGCAGGGACGTTTGCGTCCTCTTATACTTGGACGGACTTAAAGTGCCCTACCCCCTTCGAAGCATGAAACTGCCTTTTGCGTTAAAAGAAAGCTGCCCAGAATGGTGGTGGGTTGGCAACCGAAACATCTCATCTGTGAGTTGACACATCCTACATGATGCAGTGCGACTGGGCTCCGAAATCAACGGAACTGCGGTTATCAACACGACGCACGTATTTGGTCGAACTAAGGCAAGCATGAGAGCTGAGAGACCTCAGGAGGGTCGGCACGTCCACCATGATGCAGTGTGACCAGATATCAACAAAACTGTGGTTATCAACACGATTGGTCGAACTAAGGCAATCATGAGAGCTGAGAAATGGCGCGATGTCGCATCTGTCCACCGGTGAGCACGACCGAGTCCACGAGAGTCTGGAGAGGCGTGTGGAGTCAAGTCAGTTCATGGATGATTCTCAACGCATTGTAGTTGTAGTGGACATGATGTTCAAATTTCTGTGTGATTGACTATGAGATGGATGAGAGTAGGATGGAGAGAGGTGAGCAGAGGACAGGTACTTACGGACTGACTATGCGAGATAGAAATTCAAAGTGACTCAGATGGATGGATGAGTCGATTAAGATTTGCTCGATGAACCGTTGATGGGTTCTTTAATGGACCATGGTTGTGGACGGCTGTTCGGTCCCTCACCATCGCAGAACACCGTTGAAATCATCAAGAGAGACTACAGTTACGCCTTTTCGATTCAGTTCGATGGAGAGACTACAGTTCAACTAGTTGAGCTGACTTCAATATCCTCTTCAACGCATTGTAGGGACGTGAACGAACAGGGTGATCAGACGGCGGCAAATGGAACCCTGTGTACTGTGGGACGTCTGTAAATTTGGACACGTGTGCCAATGGAGTTCTCTTTGCCCTCTTTCTGCCTGCCGCGATCCGGTGTGATATTGATCTGCAGATGCATTGGTGACCCAACATCTCTCCCCGCCAATTACTTGGTGCAGCTGCAACACGACGCTGGAGCGCCATGCTCGCAAGTTGGAAGCCTCCTTCATTTGTCGACAGAATAACAGAAAGTCATGGTTTGGGTGTTCGGCATTCCCGTGTTCCACCACTTCTCTCAAACGAGCCATGTGCTGATTCCTGTTACCCGAAGTTCCGCATCACCACCTCTGGCCACGGTCTTGTGGCGTCTCGACTCACTGGTGAATATCCACTCACGTTATTAGGATCGTGGAGAGCAGAGGTGGACGCAGCCTGTCGACAACTCAGAAATCAGAACAGACTTAGATGGTACCTACCCGTTAAGTTCGTAGGATAACAGTATTCCCTAAGGAGTAGAATACTAGTATTTCTGAGTATACTCTACAGAGCTATGTACTACTCAGTGTTTAGTCCTAGTCGTGACGAGTTGCTCGCGACTAACCTGTCGACAACTCGCAAAGAATGCGATGCCATGAGTAATCTTCAAAGTAAAGATAGGCTTACCTTTTACTTTATCAGGAGAATCGGCAGGTTTCTCAGCGTGGTGGGGAAGCCACTGGGCTCGGTTCCCTTCTAACGTGGCTTCCAGCTGTAACCTGTCAGCTCGTGAGGATCCCTGCATAAACAGACGAAGATTGTCGCACGCGCAGGCATACGCTAGCGGTCCGCTCATGCCCCTACCTTGTGGTTGACTTCGGGAAGCCACCAACCTTCGACCCTGATTTGACAGTCGGTCATTCCGTGAAGGCGCCTGTCTCAAGCCACAAATGCAAATGTGGTCTGTTTAGCGCCCTTGATTGTATGCCCTGCATACTTTGACCGGTGGGGGCTGTATGCACGCACCGGCCACTTAGACCTATATAGTATTGGTAAGCAGGGTGGAGCTTCAGCTGATGCCTATGACAAGGCACATCGCCAGACCCTTGAATTGGAGTATTGGTTTCCGAAGTCATGCTGTGTGGACTTTTGGGAAGCTTGAGCTTTCACTACTCGTGCGAGCGAGCAATTTATCATTTCTGGCGGCAAGCCACTGTGACTGAAGTACGTCGGCCGCGCAACGCGACGACACTCGACTCGCGGATTGGTTATAGCCTACCCAGAGCCCGTACATTCTCACTCGGGTACATGCTAGACGTCCCTGCTAAAGGTGGCCGCCTTCTCTATGTGTAGGTGGTTAATAGTCCATATTATCCACCTAGTCAACCCCAAGGGTCGTAATACTCAATATTGCAAACGCAAACAAATCGTGCCTTCCAGCTAGCGTGTCAAGATGGTCAACACGATTGCTAACGGCACTTACTTCATCCGCAACAACACCAGCCCCATAACAACGTCCTCGGCATCGACCCTCTCAAACGCGTCATTTCAAGCACCGTAAACATATCTGCACTCGACAGCCAACTCTTCAAAGTGGAGTTCCAGACAGCCCAAAACAGCTACCTCATTACCAACCCCACAACCGGATTTGCTTTGGAAGTAGCCGGAGGGAATTCCGCATCGGCTACCCCCATCGTCCTGTCGGCTCCGTCTGGCGGCACCTCTCAGCTCTGGGACATACAGCCTGTCATTGGCCAAAGGTGTGCAGCTCCAAAATGTGGCTGTTGATATCCATTGCCGGTCTAACAAGCCCTGCAGTAACTTCTATACGGTCACGAATGTGGCGTCACGCACGGTGCTGGAGGAGACGGGGAGCCCCTCCCAAGTAACCGCCAGCATTCTCAGCGCTTTCCCCAGCCAGTACTGGGAATTTCAGTTGACTGCGGGGTTTAATCCTGCTCCGAAGCCCCCTGCTGGCCTGCCGGGTCCGGGGCGTCCGGGAGACACAATGCAGGTCACGCTGTTCCCGACGGGCAACATTTGTGGCAACCCGCAATGTGGTCGTACGTTTATTTGTGCTGCGGACTATAACCGGAATGTCAAGCCGATGGGATATCCAGGCGTCTGAGCCTGTTGAGCGACAGGATTTAGTGGTTGGGAAGGGTGTTATATATATCAACCCTAGTCTGTGCGACGACGCGCCGTATGACTTACAGTATACTTTTACATAGCAAATCACATTTTCTACTTCTCTACTTTCCATATTTGCGTATTACAAATACCCAGGATCACCATAACAGCCAGTATTCGATGATCTGCTAGTTCTTTTTGCCGAAAATAATATGAGTTGGATTGCTAGAATGAGAGATATGCCGGCGGCTGGGTCATGTCGCTGCATGCATGTCAGCCGAGAGCCTCATCGTAAGACGTCACTGGCTACTATACGATCATCTATAATATCAACATTCACTGTTCAAGCTAACCTAACCTTCTCCCTTTACCATAGATATATGTATCTTTTCGACCTGACCGGTCTGACTGCATGCCGAATGAAACCATGTTACAATGTCCGCAAGACAAGCATGTTAAGATGCATGTTTAGCTAACGAATGCGTATCACCTTTTCAGTCTCCTACATGGGATCTACTCTCTGGTAAAAAGCCTCTTTCCGTAGTTTCTGCGGGGACTAACCATTGTATATGTACAGATCGAGGGTAGTTTCGGCGCGAGCAGTCGTCGAAAATGACCCATGATCATGCAATATTCAACAACAATGCATTTAGTTACAGTGAGCTGCCACAATGAGATACAAGCTTTAGTTTTTCAAAAAATCCAAGGTACGTAGTAGGATCACAACACCCATCCGCGAGATATATAAACGGTCTATCTCATACTCATCTTATCTTCCTAAACGCATCTCTCAACCCCCAGCGATGCCCTTCCACAAGCTGTTCTCCCGCTTTTCCGAGAGCCGTTCCGCAGCTCAAGAGCATCCCTCCTCTCATCATTCTTCTCGCCGCTCAGACGGCACACGCCACGATTCCAGCAGCTCGTCCAATCCTCCTGCTTACGCCACCCGCCGTCATGTCAACCCATTCCGATCGGGTGGCGTAATCTCCTCAGCAGAACCGCGCTCTGCGCCAATTTCCTACATAGATCGAGTCACTGACCGGTTTCGGGGCGATCTCCAGCCTTATCGTGGCCACTCTTCGTTTCTACCTGACCCGAAGGGTAAAGGACCTAGGGACGATTATCGTAGGCGTCAAGAGGAGAATACTGCCTACTGTACTCCCTCTGACAGTGTTCGAGCCCGTCGTCACCTACCTTCCTATCCACCTGACTCTAAGGGCAAAGGACCTGCAGACGATTATCATAGGCCTATGGGCAGCTCTTCCATCTTCACCGTGAACGCCGGTAGTCAGCCTCGCCGTACCTTCCTTTCCTATCCACCTGACCCTAAGGGCAAACTACCTAGGACCCAGTCTCAAGAAAGCATGGAGGAACGTCGTAAGCGGGATGAAGCAGCTCAGGCTGAATATCGTAGGCGTCGGGATGAGCAGAACGAACGGGGTCGGATCGCATTCAATAACCGGAAGTGGTACAATGACCATCCTTCAGGTATAAGCTATCATGACTACTGCATTATAGACGGTAAGAAGGTTAGTCGGTTGAACTGGGAGTAGCATTGGGTGGAGGTGAGTGTTGAATTATGTTGATTTCATAGAAATTTGACGTGGCGATTCTGTTGACTACATAGAAAGTTGACGCAGTGATTTAGTAGCTGATGGGCGTTAGCATAGATGCCTAGATGATATATGTTCATCTAGTGTAAACTTACCTTCACGTAATATGTATGTATCATGCCTTGAGCATGAAATGAATGAACAAATTGTGTTTACTATTTGCTGTCTCTTGCGTACCTGGAATTGTATACCCTCTGATTTGTTTGTGAATAATGTTAACAACTGATGCATGTGCGACAGTTCTTTCAAAGTGTTCCAATCCATTGCTTCTCTCTGCTGGTGATACAAAGGCATATCAATTCTGATCTCGGGGCAGTGAGAGCTTGCTCAGGCAGCTCGGAGTCCTTCTGCCAATGCAGTCCATCCAGTCTTGTTCCATGGCGCCATCATAATCGCCCTTTGCGAGTCTGCCACCTCCCCTGTGCTCGAGAACGCTTTGGCCAGACCGGCAGAAGTCAAAGTGCCCGCAGGTGGAGCATTGCGTCTCGCTGTCTCGCGTGCCAACGTAGCTGCATACCCATCTCCACTCGTCTCAGCCAGATCCTGCCATCCAACATGTTTCCAGGGAGCCAACATAACGCTTCTTTGCACCTCGTTCAACACTTCTTGCTCATCACCTTTGTGCGTGAACAATGCAATAGCGTCTAATACCTTCTCAACACGTGCCAACTGCTCTTCGCGCAGCTCCTTATCCGTTCTCAGCGCCTCGAGATCTTCCTTGACGGCCTCCATCGTCTCAATATCTTCATCAAGGACAGTCATAACACCCAACAGCGTGACAACACCCACATGTCTCCCCCATTTCTCGACCGCAGCGAAGAGTTGTTCGCGCGCAACATCCTTCTCTTGATCTCCTCCCTTTGCCCATAGGACTTCTGCGAGAAGACAGATGATGTCTGGGTTGATGTCGGCATTCGAGTTGGTCTCTTCTAGCGATGTCCGGAAGTAGGGGATGCTGGCGTCTAGGTCTTCGAGATAGTAGTGTGCTAAGCCAGCCGTCAATCGTGCTGAAAGCTTAGTCTTTGCTAGCTCGGTAGCTGGTAGAATGCCTTCCTCATCTCCAGCAAGTAGGTCTAAAGCAGTCTCTGCCTCTGAAACGGCATTGTCGAAGTCATGGCTTGCCAGCAGATTTCGAGCAAGATCTGTCTTCGCCAGGGCAGAACGAGCGAGTGCACTATTGGACTCAGACGCTTCGTACTCTTGCTCTGCAATTTCACATATGACTGTGAGAGCTTGGATAGCATCAGCGTTGTTACCTATCCGTTCCAAGAATAGAGCTGCCAAGTGTTTGTGCGGGATGTCGTATGGTACCTGCAAATTGAGCTGGTTCAGAGCGAATAGTGGTTGAATAAGCTGAGTGATATCATTTGATGCTGCTGGAGATGTGATGAGATGATCGAAGGTGGAAACGGAGTATTGGCGCTTCGTAAGGAGAGGTGAGGAGTCTGAGAGCTCGAACGCGTGGGTGAAGTGCAACAGAGCCTCATTGGTCATCCCGGACAGCAGTGCGACTATGCCTTCGCCAACCCATGCGAGTGCGTAATCCGGATCTGTAGACTGTGCACGCGAGAATGCCTGGTGAGCAAGCTCTTGGTCGTTCTGAAGCAGAAAGAGGGTTCCGAGGTTGGTCCACGCACGAACACTTCTCTCGTTGAGATGCAGCGATCGAACCAAGGCGTGTTGCGCAACTTTTGGGTTCAGTGTTGTCGTGATGACTCCGAGTGAGTTCCAAAATTCAGAGTTACCAGCCTCTAGTTCGATAGCGCGCTTGAAGCATTTGATTGCAGCCCGAAGGAAAGTTGTGAGTCCTTGTTCTTCCTGTTCTTGTTCGATGCACACATGTGCTCGATATTCAGTCCAGCCCAGATTGTACCATGCCACAGCTTGGGCATGCACGTCGCCATGTGAGCTAATGATAGCCCTCTTTTGCGCCATGATGGACGCCTTCAACACACGAGGCAGAAAAGCTTTCGGCTCATTCGAGTCGAATGGTTTGGATAGATGACCAAGATCGCCAGACCCAATACTATCAACGTCTCGCAGCTCATCGTATGCAGTTGCTTCGATCTCAGTTGTGAGTAATTTCCCAATGGCTTCCGCAGGGTAATTCGACAGCTTTTCCTGAGCCCATGTAAAAATGGACGAAGCATCGCCGACCGCCTTCCATAAATTGAAAGCATCTGGCTTGTACTCTGCTATTGCGGTGGCGATCGCAATAGCTCGGATTGCGCTGTCAACAGCCTCGCCGAAGAAACCCGTCTCAATGCATCGCCAGGCCTTTTCGACCAAGGTCTGCAGAAGGGCAATGGAAACACCAAACTCCTTTGACCTTTCAGCAAGTACGGTTTCGTACCCAGTGATGGCCTCGTCGAACTCGCCAAGCTCCCGGTTCACATTAGCCAGCATGTACTTTGTGAACCAGCTTTCGCCGCTCTTCTTCATTGACACGCCATCGGTGGGATTTTCGGCGTAGTTGAAAGCTCGTGAAGCAGAGTTATAGCGTCCAGAGTTGTGGTAGCTTTCACCTAGACCTACATAGGAATGATAATCATCCGGACTGATTCGGAGGGCAGCTAAGAAGGATGTGATACTGTCGGTGTACTCCTGCTTGTTCATCTGCACGACTCCAAGCGCCGAGTGGGGCCAACTGACACCCTTTCTCTTGGAACCTGGCGCTGGCCGAACCTTGCCAGAGTCTACAACGCGCTGTGATATGACCTCAACAATGTCCCACTCGCCTCCATCGGCAAACAAGCGGGCGAGACGTTCTGCAGCGACTAATTCGGATGGGGAGAGCTCAAAAGCCTTCTGAAAACACTGGCGTGCTCGCTTCTTGTCTCTGCTGTACTCTTCGTAGTAAATACCAAGCTTGGTATACGCAGGCGCGAAGTTGGGATTGGCCTTGATAGAATCGAGAAATAAGGCGTACGCCCCCTTCCGATCTCTGCGTGAAGCTTTCGTAGGATTCAGCTCCCACAGGCAGACGCCGATTCGATACAGAGTCTGCGCCCGAAGTTCTCTTCCACGCTGCTTCGACTCATCCATCTGGGGAAAGCTGAGGTACTCTTGCAACTTCTCTAGTCCTGATGCGTAGTCACCATTGAGGGCCTCGCACCAAGCTAGCTCGGCACCAATTCGTCCATTAGAAGGGTCTTGTCGCAATGCTTGGCCTAAGAACTCGATCGCGTCCACATACTCTTCTTCCTCTTCCAAGACTAGGCCGATGCCAATGAGGGCTGATGTGAACTGAGGCTTTCGTTTCAGGATGGCCTGGAATAATTGCTTGGCCTCTGGATGATTCCTGGGCGCCTGGTAGTAGATGAGTGCTGTGGCCAACGTGCTGTTCAGAGCATCGCGTATCCTCTGGAAGGTGAGGTCTGTCTTCTTGACTTCGGCTGCTGCAAGCTTCAGACCCTTTCGGGTTACCTCGGCCGCGCTCTCATGTTCTTCCAATGAGAGGTAGTAGTCGCCAAGCAAGCAATGTGCCAGAGGGGAATTCTTTGCTTCGAGGATGCCTTCCTAATACGAGTCAACGATGCCCCAGGACCTAAAGTCAGTCTCACTTACAGTCATCATGACCAGGCAATCCTCCTGCGTGACGGGGACATCCTGAGTCAAAGCTACCCCGCCTTCGCTCAAATCTGGTTGATCAGATGACGGTGCTGCGAGCGGGTACTTTGAAATGCCACTGCTCAGGTATCCTGTAAGAACCTTTGCAAGGCCTTGGTTGGGAAAGAACTCGACAAATTGTCTCAGGGTCTGTATGTCCAAATCTAGCAGATCGTGCGCGCTGTCAAAGTCTGCGTGGGACGCCATCGCGCAAGCAAACTCGGCGGACTAGAGGCGCAACCCTAACAGAGAGAATGGAACTAGCCAAAAGAGTGTCGTGCAAGCAGGGAGTGATGGTGAGAAGCAGCTAAGGAGTCAATGACCGAAGTCGCAAGCGGTGGTTGTTGTTTGTGCCCGTAAGGCTGAAATAGACTACGCGCTAATTAGTGCGAGCCGAGGCGGACGTCATTCATCCCACCTTGACAATCCTTCACCCGCGCTTTCACTGCACAATACACACCTTAATGGCGTATACATAACTCCTCGAGCTCTTCGGGAGCTGGACACACAATCCACCTATATCTCTATCACTATGTCCACAAAAGCCGCCCTCAAGGCCGCCAAGCAGGCCATCGACGCGAAGAAGTGGGATGAAGCCGTTGAACAAGCGAATGCTGTCCTCGAAAAGGACCCCAAGAACTACTTCGCGAAGCTCTTCCTCGGACGCGCATTCGATGGGCTAGGACGCGTCGCTGAGTCAGCGACGGCATACGAAGACGCGACGAAGATCAAGCCGGAGGAGGCACAAGCATGGCTGGGTCTGCGGGGTCTCTACGAGAAACGGAAGGGCGAGAAGGTGGACGAGAATACGCAGGTCGGGTTGAAGCTTGCGGAGATATACGCGGACGTCGATGATGCGATGAAAGCGCAGACAGCAATCAATAAGGTGGTGGACTTCGCACGCGCGAACGGAACGAAGCAGCAATACGTCCGAGCTCTTGCGACTCAGCTCCCTACCTCGCCCGTTTACACGTACCTCGAGGGTCGCCTACCCAGCCCGTCCCATACCTATACGCGCATGGCCGAGATCCTCGAGACCGAAGAAACGCAGCGTATCAACCGGCTCATCGGCGAACGCAAGACCCGTCTTGGTGCCACCACGGAGGGTACAACTGCAGAGGTCAAGCGAGAGGTGTATGGTCAGAGCGACCTGGAAGGCATATACCAGAGCATCATCGACTGGACAAATGATGATGAGCAGCGCCGGGAATACGAGGAGAAGCTGCTCTTACGGACCTATGACACGCTGCTGGTGCTACCGCAAGGGGAGAAGAAAGAGAAGAGGGACAAGGTGATGAAACTTGCGCATGATATGGTCATTATCAAGCATCCGTTTCTCCTTGCATGGCAGATAGAGCTAGAGTGGCGCTCAAGCTTAGATAACATGGCGTACTGAACGCTTGGACGGCGGCCCATGGACTTATTGCATTGCTACGGCGTTGGACACAGGCTTCTTGCTAGAGGTTTTGGGTATCAAAAGCTCGTCTTCTCGTTTTTACACGATATCCCTAGCTACTCATAGTAGCCTAATCAATTCATATCATCAGCTCATGGCTTCACCCCACTCATCACCCTCCTCTTCTCTTCGTCCGAGAAGATACTAGCCCCTTGCGTAAGCGCATGCCTCAGTAGTGGAATACTCCGATCCGTGAAATCGCTCGCGTCGCGCAATTTGACGACATCGTCACCAAGCTCTGCCGTGATCTTTCGAAGATATATGGATGTGAAGTCTTCATTCCGATGTGCTGGAGATACTTCTGCTGGTTGTGATTTAAGTGAAGTTATTGAGATGTCGTTTGTGGTGTCAGGTGACGCTGAGATGGGTTGTGCGGCGTCTTTGCTTGATGATGTTTCTGCTTTGACTCCGTTCGTAGCGGGAGATTTCTGCCATTGGATCAGCCATGTGACACCTTAAGTTAATCAAAAATGAAGACAGACGTGCTCCTTTCTCCTCTTGTTCCTCGCATCGCTCTCACTGTCGGATGAGAGATCGACTACGCCTTATTCAGCCATTGCAGGATACGACTTTTTTGCCAAGTTTACCAGTGCGGGACTTCTTCTTCTTCTTCCTCTTACGTTTCAGCTCCTCGGCTGCACCGTTTTGTATTAGCTGACCCGGCATGTTGTGTGCTTGTCAAGGGAGAAGTGGGCATGAACGGAAAAGTTGCGAGGGTGGATTAATCAGTTATCTTATCAGCACGTGACTGTCTTTTCCGGTCTAGCGGGAAGCCAATATCGTCGACAAATTACTTTTGGATATCTCGTCACCCAATAGTCGCATGCATCGCCGCATCTCTCCTGTACATGCAGCCTGATCCAAGGCTGAAAGCTGGCTTTGGCCTTGATCAACTATGCAGATCGGCGCCGCCGATGATCGCAGTCCACCTTAGCAGTCCCTCCCTCTACTGCTCCTATACTCTTTAACGGCGATTGAGTCTAGGCCCTTAGTATAATGCCACAGCAACCGCTACGACAAAGTTGGCTGATTTGATCTATTACGTGGGTGTCGTTCGGGAGCTATCTTTCGGGTTTCAGCTTCGCCCCAAGATCGTCCCACTATCGTGCAACCTTCGGGTTGTGAACCTGCACGAGACCTATTCAGCCTTGTCGATCTGCCAAGATCGTTCCAGCATGAATGACTCCAACGACTCTTCTTAATCTAACCACCGGATCTGATGTGACGAGGCTCTTCCCTTCCTCAACCACGAATGTTGCCTTCAAGCTTCAGTGATATATTCATCATACCCTGCTGTGCCGTGGATATGGATGTTTCTACATTTCGAAGTACCCAAACCCACGTCGAAGTTGACACCGGTCCTACTCTCATCGAGTTGCTCGACCAGCACAAGGCTACTTCGGGTCTCCTTGAACCTCAAGGCCATGAAACGACGATGCACCCGCCGGTCTTTACGGGCTATGATGACGAGGACGTGCGTGCATTAGAAGTAAACAGTAGGGTTGTCGGCGATGAAGAGAGCAAGCCCTCAACCGCTGCGTTCTGGAAAGGACTGCCGTTGAGTGCACTAACATGGGAGCTATTAAGTATCCTACTATCAGCTTGTTTCCTGGGTATAGCAGTCATTCACTGCATTTTAAAAGATTGAGAATCATCTAACAAGGTATGTAGCTCTTGGTGCATGCATCTCGGCCCTCAAAGACAAACCAGAGAGCGCCTGGTCACGTCGCGTCGTCCAAGCCACCTTGGTTACTCCTTCACTATGGCCGATAGTGTTTTCGGGTGTGTTGGGGAATGCGATCAAACCTCTCGCCGATTGGCGGGTCGAGAGGGGAGTTTCGCTTCAAGTACGAACACGTTGCACCGCTATGGCAACATCGCTGATCACAATAGGCACTCGAACAGCTCTGGGGGTCACTCACTGTACGTAATTGTTTTGGTGTTTATCGTTCCGCTCTTACTGGCGTCAAAGGCTAGACGGCAGGCTCTGTTATAACCATCTTCCGATGGTCTATACTCAGGATGTCGTCTGTGGTTCTGATCCTGCTCTGGGCGTTCAATCCCCTCGGCTCTCAAGCCTCGTTCCGGGGCATCTACCTCCAACCGAAATCTGGGAGCTCTCAGGGACATATTACGTTCTACAACGCCAACTTATCAACACAATTGTTCCTAACTACATTTAGCGCTGGGAGCACACGCATGAAACCTACCATCCGTGCACTGTATTCCTCGACCTTATATGATTTCGCTTCAAGCACCCAGTACGTAAATCCAACAAATAGTACAGCTAAAGACATAGTGTCCGTGCTGGGCGGTGAGAGCTCTGCAGGGATCCAGGTAGCAAGTGACAACTGGGGCAACGTCCGTATCCCCAACCTTAGATATCTCTCCAATTACGATTCGAAAGATCCACACAAGTGGGTGACCACACCATGGGACAAAACCGTTCTGAATTATTCGAGCCTACTGGGGGACCGTGTTGAGGGTGTGAGCCGTACTTTCGTCGGCAATACTACTTTTACCATCATGTCTAGCTACCAGCAATTCAGTGTGAGTTTTCCCTTTCGATTTTCGTTCCTCAATTATCTGTCGATGCTGATGCTACCTGGATAGTGTTCCCCATGGTTCTACCTGAACGCCTCAATCCCGGGCGCATTCAGCGGCACATATCTCAACAATACTGAAGCGGGCGTTTGGCTCCTACGTAACACCGGACGCAATTATATTGAGAACGTGGTTTCAACGACCAATGAATTAAGCATTTCCAGGACACTTTTCATCACCTTTCCTTTTCCAAACATGACTACCCCAGCCAATACATCCGAAATTATATTTGCCTCTAGGAATGGCGAGAAAGAAGTCCTTTAAGTTACGAACTGCACGTCATACACGATGTACGTGAACGCATATGTAACGTGTATCTCTAAAGGAACGCTGAGCAAGGCCGTCTGCGGGGTGAACGCTCTTAGAGAGGCACCAGATCCGCCGTCAAAACCAAACACAACTGTATTAGACCAATACACAGTTGCACAACAGTCAGTTGATACTTTTGTAGACATATTGGACGACAATCAAAGTGGGTCCGGTCAGTCCAGCACTCCGGAATACTACATAGCGGATCCATTGACCCCTTTCACATCTTCATTTGGTGGTCAGCGAGAGTATACCAACCTCGGCAACCTCGACATCGAAACTTTTGAAAGACGATTTTCACTTCTTTGGAACACACTCTGGAAGATCTCGTGGGCTACTCAAAGCGCAATGGGTGGGAACTTGAGCGCACCTGTCGATTTCGAGTCTGGAGAACATCTTGAAACACTACAAAACACTACTTCAAGCGTCACATTTCCCCTTCCACCAACCTATAGGATCAACAATGCATGGCTTACTATATACTTCATCTCGGTATTCGTTATGTTCTTCGCGGCTGTGTTCTCATTGATCATGCGCCATCCCTGCCGCGCACCCGCTATATTGGACCATGTAAGCAGTCTAATCCGAGATTCCACGTACTTTGAGGACTAGGGTGTGTATGAGAATAGCATCGAGGACGGATCGCAGAAGACCAAAAGACTAAGTGGACTGAGGGTCATGATTGCAGATGTCAATGATAATGCAGAAGGGGCTGGCAAGATTGCATTCGCTCCGGTGGGGATTGGTAAGAGGGTCGAGAAGGAAAAGTGGTATATATGAAAGGAGTAGGGCTGTTCAAGAGCAATATTTATAGGCTTTTGTCTCTGCAGATGTGGATTGGTGACATATCAATTCATCGAATAGTATATTAATACCCATCATGGCCTCTGAGATCATGGTATTCTGATACGGTGTGAGACAACTCTAGGTAAAAACGACAGCGCATACCATCAGAAACGCCAACTTTCCCTCTGTGTATTATTCTCTATGAGCGCTTCATGTGTCAAAACCCATTCGGTTGAGATCTCGCTCGGCTGTTGGAGCAGCTTTTAAGAGACGATTCAAGGTCGCCATAGCTCTTCCTATGCTCTGTTCTTCTGTCCACTCTAGCTCAAGCTCAAGCGAGTAGCTGGCCCATATCTAGGCAGTAGCAGTAGAAGTGGCACTTGGAAGAATGGTTTCGGTTTCAGATGGCAGAGGTGTAGACGCAGACCCCCCCGGGCCGTCAATGACCTGAGACTCGGACGGGTCACTGACAGCAGTGGACGTGGATGTAGATGACACTAGTGGAGGGGGGTCCTGGAAAGTCTTGGTGGGGCACTTGTCTGCCCAGTATTGCTCCTAAAAATAGTGAGTATTGGAAGGACGATGGCCTCAGAGCCTGGGAGTGTCACTCACGGCCGCTTCAAACGCGTAGTTGTTTGCGTTCACTTGCTTATCGTCGTCGTCGAGGTTGAAGCATGCTCGCGGACCCACCGCTGGGTCTTCAATCGCACCTAAGCGGTCGTCTGCAACGTCGTCAAAATGACTAGTGGGCTTCATCAGCATATACAGTACAACTAGGGATCTGGCTAACTTACGTCATCTCGTGCAGCATCACAAAGGAAATAGTCCTTGCCGACGGATAGTATATATATACGGCTTGATCGAAGTCGGCACATGTGGTGTCATCCTGCTGCTTCAAGTCCAGTGTCTTAGGACAAATGTGAAATCGTCCGGTGTCCGGAGTCGTATACGCATACCAGCCTTTCGTGTCGCAATTGTTCCCGAAGTCCTTTCGATCTAGCACCATTTTACTGATAGCAGTATTTGCTGTACCCGCCGCGTCATCATACATGTTCTTGAATGTGTTCTGGATCGCAGTGGTGTCGTCCGCATCAGGACTTCCGAACCAGCGCTTGAAGTGATCATTGGAGGAGCCTCCGTTGGCAGCAGCAAGGCCTGCCTTTGCTAGGTCTGCCCACTGTTTAAAGCCTTCGTGGATCTTCTGACCGTCGGCTTTGTCGTCATCGTTCTTTGGGTCCCAATTCTCCCATTGGAATTCGTTTGTGAGAGCGTCGCCATAGGGATAAGCTGAAGCTGCTCGCTTCGCTACGTTGACCCGTGTGGGCCGCTCGATCGGATTTGCAAAGGTAAGGCTGGAGGCGATCAGGATGGTGGCTGCTTTGGAGAACATGGCGCTTGGTGACAATGTGATTTTGAAATGGAAGAGAATGTTAATGCTGTTCAGCAATGAATGACTGGGTTGAGGAATGAGGGGAGCTGGTAATGAGAACCATACTGCTCATACTCGATGCCTTTTATACAATGATGAAAACACAACAATAGTCTGTACAGTTGCACGCATATAGAAATGAGGCGGAGCATGGGATTTGGCGAGATTGGCATAGGCATGGGAATCGTGTTTGATCCCGACGAGGCCTTAATGCGCGTTTCGAAACTAACTCTAAGCTTACAAGCTTATGGGGCCGGAAGGAAGATCTGTGAGTATGTCGGTGCCCTGAGTAAGCCCCGATTTCCAGATATTCCTCACATCAGGATTACCTTGAATGCCATCCTCCTTCCTACCTATTGCTGAACTGTAGTGACATCCATATCCTGTTTCAACACGGTTAATGCACAGAACTCGATGCATCGATTAGGCTTGACATGAAGTCGAAGTACAATTACCGGACACTAAAACAGGGTTACTTGAGAAATGCCCTCTAAGCTCGCAGTATGGCCCGAAGTTAAGTGTCAAGCGACGATTTGAACAAAGGCGTCCTCGGCCCGATCGCTTCTTGTGACGTGAGTGGGATTTGGGAAGGACCTCCCGGCGCCTTGCGGCTGAAAGGTAATTATGCGGGTCCACTGAATATGCGGGGGCGTAGAGGCTGTGGTAGGGATCCGTTGTGGGGTCGACCGAGTCGAGATTGTTTCGCAGCAGAGTAGTAGAGATCTTGCAAGATCTGCATAGCTAAGGCTTCTTGGAACTGACGGAACAGCTCCTCTAAATCCCTGAGATTGGATAGGAACAGATGTACTCAAGGTTTTCGGAGATGTAATGGACGATCATGTTCATGCACGACGGAACCGAAACATTGGGGTCTGGGAACCAAAACAATTCCTCATCAAGATACCTAATCGGGAAATCGTTACGCCTGTTTCAGAAGGATGCGCTGTTGGCCTTAAATTCCGTAGTCCTGCGTGTGTGAAATCTAATCAAGATTGCGACGCGTAGAGAATGAGGCGGTGCATCCCGCAGTGTTTCGTGATTTACGTCATCGGTATGAACATCTAAGGTTGAAGTTAGGCTGCCATCCTATGCGATGCCTAGTCACAAGGCAACTAAACCCTTGTCGCACGGATTTACTTGCAACGTCACCACGTCTAATAGTCGATCAGATCCATTGATCACTACCTTGATACTGCAAAAACACAGTAAAGATACCGCTATCCAGATACAGCGACCGCAACACCAGCAACCAATTTCTCAACGCTTCTCTCTATGGATCCTAAACTATCATTCGTTGTGTACGGGGAGGCAGTTTGCTTCCTCGATTCCTCGACTAACTTCTCAATCACTCTGATGTATAATATCGACCACGACTCGCCCATCACGATCAACGCAAATGACACCATCTTCGATCCGACGGCAGCATTCGCGCAAGGCTTCTTCATAGTAACCGACACCGAGACTGGGGAGCAAGTCCAGTTTCCCACCGAGGACAACCTGAGCGAACATGCTACGAAACCCGCACCGCGACTACTAGTCCTCGACCCGAAAGTCAAAGGCAGTTATCTTATATGGGAAACGGCTTCTAGCAACCGGACGAATCCGAAGCCGATTCCTTTCGACCCGTCTCCACTCTCATCTGGGAAGTCATACAGGATTAGTCTACGAGCTCATGGAGTTAAGACTTGGTATCGAGGGGTACATACAAATCCAGATGCGCTTCCAGAGCCTGAGTCTACGCCATTCCCGGAACTTGATGAGCATTCTGGTTTCAACTTCAGAACGCGTGCGACTTCGCCTTCTCCGCCACCGCTGAAGACGGTTGTATCTACCTCGGCAGATACTGTGTCCATTCAAGGCGACCCTCCATTTACGGTAACGGTCCAGTGGTCACTAGACACACAGGATCACGAACTCAAGGGCTCCCACGACATCGCTGCTCTCCGATCGATCCCACACGGCCCCAATGAAGCTGGCGTCCAGATTCGAGACGCAGAAACAGGGAAGAGGAGGGGTCCTGTACTAGGATGGAGCGCACCTGACGAGGGCCCGACACCTGCTGAGGAGGTCGAACTACTCCGGTTCGAAGACAACAGTGCAGCTGTTGAGCGATCATATACGCTAGTGACAGATAGGGAAGAGGCTGGGATCTGGGGAACGGATACCAGACTCCTGAGGGCTGGGAAATCATATATTGTGGGAGTGAAGCCAGGAGACTGGGCTTGGTTGACCAGGGATGAAGTCGGAGAGGAGGTTTGGTTGGATGACGGGAGATTGAAGGAAGTACTACTAGCGGAGCCTAAAGTGAATTGGAAGCCTGAGGCAAGTAGGCGGGTGGAGGCTGTTGAGTAGCTGGTAGGGTAGTTTTTGGTAGATAAGGTGAATGAGTGAGACGACAACTACAGGATATGTCCAGGCAGTACGTAAAATGAAGGTAATGCATGTTTACAGATCAAGATGGACTTGAACATGCTTGCAGCAGTTCGATTGTTCAGAATCCCTTATCTAGTAGCTCGCAAATCAGTCGAGATCTGGTGAATGCGGTTTTGTGTTGTTCGAGAATTCCATATACGCAACATCCGACTTTAAATGTGCTACCCTGAAGAATACTTTCCAGCATCCTAGTGAAATCAGTAAACATTACTCGGTACTGGGTCTCTTATACTAACATATTGTGGGAACGGAGTGAACGTATGCAACTCCCCATTAACAATCAATGTGCCCTCAAACCTCTTCAGTTCTACCCCTGGGTAGTATTGAACATGACAGCGGTTCATCCAGGTCATATTATCCATTATGTGGCGAATAGTGTCGACGTCAAACTTGACTCGTCTAAGGAGGACGAGTAACTCCAGCCAAGATGTCAGGTACAGCTTGTCGCGATCGTAAGAGCAACCATAGTTGTGCTTCGCTATCGTAGCCTGCACTCCTATCTGGAGCATCTCTTGGATATGCCGTAAGAATATTTCGACGTCGGGAGTTAGTCCAAATCCCCCAACAGACGTGAGCCAGTACTCAGCTATCTCGTACAATATCCACAGACGCGGTTTGAATGGTGGATAGAAGTATATGAAGCCACAATTGCGGATGATACCTGATATGGTCTGCAAGCAGCGATTAAAATACGCTTCTTCCGGTACCGATCGTGGAAATTGGGGCATACACGTCCAGTCCACCCAAATGTACGACCAGTCTTGCGATTCGAGCTCTTTCTGATGGAGGCGTAAATACTCCCCGTCTGGGTCCGGATGCTCCTGCGTTTGCCAGAAATGGCTAACGAAGAAGCACTCGGACCGTAACACAAATTCCGGGAAAGCAGGGAACAGAATGTAATCATCCAGTGCATCGCGCGACCATTTTTCCATGCGCTTTTGCGACATAAACGCGCTCCGACGCTGGAAGAACCAGAACATCAACGGGAGTTTTCCTTCTCCAGCGAGGAAATCGTCTAAGGTGTGGCAATCCTGCAAGGTTGATTTGGCGATGTTGAATGTAGCGAGGTTGTCCCACGCGGCTATGCTCCGACTAACAAGTGAGGGCCATCCGACAAGATGGGGCGGCGGTGCGCAGGAAGGAGCTCCCGATGCGTTTGACATGGCGAGCAGAGGCAAGATGACAATGTTTCAGTTGGGCGACTCGAGGCTGGCGGTGACTATGTAGACGACGAAGGAGACCGGTCAAGCGTCAGCGTGTGGCTTATGCTCATTGGACGAGATCAAGAGTGAGATAGTGGGGCTGAGTGCAGCTGCTTCGGCGAATGGACCAATACCAAGGGCTGCTACAAAGAGCTCGCAGTGGATGTTAGGAACCATGTATTGTTTGCATTCCTTGTTTGAACACGAGTCCTCTTTTGGAGTAATATTAGCCGAAGTAGATTCTTTCCAATAGCGGGGGTCGGAAAGGTACGTACTTGGATAGATCTTGACCCTCTTGCGAGCTGGAATTCAATCGAACCGGAGCAACTATGAGGACAAGATTGTGAAGGAAACAGGAGTATGAGGGTGGAGATGAGTCCATACCTCGAATTGATGTCGTACACTCATTTGGAGTGAGAGTCATCTTTCATTATCACCGTGCACCGCTCATCTCCCATCCTCGAAGTCACACATCCAAGCAAGCCTCCAAAACACAACCTTTCAAACAGCGATACGACTTAACAGTGAACGAGGAAGAAGCAACACGGTATCGCATCATGTATCTTTCTTTGCTCCTTATGACGACCACTTTCACGAGCGCTTCTGTCTCTCAAACGTGTCGCGCAACCTGGCCCGAAACCCAGTACACCCTGACGAAGAAGTACGATGCATACAACTTTCTCGGCTCGTTCAACTTCATAGCTGCAAGTCCACTTCTCCAAGCCTAGACGCGAGAGCAGCTCTGACATCTCTGTAGAAGCCTGATACCTACAGCAACGGCTTTGCGCAGTACTTGAGCAAAGAACAAGCTCTCCAAGCTGGACTCGTAAGGACCGACGGCGGGGTGATATATATCGGCGTAGACAACAAAACTGTTCTTGACCCGCGCACCTCTTTGGGACGGCCAAGTGTGAGGGTAGAGAGTCATGATGAGTTCAGCAGTGGCTTGTTGATCGCGGATATTGAGCATTTGCCTGGTAATGCTTGCGGGTTATGGCCGGCATTGTAAGTGGCTGTCTACATCGGAGAAAGGTGACTGTTCTAGGTGAAGCTGACAAGTCGCGCAGCTGGCTACTCTTCGATCTTCGATCCGACTATTCCGAGATCGACATCATCGAGGGCGTATCGCTCGACACGGCCGACGAGATCACTTTGTATACAGATAACGAGTGCTACGTCGACCTGCGAACGGACATGATTGGTACGGAGGAGAACAACTATTGTCGAGGTCCAAATCACGACCAGGGAGTAACAGCAGATCTTACGTTGTTCGAAGGAAGGGACGTGACGAGGAAGAGCTGTGGCGTGAAGGCTCCAAAAGGTACGTTTGGCTAACCTTTCAATGACGAGACAGGTGGCGTTTGGGCACTGCTGCTTGATGAGAATAATATCAAGGTGTGGTTCTTTGGACGTTGCAGAATACCAGAAGACATCAGCAAGGATAAGCCTGACCCGTCTGGTTGGGGCACTCCAATAATGAAGCTTGGCCGGGGCACCTGTAACATAGTCGAGGCATGGAAGAAGATGAAGATTGTGAGACTTCGCATCCTGACTTTTAAGCAATGTTGACGGTGATGTAGGTAATCAATATCACCTTCTGCGGCCACTGGCCAGAAGGCGTGTGGGAGGTCTCTGGATGCGCAGCTAAAACCAAGACAGAGTGTAGGGAGTATGTTGCGCAGAATCCGAAGGACTTTGTAGAGGGTTACTTCTTGATCAACTGGATCAAGACCTTCCAGTGAGCATGAAGATCGACGATGGAAAAGCGACCTGCTGTGGAGACGGAGGAATGCGACGTAGACGTGAACTGGGCCAGAGGATGTTTCCTTGCCTGGATACAGAGGTAGGTGTCATATCGAGGGGCGTAATGTGCGAAGGAATGAAAATCGTAGCGAGAGCGGTTGACTGAACTAAACGGTCCTTCATTTGAGCGTGTCAAAGGAAAATAGCGACCTCTTCGTATCTGGCAGCTGCATTCATCACGTGTTGTACCTTCGCGGAGACGTATGGGACAGGGTGTTTGGGGAAAATCTTCTCGTAGAAATATTTTGGGCTCTGACGGTTAAGTCGGCCATCCCTTCTGGTTCTTCATGAGGGTCTTCATAGTTATACCGTAACCTAGGAGACGAGAAGATGCGATGCTTCATGTAGATTGCTAGAAGAGATATGAGCCGCGCACATCGGTATTGCTACTGTCAAAAGGAAAAGTTAAATCGACTCGATGTCCAGAGGGCTCACAGCACAGGCGACGCATTGTTAGTGGCTGGCGGTTTCCCCGAAAACATACGTAGGTCTTGCTTAATGTATCACCACTCTGTACGCTGCGAGAGATTCTGATGCTATCAATAAAGAAGTGCCCGGGCACATCGTCTTTGCCTCGAAGAGGCCTTCGCGTAGATACGACCGGCTCGTCATTCGTTGTGTCGTGTAACAAAAGGGCCGCTGAGGTCCTCTCATTTACGCACCCTCTGAACATTGGCGGACAGATGTACAATTTTCGATGGAAGTTGATAAGGCATCAATGCTGACGGTGTTGAGAAGAGGGATGAAGATGAGGGGCAGCTTTGTCGATTGGAAGGAGCCATCGAGACGGGCTGCCGCGCTAGACACGTAATCACGTTGCGTCGCGTCATCCCAACCTCGAACATTGGACCCTCTAGGTTTGCTGCTTCTACGACATACACCAGCTCAGCATTCTAGCCACCTCGCACAAGCTTACGAGGTGTCTTGCAATTCGTCGTGCTTAGGCACAGTGGCTTTGTCCCACCACTGCCTGCCGTACGGGGGACCGAATCCTGCGCGCTGCGCCTGCCCCAAAGCGGCGAAGCTCTAGACTGTCACCTAGGACCCATTGCTCCTTTCCATATCCGACTGCTAACCGCGCGCACTAACGATACAGCTTCGGGGACTGTCCGACATTCAAGATGCTGTACAAGATGTCCAATGTTATCACAGGTGCTGGAGCTGAAGCTTCCAGGCAAGACGAGGGCACATCGCTAACCTCCGTCCTCGAAACCCCCGCTCTCCGCGTGGAGCTCGCCCTCCTTGTGCTCCTATGCACCGATGCCATGCGAAGCGATCTGATCGCGACTTTCGACCCGAATAAGACGCACGAGACTTCGTCCTCAACCGCTACCCCCGTCCAGTCACCCAAGCCTACAGCGTCCCCCGCCCGCGACCTCATAAGCTTCGATGCCCCCGAGGATGAGGCAGCAACGGCGTCAGAAAGAGCCAGACTGGCCAGGAAGCAAGAGGTGGAGAGTACACAGATGCTGGGTTTGCGAAGGGCTGCCCTCACATTCTTCGACAAGTGGCGGGCTGGAGTCATGCACCGTGTTTGTGACGTCCTTTGCGTTCGAGGAGAGGTCGTGCGCCAGGCCAAGATGAAGAGGAAGCAGATGCTCGATGATACACAAAGACAGAAGGAGGGCAACTCGCTGCTGATTGACTTTGGCGGAGACCCATTCGGAGAGCAGCCACAGGCACGGACGAAACATGGACACTACGATGTCGTACAGAACAAGCTGAATGCCTTCGACGAGCCGAAGCGGGTGTTGATACTGCACTGCATTCTGCTGCTACTCCTCAGTTTGGAGAATTACCCAGCGCATTCACGAGTTCTGCTTTTACATTTGGCGGGCAGCTTGGAGCTTGAAGTAGACGTCCTGGCCGAGCACGAGAAGTCGGTCGCCCAGGGTCTTCTGGCTTCGGCGGCGTCTCAGATGGATGCAGAAGAGTCAGCAAAGAGACAGGCTGCGAACGACTCAGCTTCGAGGAGATGGAAGGTCGGGCTCGCTGCAGTCGGTGGAGCTGTCCTCATTGGTGTGACCGGTGGTCTCGCGGCACCTCTGTTAGCTGCTGGTGTTGGTAAGTTTGTGTTCAATTGAATTTACCCCGGTTCGCTTGACTAATTCTATTCAGGCACTGTCATGGGCGGTTTAGGCCTTGGAGCAACGGTCATCTCTGGCTACCTCGGAGCGCTTGCCGGCAGCAGTGTGCTAGTGGGCTCACTCTTTGGTGCTTACGGCGCCAAGATGACGGGAAAGTTGATGAAGCAATACGCTCGCGAGGTCGATGACTTTGAGTTCATCCCCATTCAAGGTACGTTCTCGCTGTATGATTGACATGGACTCTAGCTAATGATTCCCCAAGATCCAGATCGTCCCATTGGCTCTCGCGATGAGGAGTGGGCAGAAGATCGGGACGCTCGCGACCCGACTAAACGAGAACAACACCGTCTTCGCGTCACCATCGGGGTCAGCGGCTGGCTCAATTCGCCATCCGACGTCAACAAGCCATGGGAGGTCATCGATGCCGCTGGAACTGAGGCGTTCGCTCTCCGATTCGAGATGGACTCTATGCTTCGTCTTGGAAACTCACTCAACGACGTTCTCTTCAGCTACGCTTGGGATGGTGTCACATATACTGTGGTCAGTCGCACACTCCTCGGTGCCCTTTACGCAGGACTTTGGCCGCTGGGCCTCGTCAAAGCTGCAAGTGTGCTTGACAACCCCTTCTCAGTTGCGCTGGCTCGAGCAGACAAGGCTGGCAAGGTTCTTGCTCGTGCTCTGATGGATCGTGTACAAGGAGAACGGCCAGTAACACTGGTCGGATATTCGATTGGAGCGCGCGTCATCTACGCGTGCTTGGTTGAGCTGGCCGAGCAGAACGCATTTGGACTGGTCGAGTCGGTCTGCTTAATGGGTGCTCCTGTACCTTCTAATACCCTCGCCTGGCGGAAGTTACGTTCGGTCGTTGCAGCCCGCGTTGTCAACGTCTACAGCACCGAGGACTATATTCTTGGCTTCCTATATCGCTCAGCGAAATTCCAGATGGGTGTGGCTGGTCTCCAAGAAGTCCAAGGAATCTATGGTATTGAGAACGTCAACATGAGCAAGCTTGTCACGGGCCACGATAGGTATCGCTACCTGGTTGGAACAATCTTGATCAAGGTTGGCTTTGGAGACGTTGACTACTATCAAGTTGCCGAGCAGGAACGTGCGCTAGAGATGATGGAGCGCAAGAAGGAGCAGGCCCAACAACAAGCCAAAAGGCGCAAGCAGGAGCCACGCACGGAGTCTTCAAAACGGGCTGCATCTGAGACGACTGGTGTGCAAGAAATTGCAAAACCGAAACAGGAAGAGAAGGCCGTAGAAGAAGACTGGGCAGACTGGGGGGATGAAGCGCACGAGCAACCAGCGAAGACACCCTCGCCTGCCCCTCAACCACACCATACCCCACCACCGGACAATTCTACGTCCTCTCATACGCGAAGACAGTTCATGAACATGAGCAGCTCTGGCCAGCAACCGCAACGAAGTTACTCACAGCTGCAAAACACTATCCAGCCTTCCCACCCAGAGCTAGATCCGCTGTCTGGCAGCATAATGACTGAAGCTATTCCTGCGAGACAGTCTACCTTCCCTGCTGCATCTCGCCACAATCGTCAGATACCCTCGAACATGGTTCCCACACCTCCTGCACCACCTCAGCACCCAGCTCGCCGTACTTCGACGGAGTCGGAAGACGGCAAGATCGTAATGCAGGATCTTGATGATCACAAGTCCTCGCCGCCACAAGAGCAGGTGGGTCGTTCGCATTCACTGCCCTCCGCAGCGCCGCAGAAGAAGGCAGCATCTGTCTCCATAGCTGCGGTCGAGGTTGAAGATGAGGATGATGATGAAGTGAGTAGCCAGTTCGGAGAGCTGAGTATGGTCGAGCCGATGCCGCTCGAGGAGGGAGATCTGGGCTTGGTGTGAGGTAATTTAGCTAGTGGACTGGGATGGAGGTGAGGCTCGGAGGCGTATTGATGCACACGGTAATATGATTTCTTATCTTCAGACTCGCGTCCATCTAGCTTGTGTTACATCGCTTAGACATGCGCATTCTCGTTCGATCATATCTCAAGAACTCAATTTTCTCCTTTTCTTCTCTCTGTCGTTCTTTCCGTAGCTGTGCTGCTTCACTTCACTCCTTGAGCCACAGATCGGCGGACCATCTTAGGTAGGACGCGATTCCTACTTATATTAAAAGAGTTGAATGTTCTTGTCTGTTATCGCTGGCCAGTCACTGTGACGATAAGCGGGCTTTGGGTGAGGGGGTCTGTTTGTTTACCGTCTACGGTTGGGGAAGGAGCGAGCGCGCGTATTACGTGGAAGCGCGCCGCGCCTTCTGTTGTGAGATTTTCCGGGGAAGTTTCACACTTCTCTTCTTCCACCTTTTCCGACCACACTCACCAGAACCCACCGATCAAACAAGGAACCCTTCACCCGCGCCGGGTGGGTCCATGCTGTAGCCATGTCTGATACCGAAAGCGAAGACGCACGCGATGGGTATAAATGGGCAGGCAAGACTGACCGCACAGTTCACAATGCTCTCTACGAAGCTCTCTCCGACATCAAAACACCCGGCTCTTTTGCCACCTCTGGCGCTCTTTTCCCGGTTGGTCTGATTGATCCAGAACTCTCGGTGAAGGGTATCGGGCCGATCGAGCTGCCTCTGAGCTCCGAAGATGCGCAGAAGCTTGTCAAAGCAAGTCGACTTGCGCCGTATGGACATGGTGATCAGACGATCGTCAACACTGATGTCCGCAACACATGGGAAACCGATGCAAGCGATGTCAGCTTTGGCAAAGGATGGGTTGAGTGTCTCGATATGGCGACGAAGAAATTGAAAGACGGTCTCGGCTATGCACAGGATGCCTGGTAAATTCATCTTCTTAAGTTTGGCTAAACTTTTCCTAACCGCAAAAAGGATCTATCTCGAACCGTACAAGCTCTTGACCTACGAGAAGGGCGCGAAGTTCGAGCCTCATCAAGAGTAAGCCCTCGTCACAGTCTGATAGGTAGTGTCTGACTGTCTTCTAGCACACAGAGGCCACCTAACGAAAGTGGCAGTCACTTCGGAACACTGGTCATATCAATGCCCTCACGCCATGAAGGAGGTGACGTACGTCTGACCCATGCAGAAGAGACAAGGACCCTCAACACCTCGAATTTCTCCGATTGCGAATACCAATACCTTGCGTGGTATTCAGATGTCCTCCATGAAATCAAACCAATCGAATCGGGTGTCCGCTTGGCCATGACATTCAATCTCTATCTCAATCACAACGATGTTCCACGCATTCGGTACCTCGAGGCAGGGGAACGAGCATTCGACCGCTTGAAGGGTGTCCTGGAAAGTTGGGAGTGCTCTTCCACGCGACCAGGTCGTCCTTATACCCTCATGTACATACTGGACCACAAGTACCCCCTCGCAGACTTGACTCTTAACGCGCTCAAGGGAAATGATCATATGAGGGTTGATGTTTTGAAGAATATCTGCGATCAACTAGGCTTCCGCATCTACTTTGCTCTTCACGAGCGCTATCTAAGCTGTGAACAATGCCTGGAATGGTGTGGCGACGTTCCGAAGGAGGCTGACATCTTCATGGATGAGACGTTCATCGCACATGTCAAGACATTGGAGGGCCGAGATGTACTGCAGACATCACCGAGTGAGCATACTGGAAGAGGACACCGCCTGGCACATCTTGAAGTGGTCTATGATGAGATCACACAGCTAAATGCTTTCGATCGGATAGCCGACGAAACAGGTGAGCATGGATTCCAAGGAAATAGTCACTCTGGCGCCGAGTACTGGTAAGTGGTACATTTACTTGAGTCGTTGGCTGGAGCTCATGTCTATACAGGTACCGAGACACAGTTGTTGTCATCATTCCACGTCGGAATATTCCAGCCTTTCTCAAACGCATATGGACCGTATACGATCCCACAGTACCTAAATTGAACGACGGTTCCCACCCAATGACGAGCTATTTAATGTCTCTTTTGGAAGGTGTCCGACTTCACGGGAAGGACTCTGATACGTATGACGAGTTGAAAGCAACGTTTGCGGCACTGAAGTTCCGCGGTGCGGAAGAAAGACCCGATATTGGCCAAGACTTGTCAATAGTCTTGGACAAAGTTGCTGCGCTTGCGATCAAATTCGAGAATCGTGACATGTTCAGGCAGGCTTGTCGCCTTCGGAAGTTAACTCCACCAGAATTGCAGAATCGCGATGGTGCATGCGCACAACCACACGACACTGTGCTCGCTTTTGCTAAACGGTTGTATCCAAAAGCAGAACGACTTACGCTACAAGATCTCAATTGGTGGATCTCAACCCATGGATCCATGCGGGAGCGAATACATGTATGTAAACTGTTCACGAAGGCATATACCGAGCAATCGCAGCGAAAGAGGTAAGTCATTGAAAGTAATCACTGTAGAAGTCACAGCTCATGCTCATGTGTGACAGTCCCTGTAGCCGTCCCATGTTCGACACGCTCTCCCCACTAGATCTCACAATCTGGAAAACGGGAAGAATATGCGATGCAATCAACGAGATCCATCACCCTGAACCAGGTGACCTTGTCCTTTTGATTCAGACGAGCTCCGAGCTCTCCAACAGTCTGTTCCTTTACCGGGCAATTCCATTCATTTCGAAAAAGCTTAGGCAATCTAGCTTTCTACTCGAAACACTAGAATACTTGTGGGCTTCGCGAGTCGATATTGGCCCCGATCTAGCTTCACAATACGCTGCCGAAGCTGTGACTACTGCATATCAAGTTGACTGCATAGATATTGATTGGTATGGGACTGATGAAGAGAAGGAAGCCGTGGCAAGCATCGTCCGACTTGGTGAAGCCTTCGGAAAGAACATCCCTTCACTCTTGGTTGCTTTCCTCCAGAAAGCCGTGAATGATATGCGAGATCGGATGCAGTTTCTCATCCTTTTCTTCGAACAAGTCTCCGAGTCGCAATTCTGGGCAAGACCGGATGTTCTCGACTCCTTGTGCGAAGCCATAATCGACCCTCTCATCGACGAGCTGAAGTTCACAAGGCATTATTTCGAAACTAACGGTGTCCAAATAGGAGATGTGATTTCTCTCGTCTCTTTAATCGATAAGCTCAAACTTCCCAGTCAGCTGAACAAGCTTGTCCGCAAACTGTCCAAGATGCCGAAACTGGACCCGAACCCAGTCACTCGAGAGTTGTTGAGGGATTTCGAGTTCAAGTATCCGTTGCTGGTATGGAAGGTCAAATACGCAGACTAGAGTGAAGAGATGGAACCATGGAGGCTCGGATTGGGATACACGTTTCGCTCAGTTGAGTCTAGTAATCTCCAAGGGAAAGATCCACGCAGCGCTGTCGAACAGGCGATTCTAGTTAGAGAGGCTTCTACAAGGTAGTAAACTGCTTTTGAACGTGTCTACCGCATTGGTCGTTGTGCACGATTGTAGTTACTAGATAGTCACCCGGAGCTATTTCACCGGATATGGCCTACTAATAAACGAATCGCTGGTGACGCACGAGCCTGGGTGACGTAATAACTCTTAATTGCACTCTTTAAAAAGAGTAACGCCCAAAAGCCTGCCCACATTCCCAAACACCACTCCCCAGTTGTTTCACCTCTCGTTTTTCATCCAACTTCTCTGCGTACTCAGGTCGCGATCATCCTCCCGTGTTTGACCTCAATGCGTTCTCTCCAACTCCATGTCTTCCTGAATCGTAACATGGCAAGTAAGCAACCCGTTCGTGTTCTCACTACGGCAGCTCATGTAGAGTAAGTGGCGACGACCCTTCTGCCCGTTAATTCCTGCTAACACAAGCCTAGCTTCGAACCTACGAGCGTTACCATCGCAATCGGATCAGGCGACAAGACGAAAACGTTCAGCGCCGACAAAAGCCTGCTCTCTAATTCTTCCGAGTCCTTTTCACGTGCGCTCAAGAAGGAGTGGAAGGAAGGGGAGGAGAACCTTGTAACTCTGCCCGAGGACGATCCAGAGATCTTCGCATTGTACTTGCAGGCTGTTTACCACGCAATAATACCAACAATGAGAACACAAAACGCACAAGAAGAAGATTCTTGCTGTCAGGTTGCTCGGGAAGAATACGAGAAGCTTTGTGACTTATACGTCTTAGTCGAGAAGCTCCAAGACAACAACGTCAAAAACCTAGTCATTGTCGCTCTCTCCGAAGCGCTTCGGACTGTTCGGCTAGATGGTTCCCGATATGTCCCCGATGCTAAGGCCGTTGCCAGTGCCTACGATGGAACTCCGGAGGGCAGCCCATTGCGAGCCTTCCTTCGAGATTGCTGGGTGTATGAAGCTGCGTGGGACTACACTTCTGAACCTCACCTCTTTCCCCAAAGCTTCTTGTATGACGTCGCTGTTGCTATGGCCGAGCTGAGGACACTACCAGCAACCAGTCCACCGCAGAATCCGGACAACTATATCGGGACTGCCGTCGAAAAAGAGTAAGGGGGCATGATCAAGACTTTTGTTGAGTCATCGGTGGGACACGATGGGCAGCGGGTCGAACGAGTTAAAAGTGCAGGATTGAGCATTCGCTAGGTATGAGACAGCTCTTACAGACTCACAAAAACTTCTCGGTCTTTCTAAGTTTTCAAATCTACTCTGCTCTGTCATACATTGTGCGGCGTGGTTTTGCATGATGTCACGCGAAGTAGCACCGTACAGTAATGAATTATAACAAGAGCTTTTGAGTGACTCACGTTACCTCGCCAAGCTTCGTTTGCTCATTTAGGACATACTACGTGGCGAGTGAAAGGTGAATAATTGCCATTCAAGGGCTTCACTTCACCGCTGCCCAAATATTTCCCTTTTTAGGCACCAAACACCTTCCTTTCTTCTCTGACCGAACACCATTCTACCTCAACACCAACAACTAAGACTACAAAGCTATGGCGTCCTCAGAAGAGATCCGTGTGGCTGCACCGCTAGCTGGGTAAACCCAATCATAGTATCTCTACACGATCTTTAGCTGCTGCTAACGTACTTCAGACTCACATCCGGCTTCATCGAGGTCCGCGTCGGCGACGAAGCATCTGCCCAATCATTCTATGTTCATCAAGATCTGATCTGTGCTTCCTCGGAATTTTTCGAGCGGGCCTTGAACGGCGACTGGCAAGAGGCGGAAGACAAGTGCGTCAAGCTACCTGACGATGAGCCGAAGGTCTTCGAGAACTACATCAATTGGCTCTACACTGGCAAGATTCCCATCAAGTGCACAACGATTCCAAAGGGTTCTAGGATGAGCAGAGAGGTTGAGAACGAGTACACAGCACTATGTGAGCTCTTCGTCTTTTGCGAAAAGCTACAAGACACCAAAGGCAAGAACGCTAGTACCAAGGCACTATACCAGGGTTGCCTCGAAGAGCGCACTGGTACTCTTTATTTCCCGCTATCACCGGCGATCAATGTCGTCTACAACGGGACACCATGTACCAGTCCACTGAGGGCTTTGCTACGCGATGGTTTCGTCAACCGCTCGGCGCCACACTGGTTCAAGGACGGCGACGACTACTGCAAAGAGTTTCTGTACGATGTGGTCGTTGGCATGGCCACGGATCGCGCTAAACCAAGCATTGGGCTGAACCTTGAGGGTTTGTCAAAGTACCTGGAAGACGAGAGCGAGAAGAAGGAAGATACCGCCACTGGAGCGACTGGTAAAGGAGGTGGTGCCTGAATCGGTCCAGGGAAGGAACAATCACCGGTAGAGTCACACCACTCTGTAAGCGAACAATATAACTACCTACTGCGTGGACCATCCCCTCCTTCAAACATGGCCCAACGGATAACTCCCGACATTGGGAAGGGATGGATTTGCGGATGTGTGATACCTTAATGCACACCTGAATGAGTCGTTAGACTAGGTAGCAGCAATGTCACTTCTCCAGCGCAGGTTCATTGGGCGAGACCAAATCAAGAAACCCCACGGTTTAGGCTTCCGCTTTCCCTGTTATTATCGTCTTGCCTAGTCGCTATTCGATATGCATGAACTTGTGTCTATACCTCCCGCATATCATGTGATGTATTCTGGTCAAGAGAAATGTATAACTGGTTGAAGTGGCCACGGGTAGCGACTTGCCGTAATTAATAGCCTGATTTTGTGCGACTTACTGAACAGCTTCCTACTCGAATCTTCCGACACGATGACCATCTCAACCTCTGTGCAACCGCATCACACATGCGAGATGTCGCAGATCAATCAAGCTCGATATTCAAAAGAAGAAGATACATATTATTGTCTAACAAAGAGGGTATGAATCGAATATAAACCCACGCTAATGCAAAAAGGTCATCACCAGAAGATCCAAACAAAGCGCCAAAGACTTTTTTATAGGCAGAGCTCTCACAAAGCTCACCTCCCATCGTCCACCACAATCGTACAGAGAATCTGTCTCCTTACTCGCAGCAAGTGCTCGTCGTACCGTCCAGCGTAGCGCTAATGTCGCCAGTACCCGAAGGGCAGCAGCTATTCGCGAACCCATCAATAGTCTGCGTGAACGTCGCATCACCACCATCCTTCGCGCAAAGTGCTGGTGCAACAGCTCCGGGGTTGTTGAGCGCCTGCTGACAACCGCTATCACTCAGAACAGCTCCAACCGTGCCGCCAACGGGACCAGTGGGCTGCGCAGGCGCCGGAGCAGGAGCACCAGCAGCGTCGGTAGGAAGCGTGATGCAGGTACTGAAGATCTGGGTCGAGGTGCCGATGATGCTGATAGTGCTGTCGGCAGCGACATCAGCAACGTTTCCAATGCCAGCGAAGGCGTTGAGCTGAGCAGTAAGATCAGCCTCGAACTCTACACCTGCACAAGCCGAATCGGTGCCGATAGATGCTGTGGCAGAGAGTTGGGGAGCAGCGAGCGCAAGTCCTGCAGCGACACCCTTGCCAAAGGCAGTAGCGTCAAGACCAAGGACGATGTTAGGCCCGAAAGAGGCAGATGCTGAGATCCCGGCATTGACGGATGGAGCCTCGGTGCTGAATGTTGGTGCGAAGCCGGAGTTGCTATCTTTGGTGCTGTCGCCCAGGTCGAGAGTAGCTTTTGCGCCATCGGGGATGCTCAGGGTGACGGAGCCGAGGGAGAGGTCGACCTCAGCGGTGACGGAGTCGATCTTTGCGTCGAGGTTGACCATCAGCGTAGGACCAATGTCGGCGATACCTGCAACAGCGAGCGGATTCTCGATGAGAGGGACGTTGAGGAAAGTGACGGACTTGTCGAATTCGGTGGTAAGTTCAGCGCTGACAACGAGGTCCAGGCCGATGGTCGCGGAAACCTGGTTCGCTGTGATAGAAATGGATCCGCTGAAGGGATTGTCTAGCGAGAGAATCGCACCAGCATCGAAGCTGACCTCGAAGTCGAGATCGAAGTTGCCGGTCGTCTTGCAGTTGCCGCATGTGAGTGAGACATCGAGGCCGTCGCTGATTGTCTGTGTGAAGATGTTCGTGCCACTGAAGTCCTTGGCGACGGGAATCGTTGCTTCAGCACGTGGCACCAGACCTCGAGGCATATTCGGCGACCCGACACCCGTGGTGGACAGCTTGAAGTCGATGTAAGGCATGGCCTCATAGAAGTCAACAGCTTGAGCGTCCATGTTCATGGTAAGACTGCCACTGCTGGCTTTGATGTCCGTTACCTTGTAGGTCTGTCGCTGGCCTCCGGCACAGTTGGGAGACTTAATAACCATTGCAATGTAGCGGGAAGTATCCTGATTAACCCAGTCCCAGTTCGACTGTGCGGCGTTGAAGGAGTCCTTGTTTGACCATTGCACTGAGATAGCACTGTTCGAGCACTGAACACTTGTCACACTACCCATGAGCTTTTCGAGGGGAACCATGCGACCGTTCCATGGCTGCTTGCCGTCTTTGGTGAAGCTGCAGTCCGCTTTGGCGATAGGCATGGAGCTGTTCAAGTTCCAGTACCATGTCTCGCTCATGCTAAGCTTGTAGTCTTCAGCATCTCCATTGACGTTGCTGGTAGCCCGACGGCCCTGCGAACGAGCCGGGAAGGGCGCAGGGGTGAGGTAAGTGGGGGATTGATCTCGATTGGTCGTGGAAGAGCGAGGGGCAAACTTCTCAAGGTCGCGCTGACGAAGAGGGACAACCGAGGCGGTCGCTGAGCCCAAGAGAATGGCGCTGGAGAGGAACTTCTGGAAATGCATTCTGAAAGAAATAAAGCCCAAATAGGAAATAAAGCGAAGGCTGGGTTGAAAATCAAGTAGGCGAAGAGATGAAGGCAAACTCCGATACTAAAAAGGAGACAAGGAAATAAGGAAAAAAAAGGAAAAGAAAAGAGAAAAGATGAGAGGCTGTTGTAGTGGTTGTAATTGCTGGTTGGTGATGGAGGACAGTTGAAGGCAGAGTCCTGAGGACTTTATACCCTCCATGTTGACTGCTCAGGTTTAGTGTCACCATACTCACGATGCTGTAGAGATGCTAATTTCGACAGCAGAACTAAACATAGTCCTGCCGGTGTCGAGATTTGAGACCTCACGTACATTGCCACTCTCTGCAATTTTCACTATGGTCCGCTTCCAGCCGTACTCCCACACGAAACGGTGCGTAGGTTCGCGTCTAGCCCCTCATGTTTGGTAGTGCTCCAGTAATCATCGAATGTCATGGCTGAGTGACCAGGGCCTTATTTGGGCGTATGTCTTGCTTCAAAGCTTGTTGTGCTCTCTTACTGTGCAGAATGAAGGAGTCTGACGGAGCGAAGGATGAGCTTGACTTGATCAAGAAAATTGGCAGCGTCGCCCGATTTTGCGCCGCCTCCACAAACCCCGCTTCGACATGTAAGATTTTGTAGATGCCAACCAGACATGTCCTTCAGCGAATGTTGGACGGCTCCCCATGCCACTCGACCGACTTGACGTACGATATTTCTGGGGGCATTGAGAGAAGCTGGTAATTGCGCGAGATGTGTGCACCTGCAGTTCTCAGCGAAGCACGTCAGGACCGCAGTGGCAACACATGCGACAGGTGCATAGGACCCGAGTTCTGCGAGAATCTCTTGCTGCGCATCGTCGCTCAGCCGCCCCCTCATCTTAGGCCCCTTTCTTCTTGTTCAGTTTAAAGTGTGGTCAGTGCAAATCTGACTCCCGTTAAATGTTAAACTTGGGAATGCTCTAACCAGATGCGGACTCAACAGTTGTTCTGCTAACCGACGCTCGAAACATTCGTCCAATCGGAAGCTCCTCTTCGTAAACACTGTAGTAAGCACTCAATATCTCCCCTCCAAAGAAAATCTGAAACTCAGCCCTATCGCGCAGTGCCCATGTGGAGGCTGCACGGAGGTCCGGGTCTATGTTTGGGTTAAGGATTTGGGATTTGCTATACTGCAGGTTGCAAGAGGCGAGGTACGAGACCACGTCATCCAGGTAAAACAAATTCAATGCGGGCTGAACGGCAATGAGGGCTAACATTTACACAAACCACGAGTTTGACGGTGCGAGGTGCGCAGTGCGGTCAAGATACCGTCGGCTTCCTTTCTCAAGCCTGCCGCCGGATGCGCCCTAACGAAACTACATTACGTTCCGGAGACAATTTATCATCTAGCACTCACAAGCCAGCCTAGCATGTTGCAAAGTGACACCAATATCTTCTGAATATTAAAAGAATTCCGCGCTGAGATGAAAGCCACTGCTTCATGTCGAGAAGTGACAGCGCGTACGAAAGTTCTGCCTTACTGTCTCATCTCCGCTTGTGCTCCTAATCAGTCGAAACAACGGTTGTGGGACACAAACACCATAGACCCTTCATATATACGTAGAGAGTCGCCACCCGACTTGAGAAGCTACTAAAGATAGAATACCGTGACTCTACAACGGAACCTTAGTGTTGCGACCTACACACATAATTTCCGTGCGAGTACTCCAGATGCCAAGTCGGGAACAGAGAATGATGTACCGGGTCGCCTTAATCTAGTCCAGCATTCTGACAGTGTTTTCTCGAACGTTCTGAAACAAGGACCACGCGTGAAATTGGATTCAGGCATTCAGACCCCGGAGTCAAGCTTAGAAATGAGGGGAGTACGCGGAAGCTCTACGCGTCATCTTCGCTTACAGTTGTCGAAGTGTTTGGGTACGACAAACGAGGGTCAAGATGACAGCAAATCTATTGATTGGGCTTTGCAAATGAGATGAAGACAACGATGATGTAGGAATGGAGCAAATGAACGGTTGACACCCTTCATTCACCACCATTGAGAGCCTCAACTTCGAGCCAAATGACGAAACATTCTTGATGGGAATGGCTTTGGGGATTGAGGAATACTTGTTTCGGACGCCCCGCGTTATTTCAATCAGCATCTGCGGGGCGTCCTCTGAAGTACCCCTCTCTTAAGGCAAATCAGCCTATCCGTAGTCAGCATGATACAATACGATAATCAATGTCATCTAGAACCCGCAGATCAATCGATGAACATGTCTTCTAGGAACGCCAGACTCGCTTTGCAAATGTTCAAGAGCCCATAACAGCGCTTAGAATGGATTTAGGGCGATAAATTAAGAACACAGGAACAGCAGGTACAACAGCCTCAACTGTCCCATATCTTTTTCAACAACTCTCACTCTCGTGCGGTGTTGTTGAGCTCTTGCTTTTCAACTCGAGCCAGCCTAGTGGTACCCACCGGAAAACAACCTAGTGCCGACGTTGCAGAGTGGCAACGCATCGTGTTCTGACATGAATCAGTGAGAATGAAACTTGTAGGGCCTTACACGATGACGATGTAGAATTTATCCTATAGACGAGAGACAGGAAGCCACATGGAAATGATCTACGACTCGCCTCGTTTGAAAAGAGCGCCGTTGACACGAGCCCAATGCAAGCGTAATTCAACAAGCGGTCTGACATCTCTCTTCACTACTTTGTCAATTTTACCTGCCACTATATCTCATTGACTTCAGTCTTCGTTGAGATGACCAGCTCTTGCATAGGAGCCCAAGTACTCCGGGAGCATACCTAGTTGCCGGGTAACTTTATCTTGGTTGCCTGACGAAAAGAAGGTGTTATATGCCGACGACGCGTCTCGGCTTCCCGCTTCCGAGATGTCTTAGGCGTATAATATGGCTGACATGGCTGTTGGGAAAGGCAGTAGACTTGATTTGCATTCGGTTCTCTAAGAGTAGTGGTATTACTTGCGCACTGAAAACTATATAGTGGAATTCTCGTAACATAGAACAACCAACACCTGTTTTCTTCATCTACTTGCTATCTTACACTTCACCTAACCTCTCCCGCACAATACCTCGGCCACAAATTCCCACTTTACTCGAGAATTGACTGATTCTCGAATCCTTGCTAGAGACCATATTCGGCTGAGACTTCCTCTACCTTCTCTTCTGACTCCTTATGTTCGGGAAGCCTCTGCAGCGGTATGACGAAGGCGAGTAGAACAGCCAGGACCGAGGCAGCCAGAGCACAGGTGAAAACGTCCTTAATGCCAGTCATGTATGCGCCAAGTACACGATCTAGATCTACACCGCTGTAGACCTTGATGATATCCGTTGCGCCTGTTCCTAGGACCTGGTAAGGGTTGAGATTCGGAGCTGTGGTTCGGAGGGTCTCCAGCATGCGGTTTGCGAAAATAGACTGCGCGATTACGACGAAGTAGGCGGCACTTCCGGACTGAGTCACTGATGCTCATATTAGCAACTGTCTAGTGGAAGAGAGGTGTCGTGAGAAGATGAGCTAATACTTACTGAACATGATACCAGTAGATACGGGCACATCTTCGGCTTTAGACAGACCCTGCACTGCCATGATCGGGATCTGATTGCCGAAGCCGACACCGAATCCTAGGAGAACCTCAGCACCGATATACCAAGCTTTGGAAGACTCAATGTCTAGTTCGTATGTAAGAGCCATGCCAGACGTCATCAAAAGCGCGCATGTCAACTGATAGGGCTGTAGGTGGCGTGTCTTTCCAACGAGGGTGCCACTAAGCATAGATCCAACACCAAAGAAGGCCAAAAATGGAAGGGTAAGGACGCCACTCATGATCGCAGATTTGCCTTTGACAGACTGGAAGTAGATGGGGAGGTAAAACATGATCTGGTATAGGGCAGCATTGCCGCTGAATTGAATATGCCCGTTAGCCATCATCCGAAATGGGGGGATATTTGAGCTGGAGACTTACAGGAATGACCAAATAACATTAGCCCATGTTGCACGCGGTTTCATCAGTCGCCAAGGGATCATGGCTCGTTCGCCCTGAAGTCTTTCCACAATGACAAACATGATGCTCAAGACGATCCAAAGGACCAAAGTGGCGATCACTGAACCATTGCCCCATGTTTTGCTCTGGCCGCCCCATTGAAGAGCTAAGATGAAGCACACGAGCGATGCGACAATGAGACTGAGTCCTGGAAGATCAAGCTGTAATGTGATCTCTTTCCATGTAGCAGGAGTCGGCTTGATGTGCCTCGGTACTTTCAAGAAGAGCAACAACAAAATCACGATGGGTCCACCCAGTGGCAGATTTATGTAGAAGCACCATCTCCAGGACACTCCGCTCGTCAAGGCGCCGCCGATGATGGGTCCAAGCACGGTCGATATCATAAAGACGCACGTCCAGATTCCGATCAACATAGGGTGTCGCCGGGGGTGGGAGACGTAGTTGATGACGATGATGGAACCGTTCAGCGTGCCCGAAATCCCGAGTCCTTGAATCGCTCGACCGACGATAACGGCAACGCTAGTCGGTGCTGTTGCTGCTACAATGCTTCCAATCAAGAAAACTCCGATTGAGGCGAGGTAAACAAACTTGAAGTTCAGGTACTTGAATAGTTTACCCCACAAGGCTGAGGTAGCGGCGACGGCAAGAAAGGTAGCGCTTCCGTACCTTGATAACGGGTGAAAGATTAGCAGGTGTTCACAAGGTAGGGATTTGGGCGATATCAGTCCTCGTTGAGACAGTGCGAAACGATACTAGAGTAGTACTTCGACAATTCCTCCAAAGTGCTACTCGGGTATCGATTCGCATTGCTTCCACTAAGGACACTGACGTTATACCCTCGACTTACGTACCATCCAACATCGTCGAGAGCACGGAACTTGTCGGTAATTGCAGGTATTGCGGTGGCGATGATGCCAATTTCCAACGCGGTGAGAAGACCACTCATGTTGATGGTGATCATGATGAGAAACAACCGCAAACCTGTCGCATAGTCCGGTTCGATCTGGTCGGCGTTATCGGCAGGTGACCGTACGATGACATCTTGCTCTTGCTTGTCGTTGAGATCGTGCTTCTCCCGAGAAGTGTCTCCGTTGCCAGTCAGACTAACGGAATGGTCTTTACCGGTCCCTAGCTCATGCCTCTCGCTAGTCTCTCTGCCAAAACTTAGACTTGGGCCCGACATGATTACTATTGCGTATTTTGGTTGAGGTCGTGTATCATAAGATGAAAAGTTAGAAGGTGGTTCTTGTTTGTAAGTTGAAATGGGCACTGCGACTCGCTCATATCAGCGCACGAACTACAACACTTACATATGCAAAATGCACATTCAAGGAGTCTTGCTTACCTACAAAGTAGCTGCTTGTGCAAAATATGAACGTAAGCAACTGAATGTGTTCCTGAATCCAGGGAGGATTCCCACTTTGGCTCTAGCGTGGCGGCTGAAGACCTCTTCGTCCGGCCGCGTCAGCGTCATCCTCAACTACGCCACATTTACTATCGGGCATTTGTGTCCCAGCGCTCTGTTAATTGGATGAACACCTCTTCGTCCGCCGCGTCACGTTCTGTTGCGCCTGTACTTACTGTCGAACATTCGTGTCCCAGCGCTCCGTCAATTCTCTGTCCGCCGGTTGATACTCCATGTTGTTACCTCGCACGGCATCGGTTGCAGCACATGATGGCTGCTCCGAGTCGAAAGCGAAGCGGCGCAGGTTGCGCAAGGGAACACACTCGTGTTGGGAGTGTAAGAGGCGAAAGATGCGCTGTACTTTCGACCCGCTGGTTGATGCGACCGTGTGCAACGGCTGTCGGCGGCGGGGATCCCAGTGCGTCAGTCAGGAGGTCCCAGAAGAAGATGCGCTAGCTATGGCAAACAAGGATAGCCATGGAGGAGGGCCAAATAGGCACCCCAATGAAAGCTATGCTCAATACCCTGGATCGAGTTTGGATGGCGGTGATGTTAGGACACCACCCGGAGTAGGGGTACAGGTACGTAGGATTACCCTGTGGGAGCGCTTCTTCCGCTAACTACTGCTTAGGTAGGACTTCGTTCGAAAGACTACAGTACTTCAGGAACCGTAACACGCTATCCGCACCCCCGTTCCGGTCTGACGATGCCCAGTGAGGACGGTAGCTGGACGAGACTGGACCATGGACTCTCCACCAATGGAATCGCCACCCCTGTGTCGGTTTCCTCGGAGCCGTCCCGACATCAAAACTCCTACAAGTCTTTCTTCGAGGTGCGTACCTCAGGTACTGATATCTCCAGGGCTGTTGCTGACCTGTCTGTTCTACTAGAGCCGAGCCATTGATCATGACAGTCTTCAAGTTGCAAATCCGGACCCGACATCACCCGTACGCGACGAAAACATGGCACTATCTCGAATCTTACACAAGTCGCTACCATCCCAAGAAGACACCGAGAGAATATGCAAAGCCACTCTGCACCCTGCTGTGCTTGCCCATGAATTGATGACAACTCCATACACCATTCTCGATCAAACCGGCCTTACACTAGCCGATAGTCTTTTAGACATTCCCGAACCGACTCTTCATCCTGTTCTGATCTCAAGATATATGCTCTTGCTTGCGACCTTCCTCCGGCACCTTCATCCTAAACATCACAAGGATATTCAGCGCCTCTCGGAACCACCACGAGCCATTATAAGACGCTTAATAGATCATGTCGTTAGACTTGTCACGACAAATGACGAACTTCTCGGGAGTATCGAAGGCTTGGAATGTGTCATACTAGAGAGTCTATTCCAAGCGAATAGCGGGAATCTCCGGCGAAGCTGGATATCCTGCCGGAGAGCTATGAGTATCGCTCAGCTGATGTGTCTCAACCGGCCGCATCACCAGAAACAGTATAAGGTCCTTGAAACTAGGACAAGATGTCACCCGGAACTGATATGGTTTCGGATAGTTTCCTTGGACCGCTTTCTTTGCCTCATGTTGGGCGTTTCGCAAGGTACTTTCGACCGTAGTATGGCTTCTGAAGAGATGCTCGCCAAAGATACTCCTTTGGGTTGTCTTGAGCGAGTGCACTGCATTTTTGCGTCGCGGATCCTGGAGCGTAACGAATCCAAGTCGACCTCCCAGGACTCTGCCTTGACGCAAACTCTTGACGCAGAGCTTCAGAGAGCAGCAAGAAGCCTTCCTAGCAAGTGGTGGTTGACACCGACTCTGGACCCTATTTCGATCGACTCACAAGCTCTCTTCTGGGACACACGGCGCTTGTTTGCACAGGTGCTTCATTACAACCTTCTCAACCAGCTGCATCTGCCTTATATGATTCGCTCATCTTCGGCCGAGCCCAAATACGAGTACTCGCGAATCACATGCGTGAACGCCTCAAGAGAGATAATCACGCGCTTTATCGCGCTGCATCGCTTTAATAAATCCGCGTATAGCTGCAGGACTATCGACTTTCTCACCCTCATGGCCGCTATGACGCTGTTACTGGCTCACCTAGACAGTCGCTCCAACGAGGCGCAGAACTTCCTAGCTCACCAGTACTACAGCGATCGCGCCATGATTGAGCAAGTACAGGAGAACATGAAAGAGGTCAATCGTCTCAATTCCGATGCACTTAGTCAACAGAGCGCCGATCTGCTACAGAGGCTTTTGGATATTGAGATTGAAACGGCGGATGGCCATACGCGCAGTGCTGACAGGGTGAGCGTTCATGAGGTAGGGGAGGATACGTCAGTACCAGAGCAAGACAATGATGCCGCTACGAGCGTACATATTCCCTACTTCGGTATAATTAAGATCAGCCGGAAAGGCATCAGCAAGCAGGTTCTCTCCCCGCTAGTCACGCATCGCCAAGCACACAAATTCAACACAACCAGCACCAAAGCACCAACTTCGGACACGCAGGTGTATTTTTCAAGAGTCAGTGAAACATCAGAGGCTAGTGTCACAGTACCGGTCAGTGGTGGCTATGGGTCTGTCGGTAGCTATGGGCAGGCTCAAGCGCAATCTCTGACGGGAACGCTTTCCATGCCATTTATGGAACAAGATGGAGTTCCTTCTACTTTACCACATACGGTGTCTGAGACATACACATCCTTGTCTGCACCAGATCCCTCGTGGGGGTATGACGTGTACCCTGATTTAGCTGCCGGCAGCGAAGACTGGGCGTTCCAAGGCGTCGACCTACATTTCTTTGAAAGTCTGATGAGGGGTACTGAAAATGAAGGAAATGAGAATGCAGGGTGATATAGAGTTACAGATGTTAGCGGCCTAGAAATTAAGTGGCAAGTGTCGTAGGTCAGCGATATCAAATTTAAGCCAACGGCTCTTGATGGTGCCTCCGTGAGATGTACAGTTACCAAACAAGGAAAATGCAAATGAGGTGTGACGATGGAACGGTGATACGGTGGTAAAGCTAACGAGCTCTCTCGACGGTGCGAAGCACGTGCACTTGACACGGCGGAGCAAAACTGGGAACGGACAAATGTGTAAGCTCATGGCTACTGAGCCACAAGACACCTGCCACCCTTCACATGTTGGGTGCGACAAATTTCGTCCGGACAGTAGGTCTAAACCTACACAAAGTCGAGTTGAGGTCGCCTTGAAAAGATCCTGCAAATAGGCTCGAGTCTTTCAACATTAAACTCAAACCTTTTGTCCAAAACCACAGTATGGCAAGCAAGAACGTTGCACTTGCAGGCGTATGTTCTCTCTGTTCCAAGCCCAACATTCGAAAGTTACAGAACTCGCTAACACAATCCTTATAGGCGACGGGCAATATCGGCGCCGCCATCCTCAAAGCATTCCTCGACTCTAAGGATTTCACTGTCACGGTCCTTGTTCGCAGCGATAGTGTGGCCAAGGCGACCTTGCCTGAAAACATCAACATGCGAGAAGTTGATTACTCCAAGCCCACTACTCTCGTCAACGCTCTGAAAGGCCAAGATGCAGTCGTATCAGCCTTAAACCACTCTTACCTGGACCAGCAGCGCGCTCTACTAGACGCGGCTGTCAGCGCCGGGGTTGAGCGCTTCATACCTTCCGAGTATGGCAGCGACACTCTCAACCCTAACTCGGCATCCTTGCCTGTCTTCGCACACAAGAAGAGTGCACAGAAATATCTCGAGGAACTTGAAGCGCAAGATAAGATCAGCTATACCATCATTATCAATGGGCCTTTCCTGGATTTTGGGTTGAACCACGGCTTCCTTGGACTAGACTTGAGGAAGAAGCAGGTCACGTATATCGATGGTGGCATTACTATGTTCAGTACGACGACTCTGGCTACCGTGGGCAAAGCGGTTCTTGGGGTACTGAAGCATCCCCAAGACACGAAAAATCGCGCGGTGTACGTGCAGGATGCTGCCTTGACGATGAAGGACTTATTCAGACTGGGGAAGCAGGCGCTAGGAGCAGAGGGGTGGACAGAGATTGACGGAGGAAAGACGGAGGAGATTGAGCAGAAGAGTTATGAGATGCTGGGGAGTGGACAGAAGAATATGGGAGTCTTTTTGGGCTTCTTGACGAGTGCAATTTTCAGGGAGGGCTACGGTGGTCATTTCCAGAAGCCGGACAATGATTTGCTTGGAATCGAAGAGCTTAAGGAGAGCAATATTGTGGACCTTATCAAGGGAATCGCGGCAACCCAAGCGCATGAGTAGACTGATAGAGGGTAAAGTCACCCTGAGGGGTGAGAAGTACCTAGAGAAAATCTACCATGACTGGCGAACATGGTTACGTTCACGGTGCTCGACCTGTGAGGCTTCTGGCTTGGTGGCTTCGCGTGTTGAATTTGACATTTGCAAGATTGCGGAACACCAATCAAACATTAGCTCGACACCATGGCGGCCTGAATTCACCTTCGAAATCTCCAAGTCAATGATGCCTACCTATGGCAATGCCTCGTCATTCTTCCATCGTTCGACCAAAATGAGTGGTAAGTTTGCATTGAGGAATCGGCCGGGCTCCTGGCCGGTACGTGGTTGGCTCAGCTCAGCCCACAGGGTCGCTACTCTGGATCATTTCCTAGTTGGATCCATGGTCATCAAGAAGGTCTGGTTATAATTGGTGGCCGCCGATCGCAAGATAGATGGTCTCTTTATCATTGATAGGTATGTGCGGTCCACGATGCAGACAGATCGCAGAAGGGGCATCTCGGAGAGGAAGACGAGTTCAGCTTCACCAATTTCGAGGTCATCGTGCCGCCAGCGCACGAATTCTTCGAACGAGCTACTGAGCTAACGTGCATTTCAATATCTCGTCAACACTTTCGACATCGTAGGCTGGCATGTATCGGTTCAGATTAAGATGGTAGCTGTTACGGTGTTGAAGCGATGAATATGGCACGCCTGACAGGACGAAGATTTTGACGTCATCTCCGACAAGTCGCCGCATCCAATCATGTGCGACACTATCGGATGCATCCGCGTCGGATGGCCTCCACCTTCACTCTTCACCCGACAGCACCTCTCGCTCGACGCACGCGTCAAAAGCGTGTTCACTTCTTAATTCCTGTTATCTGTTTTGTCCATGCTCAGGTCAGCATGTAGAGCGCGAATACAGTGGCGGGCCTGTAGAACAGCCTGGGTCTCAGCGAGAGGTGTAGCTTCATCCACTATGAAGCCCAGAGTCGCAGTTTCCCACCAAGCATTAGACACCCCTGTGATCAATGGGGTGAAAAACCCTCGGAAGCCTGGTGGTACGTGTTGCGTCTTCTCCTCAATACATACCTACAGCTCATTGTTCGCATAGGTTACCGAGACTCAGGTGCAGACATCGCAAACGCCCTGCAGTCCTCGGGCCATGCTGATGTGCTCACCTCAAGTACCTCACCAGACCCAGCTATGAACCACGGATGGACGTTCCCTGACACAGAGTCTGGCATCTTAGCTGCTGTCGAAGCTGGAGCAACACATCTGTGGATGAACACCATTCTATTCGCGAGCCATCCGCTTCAGACCAGTAACAAGCTGGATTCGAAGGTAAGCGAGCTGTTCGTTGTCGGCCAACAGCCAAAATTGGTGGAGAGCTACAACGATAAGGCGCTCGTCAACGACTACCCCCGCAAGATTGGCCGATGCTTACTTCCAGATGCCGTCATCTTAAAGGAAGGGGAAGACGTTACAGACCAATTGAAATCAGCAGTTAAAGAAGTTAAGGCTCCCAATCGTCGCCAAACCAATCCGTGGTCGTGGCAGTCACGGCGTTAAGCTATGCAGATCTTACGAAGAACTGCACGATCACATCATGGAGCTACTATCGGAGTCTCCTAGTATACTGTTGGAGCAGTATCTCTTAGGACAAGAAGCGACCATTACAACTCTTCCACCCTCGGCCGGAGAGCTGCACTATAAGTCTCTCCCACCAGTAGTACGCTTCAACCATCAAAACGGCGTAGCGCCATACAACCGCACTGTAGCTGTAACGCAGAACTCACGTGTTGTGTCGCCTGAGGAAGTCTTCCATGACCCCGCATACCATACCATTATGAGCGATTGTGATGAAGCCGCTCGTCTATTGGGATGCACTGCGCCGATTCGAATCGACGTCCGTCGCTTCAAAGCCAGCGATACGGGCGACGAGAAGGACACAGGTCGTTTTGCGATATTTGACGTCAACATGAAGCCTAATATGACTGGTCCTGGACGACCTGGTCGAGATGATCAGGGGAGTCTGAGTGGTATGGCTGCTGAGGCGCTGGGTTGGGATTTTCCAACATTCTTGAAGAAGATATTGGATGGTGCGAAGATGTTGAAAGAAATCAGAGAGGCCAGTGGCGTATTTGATACAGGGAGGGAGGACATGGGGGATGATATGCAACAGCAAAAGTATGTGAGTGGAAAAGAGATCTTTCAGTGAAGCTAGCTTGGCTGCGCATTTCGGCTACTAGAGACTGTACTCTCATTCTCATGACATCCTTCGTTGGTCTAGATCGTCGCCCGGGTTTCGAGATCGATCTTCTTCCGCTTTCCCATGCTTGTCTCCCCATTTTTCAGGATACTGAAGGCTTCCAGCCCAGATAATTCCAAGCAAGATGCAATCCCTCGACCTGTTGGACCGATCATCCTGTCTTCTCGAACTCCATGTATCGCTCTTGTCCCGTGAGACTGCCTGCCAAACGCTCCTCGAATTGCTGCTGGGTCGAATGAGCCGTGATCCTGTATGGCCACGGCTCAACGATGGAATGCGTTTTCTTGACAATCGTTCCGTGACTTGCAGCCAGCATGTCCATACCAACTTCTGCCAGAAAGCTTGCAAATCCTGCTTCGAAATCGCCAAGCATGGTTTTGATTTGCACGAACCGAGCTATTTCTGGATTGGCTGACAGATTGTTAGCTGATCTCATGAAGTACATATGGCGATTAGGAGAGTCTTTGGTCATGAACTTCCTGGTGATGTCCATGCTTGAATTGACGTTATTAGAGGAATACTGTCCGTCGTTGTAATGGAGTTCCTCCATTACGGCGTTCAGGAAGAGCATAATGAGAGCTGCCTTAGGGTTCTCCACTTTTGACTTAAGGATTGGGGCGAAGATGGCAAGAGTGGTGTCTGGTCCGACGTAGCCACGATCGCAAATGTTCGACACCTTACAAAAGTCAGTATTCTGAAGAAAATCATCTTGCATAAGGACTCGTTGCATACCTCAATGCGATCAAATCGTAGCGTGCCTTGCCCGGCTCGCTTTAAGGCACTCGGCAGATCTCTAGCATCAGTGCAGAAGATTTGGAATGCGATATCGCACTTTCGAATACGTTGACAGAATCGCAGTATAAGGTCGCGTAGAAAGAAGAAGAGCGCTCCGTACATGTCGCTCTTGGCGGCAATCGCAAACTTCATGTATTCCGACTCCTCCCACCCATGAAGGGGATCGGCATCATCTTTCATGGGCCAAATGCCATGTTCGGTGAAGAACGTGCTGCATTGTATTAGCAAGGCTGACGCGGCTCAGTGAATGCGTTAACTCACGGATTTGGTGTGTCGAAGAGAGCATGAGAGACGCCATACGGTAGAAGTGTTCCATCCTCGCGGAAGCGTACCACACCCGTTCGCATAGCTGGTGGCTGGCAATACAGTGCGCGATCGACGAAGTCCTTACGGGTAGAAGCCATTGTCGTTCTACGGCGAATGGACTTTGCCTCCTCCAAGTTCAGACCATCCGGTACCCCCAAAGCCTTCTTAAGGGCGAACCACTCAAGCTTCCTCAACACGACTCGAAGAGATCGATCATTGATCCTGAATGTCTTTGCTTGAGCAACAGAGTCGGGCTTATACTGAATCTTGACACAGACATCCTCGATGTATGGCAATATTGATTCCCGTATCATCTTCAACATCAAGCTCGAAATGGTGGCGGAATACCAAAGATGGATCATGAGGGGCGTTGCATCGTCAGGGTCGAACACCATGGCGATGAGTAGAAGAATGACATTGCGCGCGACGATAGCAAAGTTGAAGTCGTTCACTACCACGACAGACCCGCCACTGTAGTCTTCTGGAACTGTGGCTACCGTCTTGACAACATTCCGAAGGTCTCCAGAGGCTGCGAACAGGAGGTTGATGTCGCCTATACTGGTAATTCCCTCATTATCTTTGAGATTGAGAATATCGAGCGCCGGAACATTACCCCACAAATATTGTTTGCTGCCGTGGCCGGCCAGGTTGAACGGATTGGAAGGTGTCGGGGCGGCCCAGAATTGCGGTGTGCGCTTTTCCTTGATCCAGCGGGGAGTATAGATCTTAGCCATCAAGTCAGACTTGCAAGTCTTCTTGTGATTCTTCCAGTCCGCCTTTTGGCATGCTGGCGAACAGTACTAGATCAATTGTTAAGCATGTTTCGATCTCGCCATTCAATGTGCTCTTACCTGAACAAGCTTGCAAGAGGCACAACCAAGCCCGGCTGGCGTCTGGCATCCCAGCTTATGGCCGTCAATCTCGTGCCCTGTGTTTGCGCAAAGCGCGGGGTTGAGGAAGGGTTCTAGCTTGCTTGCCATGCTGGCACTGTATTGTGGGTAGTGCCGTGGAGTTGTGTTCTCAGAGCGAGGTAATTCGCTTTGAAGTGTTTGTTTTGAAGAAGGATTTCGGAATCGGGGAGTAATTTTCTCCGCTGTGTTGGTGAAAGGCGCGGCTTCACCTTTCACACCCCGCAAAATTTCGATCCATGTTGGCATGAGGTCTATTTCAACCTCACGGGACATAGCTGTGTCATCACCTTCACTTCAAATGTGAGTCGAAAAAACTCGCCGTATTTTGCTGCTTTCACGGGCGAAATCAACAACAAGATTTGCTCAACATGAGGTCCCCCAAGAGGTTCAAACACTACGCTACCGTGCCAGATTACTATGCTGCGCTCGGCGTTGATTACTCTGCCTCCGCCACAGAGATTAAAGCAGCTTTCCGTCGTCTCGCACTCAAGCATCACCCAGACAAGAAGGCTGCCAGCGGCGACAATAATGCAGTCGAGTTCCGTCAGGTAAGCACACAACTTCAGAAGGTCGCGCGCAAGCTGAACGAATCCGCGCAGGCCCGCGAAGCATACGAGAAACTGAGCGACCCTGTCACAAAAGCAGCATACGACAGCTCGTACCGACAGCGCCCCGCTTTGCCTTCATGGTTCAACCCATCACCACCGCATAAATTCAATGTGCCACCAGACACACCTTTGCGTGCGAAACCAAAACGACAGCCTGGAGAGACTTCGAAGACCTACTACGCTTCTCCGAGGTATTTGGCTTGGCTGTCGTCGCTGCAGGAAGCAACGTCCGGAAAGATGGCCAACCGCAAAGGTTGTGGAGCGGCGGACGAAGAGGAGTTCTGGATGGGGGGTTATCAGTACAGGTACAAGAAGTAACGCTGGGTGGAAGAACATTGGGGTAGTACAACATGGAGAGACAATGGAGGGTTCAGCAACATTTGGCTCCTGGTCGTTGAATTGAGAACAGAGTTGGGAGTATCTGGGTAGCAACGGTTTCAACGTCGGATCGGATCACAAAATTGACCCGACATCCGGAAACTCCAATACATATCTAGGCGACCATTGCCAGCAATTCCAAATATGAAGACGAGCTTTCATCAGCATGCGGGACCAATTCCGCCACTTTTGAACAGTGTCTGAGTGACTCAACGTACTAGGTAATGAGACCAAGATGGATGACATCATTGGCTGAGTTGTTTATCTAGTCCCGCTCGACACCAGGAAGATATAAAAGGCGAGGTTTGAACGTGGAGATATCATCGATACTTCATCTTAAGTCGCATTATCTCGATATCGATATGTCAGGACTCGGAGGTCTCAACAAAACAACAGGCGGCATCGTCATCGCCGCCGTCCAATCGCAACTCCTCTCCGTCAAAACGCCCGAGGAGCTCGCCAAAGCTACCCAGCATGTCTGCGCTCTCGTCCGACAAACGAAGACGGCTTATCCTCATACCGACCTTATTCTGTTCCCTGAGTATTGCATTCACGGCCTCTCAATGGCCATAGACGACTCCATCATGTGCACGCTCGACGGCCCCGAAATCGCCGCGTTCAAAAAGGTCTGCAAAGAGCAATCTGTCTGGGGCGTCTTCAGCATCATGGAAAAGAACGAGCTCGGAAACCCGTGGAACAGCGGAATTACGATCAACGATAAAGGCGAGATCGTAGACTACTACAGGAAGATGCATCCTTGGATTCCCGTTGAGCCTTGGTACCCTGGAAATCGAGGCGTCAGTGTCTTCGAAGGCCCAGGTGGCGTCCAGATGAGCTTGATCATCTGTCACGACGGCATGTTCCCTGAGATGGCGCGCGAGGCTGCGTACAAGGGTGCTGAAGTCCTGCTCCGCACGGCGGGGTACACAAGCCCGATCAAGCAGTCTTGGGAGATCACAAACAGATCGAATGCCTTTTGTAACTTGATGTTTACCGTTAGCATCGCGCTTGCTGGCACCGATGGCACGCTGCGAAGCATGGGTCAAGCGATGTTCGTGGGTCCAGAAGGCAGCATCCTTGAGCAAGGCGATGGGACTGCAGATGGGATCTTCGCTTGCGAAATTCAGGTCGATGAAGTTAGGAAAAAGAGAAGGGAATGGGGCGTCGAGAACAACTTGTACCAATTTGGTCATCGCGGGTATGTGGCTGTCAAAGGTGGGGCTGGAGACTGTCCCTATACCTATATGCAGGACTTGATGAAGGGAGAGTATAAGCAAGTTGAGGATGCGGATGTTGGGATCAAAGACGGACAGGTGTTTGGGTATGCAGCGCCTGCGACGGAGTTTGTGAGCGAGATGAAGCAATGAGCAGGGATGTCGACGAGCACGCTAACCATCAATTAGTTTGCAGCTCGACGGCTTGATGCTAGTTTGTAGGTTTCAAAGCGGTGAAAATGTGTTCATATTCGAATCACGTTAATATATCTCACAAGACAGCTCCGATCTTCTCTTCTAATGTCAGCTTGATTCTATATATGTCAAATACTACTATACTTTCTATGCGACATTCAACGCACATCTCTTTCGAAATAGTATTATACTAGCCTAGTCATTGCCCAGAACTGATAGCTGGATAGGTGATCGAGTAACCGCAGCGATGAGTATGTACAAAGCGTGGATGTGGCTGCACAATGTGCAATGGCAATAGCCTCAGCATTACTTGTACCATCACATCTCAACCTGAAAGTGAGAGACCGGTTTATATAAAAATCCACTTCATTCATTTCGCCCCCAATAATCACCAAAAATCCCCACGTACCAAGCCCCGAATATCTCAGGACTGACAGAAATGTTTCAACTACACAGCCCTCGAGTTTCCGCAAGGAAGGCTGGATCTTTCAACCCCCAATCGTTCATAAGAATCGAGGTGGGGAAAGGCGAAGAAACGAAATCGTTCAACGTTCAGGAGAACGTACTGAGCGAGTTCACTTCCTTCTTTGAGCGGGGGCTACGTTTCCCCATCTGGAAGGAAAACCAGGATCAGGTCGTCAAGCTACCTGAAGATGATCCGAAGATCTTTGAGCTCTATCTCCACGCCATTTATCGAGGGGAGCTACCTACACTAGAAGACGATCCTGAGGTAGATGTCGTAACGGACCAAGAAGGTCGGGAAAAATTCCTCCTCAAAGGAACCCAAGACCCAGTTGAGCCGGAGATAGACTCAACGACTGAACACGAATACGAGACTCTCTGCAAGCTATTTGTACTTGCAGAGAAGCTCGTTGATGGCAAGACCAAGAACCTCGTGATCCGAGCCATCTTTGCAGCTACTGAACAGCGGCATGTCGATGGAATAATCCGGTACCCTGACTCCAACTCGGTCACAATTGCTTTTGAAGGCACGCCAGAAAACTGCAATCTCCGAGCACTCCTTTCCGCCTTGTATGTGCACTGTGCCAACGCTAGCTGGTGGGAAGGTGAAGTCGCAGAGTGCTGGCCGAAAGAATTTCTATTCATGGTTGCACGTGATAGCACATCAGCTAACAATGGTTTGAGCTCGATTGACGTCGAGAATGGTTTGAGCTCGCTTGACGTCGAGGAGTTTCTGGAAGCAGAGGACTAAAGGGGCAATGGCTACACTAGAGCCTTCGTACTCTTAGACCCTTGATCTCCACACCAAAGGTGATGGCTTAGGTTAAAGAGAATCATATTCAACAATTTTGGCATCCAATCTATAGAATACCGATTACTTGTTTAGGCAGTAAGGCAACTTGACTGCGTTTCGCGAGCTCTTGACTGATTATGTATACACAACGTAAATAAGCATGTGCTTTAAATGGTTTCCTTGGGATGTGTACATGGTTCAAAATACCCGTTCAACTCACTTGCCGTTTCCCGACTTCATTCCTCAACAAAATGTTTAATGTTGAAACTTTCATCAAGATGCCACGCGCCTGCAAAATCCATATGTAGCGGACTAGTATAGTACATGTAACATCCCCCACTGCGTAGCGAGAACCACACCGTAGCGAGAAAATTCATAGGTACCTCGACTTCAAAAGACAGGAAAATCTTCCCACATCGAATTTTCTGTATAATAATACGTGCGCTAGATACGCTAGGTCTTCCTCTACATCCTAGCTACTGCTCCTTATGAAATTACCAGCCTTGTCATCGACGTTACGCCGAGAACGAGGGTGCCTAATCTCGCTATGTGTCAGGGTACACCCGCTGCGGCTTCAGCGCCAGGCGTTTCGAGCTTCTAACAATTATAATTCAACAGTATTCTAGCTTCGCAGCCTTACAATCACACTAACCAGTCACCGCTAGCCCTGTAGCGGTAATGCCGGGATAATTTATGCAGGATCGCCACGGCGATCAGTACCTCGTCATTAAGCGATCTACACGCTCTCATAATCAGTACACTGTAACATAAGCCACAGCCGCACGCAGCCCATGTCTGTGGCTGGTATATCTGTGGCACAGCATCCTGCCTTACATACTGCGTAGTACAACGGCTGGCAGCGGTTCGCGAGTTTTCGCTTTCGTTATTCAACTTCCTAATTCGACAAATGCGAACACTTTGCGATGTGGCAAGTCGACCTTTAATTTCTTCACGCATTATGAGATTACTAAAACAGTATGCCATATGTCAAAAATGAGCGGTTCGTGTCAGGTCTCGATGCGGGGTGCAAGGCTTCTAATGGCATCCAGGCGACACGACTGTCCATTCACCGGCCACCCTGCGCCACGATGCAGCCTCGCGGGCAGCGCCTACGACGACCATCATACCACACCTCACGATCGGTCTTCTGGTATCTGCCTCTATACTATCGACCCTCGAACACCTCGCGCCGACATGCCAGACGAGCCATGATATCGCGCATTGGCCATGGCCCTCATACGCCTCTTGCAGCGCAAACCGGACGGCGCCATCGTCCTTCGCGAACCCACTAGCGGCCCTGTACCTGCGTACGCAATACTCTCTCACACATGGGGAAAGAAGGAGGTCACTTTCCAGGACATAGAAGCTAATACGGGTAAATGCAAGTCTGCTAGTAAGGCTAGGTAGGCGAAGATCTAGTTCTGCGCAGAGCAGGCTGCAGCTAATAGACTATAATACTTCTGGGTAGATACGTGCTATATCGATAAGAGGAATGCGGTCGAGCTCGGCGCGGCGATTAACTCTATGTTTTGGTGGTATCAGAACGCCGCGTGCTGCTACGTGTACCTTTCGGACGTGTCGAAATCGGACAACAGAGCGGGCGGTGAAAAGGCTTGGGAGGAGGTTTTTAAGAAGAGTCGATGGTTTATGCGAGGCTAGACGCTTCAAGAGCTGCTTGCGCCGGCCACGGTCGAGTTCTTCTCCAAAGAGGGCAAGCGGCTGGGAAGCAGAATATCGCTGCAGCGGGCCATCTATGAGATCACCGAGGTTCCTACCGAAGCGCTCAGAGGACAAGGTCTGAGCAAGTTCAGCGTTGAGGAACGGATAAGCTAGGCAGCTAGACGCGAAACAACGCTAAATAAGGACAGAGTGTACTGTCTGCTGGGGATATGCGGAGTGTTCTTGCCGCTTATCTACGGCGAAGGTGAAGCGTACGCAAGGCTACGGCTAGAGGAAGAGATACAGAAGCGGCAGAAGGGGCACGGAACGGCACATGTGCGCGACTTGAGGGGTACGTTTGCGAAGCAGCAGCTCTGCGTGCCAGCTAATGAAGCGCAGTCTCCTCGTCGTTGCCCTTTCCGAGGAACGAGTTGTTCGTCGGGCGAGAAGACCAGCTTCACTCTCTCCAACACTTCATCGACTCCGACACACCCGGTCGCATGACTATATACGGGCTGGGAGGCGGCGGGAAGTCAGCGCTGGCCCTCGAGCTTGCCTACCGCGCGCTGGTTCGACACGCTGGGCGTCCCGTTTTCTAGGTGCCGGCCATCAGCCGGCAGAGCTTCGAGCTTGCGTTTCACGACATCGGGATTCGCCTCCGCGTGCCCGGTATCACCGAGGACAACGCAGACATCAAGCAGCTCGTCAAGGAAGCGCTGAGCTCGGACGGTGCGGGTCACTGGCTGATGATTGTCGACAACGCAGATGACACTGGAGTGCTCGCAGACGGCACTAGCGTCGATGCTGGGTCGGCTCGTCTGCAAAACCACCTCCCACACAGCGACAAAGGCAAGATCCTGTTCACGACACGGAGCAGGAAAGCTGCCGAAGAGTTGACTCCGAGCCATGTTCTGGAGCTAGATGATATGAGCAAAAACGAAGCGCGACAGCTGCTGGTGCGGCGGCTATCGAAGCCAGCGTTGCTTGACGAGGAAGAGGCTGTAGGCCAACTGCTAGAGTCCCTTGAGTATCTACCGCTTGCCATCGTACAGGCAGCCGCCTTCATCAACAGCAACAACATATCAGTGTCCGAGTACCTCTCGCTGTTCTAGACAACAGGCACTAAGACTAAGCTCTTCGGCGAGCGTTTCGAGGACTCCAGCCGGTACTAGGAGCTAGAAAGTACAATTGCCAGGACCTAGCACATCTCGTTCAACTAGATCTAAAAGCAAGACCCGCTTACTACAGAGTATCTTTCGTTTATAGTATATATAGATCGCATCAGTATCTCTCGATCGCTATTACCTCCTAAGAGCACTCTACTAGAGTAGACTAAAGCGATTAGGACGCTTAAAGGATACAGGTTCGTCACAGAGCGGCAGTAGGCTTCGCAAGAGCCAGGTAGTAAGAAGTGCTTCAATATTTACTAACTAGTCTATATAGCGTCGGCATAGTGGCTAGAGGGTCACGGCGAGCAGTCGACTTAGACAGCGAGAGTAGCGGCGCGACTCAAAGAGCTGATCCCACATGGTAGGCACGAGAAGAAGGAGGTATAGACCGGGTACCTCTCGCACGCAATACACGTAACCAGATCGGACAGCGTGTTAGAGGAGATAGCTAAAGCGTCGCTTTTGGATCAGACAGGGCGATGTTAGGCTAGCCTCGGTCAATACTCCGCTGCGGAGACGACACATCGACAGGCCCTGTCGTTAAGAGAAAATAAGATAGAGAATGAGCATGCTGACATACTCATAAGTATAAGCAACTTGGCGCTCGTGCTAGACCGCCAGGGCAAGTACGAGGAGGTGGAATAGATACACTAGGAGATATTAGCGCAGAGGGAGAAGGTACTTAAGTAAGAGTATCCTAATATACTAATAAGTATAAATAACTTAGTAATAGTACTACTATGCTAAGGTAAGTATAAGGAGGTAGAATAGATAAACTAAGAGACGCTAGCGCAGAGAGATAAGACACTTAGGCTAGAGTATCTTAACACGCTAGCAAGTATAGGCAATTTGGCGGTCGTGCTTAAGAGCCTAGGCAAGTACAAGGAGGCGGAATCGATAAACCAAGAGACGCTGGCACGGAGGAAGAAGGTACTTAGGCTAGAGTATCCGGACTGTTATAGGCTGAGCCTCTGAGGCCTCGGCTGGTTAGCCTCGGTGTCCTTTGGCTGAGCCCCTGAGCCCCTAAGGCCTCGGCCGGATAGCCTCGGTATCCTTTTTGTTCTTTCCTAGCCTTACTGCTAGATAGTACTGCTTAAATACTTCCTTAGTACTTACAGTAGTTAAGAGCGCTGTACTATAGTTATAATACCTTATAATATAAAGGCCTACCTAAACCTTAATATAAGGGCTATCTTTAAGAGCTTACTTAAGAGCCCTTATAGCTCTCTATTAAATTTACTTATTATTACCTTATACTTAAGCTATTAAGGTAGCCCTTTATATTTAAATTTAATTATCTTATAATATATAAGTATTATACTTCTAATTCCTTATAGCTTTTTAGAGCTTAATCTAAACTTAGCTTATTACTTAGTAAACGCTATTTATAGAAGTCTTAATTAATATATTATATTAAGTCTTATAGGCAGAGAGCCTATTAAGTAAAGCCTTAGTTAACGTAGTATACTAAGCTTTATAAATATTAAATTTCTAAAATTAAAAGTCTTAAGATATATAATTCTTTAAACTTTAAGTAGCTTTTTAAGTTGTCTTCTAAAGCCTATTTAATAGTAAGCTAATAGCTAGCTATTAGTAAGATAAACTATTAATTAATACTTAAAAAGGCCTATACTTTAGGTTATTAAGGAGAATAAAGACGTAGTTATAACTACTATAGTTTTATATAATATAGCTTAAGTAGTAGTACTTAGTAAAGTCTTACTACTATATTTATATAAATAATAATAGTAGTATCTTTAGGATCTTATTATTATACTAAATTTAAAGGAATAGCTTAATTAAAAGATTAGTACTTAAGTACTTAGTATAAAAGGATATAATTTAGTCTTTTAGTATAAGAGGCTAATAATACGCCTATTTATTAATATTATTAAGCTTTTTAGATTTAGTATTTAAGATATTTTAGTTAGTAAATTTTAAAATAAAGCTTTTACTAATACCTAGCTCTAGGCAAAAGAGTAAGGCTATAGTAAAGAAAAAGCTTTAAAGGCTATAACTAGTATTAAAAAAATAATTTAGTATTTATTTATAATAAAAATAGTATTAATATTAACGCTAAAATCCTTAATATAAAATTCTTTAAAAGAAGAGGTTATTAAAAACTTACTAAGAACTTAGACTTAAAAACTATTAGCTTTTTATAACTAAGCTAAAACTTAACTACTACTATAGTTAATAATATTACTAATAGCCCTTAATATAAAAAGATTAACTAAAAAATATTATAAGCGCCTCTTTAATTTTTAGAGATTTAATAGTATAAGGTTAAAGTACCTAAGTTAGTACCTAGCTATTATAAGTAAATTTACTATTAACTAAAATAACTACTTAATATAAGAGTTAAGTTACTAATATATCTATAGCTGCTTTAAAAGTAAGGCTTATACTATTATAACTCTTTTTATAGAGTCTAGCTAGAAGACTAGCTATAATATTAATTAGTTATAGATTTTTCTAGACTTTTATTTTAAAGACTATTATATAAAAGTATAAGCTTATAATAAAATTATATATATAAAATAAAATAAATATAAAGTTAGAGAATATTTCTATAACTTTAAAAAGTAGTAGTTATATATAAGTCTTAGTAATAATAATATAATAAAAATAATACTATTTTAAAATAGCCTAAAAGATAAAATTTAGTTTTAATTAATAAGAGTTTATATTAATTTATATACTACGCTCTAGGAGAGAGCTATTAAGATATTAAATAATATATTCTAATATAGAATCTATAATAAGCTAGTAAAAAGAACTAGCTTTTATTTAAGTAATACTAAATCTTTATACTATATAAAAAAGTAAAGCTATTTACTATTAAATAATAAGATAGATAGTATTAAATATACTAGTAAAAATAGCTTTTTTAATAAAAAAAGAAATTACTATAAAACTAAGAACTTTTATTTTAACTATAATAAAAATAACTACTACTTTTAGGATTACTATAAAAAAGTAAGCTTAATTAAGAATAGCTTAAGTAAGCTTAAAAATTAAAAAGTAATTTTAGCTAAAGTAGTTAAAATAAGAAATAAGAGTAAGTACTACTCTAATAAAACTTTAAGTAGTAAAAAAGCTACTATTAAAAGAGTATCCTTTAAAAATAATACTTTAAATAAAAGTTTTAGTAAAAAGCTTTTAAGAAAAAAGTAGTTTTTATTAAAAGTTATAAGTAAAAGCTAAAGATAAATAAGTATAAAATATAAAAAAATTAAAACTAGTTTAAAAAAACTAATATATAAAGTAAAGCGTTAATTATAGATACTTTAGTTAATTTAAATTATTATACTTTAATAATAATTAACTTTAGTAGCTTTATTTTTACTATAATTAGCTTAATCTTTACTTAGAAAGCTTACCTATAGTATATAAAAATAATACTCTAAAAAGTTATTAGAATTAAAGGAAGTAGCTAAATTAACTAAATAGCTTACTTTAAGTTTAATATTAATAAATACTAAGACTATAGATAGAGCTATATAGCTAATTAGTACTTTAAGTTTAATATTATACTTAAAAAACTATAAATAAATAAGCGTAAAGTTATACTTACGCCTTATAAGCTATTTATCTATATATACTTAACTAAATAAAAAATTTACCTCTAAGCTTATAATAGGAGGCCTAAATAGAATAGCTTAAAGCCTTAAGAAATTAGAGCTATAGTATATATATTATAAATATAATGTTTAAAGAAAAAAGAATCTATAATTTAAGTCTTTATAGTATTTATAGTAAATATTAATAAAATACTAGTACTTAAAGCTAAAGTTAACTATAAAGCCCTATTACTTAAAGCTTATAAGAATTAAGCGTAGATATTTAACTCTAAAACTATATTTAAGTAAACTTTATATTAGCTAAGTATTAACTATATAATTAAAATAGATAAGAATAAAAAAAATAAAAAAAAACTAGCTTTATAAGAACCTCTATATAATATAAGCTAGAGAAAACTTCTTATTCTTTATAAGTACTTTATATTACTACTAAATAAAAAGTAAATTTATATTAGTAGCTTACCTACTATCTTATTAGTATTATTTATAAAGAAATTAAGTAGAGGCTTATATTTCTATATAGATTACTAAGCCCTTAATATTATTACTTAAAAAGACTATTACTCTCTACTTCTAATTTAGAAAATACTAAATAATATTACTAAAGCTAAATACTTTATAAAGATTAATATATTTATTACTTTTTATAAGATTTATATCTGTAAGAAAGATAAGTAGAAGACTATATTTTATACTTAATTTAGCCTATATAAATAAATAATTACTCTTTTTAGACTAGTAAATATACTAAGTACTTTTTAGTATTATATTAATTAAATACTATAAAAATATATTAATAACTTCTACTTAGTATATTTAGATAATGTTAGGACTTGTAGCTAGTTAGTATAGGTAGCTAGTATAAGACTAGATAGAAGCTACTAAGTAACTTACCTAGTAACTTCTTTTACTTACTACTTAGCTATTTACTCTTCTAGACTAGTATAGGTTTTGTAGGCTAAGGGCTTAGCGCCTAAGGTAGGGTATAAATATCTACCTAGCCCTATACCCTTCTCCTCTTAACTAGCTACTATCTTATTTATTTTATTAATATAACCTTTAATATTACTAACTCTCTACTTACTTAGTAACTGTATAATAGCCCTAGACGTACTCTTATACAATAGCAGCTCTCCTTTTTTTATTTTAGCCTATATAGTACCCTACCTATATAGTATCTAGCCTATATAATACCCCGCCTATATAGTATCCCGCCTATATAGTACCCTGCCTATATAACATCCCGCCTATATAGCATCCCGCCTATATAACACCTAGCCTATATAGTACCTTATCTATATAATACTCTACCTATATAGTATCTACCTATATAGCTTTACTATACCTATATAGCCTCTATAATACTTAATAGGCGCGTAAAGACCCTACTAAAGGGCGCCGTCTAAGAGACTTAACTCTTATAATAAGATAAAAGTTTACGCCTATAAAACCTACCTAACCTATCTAGTATAAGTACTCTACTAAAGGGTATAGCGAAGTAACTATATCTTATAGGCTATAAGTCTAGCTATACTAGTATTATAGGCGTAGTAGCTAAAAAAAAAACTAATAATATAATATAGAAAGTAGATATAATATAGAAATCTAATAATAAAGTAATACTACTGTCTAACCCTATATAGTTATAGGAATAAAATATAAAGATAGTAGTAAGTTACCCTATAGTAGTAGAGAAGGAGTATAAACTTTAATAGTTATTCTTAGTAAACGCTAGCCTAGCAACTAAGGACTTACTATAGTATATAAAATATATAGTAAATAATACTTACTAGTAAGGACTCTATAACGTAGTAATTAATAACCTATTTAGTAGAAACCTAATAGAATAGGTATTTATTAACTTAGCCTTTTTATAGTCTATACTAAAGTTTAATATAAATACTAATCTAAATCTATAAGATTATATTCGTACTTACTAGGATATAGGACGCGTATTATATAAAGATATACTACCTATAATAGCAGTTCTAAAATTCTTCTTTTTAGAGTTTAGGTAATACCTAATAACTAACTACCCTTTAAAGTAGCTTTAAGCCTTTTTTTATAAAGAACTTACTATTATAGTATTAGTATTCTTATTTATAATAAGAACCTTTTAGTATAACGCTAAGCGTTAGGTATAGTTAATAGTAGACTAAGTAGTAGATTTTTAGTAATAACTAGTAGTACTTTAAAATAACCTCTTAGCGGCAACTTAGGTACGCGTATAGACTATATATATTACCTAAAATATAATTATAAAGCTTTATAATTAACTTTAGTAGGCTTAAGCAGTAGTATAAGTAGCCCTAATAAAGCTATAGATAATCTTACTAGTAGTATTACCTACTTTAGCTATAGTATACTTAGTAAATTATAGTTAGATATTAGCTTCTATAAATCTATATATAGGTCTAGGTTTTACCCCTTACTAGTAACCTATATAATTATAGTAGTAGCCTATAATACTATTTAACCTATATATAAAGACTAGAGTCTAGTAGTAATATATAACTACTTTTATAGGATAGCTGTAGTTAACCTTATAGGCGTAATTAGACATGTTAGAATTATAGTAAGTATACTAGCGTTATATTTACTTTTATAATATAAGACCTTATAAATCTAAGCTTTTATAACGCCTCTTAATCTTTTTAGAAGTACTAGCTTAAAATATAGTCTAGTAGATAAGCGTCTTTCTTAACTACTTTAGTATAAATACTATAGTAATACCTAATAAGGATACTTATATTATAGCGTTGTATAATAGCTTAAAAGGACTAGCTTATACTATAATAAAACCTTTAGGCTTTTATTTAGCTAAATTTACTACCTTCTATAACTACCTATAGGAGTTACTTATTTAGTTTAAGGATAGAGACCTATATACTACCGCTTTAAGTAAGCTATTTTAACTATAATAGCCTAATACTAACTATACTATAGGAAAAATAGTAGCTAGTAATACTTATAAGTTTTATTTAGAGTTTTAAGTACTAGTATTATAGGCAGGCCTTAATATATATTAAATAGAATAAGAGTTTAAAAGAAAACTTCCTAGATAGCTATAGATAGCTCTAAACTATAATATTAATAACTAGAATACTTTTATAGTATATATTAATATAAGTACCTTAGTATATAATCGCCTCTACTCTTATAGTAAGTAGGTTTAGAACTCTACTAGCTACCTCTCTAACTTTATATATAGCTCTAATTTAGTAAACTAGTTTCTAACTAACTAAACTACTAAATTTATAGGCTATACTAACTTAAGTACTCTTTAGATAAATCCTCTAAAGCTTAAAAAAATAAAGTTAGTAGGTAATATAAAATAACCTTAAAATACTATAGTTGCTTAAGGTATTATTTATAATTACTATAACTATAGTAAACTAAGATACTTAGCCTATAAATATAAGAAACTTAAGATATATAACTATAGAACTATAAATAAAGAATATATTAAGTATAAAGAATAAGAATACCCTAACTTAGAAGAAGAGGATTTTACTAACCCCTAGTTTTAAATTATAAACTAAGAAAAATAAACTATAAATAGTAAAAATAATAATAAAAATATAACTTAGAAAGTCTAACTTTTTTTTAATAGCTAAAAGTAAAGTTAGCTGCTAAACTAGCTTAAGGTTTAGTAAACTTAGATAGCTATAATAAGAGTAAGCTGCCTAAGCTAGTCTTTTAAACCTTTATAGGATAATATAATACTACTCTATACGTATATAAAAGCTTTATTAATAATAAAGTAATAATTAACTTTATAATAAAATATATAGCTAAGTTAGCTTAGCTTATACTAATCTAGTTACCTACCTATAGGCGAGTAAGTAACTATTATAGAATAAGCTAAGAAATTATATATAAGGTTTACTTCTATCTTAAAATTAGAGACTATTTTTACTAGACCTAGGTACTACTCTAGAATAACTTAGTTAGAGTAAACCTTTATCTTAGCTATAGATAGCTAGTAGTATATAAACCCTAGTATTTATATAAGTATAGTAGTATCTAGTTTTCTAGTAAATATTATAAAGCTAACTATAGTATTAAAAGTAACGTACTAATTAAAGGATATATAGAGGGCTATAAACTTTAGGATATAGACGCTATACTACTAAATAAGCCCTAACTAGAGATACTACAGCTAGACTAGTACTAGAACTTATACTAGAAATTTATTACTAACTATAGATTAGATATTTAGATAGTTAGCTTATAAGCTATCTAGGTATACGTATACTGTAAAGATATATATATCTATTTTTTTAAATCTAACCTCTTTATAATCCTTATAGAGGACGTCTATAAAACTATTAATCTAGATAACTTTAAAAAGTTTATAAAGAAATAAGTTAACCTTAACCTTTTATTATTAGTTTTCTTAAAATACTATAATATTTTGTCTATATTTAACTGTAAGGTAGTAAACGTAATATCTAATAGCTTAGAATTTAACTATAAAATTAAAGTTAAGCTAGGTACTAAGCTTCCTAACTATAAGCTGCGCCTACTCTTACTATAGATACTTAATATAGTCTAAAAGTATATTAAAAACCTCTCTAAATAAGGTTATATTAAGAAATATTACTTACTAATTTAGTTTAACCTTTTTTTTATCTATAAGCCTAGAGGTAGTATATAAATCTATATAAACTACTATAAACTTAATAAGGCTATAGTTAAAAACTAGTACCCTATCTCCTTTTTTTAAAAAACTCTTACTAAACTTATATAATTATTTTAGTTTTCTACTTTTAATATAATTTATACCTTTAATTAGGTATGTATTAAGAAAGGCTTAAAATAGTTTATAGTATTTTCTACTTACTAAAGGACTTACTAATATAAAGTAATACCTTTTAACCTTTATAATACGCCTACTACCTTTTAATAGGTAATTAATAAAGTACTCTTTAAATATTTAGATATATTTTATACTATTTACTTAGATAACGTCTTTATATTCTTAGATAACTTAGAAGATTATATTAAGTACTATAAGATAGTACTTAAGCGCCTACGTATAAATAGATTCTATATTAATATTAAAAAGTACTAATTTTACTAATAGAAAATTAAGTTCTTAGGCCTTATTATTACTTTATAGGGCTTAGAAATAGACCTAGTTAAAATTTAGGTAATATTAGACTAAGAGATACTTATAATAGTATAAGGAGTTTTAAGACTCCTTAGCTTTTTAGGCTTCTATAAGTAATTTATAAAAGGATACTTAGAAATTATTTACCTATTTACTTTAGCTTATAAGTCTAAAGTTATAATTAAGGAAAGTAAGAATAGCCGCTTTAGGCGCGTAGTTTAGTATAAGCCTTTTACCTTTATAAAGGAATATAGTAAAGCCCTTAAAGACCTAAAAAACGTATTTTAACTAAGCTAAGTACTTATATACTTTAACCTTAAAAAGTAAGTCTTTATCTTTTACAACTCCTCTAGCTAGGTGAATAGTAAAATTATAAAATAATAAAATATAAATAGTAATCTATAACTAATTACTTTCTTCTTAAAGAAACTAACGCTTATAGAATATAACTATAATATTTATAACTTTAAACTTATAGCTATTATAAAAGCCTTTACTAAATAAGAGCCTAAACTTATTAGTACTAGCCTAGAGAAACTAATCTAGGTTATATTAGACTACTACAACCTTTAAACCTTTATAATAACTAAGAATCTTAACTATAGATAAGTATAATAGTTATTATTTTTATTTTAATTTAACTTCTAAATTATCTATATACTAAGGAAGATAAATATTAAAGCTAATACCCTTTTACAGCGCGACTAGGATATTTCTAAAAATAAAAAAAACCTATATATTACTATAAATTATACTATTATCCTAAAAGAAAAAAATATCTTACTAAGTATAGTACTAGTACTAGATATAGTAGTAAGGCTACTATCTATATTAAGTAGGAGAAATAATACTAATAACTTTATTATATCTTAAGTAGTAGACTTTAAAATTACTATAACTTACTTTACTAATAAAGATAAGAACTACTATAAAGATAATAATAAGTACTACTAGCCTCTTATATTTAAATTAGATAGGTCTAATTAAGACTTAAAAGTCTTAAGTACCCTTAAACTAGAGTAGAAACTATAGTAGGTATATATTTAAGACCCTATTATTACTATAGTCTTTACTATACTTAATTTAAGAGCCTTAAAATTACTATATAAGTTATATAAAAAAGAGTACTATTTTTTACTTACTAACTATACTATAGTTAGCTTTAGAGATTAACGTAAGATTTTTATTAATAGCTCTTACTTCCTAGTCCTAGAAAATAACTAGCTAAAATAGCTAATCCTTTAATAAACTTATAACTACTAACTAGCTAGCTATAAAGGCCCTAAGAATACCTTTACTACTATATTTCTCTAGTATTTCTAGCCTAGTATAGTATATACTATATACTAATTTTATAACGTATATATAGTATATAAGTATATAGTTTCTTTTTATAAAGCTACTTATAGCTACCTTTACCCCTTCCTAGCCCCTTATAAGAAGTAGTAAGATATTATAATTAACTTTATTTAGAATTTAACCTCTTCCTACTACTAGGAGTAGATAATATAGAATATATATATAGTAGTAGATAGGCTTATAAAGTATAAGTACTTCTTTACTATACTAAGATAGGCTATTAAGGATACTACAAAAGTCCTTTAAAGGGTCTTTATATTATATAGCCTCCTATAATTAGTTATCTTAGACTAAGGCTAAAATTTCGTAGCTAAATACTAAATATACTTTATAAAACAACTAGGCGTCTAATACTGCCTATCTAGCGCCTACTATCTATAAATAGATAGATAAACTAAACGCTTAAATTAATCTTTAGAAGAGTATCTATATAAGTATATTAACTACTAGTAGAATAACTAGGTAGAATAGCTATAAGTTACTAAGTTTATAGTAAATAATATTATTAATAAGGTAACTAAATTAATACTATTTTTTACTAACTTTAAATACTATTTAAAGTTAGGTTTTTACTTAGTAGAAGAATTTTTTATTCTAGAGGACGCGCTATAAAGCGTATAAGCTAAAGCCTTCTATACTAATAATCTTATATAAAAATATAACTAAATAGTTAATTACTTATATATTAACCTAGGATAGACTTAAGAAAAATATAAAGAATAAGCTAATAAGAAATAATAAGATATACCTAAGTACTAAGTTAGAGATAAAGTATAAATTAATACTAGAAACTAGTAGACTAACTACCTTTTTAAGAAGCTTAATAGTAAGTATACTAAGTTATATATAGTTAAATAAGTACTTTATAAAGGCTATATATTTAAACTAGATTTACCTAATTACTTTATTTAAAAAGAAATCTTCTTAGTCTTCTATTCTAATATCTTACTACTAGATACTATAAACCTTATACTATTCTAAAAAGCTACCTTTTTAAAGCTAGTAAACGTCCTTATAGATAAAAAAACTAGTAAAGAATTTAATAACTACTTAGTAAATAAAGTTCTTAACTATAAATAGTAGCTTAATAGGAACTAGTATTACTAAGTTAAGTAGGCTAGTTACCTTAAACTAAACTAGTAGCCTATAGAAAACTTCCTTAATTACTATAATATTCTACTTTTCTACTAGAAGAATCTAAAGGTATTAAAGCTTTTAAGTATAGTTTTAGTATTAGACTAGTAGTTTTATTTTAAAGATCTTAAAGCTATTATAGACTAAGAAGCTTATATTACCTACTCTCTAAAATTATTTAGTAGAAGTAAAAAACTATATACTACCCTCTACTTAATTAATTTAGTTACTCTAGTTTTATAAGTACTAGATTATTAATAGGCTAGCTATATTAGTACTTCCCCTCTTAGGGTAAGGTATTAATAGTAACTAAGTCTAAGATTTATATACTATATAGGCGCTTAAGGGTACTACGCTATTATTTTTTTTATTAGTCTACTAAGGTAGTAGTACCTCCCTTAAGTATCTTAAAGTAATAATTATATATAAATATAGTATTTTAAAGTTTCTATTATAGAACTTAGTTATTATATAATAGTTTTATATAGAGGAAATAGTTAGAAGTAACCTAACCTATATAAGTAAGAATTAGCTAGGCTATTACCTTACTAGTAAGTTTCTAGTAGAGATAATAGTTTAGTAAAATAATTAGTATTCTATCTTAATTTCTACTACCTATACCCCTAATAGTCTAGTTTTTAGTAGTTTATAAGAGCTTACTTCTTTTTTCTAGAGGAAGAAGACTTATTAGGACTTATAGCTAGTTAGTATAAGTAGCTAGTATAAGACTAGATAGAAGCTGCTAAGTAACTTACCTAGTAACTTCTTTTACTTACTACTTAGCTATTTACTCTTCTAGACTAGTATAGGTTTTATAGGCTAAGGGCTTAGCGCCTAAGGTAGGGTATAAATACTTACCTAGCCCTATACCCTTCTCCTTTTAACTAGCTACTATCTTGTTTATTTTATTAATACAACCTTTGATATTACTAACTCTCTACTTACCTAGCAACTGTGTAATAGCCCTAGACGTACTCTTATAGATAATATACTAATCTATACTAATAGATCTTTTAGGTAGTACTATAAGAATATAAATAGAGTACTTAACGCTATAAAAGTAGCTAGCCTTTCTTTAAATATTAGTAAGTATAAATTTAACGTTACTTCTATAAAGTACTTAGGCTTTATTATTAAAGTAAAGAAAGGCCTTTATATAAACTCTAAAAAAGTTAAAGCTATTAAAGAATAGAAAATACCTTATATATAGAAGGGTATACGTAATTTCTTTAGATTTATAAACTTCTACTAGCGCTTTATTAAGGATTATTTAAGCTTAGTTATATTTTTTATATTTTTAATAAAATTAAATACTCTTTTCTACTAGAGGAAAGATTAATAAGATACTTTTAATAAGCTAAAAGCTATCTTTATTATTAAACTAGTACTAGCCTAGTTTAACTAGAATTATAAGACTATTTTAAAGATAAACTTTTTAAGTTAGTTAACCTCTAGAGTATTTTTATAGTATAGTAATAATAAGTTACTTTACCTAGTTACCTACTTCTTAAAGAAGATAAATATTTATAAGGCTAACTATAAAATATATAATAAAAAGCTACTTACTATAATTAACTACTTTAAAGAATAGAATATAAAGCTCTACTTAGTTAAGAAGTTTATAGTTATTATAAACTATAAAAACTTTAAATACTTTATAAAACTATATTAGTTAAATAATTACTAAATAAGGTAGTTCTTTATCTTAAGGAAATACTAAATAGTTATTACCTATTACTTTAAAAACTTAAATAAAAGAGCTAATACTCTTTTTTATTATAAATAGAATATACCTAAAGGTATAATAGATAAATAACTACAGTACTAATATATATAGTTATTAAAACCTATTACTATTAATAATTAGGATAACTCTAAAGATAAAGACCTAATACTTATTATAGCTACTTAGATTAAGGCCTTTAAGGCTCCTATTAATAATAAAGAGAATTTTAGTACTTTTATTAATACTAAATAGAATCTAGAAGAGCTATTATTTAAGGAATAATAAGTAACTACTTAAATAAAAGATAAAGTATACTTATAGGCCTAGTAGGCTATACTAAATAGTAAATAGAGGTTTCTATTAGAAATAGGCTAAAAAGCCTCTATCTTAAAGTATTTAGTAGATATTAATATAGATCTTTAATATTAAGATTATTAATAAATCCTAAATAATAAACCTCTATAAATAAGAATTATTTATATTATATATACCTTACCTACTCTAGGTTATCTAAGAAAGAACTTTACTTATAAAGTAGTTATATAAGATTTCTTTTAGCTAAATATATTAAATAATATCTATTAATATATTAAGAACTATAATACTTATAGATAAATAAAACTTTAGTAAGATAACTTTTATAAACTACTAAAACTATTACTATTACTAGAATAGATTTAGAAAAAGATCTTAATAGATTTTATTATTAGGCTACCTAAGAGCAAGGGCTGTATAAACCTAATAGTTATTATAAATTATTTAAGTAAAAATATAGTCCTTATTTTATTATTAAATATTAAGGTTACTATAGTAGTTAATACCTTTATTTAGTTTATAGTTACTTACTACTAGTTACTAGATACTATTATTTTAGATAGAAGAACTTAATTTATTAGTAAATTTTAAACAATACTTTATAAGCTTTATAGTATTAATTATAGGTTATTAATAGCCTATTATTTATAAACTAATAGATTAATAGAGAGGATAAATTCTATTATTAAAGTCTACCTACGTGCGTATATTACGTAGGATTAGAAAGACTAAGTAAAATATATTAGAATAGCTATAATAGCTATTAAAGTATAAGAAGTAATAGTAATAAAGATAAGTTTTTTCTTTCTTTAATATAGATATTACGTAGACCCTCTATAGTTATAACTAGCTATTAAAATAACTAAAACTTTATACTTAAATAAGAAGAAAGTTTTAGTAATTATAAATAAGTTTAATAAAGTATTTAATCTTACTTACGCGTTAATAGTAAATAATTAGTAAAAATAAAAAAAATAAACTAATAAAAAATATAAAAAGGCTATATAACTATAAGTAGGTAATAAGGTATAGCTTACGCTTAAAATATATATAAAGACTATATATATAAGTAAAAAGCTAGACTAAAAGAACTTAAAGTATATAGTTATTAAGCTTATTAGAACTTACGCTATTAAATTAGATATACTAAGTAAAACTAAAAAGGTCTTTAATATAAATAGGCTACGCTTTACTACTAGTAACCTACTACTAAGCTAACTATTAATAGACTACTAACTAAAGCTTATTATTATTAATAGAGAGCCTAAGTACTTTATTAAAAGAATTATAGATAAATAGAAACGTTACTATAGATGTAGATTTTAGTATTAGCTTTTAGTTAAATAGAAAGACTATAAGAAACCTACTTAGAAACCTACTTTAAAGTTTATAAATATAGAAGCCCTAGTAGCGTAGTATAAAACTATACTAACTACTTAAAAGTATTTTTACTTTTCTACCTTTTTACTATTATACTTACTCTTAAAGCTATAGATACTAAAGCTTTAACTAAATAAAAATATAATAAAACTACTAATCTATCTATTTAAGTATTATAAAGCTATTATATAGAATAATTATTTAAAGGTAGATAATCTATATATATTTAGTTAAGTAATAGTCTTATAGTATAATACTATTATATAACTATACGTATAGAGGTTATTTACCTTTTACCTTAAAGTTTAAACTTAGCTATTTTTTATTACTATTATTTTTCTTTTTACTTTTAAGGTATACTATATAAGGATATTTAAGTAAGAAACTAGTTAAAAGTAAGTTAACTTTTAAGTAATTTATTTTACTTATATACTAAAGTATTAATAGAATAGATTAACTTAGTTGCCTTTTTACCTTTTTTAATCTACGTTTAAGCCTAGCTGTATACTATTACTATTAATATTACTATTATATACTTTCTTTTTACCTTTTTTAAACGCCCGACCTTAATAGGGGGATATTATTATAGACTAAGCCTCTAAGGCCTTAGCTAGTTAGCCTTAGTATTTTTTAGCTAAGCCTTTAAGCCTCTAAGGCCTTAGCTAGATAGCCTTAGTATTCTTTTTATTCTTTTTTAGCCTTACTACTAAATAGTACTACTTAGATACTCTCTTAGTATTTATAGTAGTTAAAAGTACTATACTATAGTTATAATACCTTATAATATAAAGGCCTACCTAAACCTTAGTATAGGGGCTATCCTTAAGAGCCTGCCTAAGAGCCTTTATAGCTCTCTATTAAATTTACTTATTATTACCCTATACTTAAGCTATTAAGGTAGCCTCTTATATAGATATACTAATAAGTATAAATAACTTAGCGGTTATACTTAAGAGCTAATATAAGTATAAAGAGGTAGAATTAATAAACTAGAAGATACTAGTATAAAAAAAGAAGGTACTTAAGTAAGAGTATCTTAATATACTAATAAGTATAAGTAACTTAGTAGTTATACTTAAAAGCTAATATAAGTATAAGAAAGTAGAAATAATATACTAGAAAATACTAGTATAAAGGGAGAAGGTACTTAGGCTAGAGTATCCTAATACGCTAGCTAGTATAGGTAACTTAGCGCTCGTATTAGAGAGCTAAGGTAGGTACGAGGAGGCGGAAATAACAAGCCGGGAGACGCTAGCGCGGTATAAGAAGGTGCTTAGGCGGGACTATCCCTTCACGCTAATGAGCGTGTACAACCTCGCCCACCTCCTTGCTGATCGGCATCGCTACGCCGAATCTCGCGCTCTGTATGAGCGGGCATGCGCTGGGTACACCACCGTCTTAGGAGAAGACCATCCAACTACCCACGAGTGTCACCAACACTATCGCGAAATGATTGCGTCGCAAGAGCGGGATCAGTCGACCCTTTCTTCTGCGATGCCAACTACCAATCTCGCAAACATACCCAACAAGAAGAGGTCAAAGCTATCACATAGACTAGCGAAGATAGGCATCAGGAGCTCGAAGTTCTCTCTTTAGCATCAGGAATGATGTGCGTACAGGGCTATTTATATGCAATTATTTCTTGTTGCGATTGATTCGGCAAACTATCATTCATTGATGTTATTCCACAAGAATCACTAGAGTCTGGGTGAGTGAGTGAGTGGTTGAGTGGTTGAATGGCTGGGTGGCTTGCTCGCTCAAGCTTTGCATAGCCACAGATGGGTCAGTACGGTACTGTAAGCAAATAACGTCATAGGGCAGCTGCACTGCAATCATTAGCACAGCTGATGTTTCAAACACGTTCTCTGCTACCAACTCGCGAGCCACAGGCTTGGCTCAACTGTTGTGGCTGAAAAGATACTGTAATTATTACGTGGCTGTGTAGGCCGCGTTCCGTAACAACTAGGATCGTCTCGCTTAGGTTGGGAGGTACTATCCAGCGTGGCGATGTTGCATGAATTATCGTCATTCAGCCGCTATAGGTCTGATTATGACCTATTAGCGTGCTCCTAAGACTTCAGCAATCGGATAGTGTATATGATGAGGTTATGGGCTGGTGCAGGCTCAGCAGTGGAGCTGTAATAGAGGTAGCCAGTCTTGCTGCGAAACAAGGCGCATGTAAGCCAGGCCGCGATAGCGACGATAAAGTGGTAATTTTCTATTAAGCGATCGTTAGACGATAAAGAAAGACCCCTAGTATATAACCTCAGAAGCAAAATGTGAAATAGGAGATGTTGGAGGAATTTCTACGACTCTAAAGTCTAAGTACCCATTGATTTTCTCGCTACGGTGTGATTCTCGCTACGTAGTGGGGGATAGTACTCAAGTACATGTCCCATCGCAAACGGAACTTAGATGTATAGGGATTGTGTACACAGTGACGTTTCTATAATGAACAAAATGCACTGGTGATGAGTGAGAAGCAGGTTTCTCAGTGACTGCCCCAGTTTGGCATGACCTTCTTTACATAGAAATGCACATAAGTTCTCAAGGACACAATATCAAAGGACCTTCTACCTTCGATACTCAAGCATCTGCCTCCATCATCTCCTGTGCTTTCAACAATCCAGATCTGAATTACGGCAAGTATGAAAGCCCGGTAGTGACATTTGTTGAAACTGTTTCTTGTTTTCGGCAAGAGAAGTGCTGCAGACTGCAGGTTGTACGTACTAGCCGAAAGGCTACAAGATACATTCGTCATGCACCTAACGACCCAAGTGATGTTGACGCCGCGTATGTCAAGTACAGAGGGAAGTATTCGATTGAACCTACAACCGAAGCTATTTGCATCTCATACGACGGTACACTACGACCTGGCCCTCTACAAGAACTACTTCGAGACCATATCGCAGAGGTCGGACACGAGCAACGGGCTTGGGATGACCTAAACAATTATCCCTAGATTTCCTTTTAGACGTCATGATAAAGCTCATGGGTATGAAGAAGCATATCTCTGGGACTGAGGATGAGGTCCGACATCATGTCAATCAGTACTTGAAAGCAGAGTCAGAAGTTATCCGCGAGAAAAAATCTTAGCAGTGTTAAGCCTGTTTGATGGAGGGAGAGCAAGGATAAGTATCTATCCGTGGGTCTTTCACGAATGCTGGAGGCTAGTGTTTCTATTTCAAACGACGAGTGGGCACAATGGCTGTAGCATATATCCATATGAATTTGTTCTTCTATGAAAGATCTACCTACGGAACCGATGCTATTTTTGCGTGCGAACGAAGAAGATATTGAGTATCGGATTACATCAGAGTAGTGGGATGTACCGAGTCAGATCTCAATTGACTGACATGGAAACTTGATGGTACCAAAGCATAATACATTGTACGCCATTTGAATCGACCAACTTTTGCTACAGCCACACGATCCCCGAGCTTTTTTACTGTTCATTCACTTCTTTTTATTGACTCCAAAAGAACGCCTTACAATAGTTTTGAACCTCGAAGTCACTGGAGTTAATTCCAAGTTAGTGAGGCACAACTGCGACAGTGGACGGTAGTAGTAGTAAGGAGCATCCGCTAATGTGCCGTTCATTGCATAATTTCTTTACTTATCTCGGCTACTTCCATGCTTTTGAATGTCATTCTTCGGAGAAGCATACTCCTTGTCTCAGAAGATTTTACCCCGGAACAATTCCCTACAGTTCAAATGACTATTCCGAGGTTTTCTATCAAATCAAGGAAAGCGGCAACGCCCATTGGCACTCAGATGAGTTTCTCCAGGTAGGCTGATCCGTTGCAGGTGAATATATCATTCTTCCTTCCACTGCTCTCGTCCATCTTGGTCATGAGCTTGACAGAGATATCGCGAAAGAACTCCTTGGGAAGGGTATCTGAGGCCGCCAAAACGCTCCCAAGTCTCGCGTATACCCAGATATCGACGACCAAGCGCCTAGCTGCATTACCCTCGATGGTTCCCTCATATATCATCTTGACAGTATCCTTTGACGGCAGTATCCAGCCCTTTTCGCTGTCCTTCGTCTGAGAAAGCGCAAGAATTGCGAGAACCACAGCGTTCTTCGTAGAAGTATCTTGCAGCTTCTCACTGAGCACGTACAGTCAACCAAGGTCGTTGTATTCTTCGTCCACAGCAGTTGCAAATTGAGTTGATCCCAGGGTAGAAAGCTTGGTACCTCCATTATCGGTATCTGTTGTGTGTACGCAAAGTGGATCCAGAGACCGAAAACTCGTGCGTCATCGTTGGGGAGGTTGACTACTCTAGTCTCTGATTCTACCCACTTGCCGGACATTGCACGCTTGAAGAACTCGGACTTCGAAGTCAAGACCACTTCACTGGCGAGGAAGGTCTTTTGATCTGGCTCTTTGCCCACCTTGACTCTGACAATTGTGGACTCATCGAAGCTAGCCAAGAGGAGGTGTCAGTGATGGTTCACTTTAGAATTAGTCAACAAACGTGGGACATCTCACATCATCGCGTTGGCCTTCGATGCGCGAGCGTTCTTAACGGGAGGCATATTCGCATGTCCTTGCTCTCGCCTCGTTGATGAAAGAATGTAGCGGCCTCGTGAAAGTCGAGGAGTGTTAAAATGTGAGCCACGCGTTTGTGTATTTTCTCGTGGGAAGGCGCAACCGCACTAGCGCCACGCTAAGCCGTTTCGAGATGACACATGGGGGTAACAATGAGTAGCAAAATGAAAGCAATTCTACGGGAGGAAAAAACCTGTTTGACTAAGCTTCTCAATCTAAAGAAAGAACGATTCGGGGCAGATTGGTAGTATTGATCGACGTATCAAATCTGTTTCTGCGTCGGGAGCTGTCGTTGGGCCGGTCTACTGACGAGGTTAAATTAACCGCAGCTTCTACAAATCTGCCTCGACTGATCTCATCTACCTTTTAGTCTACGTCTAAATCAGTCTCATGGTACATCATCATAACGAAGCCCTGCCAGAAGTCACGCGGCACTTGTGGCTTGTCCAGAACATCCACCGTGTGAAGTCTAGCAAGGAGTCTTTCGGACCGCTTTCAATTTTTCTCGCATGCCATTGGTGAGACTGTCTTGGAGGTAAAGGTATATAAGAAAGATTCTCTCAGTGCAAGAGCCACAAGTACCTTCATAGATGATGTTTTCGACTTCGAAGCCGCGGTACCAGCAAATCCCATTCTAGCCTTGTTTGCATCGAATAAGAATGGGATCGATGATCATGTTCTTCGATCGCGTATCCTGTAACTTGCCGGCCAGGGCGTACAGGTACGCTAAGGCAATGTTCTCGTGGTTCGTTTTGAGTTCCTCCTCGTCAATTTCTGTTTAATCAGAACCGTGGATGTGTACAAGAGCTGACTGCTGGAATAGCTTTGGATCATCAACTGGCAACTGAACGACCTTCTCCTTAGCTTCGGTCCGTGGGTCTTTGAGAGCATTGCGAAAGAAAATGGACCGACGGGTCAATAGTTCTTGGGGAAGTATGAAGAGAGTTTGGCCCAGCCCGACCTTGACAGTGACGAGAGGATTCCCACGAGACTTTTTTAGACCCTCAATCTCCGATTGAACAATCTGGTTTGGAGGTACTCAAAGCGAAGCACGAACTGGCTACTGTCATCCTGAATGCGGGAGTGTAAAGTACTCTGTCGTCTGTGCTGGGAATCTGGTGCTACTGCGATGACCAGAGGCGGGAACTGGAATATGTAGTATCAGACCCAAGACTCGACGCGCAGGCAGTGGGATGAATACATGGAGTGGAGAACGCAGCTTGTCAGTACCTTCACTGCAGTATACACATGATACTGTTATTGGACGATCCTCCTTGAGCGACCTCTCTGATGCCCAACGTTGGCAGAAATAGTATTAAGAGCATATATTACCGAACCTCTTTTGCATCTACCAAGCTAGTCAAAACTCCAAATCATCCGTTACAATTTCAAGTCCCACCACAAGACTAGAGAGATATCGCCGTACTCCAGTGTCCAAACCATCTCATTCATTTCCCGACCTATCCATAATCATGTCTGCCCATTTACCGAGGACCCATGATTAGTTTCCTGACCATTGTATTAGCAGTCTGTATCCGAAGACATCTTTCCATGAAACTTACACACTCTACTTCTTCTTCCTGGACTCAGTCTCAGAAGAGCTGTCCGCCTTCCTCTTCCTACCAGCATTATTAGTGCCCCTTAATGCCGTTCCTTCGACGAAGTCAGACGGGTAAGCGCTCGAGCTTCCGTTTTGTGTTCCTCCCGAGATCATACGCAGCTCTATCGGCATCGGCTAGAATCCGAGAGCCAGAATCGACGAGGTCAATAAGGGGACCTCGGCGATAAAATGATGACAGTTGCGGTCCTTAAGCGTTCCGGTCAACAGTAGCAGGTACGTGGGAGCCTGAAGGCGCTTGTAGACGGCTTTAGGCAGTTGCATCCAATGCTGATAAAGACGTTGACTATATTGTAGTACTAGAGTTAAGCGCTGGTAGATGAGGTACTAACCAAGGGAGAGCGCTCTAAGCGAGAGTATTACGGTGCCTATACCATCGTTCTCGATCCATCATACACTTCAACGAACAGCATACCTGGTTAGAATCCGGTCTGAGAGGATCGTCCTCCGGCATTGTCACGATCTTGTCCTCGGCTTCGCGCCACTCCCCAGACAAGGCTTTTTCGAAGAAGGGCGATCGAGAGGTGATAAGGCCGACGTGTACGAAGAACTCTTGTTGATTGCCTTCGGCTCCGACGATTACTTTGACGGTCGGCGTGTGGACAAGACTGTGGGACGATTAGGTTTGTTTGCGTTTACGATGGAGAACAATGTAGAGTCTTACCTCGGGCCATTGAGACTCGCGCCAGATAGTGCTGATGACGTTGTCGGTCCCATTCCAGCGCGCAGTCACCGACTGTTCGATTTACTGGGCAGAAATGAAGGATGCAAGAAGTCAAAGATACGAGAGTCTGACAGGGTATTAGGGAGGCCGGCTTTTGTCGCCTAGCGGCCTGTTTCAAAGTGGTACAACGCAGCTGCGCAAGGACCGGGAAGCTGCCTAGGCTTCGGGTAGATGCATGCAAACAGAGAGACATCGGGGCTATCATTGCCTATTTCTATGCACTGCGATAAAGCAATCATAAGGCATCGTATACCAAATTGAGGTTCAGGAACTCGCTAGCTAAAGTGCGGCGATTTTTCTATTGAGGCATGGGTCGATTTAGACGATATTTCAATTTGTACTACGTAATGCATGTAAGACACTTATGCACGCTTCCATTTCCCGGGATGAGGAGAGCCTTCTCATTGCTTTTTCTCGTTTGGAGAAAGGGGCGACCAGGTGTGGCTGCCATACTGCGGTATCTTTCGCCAAATCTTACCTGAGCAACTGCTTGACTCAGTGCTATCTTTCCAAAATAGCAACTGATACCTCAGCGTGTCATAGCTTCTCCTAAACAGTGTTCTCTCCCGTAACCTCCACATCTAAAGGCTCTTCTTTCTTCTCCATGTACTTCTCGGGATCGCAGAACCTCACCTTTTCTTCCTCCCCGACTTCCCTATCCCTCGTCTCTATCAACCTCATCATAACATCCATCACGAATTCAGGTGGATATTTTTCTAGGCTGTTGGCATCTTTGAACCAATCAGGAGACCCGTACTGTGCATACATGTCGATCAACAGCTTCCTAGCCACGTCAGACTTTGACGCAGTTCCGGCATAGATGATGCGAACGATATCTGACCCAGGGACATAGAATTTATTACCTGGATGAGAATCTCTACACCGAGCTAGCATACCGTGAATGACAAGATTCTTGCTTTCGACGTCGATAAACATCTCTGCGAGAACGTAAACTTTCGCCATGAGCGAATACTCATCATTTCCAGCTTTGAGATGTCTCGAATTCCCAGTTTATTGGTCATGATAAGCTGCAGATATAGCGCCGCGCTTTCTGGGTCCTCGTCTGGCAACTTGACAATCTTGTCCTGGGATTCTACCCACTTGCCGTTGAGCGCAGCACAGAAGAAAGCTGAGCGGGAGGTGATGATATTTTCGTAGACAGTGAACGATTGTTGCTTTTCCTCCTTGCCCACGATGATCTTTACCATACTAGAATGTATGAACTCCGTGTAGCTGGACTTGGGAACGTGTATATCTCGGAGCGGAGCCATGTTTTGAGTGATGTTGTCGGCCCTTCTTCTACACCTTTCTCTTCAGAAAACTCTGTGCTAAGTACAAACTCAGATCAATCGTAGGTATGCGATAAAAGGAATTATCAGTGATCGCTGCTCGGTTTGGAGGAGAAGAATTTGGGAGGTTTTATAATGTACACAAAGGTGTGACATCAGGTTGAAACCTTGCCTTGTGTAAAGACATGGCGAAAAGCGAAGAACTACCTACGCTTACTTGCGTCTTAATGAATTCTTTTGTTTGTTTTTTTCTGTTTTTTCTAAGACTAAAAGGGCATAGTGCGGAACAAAGGAGGTTGCCTAAAACAGGCACCCGTGCCACGTGAACTAAAAAGCGGAGAAAACAATCGTCTTAATGATTGGTACGTGAAGCTGTGGTATCAAGATCGCTGTTCGTGAAGTGAGCAATGTGTACTTGAACAATGTACTCGTAACAGGTAGATTTGAGAAGGGCGATTTAATAGCTGAAGCCGATGCTCTGATGCTAGATACGAAGTTGCATGAAGATTTGCAGTACTAGAATGCTTCCTGTAATCAAGACTTGACAACTTGAGGCACAATCTCGACCCAATAGCCCTGAAACCTGTTAGTCTCGAACTCCGCGATCGCAAAACAACCATATCTTTAGTTCACAGCGTACACCACTCCATATCCACTAAAGAATATTGCTGCACTCACATCAGGATCCCTAACAAAAGCCAACTGCCGAAAAACATTCTTATACCCCTCCACAACCTCTCCCTCCTTTCCTTCCACAACAGCACCAGGCACAGCCATATCTTTCACCTCCGCACTATCCAATGGCTTAATCACCTCATACCCAAAACTCTTCACTCTCTCCAGCGCCGCAGCAACATCAGGGACCGTGAACCCAATATGTCCAAACCCCACACCAGATGGATTAGTATAGTCGTTGCCGAACGTATACTGCGTGGAAGCGTCGGCGGGAATGTGATACAATTCTAAGAGGCCTTTCGAAGTTCCTAGGGTCTGGATGGAGGAATCGCGTGGGCCGAGGTAGTATATTGTCCAGGCTCCGGTGTTGAAGATGAAGATTGTGTGCAGGCCGAAACAGTCATTGTAGAAGCGTAGACTCTTCTCTGGATCCTTGATACGCAGCATCAAGTGATTCAGTCGGTATTCTGCTGTTGCCGGAGAGGCAGGTCGTGGTGGTGGGATGATGTGCTGGCCTGGTGGGTACGGAGGTGGTGGGAAGTTGGGATCTTTGTCCGACATGTTGCATATGATGCTGAAGCTGTAAGCGGTGTACAGGTTCGCAGGCGTACGCGTTAAATTGCGTGCGCATACTGGTACAACATGTAGGAGTCAACTTTAGATTAATGATGTTCGAGAAATCATGTGGGGCATTGCGGGGCTGGAAATGACGGAGTAACAAGTCCGATTCGTACAACTGTTCTAGTGGGCAGCCCTATGAAAGCAATAGGCAAGCTATGCATACGAGATGTGTCCCATTCATTCGCAGGCTCAGAGGGCTAAAGAATAAAAGTCATTACAACCCAGCCACTGTGGGAATGATTTCGAGGAATGAGAGTCAGTCAGACCTCATAGGCCTACTACAAGTACCGCGGGCCGAAACTTCAAGGTATGCACCCTTCCTTAAATGGTCCCTGTCTTTGCTCGTCGAAGTGAGCCCTGGTCTCTAACCTAGAAGCCGTACCGCACGGTCAATTTGACGTAAGTGACGTGACATTCCCAACCTCTCCACTGCAGCATATCAGCATTCATCCTCGCATTGATCGAAAAACGGCGTGACAGGTAGCTCGGAAAGTGCCGTAGTAATGTGGATGGGTATGGGGAATCGTCGGTTACCTTCGCCCTCGCCCAAAGTAGGATCCTGTCACCCTCCCTCAGCGCGTCCAAGAAGCCTTCTCCACTGCCCGTTCCTTCATTCCCTTCGAATCGATCCGTACCCCACACAATGCTAGCGTTCGTGATGGGCGCGGCTACTTTGTTGGCTTGTAGGAACCACCCTATGGGCACTTCCCCACCTTGCGGGTAACGCTCTACTAAATCGGGACGAGTGGCAAACTCCCATCCGCTGTATTCGATTGCGCTCGATCTGACGTCTGGAGCTCCACCAGCTTGGAAACGCTTTGCTAATTCTTCGAAAGGAACAGAATTGGCACCGTTCTTGTTGTGAAGTATGGAAAGCTCGGTCCACGAAGAGGTTTGATACGTGCCTGCATTAGTGTCAGTCATGTATCAAAGGATGGAAGGAGAGATTCAGGCACAGGCACATGACTGGGCCATGAATCCGGCCCCAAAAACCGTCTGTGAGAGCAGCGGGATGTCATGATTACCATACATAACGTGATAACCGCAGGCGAAGCTCTTCAGCGAAACGAGATCATGCGACATACCATGCCCGCCTTGGCTAGTCCAGCCTTGGTCGTGACTCTTGAGCTCTACTTCGATTTCCTTCACCTTAGATCTCTCGCAGCCGAATTGCTTGGCAAAATCTTCTTCAAATACAGGGACAGCGAAAGCCAGCGTTGCTGCCTTATCACTTCCAGTGATAGAGCTTCTCGAGGAGCTGGTGGAGGAGAATGTCTGCTCTGGCCAATAACGTGCAAGCTCGAGAATGTCAAGTGCGAGCTCAGTCGGCAATCTGCGCGACTTGAGGATGGCACGCGCGAGCCGAACATCTGCGTAGGATGGAGCGAAGGGTGTTGAATCCTCTTCCTGCTCCTCTTGTTCCCTCTCTTTGGGCATAGACTCTGATGTTGATGGCTCCCCAGATTCTGATTGCGTGCCCAATGGCTGACTCGGGAAGAGTTGGGGCTGGCCAACCCTGCCACGGTTTTCGCGTGAGTTATTGATCCGGTCGCGCCAGCTGTTGACTCGCTGACGGTTCATTGTGAATGTGTGCTTTCTAATATGAGGATATCAAAGATTTTGAGGAACTAGAAGAAAGGTTGAGGTGTTTGTGTGGAAGTGAGTGGAGTGGTTCGATGATTCGATGTCACTTGCAATGATGTCAGTGTGTGGCTGTAGGATACGCGACAGAATTGGCCAATCAACGTAGATGTGGCGCAACATCTTCTCCATCACACCCTGCACAAAACGCCTACGGCGGGGCTACTAGGTAGAGGGTAGAGAATATAATTTAATTAGCTACTATATATTTTCTTTCCTCTATTTTTAACTTTTACTTTTTATATAACTTAAACTTAGCTTTTACTATATTGATAGTTATAAAGGTTAATTAAATTTTTTTAAGTTATACTAGGAGCAGGGTTGTGGCTGGCAGACTTGTGGCCGTGCAAATTCTTAGTAATTGCAAGCGGACCGACGTACACCCGCCGCAGCCTTGCGATCAACTCACTCTCTGCCTCTACATCAACCAGCGTACCTCTTACAGATTCGCCACCTCACAAGGGTATAGCCGGTGCGGGTCGGCTATCCTCCCTGCTAGTAGTGGCGAGGTCTTGTACTATCTAAGTAGTGAGTACTTGCTACAGTTGCATGTTGCTCACAAATAGCGCGCGAACTTCTCCAAATCAGTTTCGCTTATATGTAAATCTGAACCGTATGTCACCTCGGAAATCAGAACAGACTTAGATGGGACGTACCCGTTAAGTTCACAGTATAGCCAGTGCTCCCTTAGGAGTAGAGTGCCAGTGTTCAGTATCTCTCTGCGTGCTGTTCAGAGCCGTGTATCGGTGTTCGGTCCTTATCGTGACGAGTTGACCGTATGTCACCTCACAAAAGCGATGACTTTTTTTTGTAGTTTTGTAGGCAACTTTGCAAATTGACAAAAATCTTTCCGTTCTTGACTGTCTACCTTTGTTCATTAACGTACTTTTGCTCCTCTACTGCTGATTATCATGTGTCGCGCTTGATGCGCTAAAGGTGTTTGTTAGGATTGAACAAGCCGAACGCAGTGTAGGTGTATTGTGTTCTGTTGAGCACCCTGGCCGAGCTTACCTAGAGGAAGCGCGTGGCAAGATTATTAATACAGATCGTGCCCGTGGGCCTCCAAGGCCTTGCTTGGCCTAACCTCTTTGCATGATTATCTTTACTCTTTCGCCGTAGCAAACTCCTTACGCTGCTTCATACCCGCAAACGGACACTCTCCTGCTCCCCGACCCTTCATAAACTCGACTGTCGCCCTCATCTCCTCAAGGCCTTTTCCCTCCTGCGGTGGCGGCCCGATCGTCTTTAAGTCATACCCTGTTGGCTTATACCTGTCGCCTTTGCTGCCGGGTTTCCTAGCGCCAAACATCCTCAGAAGCACTACCCTAGGACTCCAAATTGACCAGAAGCTAGGTTGAACATACCAAGGCTGGAAACCTCCATGACTGAAGTTGTACAAGCCCTCAGCATTTGGAGTAGACACGACGGAGTGATAGGCGAAAAACTCTGGGCGAGGTAGCACAAGGTAGCGGAGGAGCATCTTGCGGGTGTTCCTGATAGTGAATATGAGAGCAGACACGAACGGCCCAGGAGCTTCGATGCAGAGGCTTGTCCTCATCGTATCATCTAGATCCGAACCAACGACCTGTCTAAGGAGTGCCGTGACTGCCTTGCCCATCTTCTTGGTGGCTGAATCAACATAGACTCTTACATACTGATCTCCTGTTGTCGTCGGCTTCGCAACCTCTTTCTCATAATCTTTCGTCCATTCAATAAGCTCAGTCACGAAATGCAACCCATCCTGCCATCCCGACTCAAAGCTTTTCAATGGAATAAATGGGATCTCCAAGTCTTCGCCAAGGTTGCGATGAAAGACCCCCACAGCGCACTTTTCGACATCGCTGAGCTTCCGCCACTCTTCGTTGTCTATGATGTGCAAGATCTCCAACGCTCCGTCGCCCAACGTGTGTAGAAGATCTAGGTCTAGAATTTTTCCCGCTTTGCGATATCGAGCGTGGAGGTAGTTCATTCGTGCAACAGCATCCATGTAGCGCTCAGAATCCCGTGGCTGCGTTTGTGACTCGCGCAGAAGAATCTCCGTATCAACAGCTCGTCTTCCTGCATTTCTGGTGTTATTTTGACCCGTGGCGGCGAACAGCTTTGACATCGTGGGTATCCCGCCGGCCTACGTAACCAAATCAGCGGCAATACCACAAGGGCTAGAGTACTACCACATACCTTCAAAAGAGCAACACTTCGCGCCTTGTTCATCGCATAAGGAAACTCAAGCGATTGCAGCTGGGTCATGATTTCGACCGCTTCCTGCGCAGTCATGCTCGACAACGGCCTTTTATCATCTGCAAAGGGAGACATGATCCTGTTGGTACGCTTGTAACGCAACCAACGAACAAGGGCAAGGTATGCAACTGCAACACCCACAAAGACAAAATGCTTCGCGATAAAGGCTCGCACGCATGCTAGTGAGATTGACAAACTCGAGGTCTGGAATGCTTTTGGAGCCATGATGAAGGCTGGGTGGAAACAGATTGCAGCGTTGTCTAGAAAAGAATAGGGCAGATTGCCCAGGTTATATACACGCTGTTACCAAGTCGGTGAACTTTCAGAATTCACGAAACGGAGATTGGAAAAGTCTCCACATGAATTGCACCAAGTGTTCTAGCATCACGGTCGGTTGAACTTCGTTCAGGACAAACCGATTGGATGTTCGCAATCCGTTCTCACATGCGCCGATGATGGAACATATCGGAAGCAATGAACCAATCAAATCACAGCCGATCACCGAGGTAGAAATTTTGCAGGATGAACGTGCTATGTCATCCTTTACTCTATCGCTCCAACCTTGTGAGACGGATCGAAACCGGGAGTGGTTCCTGGCCATGCTGCAAGCACATGTAAAAAAAAATTCGGCGACTTTCATCGCGACAGAAACATGTCCGAAACCCCATCCAACCTCCTCGGTAAAGATCTAAAGCGTGCTGCCTCGGCACAACCCCGCATAATCCCGGCCTAATGAGCTCGTGTATGGCATCCACATTCGCTTTCAGTTATGTGACCTATCTTGCCTCCGTAGTTAGTTGAAATTTAATTAGGTCACTCTTTGCTCCTCCCGCCCTACGTTATCCGAAATTGCCGGATGAAACAAGCTGGGTCACTTACACACTTTAGCAGTTGATATCGCTTGTATATCTGCCCTTAGGAAACTTTCTATTTGAAGGACATCGCGATAGGCATTGCGGAGGAGAACCGTTTCTCGTGAGGTGCAAGAGGATCTATAAGCCCAGGACACCTAACTTACAGTCACATAGTTTACTACTAACTAATCAGTCCACTCCTACAAGTATATTAGTATCACTTCATACACACACACTTCAAGATATACCTTATTTTTATCATTACTACCCTGCTTACAAGATCAAACGCGGCAAAAAAAAATTCACAGGAAGCGCATGGCAAGATTACGAATGCAGATCGCATTCGTAGGCTTCCAAAGCCATGCCCGGCCCGTAACACTAGTCAATAAGGGATCTAAATGTATACGGGACTTCGGCGTGGAATGACCTCCGCAGCAGAGCATCGCGAGCTTTGGCAAATGTCGTGAAAACTGACCAATCGATTATGGTGCTGACAGCCGTGGGACCTCGGTACTTTTGTGTTTGCGTGTATGCCAAATCTTCGGATTAATGCCTGATATCTTCTTCTCGTGTGATCGTATGCATTGGCTGTCACATCTAGCAATACACGCCGTGTCCCTGGGAGGCCTAAGTGAGTGTCACTCAACAAGATAGAACCATCACACCTAGACAAAACTACAGATCTTCCAAAATGGACTACTTCCAATCAATTCCCTGGTGCGCGGCGCTTCTCGAAAAACCCGGCATTGTTCCATACACACCCACGTGCCGCCTCGAACCAGACGCCAACGGCGCCCTCCCAACACAAGACCAATTCTTCCGCGTCAATCTCAGAAGCAGCGACTTAATTCCCCATGCAATCGGCTTCTACCAAGATCCATTCTCCCCCGCTATCATTTCACCCTCTCCAACCTCATCAGGTCTCCGTCTCCTGATCCACTCCTCAACCTTAATGCTAGACCTCCGTCCCGGAACGAATGGCTACAACGGGTCCGCACACGGCGGGCTCATATCCACATTGATCGACGAAGCGATGGGCTCTCTTATCTATATTAACCATCACTTCTACACTGAAGTCGAAGCAATACACAAAGAGAAGATACCATCGAATGTGCTGAACATGCACGGAGTTGCAATGTTCACGGCGAGTATGAATGTGCGGTTCCTAAAGCCGTTAGCAACGCCGCAGGTCGTGCTGGTGACGGCAAGCCTCAAAGACATTGAAGGGAGGAAGGTGTACTTAGACGTCGAAGTAAAGGATGGGGAGGGGTTGAGGTTTGCAAGCTGTGAGGGGATGTGGATGAGTGTATTGAGGGAGAAGCTGTGAGATGGTAGAATGATCTTGAGATTTCGAAGATTATGACGCTTGGGGCGTGCAGGACTTAGAACCGGAAAAGAAGCAGAATTAGCAAGCATGGTGCAGCTTGCTGTAAAGGCTAAGTTGTGTATGGGTTGGACGGTGTCTGCAGGCTGATGGCAGAATTCGAGAGGCAGTGAAGTGGCTTGAGAAATTACCACCTACTTACGAGTTTTAGATAGTAAGGTTTGTCCAATCTTGCGCCGACCTCTACAATCCAGTTAATAGTAGGAGAAGCCGTTAGTTAGAGCATACAATACTATTTGTAAGCATGCAACTATAGCAAGTACTCACTACTTAGATAGTACACAACCTCGCCACTACTAGTAGTGAGGATGGCCGACCCGCACCGGCCATACCCTTGTACGGTGGCGAATCTACAATATATCTTATGAGCTTACGAAATTTCACCACACTTTGTACTTTTTTTCTGCCCAAAGCCACGCTGTCCAATTTTGTCTCTTAGCTTCCTCACCAATCGACTTTCTTTTATCGTTATGCACACTAGACACCTCCATAAATTCTCCATAGATCCAATAAATGAATGCTTTCAAGCTCCTAGCCCGTTGGAGAAATTTCTTCCGCCAGTATCAATGGCCATATCCGCACGGCAGACACTAGCTGTGCTCCGGTACAGCTCTGGGTAATCACAGTGAATGGTGCCACCCGCCACGCGCTCGATATTGCGGGGCGCATTTCAATTGAAACTTGATGTGACAATCTCAGAATACCAGACTGAATATACCGCTAGATCATGCCATGATGTTATCTCACTCCATCTGGACTTTTTCATTGAACCAAACTGTGAAGCGATATGTCGCGAACGACTCTTTTTAATCGGAAACTGAGACTCCTCTGCTGCGCAAACATGACCTCTTAACTATTGCGTCAAAATGAAGTGACTGCTGCCGTCTGGACAGGTGCAAGGGGAATTCGTGAGATTACCTCACAAGTTGTTCGACAGCCCCGACTTTCCAACAAATGAGTACTTACCCAGCAACTCTATATTAAGCTACATCAAGTGCGGGTCGAGAGTACCCCCAGCTATTCGTTACGTAATATGTTAAGAGCTTTCTTTATGCTCCATTCCCACTTCTTGATCATATAGACCGTGGGCATGCGACAAGAAAACTCAATTTGCTTACCCAGCCACCCAACACCTGAAGCGTTCTACAAGTTACCAGTAAAAAACTCGGCTTGTATATCTCGAGCATCTCAACACCCTGACAGCGCCTTATCTAATTGTTTCTTACATGTCAAAGTGCGTGCTCAAGAAAGAGCGTTGTTTTCATCAGGGGCTTAGAAATTTAAATAACCCTACTCAGATAATACGACCCTTCCCGCTGATAGTTGAGTTAATAACACTCTGCGCATATACAATGCTAGATTTGAGCCTTTCAAAGTCTTATTGCAACATTGCTAACGTTATGTCACAGCTCGCAAGCACCTTAGCGCTCATAATATCCTAATTGAAAGCTTGGTGATCGCCATCGAACTTCTGAAACGCATGGTCTTATCTCGTCGTCTCCAACACACCCTTCTCTTCCACAGCTTCAGTCGGCGTATGGTCTCCACTGAAGTCACTCTCATCACCCTTCGTCTTCCTATGTCGTCCTTCTTTGATGCCTAGCCAGACATCCCAGATCTGCCTCCACCCATCAATGATAGGGTAGAAGCCTACCACAAACAACGTGCCCCAAAGCCAGATAATAGCAATAACCAACCAAGCAGCATAGAATCCTTTGCCGAATATGTACTTCGAAGCATACATTGGCAGCGGCCAAAGCACCCAATGTCCAAGGAACGTCGCGAGAGCCCAGTACGTTGCAATTTTGCCCCAGCGCTTGAGCTGGATTTGTTGATCTGGGTCTTGGATTTGGATTTCGATGTCCGCGCGCGCGACGCTGGACGCCCTCCTGGAAGTGATTGATGCAGTGTCCGAAACCTCGAAAGCAAGTTTCTCATTCCTGAAGTCCGCCCAGTCGAAGTTCTCTGGCTTGAACAGCGTGATAACAGGCGAGTATACGAGCGGGGAGGCGGCAGAGATGACGGTGCCCCATACGCAGGGTACGATGGCGCCTGTTGATGCGACAGATATCTCACCCTCAAGAGCATATGCTGAGCCGAGCCAAGTCGCGATACCGGTAGCCATTCCGAGAAGCGGTGCTACGATCGCAGCGGCTTTGGATTGTCGCTTCCAGAGAATTGTGAATGCTGTTGGGAAGATGCCGGGACATGTCAATACTCCAAGCATGTACAAGGTCCACCCAAGATCAACGCCAACGTAGTGCAGCATTGTCGAAAAGGCAGAAGCAAACAGCGCGAAAAAAATGACACCATAATGGCTCCAGCGGATTACGTCCTCGTCAGAAGCCGTACGCTTGAAGTAAGTGCGGTAGATGTCGAAGCTAATGATGGATGACACAGCGATGACCTGAGCTGAGAGTGTTGAGGTCACGGCCATGAATGTGATTAGGAGGATGCCTGCTGCGCCACTCTTGCCGGCTATAGTCATCGCAAAGTACGGCAACACCAGGCCAGACGAGACTTCGGAGCTCGTCATTCGCTATCGTAGTTAGCGTTGTGGTTCAAACAAGAGTTAAATTAGAGGTGACTCACTCTTGGATACGTGGGGAAAATCGGGTTGTTCTCCAATCCAAGTACAACAGAGCTAGCCAGGGTTCCCATTGCCCAAGGGATGGCGAAGTAAGCAATACCCCCGATGACATATCCGGGTACGACTGCCTTGGGACTCGCGCTGAATGCTTTGATGAAGAAGCTCGTATCCATGATGACGAGTCCGAAGTTCGCGCAAATGTGGAGGATACCGAACAGAATACCACCCTTCGAAGTCATTGTCAGGTACGAGCCCTTTTCGTTACCAGATACCGGATTGCGGAGGCCAGCTGCTTGGACAAGATCGTATAGATTCGATAGCGAGCCGACTTCCTCGACCGTGAACGCTTTAACGCTGAAGTAGCACAGGATGATGACAATCGTGAAAGTATGCATATAGTCCGTCAAGAATGTAGCCTTGATCCCACCGACGAAGGTGTAAAGTGCCACCCCGACAGGTAGCAAAAAGGTCGTTGCGATGATGTGCATGCCTGTCATCGCCGAGATCGCAGCCGAAGCGCCAAGCAGCATGTTGGCGACTGCAATCAGGTTGTTGACCAGACACAGAAACATGTAGACGATATGCGCGGCCGTTCCATACCGGATTCGAACGATCTCAAGGAGAGTATGCGCCTCAGGAATCTTGCGCTTGCAGCTGATGCCCAAGACGGCGAAGAAAACAATCATTGGTGAGCATCCAGCAGCGAACCAGAACGGTCCTGAGACTCCATTAACGTAGCCAACAAGAGATGAGCCCAGCATTGCTGTTGACCATAGCCAAGATGATACAACAGCCGAGGCCGTGAGGCCAGTCCTGACGGTTCGATTTGCTGTCATGAACATCTCGGTCTTCTTGTTGTCTTCTCCGACTGTTCGTTTGAGAAGCTTAGTCAAGAACACCATAACTACATGTTGTCAGTAACAGGAAACGAAAGTCATAGTCGAACGTACTGAAAGCTATGACGAGCCCGATAACCACCACAACCACATAGCCAACGGCTTGGGACAGTGGAGGTTGTACAACGACATCCTCGCCCTCTCGAAGAACCAATGGTAGAGCCATCGCCTAGTGGTAGAAAGCTACTTCCGAGCTGGGAACGGTACCTGTAGAAGTGCAAGGCGCAAGAGGCAATGCACGCCAATCCTTATACCATACCCTCGGTCCCACGTCAGGGTGCAGCCAGCTCGAGCACATCATTGACAGTATAGATAGCGTACGCAGAGACATGTTTAGCCTATCGATCTACACTTGACCAGGTTCAGGAAGAACACCAATGCTGGTGATCTAGGCCTTCTTTGCCGACCCAATATTGTGCTCTCTTGCAGGGCACAAGATAGGCGAACTGTTTCATCCTAGACGCCGTTATCGGAGAATTGACAGTATGACGTTCGATCGTCGGAGGAGCAGCCAGTAGTAGCATTGTACTACAAGGAGCACTGATGCTGGTGTAGATGAGCTCATGGGTGGCTGAAAGCTCGATATTCGCGATGTAGAACGCTCAGCCGGAAGCACAGCCGCCAATCATAGCAATGAGTTTCTGATTTGTTCTTCCCGAGACTCTATTGTTGCAGGATTTCCGAACCTTTTCGGCCAACTCTGTTCAATGCCCGGCAAACTCCAGGCCAAGGTAAACAACAAGAGGCCGATTAGTGGAGCACGTCAGCCACGCCTTGCAGAATGGGGAACGCCAACGCCAGCACGACACAACGAGCGCATATTGCAACATCTGGGCATGCAACATCTCCGCATCGTCATTGGGCGTTCATAGGGGGTCTCTCCTCTGATTCTGAGCTTATCTGGACCTCGATCGCACTGTCCTCTGCGCTCATTTCGCGTCTCGGATTTGTGGTCGGAACTCGGAACGCGCCTCGGAACCAACTGAATTAGCGACGACGGTAGAACAGTGCCCAACATGGCCTCGAACGAAGGGAATGGCGATTCCCCAATGAAGAAGTCCCTCATCCTAAATGCCTTCGTTGAAATGTGCTCCGGCCATCAGTCACCAGGCCTATGGTCACATCCCGACGACACATCTGCCGACTTCAACTCAGTCGACCACTGGGTGAACCTTGCGAAGCTGCTAGAAGACGCGAAATTCCACGGAATCTTCATCGCAGATGTTCTTGGCGGCTACGACGTATACAAAGGGCCGAAGAACCTAGAGCCAGCGATCAAGAGTGGTGCTCAATGGCCCGTTAATGAGCCACTCGCTGTGATTCCGGCCATGGCTGCTGTGACGAAGAGTCTGGGGTTTGGGGTGACGGTTGCGACGACGTATGAACAGCCGTATCATCTTGCAAGACGGTTGAGTACGGTTGATCATTTGACCAAAGGTCGCCTGGGATGGAATGTCGTGACTGGGTACCTCGATTCGGCAGCGCGCAATCTCGGACACACTGAGCAGCCTGAGCATGACGAGCGGTGCGTAGTTCAACAATGCCGTGTGCCTTGTTACTGACTGTATCAGGTACACCATTGCTGAGGAGTATATTCGCGTAATGTATAAGCTCTTCGAGTCTTCGTGGCGAGACGACGCCGTCATCCTCGACAGAGACCGCCGCATATACACCGACCCTGCGCGAGTACGGGAGATAAATCATAAGGGAAAGTACTATACTGTTCCAGGTCCACACATCTGCCAGCCATCGCCACAACGGACACCTCTCCTCCTACAAGCTGGAACAAGCAAAGCTGGAAAGACATTCGCAGCGCAACACGCCGAGGCGATATTCGTTGCCGGGCACTCCCCGGGTGTAGTCGCCAAAAACGTCAAGGAAGTGCGAGAGTTAGCGAAGGAATTTGGTCGCGATCCACAAGATGTGAAGTTCCTAGCTCTGATCTGCCCCATCATTGGCAGAACTGAGGAAGAGGCACAGAAGAAGTTCGAGGACTATGCGAGCCATGGCGATATCGACGGTGCACTCGCACTGTTTGGCGGGTGGACAGGTGTTGACCTCGCTGTCTATGACGACGATGAAGAGCTGAGGCACGTTGAGTCAAATGCTATCCGGTAAGTCGCCATTGTTCTACCACCCTTGTTCTCTTAGAAAGCCTCGCGACTGATCATATGCAGTTCGGCGGTCGAAGCATGGTCTCGCGCCGCCCCTGGCATCCCAAAGTGGACGAAACTGACAGTGGGTAAACACATCACTGTGGGCGGTCTGGGGGCGACGGTAGTCGGAACGCCCGCCCAGGTTGCAGATGCATTCGAACAATGGGTGTCAGAAGCTGATGTGGACGGCTTCAATATTGCGTATGCAATCAAACCTGGTACATTCGTTGACGTAAGCGAGTTGTTGATTCCTGAGTTGAGGAAGAGAGGATTGTTCTGGGATGATTACGCAGTGCCAGGTGGAACATATCGTGAGAATATTTATAAGAGACCAAACCAGGCAGGCCCGCTGGACGAGCACATCGCGAGCAAGTACCGATGGAGGGCGGGCGTGGAGGCTGTTGACCATAAAATACCTGAGTAGTGATGTACGGATCATGCAGTAACAACAGGTCAGAAATTGAGCCTAGCCCAGTGTCCTTTCAGATGTAACGTTCTGCTGCGATTATTGTATCCAGGCGAACGCCTCTCGGTGATGAGCCAGCAGCTCAAACTCAGTCGAAATCGCCTTCTGTAATTGCAGTACTGCAGCATTCCGATAGGCACGGTGGAAAGTAGACCGACTGCAATGATCGAATGAGATGTGCAGACCGGTTCCCCCGCGTATCCGCACCGCAGCTCCTTGTCCCGAGAGCTCGCGGGGCTAATAGTGTGCAATGTACCTAGGTAGTAGCTACCTCCAGCCAAGAGCTCTCCAGAAAAGAGATGTCTGAGACTGGGTTTTTCGCGACGTCCCTGCGATACGTATGAACTCAAGTTCGGACAACTGGCGGGGCGAGAAGATCTCGTTGAACACTGTAAAGACATAGTTGCCATCGAGGTCCATGTCGGCGCCGTGAGCGATCAGCAACTTGGTAGCTTCGAACCATGAATCTCGCAAACGCTGCGAAGCGTGCTTGTTCTGGTATTGGCACCAGGTAAGAAATCCATGCCAGACAGATTCTGTTCCGTTACTTTCGTTAGGGTTCGCGCCGCGACTAAGCAGAAACTGTATGATACCGGTGTCGAGTTCAACAGCAGCTCCATCGACACTTGGACACAGTGCGTGGCCTAGCGACGGCAACCCGAGTTTCACGGCCGCACTGGAAGGTTCAGACATCGTTTTGCTTCTTACATAAAGGTACAAACTAGCGCCGAGGGTGAAATCTAGAAAGTTGGGTTGTCGGATCTCTACTATGTTAGTCTTTTGACTACTCCAATGGCACTTTGGTGGACACCTTGCCGTGCCTGTTTTATCAAGATCATCCAGGAGGGCCATGGTTGGGATACTGAGCTCAGTCTCGACTTTCCTAGAATAAAGTGTGAGGTCGCCAATGGCTTCGAAGAATGAGTTAGGAAGACCTTTCTCGTTTACGCCAGACGACGCTTTAGCCAAAGCCAAAGTGACCCTCACCAGTGAGAGGTAGGTGTGGAAATCCGATCCGGCTCGTTCCAGCAGCTGACTTCTATAATTGTACCGAAGAAAGTCGCGAACTGTGCGGTGTAAGAAATCAATCTTGTAACCACGCCATGACATCTCCAATTTCGTATTGTGAATCTCCATGAGGTCTCTGCAACGAGTGTTGAGCAACTTTCGCCAACGTCTTGGATTAGTATCCTCCGGAGAGCTGGCATGACCAATCCCAAGCTTCAACGCAAAGTTGGGCTCCTCCCTTTCCATCAAAATGTATTTCAAAGCCATCATTTGAAGTGGTCTGGTGGCATCCAAAGCCAACAAGAAGATTCTGGCAGTGTCGCATTGATGTATACGATCGATTTTGGCGATAATGCTCTCGAAGTAGTCCTCTAACTCCTCTGGAAAGCTTTCGAGTCGACGTTGTAGGAAAGCAAAGTCTTCGCCGCCTCGTATATCCTTTACTAAGTTCCGAACGACCAGGAATACCCAAAGCCAGACTCCATGAGCTTTATCAACGATCTTAACCTCCAGTGTTTTGAGATGTCTGTTGGTCAGAGTAGATACAGCGTCACCTTTTTCCATCATCTCGTGGACGTACTTCCTCATATCGCGTTTGGTCAATTCTTCGAGGACCAGTTTCCATTCGCTATCGTCGAACGCGTCGACGAACGAGTTCCAAGGACGACTGGAAAGGCAAATCTTAATGTGCGGCGACGCCGAGAGGTCTTGGAGGAGCTGAATGATATCTTCCTCATGACCATCATATTCGTCAAGCCCGTCGATGAAAAAGCACAACTTGGTTGACGGCTTGAAGTCTCGTACGACCTGTCGGAGCACATCGAGCAGTTCTTTCCGAGTCCAGGGTTCTTTCGGACGAGAATCAAGCGTGTCGAGATCAAGCTCTGATGAGGCTGCCAGGAGTTGATACAAAATACTTTGCAACAGGCCATTTTGCGGCTTTTGCATTGGAGGTCCTGCGTTCCAGAAGAAGAAATTAGCCGTGACAAGTCGTTTGGACTTTGCCCAATGCAAGAGTCCTTCAGAGGTCCTGGGATGGGAACAGAGAAACTTCATCAAAGTCGATTTACCGCTACCAGCCTTCGCATTGTAAGCGCCACGTACTGTATATACTGCAATGATGAAACTCACCTTGCCCATGACCCAAAATATGCCACTTTCCGACATTAGCCACCGCAGGAATGGCGCTTGCTCTCCATCAAACATCCAATCCAATGTGGTCAGGTGAGCATCTTTAATCTTGTCTTCGCGATCTTTCATTGAATCAAAAAACGAGACTTTCCAGAACTTTGTGTTGTTTCTGCAACCTCTGTGCATTGGCTAAAAGGCTCTTTACTACTGCGACCGGCGGACAATCGTCAACGTTACCATTTGAGAGTCTCGAAAATAAGTTTCCATCGTTACTATTCTGTATGGCATCAAGAATATCGTGTCGTAGCGCATTGAGCGATCTGTCTGCATATGCTTGTAATTGAATGGTTTTCTGGTCGAGCGTGCGAATGGCGTGGTCGATGGTGGTACGGTTCTTCCTGTAGATCATCCATGTTTGTTCGTTAACGAAGATGTGTTTGGCTTACACTTGTAATAGTAGAGAAATCCTGTTTCTGAGTTGCAAGTCCAAGTCAAACAATCTCTCCTTGAGTTCCTGTAAATCCTTCTTCTTCCCAGCATGACGGAATGTCTGCTTCACGGCTTGCCAGGTACGGAAACGGGCGTCTTTTGGAATCTTGAGATCACTAAGCATACCCAGAAGTCTATCCAAAATAGGGTGACACTGTGTTGCGAGTTGCCGAATCTCCCTTTCCAGTCTAGAGGGTAACTGAGTTCGGGCCGTCAACGTGTTCGCAGCATTTTGTACGTCCTGATCAGCTTGTATAATGTCTTCGATGAGACTCTGCGTCTGTGTGACCATCAACTCGAGCTCATCGTATTCCTCACGGGTCCCACTGATGGAGTCGTATATTTCTTTGCCCTGCAACAACAGCTGCATGCTCAGGCCAACGAATTGGGCGATATTGGCGGCAAGTCCGAGGCCAGCGAGAGCTTCAGCCATGGCAAATCCAGTGCGAGAATTCGATGAGAATTCCAGACGATACTCTAAGTGCAGAAGGTGCAACAGAATGTCGTGAGAAGGCAGCAGCAGACAAGCTGAGGCTTAGGCCAAGGCGTTATCGCACCATGTGGAGCTCCGTGGCTGTGCTGCTCCAATACGAGCCCACTATCATGATGGATCTCTTTTCTGGACCTCGTCATAGCATCGTATCGTGAAGAGCACTTAGTCAATTGATAAAGGCACTGAAATGGGACGAATTTCGGAGTGTGAGTGATGTTTGGATGCTGTGACGCGTGCTTTCGCTGAAGCGCGCTAGGTATCTTCAGTTAGCGCGCAACAGACACGTGCATCCCCACGGCGCAACCTCCAGGGCTAAGCCGCCATCATGTCAACAACATACTCATCTCCGTCAGTCTTTCGCCGATCAAGACAACACGCACTCCGTGATCACATGCACGCATGGGGCAGGCAGAAAGCAGTGCCGACCTTGCCGCCCGATAATCGACTTTTTAGCTTCTGCATGAACCCACGCGTTTGAGATATGCTTCGATACGCGAGTCGATCAGCGTGGGATGTATAAGTCGCAATGTTAAGAAAGACACGCGTCTGTACCTGCGTCGGCGTGGAATTCAGCCTCTTGTGACGTGCCAGCCCTATACCAGACGCCAGGTAATTGGTACAACTCATTTCGGATCTCGAGCTCGCGCATCCTGTACAATGCCGAATCGACGAATGCAGGATCAGTGACTGCGAACGTAATGCCACAGAAAATGAAAAGAGCTTGCTTTCGATTGGATGTACTAAATTGGAATGCATGCAACGTCAAATGCCAGATACGTGGTACATGCGGGTGGTCATGCCGGTTCATTACAGGACGACTCCTCTGAGTTGCCTCATGAGATCTTCGAAGTTTGCAACAACTCCAGATCAGTCCGTGACGCATCGGGTCGTGTATAGTCAGCTAGACATCTCCGCTGGATCGGAAGTCAACTATGCTTCAGGCCACATCAAACAGCTGTCGCCTGATGCTCGCTGATTTGCTCGAACGCAGACATATCAATATCCAGATGAATTAGGAGTATGTACAGTTCATTAAATCATATACTCATACGAATCTCATAGCGCTAAACGGAGCAAAATCCTAGATCCCGACTCCTATAAGCACAGCATACTTACAAGAACCGCCGCAAGCATACTCAACATCAGATACGTAGCAACACCCTCCACACTCGCGCTATTACTCAGTTCACCCAGCTGCGGCGCAGGAGGTGGTTTCTCGCCACCCTTCGCCTGCCCACCACCAGATATACTACTCTTGTCCCCCGTACTACCTTGCACACATGTCGCGTTCCTAAACATCCTGTCGTACACGCCTTTCCAGACTTCTTGCACGTCGTTGACCATAGCGCCGGTGTAGAACATACGGCAGTCAGCTGCTTCATAGATAAACTCGAGAGGTGTCTGAGAAGCGTCATTCTTGCGCAAGTTGTCACGGAGGTTAATGCCGCCGGCTGCGCGGCCGCCAGAGTAGGCTGAGCGCTTGAAGAGCTGGGTTGCGAAGGCGGTTTTGCCGAGGGTGGTGGTGTTCCAGACAGTTTGTTGTTGAGGTGAGCCCATACTAGATGATGTTAGCCAGGGGAGATAGGGTATTAGTACTTAGAACCTACAAGTAAATGATCTGGGTGCGAATTTGGACATCGTCCCATTCGAAGCTTTGAGCACCTTTGGTACCACCAATACCTTGCATGGGCCCGAATTGGTGTTGGCCACCGACCGCAATCGTTCGGACACCTCCCTGGTTCTTAAGCAACTCGGCGGCAATAGTGCATGTTGACGAGCACATGCCGTCGATCAACTGTTTGAAGTCAGCAATCACGTCACATTAAAGAACAAAATGAGAACATACCATCACAATATTCTCTGATTCGAACGGCTGCGGCGTACTCGTCTCATTTGTGTTGTTGAGAAATCCAATGACACTAAATCCAGGGTATGTGTAGCTTGGCTCATCGCTGAAGTTGTAACGAACGGTAGTCGTAAATGTGTCGCCGTTAACACTCTCTGGACCGAACATCTGTGGCCATGATGCGAAGTCCTTGTCGTTGATGTCGAGCTGATGCTTGAAGTTGAATCCAGCAGTATACAAAATGATATCGTTCATTGTGTTGCCTGCGAAGTTCTCCGCGAAAGCCGAAGCGTTCTGCTGAACATATGTCGTGCCATCGTTGAACTCGCTGACCATGGATCCAGTGATGTTGAGTGCTTCATTCGCACGATATCTCGTCCCGCCAAAGGGCTCCTGCTCCTTCTGCGGAAAGACTTGTTTGAAGGTGTCGTAACCAAGGATAGCATTACCTCCGCCATTGCCGCGAAGATCGAAGATTAGTTTCTTTTTCTGTTGTTTGACTGACATGCGGATGAAATCACGCATAAGGTTCTGGAAGAGCTGAACATCTGGTGACTCGTAGCTGGGTATACTGAGAATGGCAACGTCTTCGTAGCCGGAAGCATTCATCCAGTAGCCACCAAGCGACAGATTGGGATGCAGTAGCACGGCTTTCGGATACCCAGTGTGAGATGGTGCGGCGGTAGATGAGCTAGTGGCAGACGAAGTTGTGCTAGTGGTCGATGTAGTTGGAGGAGGACCTGAACAGAACTTCTTGAAGAAAGCCGGTCCACTGTCGACACCCTTGAAGTCGGCAAATACAACCGCAACGTTCATAGCAGTCACCGCAGTTCCATTCGTAAAAGCCATGGTGGTATTTGTTCCTTGGTACTTCCCGGTTCTGAACGAGCCCAAGAAGGTAACTCCAGAAGCGATCAAAGCTTGACTAGGGAACAGCGCATTCCAACGGACATCGGCGTCATGGAAGTCTGCTTGTGGGGCAACAGTTTGGAGGTATTCTTCCACTCCTTGTCCGTTGATAGTTCTTATCGGAGAGGGTTTGAAGGAGCTGTCGTTCTTCGCCAACTGCCAATCACGATACGAATATATCTCAGGTATCGACTGGCCATCAGCCGACACTGACACGAGCTCGGTGCCTGCTGGTCGTTGAAACTGCATAACTCCAGCAAGAATGTCCGGTTGCCACGTCAGATGGTTGTCGTAAGCCCGATTCAGGAGTGTGTTGACGTCCGATTGGAAGTCATATTCACTCTTGTAACCATCCGCAGAAAGCTGCTTCTGCATGCTATCGAGCTCACTCATTATATCCACTGACTCCTCCGTATAATCGGGTGGTGGATTCTTAAGGTATGCCAAGTTCGACTGCCATCCAAGGTACAACTTCAGATCGTCTATCAATTTGATGTTTCCCTCTTTGTCAAGTGGAACTGATTGAAGACACATGAGTCCAAGCTCTGCTGGTACGACTTTTCTTGCACCTGTCGGTAACGCATCGATCGCACTACTAATCATGGCACAGGGTTCGGCCAGCGCAGGCGTTGCGGGGGCGGTCGGGGCCGGGGTTGCTTGTGTACCTGCGCAAACGTCCAAGCGTTAGCCATCGCAATGACGCGCTCTCATTGAAGGCGAAATTCACCATTTGATGCTGTCGAATTTGATGCAGCAAGTAATTGCGCACCAACCTCGTCTACATCCACGCCATCTGCTTTTGGAACACCATAGGGATACGGATGGACACGCCCGGTCGCCAATCGAGTGGAAGCGCCCAGAAGGAATAGGGCGTAGGAAAAGGAACGCATGTTTGCGGTTCGCTCCGTCGATTAAAATATAGATAATCAACGATCCGTCGGTAGCGCACTGTAGGTATTGATGATTTATGGGGAATGTCGCCGATTAAGGTATTAGTACATAGAGCGATCCAGCGCGCGTTGAAAAGGAGATATTAGAAGGATGTACGTATCAAAAGCAAATAGAACAAGAACTCTAATGGGTATCAAAGACGAAAGAAAAGATAAATAGAAGCGTAAAGAAGAGAATCGCGTCAAATTTCACAACGCGATGTATCTCTTCGCAGTGCCTCGAGAACCCATCTTCCGTGGGGCATGAACGGTATTTGCATCGTTCTACTCCCATCATCTCCCCTCCATAGGATGTACTCTTAGGCTGTAGCAGTACAGTCGCATAGTCAATGCGCGAAATGCCGGGTCCTCACTAAAACACAAATCTGTACGATGCGAAACCGCAAGTGTGTCCAGCGCTCGGCGCGTGATGAGCCCTATCATCGCATGTGCTACGAAACAAACAAATATCAAGCGACGACGAGAGATCAGAAAAAACAAGACGGTTCGGCAAAGAGACGTCCGTCGGTCTGGACAGTTTGGAGACACTCTGGGAAGGGTCTGAAAGCGATGGTGAGGTGTGGAGCGGTCTAGGATAAGGATCGCCAGACAGATGCGAAACGATACTTCGAAGGACTAATCTTAAAGTGGTATAGCTTCCGCTGTGCTAACACTACGCCCAAATGGTCAGGCAACACCCCATCATTATTGTCATATTGATTCGAAAGCACGAGTATGTACACCTCCGCCTCAGGCGATCACGAGGTAGCTCATAAACACCTGTCTATCACGGCCATACAATTGGCATGCCTGCAACAACGACAAAAAGCGACTAGATCAGAAGCTTGGGTGGAAACATTTCCGAATGGGGCTGTGCCAGCTGAATCTCTCAAGACGGAAGGTGTTGGCCTCGTACTCTTCTTCCACTTCACTCGCACGATGTCCATACAGCAGACGCAGTTCAACTTGGTTTCAGCAATTGCCCAATCCTGACTTCCGGAGCCATGGAAGAAGCCACGTATTTCGTACGAAGCGGGCGTCAACGGCGAGCGATAACAGATATCTCATTGACTTAGGCCACCGAAAAACTTAGGGACACAGATCCAGACAAGGCGGAAGTATCGACCAAGAACATAGAGGCACCTTCCCACAATAAATCCATGACGACGAAAAGAAAAGCTCGCTTCGCCGATGCCGACCGTGACCTGCCAGCACATCTGGCCAAGACGTCCTTACGCATGACAGGTTATCAGACCTTTGTCTCCAAGCTACTCAAAGTCGAGCCCGTGTTTATTGCTTTGACTAAAAGTATCAAAGGGTGCGATGATCACCCCGATCATCGTAGTTGCCATGTGTGGAGAGATGACCTGCCGACTAGAGTCATCGAAAGAATTGATTTTAGTGCTGAGAACCTACGCCTTATCAACGGGAATGGCCGAAATGGTCGATTTGTAGCCCTCTCCTACTGTTGGGGGAGTTCGGGATCCAATTGTATTACAACCTCCAGGACCACTTAGCATCCATTTCTTGGGATAAGCTTCCGAAGACCGTGCGCGATGCCATCTTGGTTACGAAGGCTCTTGAGATCCAATAGCTCTGAATTGATGCCCTTTGTATATTCCAATATTGCCCAAAGGATTGAGAGACCGAGTCCTCAAAAATGGCGTCCGTCTATCAAAACGCATACATCACTGCCAGCGCAGCAATACCCGGGGATTGCTGGGAGGGTTTTCTGAGCCAGTATTGGTTCGAGTGCAATCATGTGCCAAGTCTCACGTCCAGTGTCAAAGAGGACATAAACCAAGAACTGTTCGCGTCGCCTATTTTCTCCTGCGCATGGGCATTACAAGAGTTTAAATGTTATCTTCACCCAGAAGGGGCTCTTGCTATTATGCCACAGACGGAACTTCTATATGAAAGGAGGTAATGGAGTCCCCATACGGTGCTAAGGTTACATCCCTACTTGCGAGATTTGTCACAAACCCCAGGAGCTCTTGTCGACCCTTTGCAGCCAGCTATGCCTTCGCTGTCACGGGCAACTCCGAAGACGTCCAAGTCAGGCGGTTGGGGGTTAGACTTCAGACCAGCTGGGGTGTGGTTACCGACCGAAACATGGTGGCAATGGATTTCTAGTTACTCCTCCAGGAAGCTTACGCGTCAGGGCGATCGACTAGCAGCGATTGCAGGAATTACTCAGCATTTCTCGGAGCAAACTGGGTATACTTCACTTCTGGGCATGTGGAAGGAGAGACTCCCGCTGGACCTCCTTTGGAGAGCGCGTACGCACAGAAACACACAACTCGAAACTAGCATAGGGCTCCCGTGATGGACCTGGTTGGCTTCCCTAGTTTTGTTTGTTTGTTAGGCGACTTCAATCAGAAAACGGTCATTCCATTGGTAGAAATAAGTCAAAGCGAATGTTCTTGGGCTGAGTTCATTCTTGACAGGCACAATCAGTTCACGTACGCTACAGATATGCTGTGCTATCTTTAAAATGTCACTTGGGAAGCTTTAAAAGGCTTAGATGTGGGGCTACATCGAGTTACTATTCACTGAACGCGTTCAAGAGCCGGTATTTCGAGAGCATTCACGGTTTACCCTCGCGATCATGGCACCCCCCGAGAGTAGTGCCTTTGACGAAATCGGGGTTTGTTTGATAGACTCCGAACACATCTTGGGCATCATCAAAGAGCCGGAGGTGGAAGTCTTTGTTGCAATATTGCACTCATATACGCATGCTACGTCTTATAAGGAGGCTTTTATCTCGTGTGCGCTGATCCAGATCCGGTAGTGCAGAAATTCATGCGGGCTGGCGTTGGCATGATTGATGTTGACTTCTTAGTGAATATGGATGACAAACCTCATACGACAGAACTTGTGTACGTTTCAAAGCTCTTGACATCCATTGTGCTCAAGATGCCAAGAATACAACGCGGGGAAGTTTGTTCTCAACGGCTGGGTGGATGATATGATACGGGCTAAGTATATTCACGCCATGTAAGGAAATGGTATGCCTCATACTCCGCCGAGAGCTAATGGTAAGAACTTTTGTATATTTCTCATTGGCTCGTAAATCAAGACAGACCAGATGATTGCGAATCATGTCAGCAGTGGCGTGAGGTCTTTGCCTAGTTGTTGTATGTTCACTCAGGCACGCGACTCATTCACCACTATGCATAGACATAGGTATTTCGGCCCAATTTCCCAACACAACGCCGTCAACTCTCAATCTTGAGGTAATGAAGGAACTCAGCCCACCCCTCCGGTTTACATGAGTATGTACTCTTCAAGTTTTCGAATAACGGCTCCCAGCTTGCATCGTTTGATTCGCTCGTGGCTTGAAATACCGCTGCGACACCTATCGGGACTGAATCGAGATTCGAGATGACCTTGACTACCTCAGCAGCAGCATGCGCAGACTCCCTGTTGAGCTGCTCCTCTTCCCACATCGTAACCTTGACTTTGCAGCTATCAGCTAGCTTCTCTGCCTTTGGAATGATGCTCTTAGTAACGAGAGACTGCTCCTGTAAGGCGCGACCATACAGTTTGATAGACGAAACGACTAGTGTTTTTCCAATCGCAATGCGAGATTCCAATTTTTCCTGCATATCCTGCATGATGAAACTATCTTTGCTGTTGATTCCTTTGGTGGGTATAGAGATACTCGGGTTTGAAGAAGTAATTGATGTTGCTGTGTTGTGGTTTCCCTTTATGTCCTTGGAAAACCGGTCGTGTTGCGATCTAATATCTTCTAGGAAACTCTTGGACTTTGCGTGGCTCTCATTAGTGAGCTTCACCATCTCTTTGCAGACGGTGACTTGTTGCTCAAACGCACTGATCTTGCTATCGTATTCCTTCAATAGCCGTGCTCTCGCGCCCTCGCCAAGAGCTTTTTGAGGAAAGCGTCGCGAGATCCGAAGGCCGTATGCATAGGCGACAATGCTTGTGGTTCCAAAGTACGGAGCATATCGCTTCATCGAAGTCATGTCAATATGTTCGCTCTGCCAGCTCCTCCGCTCGGCATTTATTCTAGCCACTGCCTGTCGTGCATCTACTATCTCTTTCTCCTTGGTCTCTATGCTTGAGGTCAGACTTTTGACACGCTCCACTGTCTTTTCCCAATCAGCATAAGCTCCTTTGCGCTCATTTTCCAGCCTCTTTAGAGCAACTCCTTCGGCCTCCTTTTGCCAACCATACAGAGTAATGGTCGCACTGATCGCACAATCCCATCCGTATCCTTTCAAGAACGCTGACATGGAGTTCTCCCCATACACTGACGATTGGGAGGGTAGATCCGCCCAAAATGAGGCACCGCTTTCCGAGGCTTCGAACTTTCGAATTGGTGCTCTTGCGCTTACCGTAAACCACAGCCTACTTGTACCAAACAAATGACTTCGTTCGGACTTGTACATTTTCCCGACCTCGACTAAGTCATCCGTATTCAAAGCATCGTACTGCCTGTCCAAAGATCTGTAGTTGCTGTATTCCTGATCTTTTCGTCGCTCCAATGGCAATTTGGTACTCTCCAAATGCTCTTTAGCGGTCTCCAGCAACGAGACTTCATTGTCAAGTTGCGATTTTGACTGTTGGAAAATTCGGTCAAGCTCCCGATCCCACGACTTATGCCCGGCGGACCGGGGATAACGAAGTTGCATCACAGCGTGTTTGGGCTCGGACAACAGATCTTCCAAAAGGCCGGCGATTGCTCTGCGATGAAAGTGCTTCTCGATTTCGCATTCGTCGCTTGGCAGATTATCGATGTAATGATGCTTCACTTTTCTGTGCAGCAAACTGAAAGCGCCTTGCAGGCTCGCCGGCCTTTGCCGCGCCTTTTCCTCAAACATTGTCTCGATGTTGACTTTGGTGTGAATAAAATAGTACGGTGCATGTAACTTGCATGCGTCGAATATGTGCATATATTCTTTGAGCAGAGTCTGAGCTGTGCTTCCTATCTGACTGTTGATGTCGAGCACAAAGCAGATGGCGTTCAGACTTCCTTCTTCTGCCAGCTTCTGGAAAACCTTAAGTTTGTGCTGTTCGTCTACGTGGCGGACTAGGGATGTATTAGTAGGACCAGGTCGACTTCGCGGTTCTTTATTGTTGTCCGTATCGTCAAGACCTGGGGTGTCAATAACGCGGAGGTGAATGTGCTTTCCGGAGCCCGTTGTCTTTGGTATCAAGTCGAAAAGATCGTCAGGCTCTTCCTGCGGCGGGATAATCTTGTGTATGCGGCTCCGATTGTCGTACAGCGAATGCTGCTGGATATGAATGGTTTCTGAGAAGGTCTTCGCTTGCTTTGTTGTAGATGTATTCCCGAAGGTTCCAACCTTGACCCTATCACCCTTGTCTTTCGCCCCGCTATAGTCGAGTATGGAACGGATCAGAGAGCTTTTCCCATGTTGAGTGCATCCAACGAGCAGCACAACCTTCTCGGCATTGCTGCAGCTGCATGTGGCTGGTGCCATATCGAACAGCGCTCTGTACGTCCAGATCGATATCAATGAGATATTCTTTTAGATGTAGTCAAAATAGAATGCTGTTGAAACAGGTGGAAAGAACCTGGGGCTATCGAAATATGGTCTCACAAAGACTGACTAAATATAGAAGATATCGCATAGGACCAAGAAGGTCTCAGCTGTCAGGAAACAACGAAATGGGTTCAGAGATTGCCCACGCGAACACATGGGTCTATGTGACAATGCGTTCCACCGCACCATTTCTGGATGGAAGCCAAGACGCTACAACAATGTCTCGGTTGCGCACAAACACAAACACGAGCCCAAGAGCACAGGCGGTAGCGAGTGGCTTTTCAGTCACCACAAGTGCCGAAACCTGAATGGTTCTTTAAGCGACACGGTACATATGGGAACGCCTAGACCGGGCGACTGACCGCCACTCGTATTGGCTACGGTCGGCTGAATCCTATGGATATGGGCTTCGCACTCACTAACATTTTCTATTTCTAGTATCAGTACTCGCTCAAGAGCATAGGGTAAGAGGGGCATGAAGTTTGGCCCTTGTGTTCTCCAACCATGACCGAGGTCCCACCACCTGCATACGTAGCGACGGACAGCGATATGAAGAGGGAAAACGATAAGGACAATCCAATTACGGTCTTGATCCTTGGAGAAACAGCAAATGGAAAAAGCACGATGATAAAGCAGCTCGCGAACTATGCCGGAAACGCAAATCTCGCAGTTGGCATTGGCGGTGGTATGTGTTATTAGCAGCCCCGTTTATGGTCTCCCCATTGACAAGTTCAGGGAACGTGTCTTGCACCAAAGCCGTGGGCAGATATGCCATTTCGACACCCCTGCGTTCTTACCATTTGAAGGACACAAAAGGTCGCAAAGTCAAGAACGCCAAATTCTCAGACCTAGTTGATTACACTGAAGATGACGCGACTGTTGCGCCTGATGATCCAGATCATGCGGGGAAGTCTTTCAACTTTGATCTGATCGACACACCTGGATTGGATGATTCGGATGGCAACGATATGGAGATTATGACCGAAATCATCGGTAAAGTTGGTAGTCTCGACCACCTCAATGCTGTCGTATACGTTCGCAACATGAATAAACCTTTTGGTCGCTCTTTTGGTGTCTTCTACGAGTACATCCAGCGCTGTATGCCTTCCATCAGCAATGGACTGATCATCGCGCACACCGGGCATACAGTTGACAAGGTCGATCAGGCGAACTCGCAAAAGCGCGACCTTGCTACCGAAAGAAAAGCTTCGTTCAAAAAAGCATCGAAGCGTAGCCTGGACCTACCGCACTTCTTCATGGACAACAATCCGGATGAGTACAGTCCCTTCGCAATCATGGAGTCTCTCAATGCATGCTACAGCTTGCTCACGTTCTTGACCACTCAACTTCCGTTGGATACGAGGACCCTAAAGTTGCTCAAGACGCCGAACATGCAGAACACCGATGTTCATGTCGTGCTTGCCTTGGAACGGCTGCATGCTCGACTTACGAAGCGATGGAACAACGAGCTTGCTGCAGCAAGTCGCGCCAAGATGCAAGCTCTTCGTATGAAGTCTGAGATTGCTCGACTGGAGAATAAAATCGAAGATAAGAACAACAGACTCATTGAGATTAACACGGATGCTTCAATTGTGCTCGGTACCAAGCATGTTTCAGAAGGGTTCGGCCTAAAGAATCTCTTGATCGATTATGATTTGTGGCTGGATACGAAAGTTGTCGATTTTGATAGCGACTACAAGATCACGAAGGTCGAGAAATCTGTCACGGGTGGGAGCAAGTGGGAGAGTGAGGACCTGCGAGGAACTTCATGGCGTGCGAAGCTCTCCGCTGGCATGCTCCGCAGCATCAACGGCACTGCTACTTTCTACACGACATCACGCCTCAAGCATCAGCGAGAAATCGAACTTCTCAAAGAAAGCCAGAAGTCTAGCAAAGACTCGATCGAATTTCACAAGGCATCTTTGGGGTACGAGAACGCATTAGATGAGGATGGTGCAGATGCTGTGGCTGTCAAGCTTGGTGAGGACACTGAGCGCTGTGCAAGTCTTCTCAGTCTCATTAAATCCGAGACATTTGACATCACTCTGTGGCCCATTCTCAGGAGGTTTTATGTGCTGCACCAGGCACCAACAATTGGCGAAATTGTTGAATTCATCCGTGTCTACGATCCGGAAATGGCGCGTCTAGTTTATGCTGAGGTTTAATTCTTGAAATGATTCGCTCCTCTGCTCAGGTAGTGCTTAATGGAAATGATTGTTTCGGTATATCGATTCCAAGATCCTCTATATAGATGCTCTACGCCCACATCACTGCGCATACAACTCACAACTCCCTTCATTTACCCGCAAGTGCCAGATAGGCTCGTAGCGGACCCACAAGGAAAGGCTTCGAAGCATTAACGAAGGCAAACAAGTCATTGATGGTAATATCCTGTAGCTTCTTCGCGTAACGCTCTCGACTCACCTTATCAAATGCGATGTCAAGCGGCGGGTTTGGCTTCTCGAGAATTTCCACCAAATCTTTGCTCGCCGTGATCCAAGTGACGAGCTCTTCCAGCTCAGAGTTCCTGCCTTTGGATGCATCTGCGAAACTTGTGTCCCACTTGGTATCGTTCTCTTTTTTGTCGCTCAAGCAACGGCGCAACTGCGACCGAAGGCTGCTGATGATGTCCTTGTACACCTCCCTATTAGTGGTGTAGGAGCGTGCAATGAGACTTACAGTAGCGCTAGGGTCGAGTTCATAGTTGCCTTTCCAGGTCTTTGTTGCGTGCTCCATGGATTCGGAAGTCCACCTGCCGCCTGCGACATTCTGCGTCTTCACGGAGAACTCTCCATAATTATCCTCTTTGATAGGAAGGCAGCCCTTCACACGTGTGCGGAAGATGAACTCTCCTGTCAATTCCAGGGCATTTCGAGAATCACTTGTTTGATATGTGTTGATGAAGAACTCGGACTTGTTATCGTATCGCTCAAGCTCGGTTTCGATACGAGCAATATCGTCGTTGAGTCCTTCTCGACGCTGCTGTAGCTCTGAGCGATACGATTCCTCCATGGTTGCATTTCTCATGCGTAAGGATTTCTTTGAAGTCCAGTAGTTGACAGCGGCAGTCAAAAAGCCCTGCAGCTCAGCGTCGATTGCTTGCATGTCTCGATTCTTGATGAGACGCATCTGCTTGATCTTCATAGGCTGACACCCTGACCAGAAAGTGAGGATTTCATTGATCAAATTGCAAGAGACCAATTCGTCGTATGCCATTGTATGCTTCGGCTTATTGTCGATGAAGAAGTGGGTTGGGGCGCTCTTAGTACCTAAAAGTTCTGCGAAACTTTCTTCGCGTTCTTTCATGATCCGACGCCGAGCATTTCCTTCCTTGCCCATCACTCGTTCGCGAACGAAGTGCTGTTTCTTTTGAGACAGTGTTGTGATGCTGAAATGGGTGTTTACGATAGCCAGGTTGCCAAATAGGTTCGGCATGCATTGTTGGTAGTGCTTAACCAGTGTTTGGAACGAATGCGTAAATGCAGAATTTGCATTGTATACGAGTACCAGTGCAGCGATTTGAGCTTCCCATCTGTTTGGCGACTTGGCGAGACCATTCAGTTTTGCAAGAACTTTGCTCATGTTCTCGAAATCTTGTCCGTCTCCGTCGTCGAGTCCCGGCGTATCAATAAGACGTAACTTCAGGATTGGGGTGTTCCGGGACATGCGAGGTTCGACTCTGAACTTGGACTTGGTTTGTTTCTTCCACCAAGAGGCTGCCAGGATCTTGTCTTCGTCTTCGTAATGGGGCGCATCGTATTCCTTCCCAGAGGAAAGGTCGGCCATGTAATAATCTGTGATCGGGACATCGAGATCGTAAATGTCGGGTTCTTTCGTCTCGGAGTCGCTGCCATTCCCCTCCACTGCAGTTGGATGAGTTTTGTTGATCGCGAGGCTGATGATTCTGTTGATGAATGTGCTTTTGCCGTTTTGAGTTGGTCCGATAATGAGGACGGACAAGCGTCCGTCCTCGGGGATGAACTTGTTCTCCATCGTTGCATCAACTTCGCGGATTTTTGATACTGAATAGTACTACTAGCTAGCTTATAGCTGGCTAGTCGCAGAAGACTCCGTGATGGTCTCAAGGCACGATGAGACGCGAGCCCAACACTGATAGATGAAAATGTAAAATGGCGACTTGAAATCTGGGAGTGTCAAAATCGCAGCATACCTTCTAAGTCGTTTGCCGATGTTCATCGACCAGGCGTTCTGACCTGGGTGGTCGCCGACATGGCTGCGAGCTGAACCCACAACCGCCACTCGTTCTGCATCCTTGCAACCGAGCTGAAATCCCATGCAAGCCACTTCACATGCAGAACAAGTCTCGAATCGAATCACAAGGTGTTCAATAAACACAAGCAATGCCAAGTAGGTCGGGACAAGTCTATAGCCGTACAAGGATATGTTGAATCTCGTCTCGTTTTGCATGCCACAGCGCCTTAGATCACACAGGTGTAAGCGGATCGGCTCTTTCATGTTCTTAGCATGCGTTCTACACACGAATCTTAAAGTATAGCAACATGGCAGACATTTCTATACATCACGACGAACCAACCATGGCACGAAGCGAAAAGCGCTCGCTCCTGGAGGTAGTGACTGCGCTGATCGCAGTCCTCGACGAGTCCAAATCCGACCTCTCCGCCAAAATCGCACAAAGCAACGAAGACGACACAACACTACGTCTACAAATATCCAGCGTCCAACATAAAATCAAGCGCATCGACGACGAAGCAGAGAAGTCGATTCTGCGCTGGACATTCCTTGACACGTCGGACTTTGAAGAACTGAGCAGCGAGTATGTTAGCGGTGAACGTGTTGTAGAGCACAAGGCGAAGCGGATGAGTATCACGCCTAATCTGCAAATTCTCCTCACGACGAGGTTTCCAATTCGGAAAGTCGAGGAGATGCTGAGTGATGGGTTGAGATTTAAATCGCACACCGAGGTTTTGGGCAGTATGCGGTACGCGGCGGAAATCAAGACGAAGTCCTTCAAGAGCGCAAAAGCCGAGATCAAGCTCTTCGGATGGCGGAAAGAAATCCATGCAGCAGAGATTGGTATCTTGACTGAGAAGATCGCACGGCTCGAGAAAGACAGGACGGAAGCCGAACCCACGATTTGCCGTATCCAGGGCCAGCGAGAGGTTTTCCAGAGAGACAGGAAGGGTTGGCAAGATGCACTTGACCTCGGTGAACAGGATCGTGCCGCTTTGATCGCTTCACATCTCAACACCGCAAGAAGTAGCGGCAAATTAGATAAGTACCTTGAAGTTGGCAGCATTGCTGGAGTCGCACAGCATCTTGGGTTGAAGACGAAGTTCCCAATGGCGAAGTTGGATATCAGCAAAGCTATGTTCGCAGACCTCCGGGCCTTGATGTATCGCTGCACCGATCACTCTCGCCGTACAACTTACGAGCTCGAAAAGCACCTAGAAGATGTGAATAGGGCATCCAAAGAAACCGCACGCGTCGTTGAAGCCTCTGACGAATGTTTAAACTCCGCCAGTACCATCACATCACACCTCTCAGCTAATCTTCACATTTCGAGGACATCCTGGAAACTCCAAGTTGCGCCAGCACACGGAGCCGACGAACTGCTCGCACTAGCTGAGAGAGACTTGAAGGAACTCTATCTGCTCTCTGGGACTCTAACAGCGGATATTGAAAGGGGGCAGCACGCGGTACGCCAAAATCGCAACGACAATTCTGATGAGGACGAATCAAAGAAACAAAGGCAGCTCGTCAATGCAGCACTCGAGTCTACGAGAAAGGAACTCGCTGCGATGGAAACAGCGACGGCAATGCTGAGTGAGACTCCCAAGCCCTTGGGATTCGTTGCCGAGATGCAGCATAAGAGCACTTTCGGCCAGGTTTGGCATTCTTTGTATGCAGGAGAGATGATACGGGGTGCAGGCTCGTAAGAGGGAATCTATGTCAAGATTTGACTCCTTTTAACACCTCCTTCCTACTTATAACCCAAGCATAGCGTTGCACCATACAAGTCATCTACACAACTCAGAGGCCCCAAGGCCGGCATCTCACTACAAGACCCCTGGCCCGTGAGCGCGCGATTCATAGTCCTAGACAGAAAAAGCGAGAACGAAAAACTCCCCAACATTAAATACCTAGCCTACTAGCATCTCTAAAAACCGATCAGACCTTTCATATTCGACTCAGAATTACTCAACAACCCACGTCACGTTCCTCCTTCCCCTCCCCATCCGCCTTTCCCACTGCCCAGCTACACCTCCTCCATATATCTCTCCCCCCGCACCACCGCCACACTCCTCAACCCCTTCCCCACCACCCCCATCCCTCCTCCTCACCATTCCCACCGCCAACTCCTCCACAAACACATAACACACCCCCGCCCCAAACGCACTCGCCCAGCAGCCAACCACTCCAGCGACGCTCGCTCCGCGTACACATCGATGACGCCTGCTGTGCGAACTTCCGGGAGAAGGAGGAGGAGTTGACAGGTACGGCGTCGGTGTGCACGATGCAGAGGTATGCGGCGACGGTGTCCGGGCTGGCGCGCAGGACGATCGGGGAGTTGTCTTCGAGGAGCTTATAGATGACTGGGGAGCGGAGCTGGAGTGCGTGTTTTTAGACGTGGAGGATGGTGGTTGTGCCGTCGTGGCAGACTGTGAGTGAGATTAGGGGGGAACGTGAGGTTGCTGTTGGTTTGGATTGGTCAGTTTGGGTTGAGAAGAGTGGGTGAGTGTGTGGAGTGGAGAGGAGAGGAGTGGATGGGGAGGGACTTAGCCTATATTCGAGGTCTAGGGAGTGCGAGGGTCAGCCATTGCGTATAGTATAGCTGGTAGACGTATAGCTGGTATGGTAGGAGTATGGCAGTAGGAAAGGAAGATGCGGGATGCGACCCCTTTAAGCTCACAGCGCGTGGGTGAGATGGTGCCCGGGTTTTATCTTAGATGTTGAAAGGGGTTGTCTTGAGACAAAAACGGCACGAACACACTGGTGCAGCCTTCGGTCCATTGCCAACGGGAGGGAACAGGAAAACTGCTTTGCATATCATTGATCGCGGTGTGCTTAATGACACCGGATACTAGTGAGGCTGCAGTGCTTTGGAATAGGTGTGGAAGGCAGCGGGTGTGCGATTGCAATTCTGACTTGCTCGCCAACAAGGAAACGATCGGATGACTACCTACGCTTTCCCTGCAAGAACGAGTGATCTTTGCGACCATGTAGTGGAAATCGAATCAAACTGTCTTGGTCTCTTCATTCTCATCGTATTTGCTTCTGACATTCACAGTAGCCTCGGTTTTTAGATAGCTATATTATTTATTGTCATCGCAACATGCTCTTCAGATTCAGAGTTGGACATAATAATCTGTATCATGGTTTTCATTACCCGAAATAATGAACATGTTAAGGAGACTGTAACGTTGTCGAAGGTTGAACCTAGTGTTTCATTCTGCTTGATGAGCTGCAGGCAATTTTGAAAAGCTCTCAAGGGATATCACTATCAAATTACCACACCAACCGCTCCGATCACTTCAGCGGGTTCGCAATATCCGTCCTCTTATTGCTGAGGACACTCGTATCTTTGCCCTCTTCCTCCATGTCCTGCTCCATGCTCTTCTTGCGTGCCTCCATCTTGTCAATGGCTTCTTTGAGTGCCGGCGGATTTTCTTTCTTGCTCGACTCGTGATGGAATGGTTTCTTGATGGCGTCCATTATCTTGGAGAGGGAGCCACGGCGACCTTGAGGTTGAGCTGGTGCGGGCGCCTCGTCGGGATGAGCAGGCTCTACAGAGCGGTTAGACTGGTAAATCTGATATTGGGACTAGCTTCGTACCCCGAGAGTCTTGAGCTGTGTTGTCCGTCATGTTGTTTTGTTGATCGCTGTTGATGCCCTTACAGTGTTTGACGATGTTGTTGAGTTTGCAACCCTCACACAAGCATCTCTACACCAAATATATGATCAGCTCGAACAAAGCCACGGGGGTACGTCATCGGGCTGACAACCCCAAAGTGGTCGCAAATGAGATGCTTCAGTGTCCACGATAATGTCATGTCAGGGTGATCGCGTGATCGCGTGATGGGACGCTCTCAGATGCGAGTGGCTGTTGCGATGCGGGGAAAAGCTTGTGGTGAACATCTTCAGGGTCCAGAAAGTTCCATGTATGAATGCTTCAGTGGCTTTCGATCCAGTGACCCTTCTCGCTACGACTTGCTGGGCGGCGGTTGGACAGGCAGCTAGACACGAGTTGAAGGTTGCTGAGTGGCCGTGGGCGACGGTCGCACGGTGGACTAGGCAAGTCGCGGAAAGATGCAGGACTGCTTGTTCAAGCACCATCGTTTCCTTCAGCCTTAGCAGCTGCAATCAGCCGGTCCTTTCTGCCATCCTTCCACATCTTGTCCAATGCCTCAATCTTCCCACCCAGTATCTGCACGAAGCCCGGCTCCAGCATGATCACGCCTCGCCTGACATCGCAGTTCCTCAGCAACAGCTTTGTTCCCATATTCATACTAGCGTTCAAGCCCTCGATCCCATTCAGATCATATGCGTAAACTTTCAAGCCCTTGGCATCCTGCAAGAGCAGCTTGAAAGGCCCTCTACTCTGAGGCGGTTCCTCGATTGGGTTGCCGTCCTCGCCAGGCACGACGCGTATGACCTCGCGCCCTTTGGTTGTTTCGCCTCTTTCTCGAGCCTCGATGGCTTCAACTTGCGACCACTTGGAGTGTCCAATGTCTTCAATGTCGAGGACCTGGCAGACGACGGGGCCGACGAGCGGTCGCGATTGGTTCGTCGCCTTCAGGATGTCGGTCGGGAACAAGCCGTTGGCTGGTTGAGAGAGGGCCGTCGTGATATCGGCGGCGAGAAGTCGAAATAAGGCTGTCTGCTTAAGTGCAGGCAGCGGGGTGTTTGGGCGAATGGTGCCTGTGAAGCTCTGCAGCCATTGCGTGGTGGGGTAGAGATGTCGTGAGTTGAGATGCTGTGTTAGCTCTGCGATCAAGTTGTTTGCCATTCTTGCAGACATTTTCAGATCAACGCGCCATTTGCTAAGTGGCTGGTGTCATGTTGGAGCGCTGTCTTGATGTTGCTCACTTTGCATGGTGAATTGCAGGAACGCGTCGCGTGTGGGGAAGCTGCGTCCAGCCTTACGCCTTGGCGCACCTGCATCCCGTAGCTCGAGCTGTCCAAGCTCCGCGCCTCCAACGCTCTCATCGAGAGACCTCCTAATCCCAGAAGCGCCCTGGAGGAAATCCCGACATGTCTACCATAGCTTCTCCCCGCGTGAGCACATCGATACGCTCTCCTTCGTCGACACGAACCTCGTTCGATTCCACCGCACGACCGACGAACCCCAATCCGCGCAGAAACCGGGCTGCACTGCGCGAGTTCTATGGCCTCAAGGCAGCGAATAAGGAGGCCGAGGGCAAGATCTCAGAGGAGTCAACAAGAACAGATCTAGGCCCGGAAGAGGACGAGACCTCGTTTCCAGAGCTCGACAAGGAGGGCTTCGATGCGGAAACTTTCGTGGAGCATGTTCTTGCTACGTCAGGGCTGTCGGGCGTGCTGAAGGTAGAAGCAGACTTGGTCTCACGTGCGTCTATCATTTCTTAGGTCTATATGAGGGCACAGGCTTACTATTCATGCAGAAATAAGAAACCTAGACAGCGACAGGAAATCGCTCGTCTATGACAATTACTCGAAGCTCCTGGCCGCAACGAGCACCATCCGTCGTATGCGCACGAACATGGACCCACTAGCACCGACAACGCATACTCTGTCTCCTGCCATATCACACATCGCTGAGACTGCCGCATCCTTGTCATCATCGATGCAAGTTCTACCCGAGAAACCCAAAGGACTAGGCATCGATGTCCGAGTGTCAGATGACAGCAATGACGAGGTAGCTAGGAAGAAGAGGGAGAAGGACACTGTCCGCTGGGTGCTAGACACACCAAGGCGACTGCATGCTCTGATCGATCAGGAGCAGGACGAGCAAGCGAACGATGAATGGGAGGAGGTCAGCAAGCTCTTGGACAAATGGCAGAACGTCCCTGGTGTCAAGGAGCTAAGGCAAGAGTGTGAGGAGATCATGCAGGATGATGAGTCGGAGTGAACAGAGTTATGTGCAAGAACCTTCCAACGGAACGCAAAAATTGGTGAAAGTCGAGACCTAGTTTAACTGGCCGTTCCACTTGTCGAGGCCTTGCCCTGCTACCTCCCAAGCTGCTGCAGCCTTGTAGATGCTCAGCTCGTCGAATCTCCTCGCAATCAATTGCATCGCGACCGGAAGCATCCCTGGGCCATCGGGCACCTTACCCCAGCCAGCGGGCATACTAAGCGCCGGATCTGTCTGCACGTTAGCCATAATTGCTCACACTCGGGGCAAATGATACTCACGCCCAGTCACGTTGAACGGACACGTGTTCAGCGGCGCTCCGATCGCAGGATCCATCTTTTCTCCAGCACTCATACTGTACTCTGGATGCTTGCTACCAACTCTTGGGTTCACAGGCGTCAACAGCACGTCGAAGTCTTTGAGTACCGCATCATATGCGTCTCTCAGCTGCTGGACGTGTGTCATAGCCTTGCCCACCAGGGCATTGATGTCAGGCTTCTCGTGCAGGAACGCCGAGTTCAAGAACATGTTGGCCACTGCCGGGTTGTGCTTGTTAAGCAAATCGAAAGTCTTTTGGTCGAAGACTGGAGGCCTCACATCTGGCATTGGATATTGCAGGAATGGCGATGCCCGGTTTTGTAAGCCATAAGGGACCATGCCGGGGCGTGTGGCGACTGTCCAGATGGAAGGGCCGAGGAGGTGCATTGGGATGCTGACCTCTTCGACATGGGCGCCGATGGCCTTGAACTGGGTGACTGCTGCGTTGAGGACTGCTTTGACTTCTTCTGAGATGCCGAGGACTTCCAAGCTTTCCTTGATGATGCCCACGCGCAGACTACGACCAGCAGTCTGCGAGTTCCACTCGCCCTTCGCTTCCTTTTCAGATCTCCATGAGCCTAACAGCGCAGCGTAGTCGGGTACGTGCTGTCGAAGAGGCGTCTCTGGTGTGCACCTTGGATCGATTCCATCATATCCAGCCAGCACCGACAGCAGAGTCATGTTGTCCTCGAGAGACGTCGTCATCGGTCCGGTATGATCGATCATCGGCACCAGACTTATGATACCCGTGTATGGAATCAAGCCATGCGTAGGTTTGAAAGCATATAGACCAGCATATGCCCCTGGAATACGAATCGAGCCACCTTGGTCCCCACCAATCGCCATATCCACGCCCTCACCCAGTTCCTCATCATTCCCCGGCAGACCATGCTTTTTCCTCCATTTCCTAACCTGCGTTGCCGCTACGACAGCCCCACACCCACTCGACGAGCCACCAGTAGTGTACCCGTGCAACCACGCATTATGCACCGGGCCAGTCGCCGACGTAAAGGACAGCGGCGACATGGAAAAATGCTCACAATTCGCGCTCCCTCTTACTGTGGCTCCCGACTCGAGGACTCTCTTCACAACCACAGCATCGATCTGCGGAACCGGGTACTCTTTCTTCCCCGTCAACAGCTCCGGAAACGTACCCCCCGTCAACGGCACACCTGCGATACTCACATTATCTTTCACCGCAATCATCTTGCCTTCTAGTCTCTTATCAAGCGGCGCCGGGCTCTTAATCGACGTTTGGTGACTCCATGAATTCAGCGGATTCTTTCCTTTCTGGCCGGCTCCCCCGAGCTTGACGTAGGATCTTGGAAGGGTTGCTGGATCGGGCAGAAGTCTGGGGTCGATGTAGTCTGGTAGAGCGGAGACTTGGGCGGTTGTCGCGTCGAGGCCGTTGAGCATGTGGCGGTAGTGCTCTTCTTCTTTCGCGTCGACGACTACGTTGTATGTTTTTGCGACGGCGCGGAGTTTATCGATCGAAACTGGTGGTTTTTAGTTTCGAAGATAGGGTTTGGGTAGAGGGCTACCGGATGGGATTGGAGTGTGTACCTACCGGTCGGCGGGCCTGTGCTCAGGAATACGACGGACATCTTTATGTATCTCTCGCTTGGATTTCGTTCCTGATCACATAGGGTTTGGGCCTTGCTTTATGGATTTTGTGCGCACATCTTGAGGTCTACATGTTGTGTTATATGGCATGGAGATACCCGCACCCTGCTCCGCTGATAAGCATGGATAGGAAAACATAGCTCGACCGTGAGGTGCTCCGAAGTCGCGTCGGCAACGACGTCCCGCGAGCGCTGCGCTATCGATAGATAGGCCTACGGTCGACTGCGGTCGGGGATTGGCAGGCGAGGTGCATGAGTGTTAGTCATCTACACCCCGACGCGACTACAGAATGGTGAAACCCGCTTTGCACTCCAGTCTATAGTATCTATGATATTATACAAAACCATCTCTATTTATAATAGATATCTCTTGCTACTGAGTACATCTAGGCATGTCTTCGGGTGTCACAGGCAAAGTTACCCAGCAGCCCAGCGACCCCCTAATGTGATCGAGAGTCTGTGCAACTTTGATGAAAGATTCTCATCTCATCGTCTGAGTCCGATGAAATTCCCCCTCTCCCTCCTCTCCACCGTCATCGCCGCAATCACCGCAACACCGACCCCACTCCCATCTTCCGCACTCGTCAACTTGATCGGCCCCTCATTGTCCTGCGCATGACTTGCTTTCTCCCTATCCTCCCAGTCCAGCACCTCCCCCAGTGCTTTCGCCCACCGTTTCTTGAACTTGGGGTGTTTATTCGCAACACTGCCATCAGCTGCGACGTGTCCTGACTCAAGGGAGGAATTGAGGCAGATGGCGGCGATACCGCAGGCGCAGAGACGCGCGCCGCGGACGGCGATTAGTTCTGCGAGGCGGCGGGAGAGCTCGATTTCCTCGTCCCTCGGCTCTAGGCCTAATTTCTCTTTGAAAAGGGCGCGGGTCTTTTCGAATCGTGGTGTTTCGTCGTCTTCGATTTCTGACAAGAAGCCCGTGTCCAACGTATACGGTTTCTGGAGTTGAGATACATCTTGGTCTTTGAAGACGAGGTTGCGGTCAACCAAGTCGACGAGGATGAGTCTGAAGATCTCGCCCAAGTACAGCCCAGCGGAGAGTTTCTCAAACCCTTGCTCCCCCGGCCTCGGACTCTCTCTATCAATCTGCTCATCATACTTTGTGACCGGCAACACTCTCCTCTCGTTATCAAAAGCGCCGTATTCGCAGTTAATCGCCATCTTCAAAGCCTCTTTCTCTGCTAATTTCCAGTCGTCGTCTGAGAGCCGCGCCTTCGGGATCGAAGATTTAGATAGCTCTTCCATATACGCGGCATTACACCCCGTGCCGAAGATAGCGCCGATGATGGTCGCAGGGTCGTTGTAGGCTGATGCTATCATAGCCCCGACAGTGTCGTTGGCGAGACATACCAAGTCTATCGGCAGGCCTCGGTCTTCGATTTTGGCGCGGAGCTGCGCGGCGACGTCGTGGCCTTCGACGCCGGAGATGTCGAAGCCTTTTGTCCAGGTGACGAGTTTGCCGTGGTCGATGCGGTCTTGGAGGGCGGGGTAGGAGAATGTGAAGGCTAGGGGCATAGGGGAGTCTGGTGTGTATTGCTTATCGAGACCTTTGGAGGAGAGGAAGGTTTGGAGGGTGTCGGCGACGTGGTTCCAGAGGTCTTCGGTGGTGCTTTCTTTGATTTTGGGGTCGAGTTTGTATTGCTCTTGCGTAAGGGTATGTCTTTTACCCTCTTTCCCTTCCTTTCCATGGAGCTCGACAATGCAGACGCGTAGATTTGTGCCACCAAGATCAAGAGCTAGGAAGGTTCCTTTCTCATCCCCAGTAGGCATACTCAGGACCCAAGACAAGTTCATACTAATGTTCTGGCCGTGTTTCCTCAGACCATCCTCGAGCTCTTCTTGGAAGCGCTTCACAATTTCTTTGAGTTTGTCGCGAGACACCCAGAATTCGTTATCAAGGCGATCCAACTCTTTCTCCAGTTCTGGTGGTAGATCGGCCATCTTCTCTAGCTCGGAGCGCTGGCGCCATGACTCCTTTCCTACGAGGTCAAGCGACGTCGGCATCGTGATTGTAGATTTGTGGGTATTAATAATCAAGAAGTAGAAAACGAAAAGATTAGGAAAGGGTCTCAAAGAGGTGAAAACAGTTACAGGGCGCAGGTTGAACATGTATTTCAATACTTCGACGACAACCGCCCATCATGACGTCGATTGTCGTGAACATTCCTTCTTCCCGGATATTGTGTGGGTAAGAGCGGAGCCGCCTCTGAGCTTGACCGGCATCTGCTATCTTGGCTTTGTTTTGTTAGAGTGACGTCTTCCGAGAAAAGTATTGTGAGGATCCTCGGATGCGGGACATTGAAAGTGTGGGGTTGAAGTTCGCAGAGAAGGCCGCGGGTTGCCGGGTAGGTTGATTGGTCGGGAATTGCAGATCAGGAACGAAAAACACATGGAGCGAAAAAGAATGGAAATGAAGATAATCGTGTAAAGGATGCTGTCAACTATGTATGCCTGATATGAGGTCTGTGGTATATTGGAAGTCAAGAACGCCGCTTGCCATGCCCGATTTATTCAATGCGACAAGGGAAATATGACCGTCGAGGCCTGCCGACTTCGGATGCTGTAGTCGCTGATACTGCAGATGCTGTCCAAAACCTCAAAACGCCTAAAATGTCATCGTCTTCATGTCTGGCCCATTTATGCCGTTACTTTCTCTCTCCTCTCGCACTCCATCTTCGTTGCTGTCGACACGCCCTCTTCAAGCGCATGCTTGCCATCCTCTGTAGCAGCAGCCCTCTGGTTCAACAGACTTAGATATGTCTGCCAGCCAATTGCAATGACACCGCCGAATATACTCCGGTAGTGTAAGGGTACATATGTGAACATGAACGCGGTCACTGCGGGCCAAAGCTTGCAGCTGTTGATCACGGACGTCGGGACAGTGTGCTCGAGGTGCGTGGGGAGGTCGGCAAGAGGTCGGCCGCTGAGGACATGTTGCATGCCGAAGAAGTAGGAGTTGAAGAGTGGTGTGAAGAGTGCCTGGTTCACCAAGACCTGCAGTCCGTAATGTCAACATGCATCAAGCAAAGAGAGACGCTGGAAGGGGGTGCAGTACCTTCGTCGTGAGAGACAACGCCTTGGAGCTGTAGTTGAAAGACTTGCTCAACCAAAGGAACCATCTGTACCCCGGTATAGCAGCGAGTCCGCCGATCAAGAGCGCTCGACCCGTCCGCGCCCAATCTCGGTCTCGGATCTTCTGCACAATGCCTCCAGCACTGACTTCCGCGCCCTCCTCCTCGGTCGCCAGTTCCGGCACTTTCGCAGGAGCAATGCTAAGACTCTGCGCAACCAAGTCTCCCACGAAGTATATGACCAGACTGGAGGCGAATTGTGTCGCGTACGGTCGTCGCTGGTGCAGTCTGCCATACGCTCTGAACGGCCCATAGATAGGCTCCAGCCACAGCCATGTCGGTCCCGGAATCGTCTTCGCAGACTCAGGCGCAGCCTGGCTCGTTGGAGTCGAAGTCTTCGTCGCATTCCCTCTCCTCACGACTTGCGCCCGGGAATAAGCGTTTCGGCTCATCGTTGTGCGCCCAAAGCCACCAAAGGCTCGGGCGCTCGAGGTTTGTATCATGGTAGAAAATTTGAGGTACGCGCGCTCATCCAGGTATTCTGAGGATCATGGCGAGTGTGCAATGTAAGAGTGTTGAAAGTGGAGGGTCAGAAGGCGCTGGCGGATGACTTTGCTTCGGCATTCGGAAAGCGACAGCGGAAGCACGCAAGCAGCCAGGGTTTCTCCACGTGGGGCCACGAGAACGAACCGGATGCACCTCCGATGGCGTATTATGTCAGCATTCAGCAGATCCCAGTTCAGACGTTAGCGGACGATCCCGATCAAAACACGAAAGCAAGAGATGTATATAGGGGTCGGACAAAGAGATTTTTTTTAAGGGAGTATGCCTATCTACCGGAATATTACCGTATATATATAGAGAAGGTTGATAAGATAAGTACTATACCGCCTTATATAGAGAGAACTAAACTATGTCTAAATAGTATCTAAGAGTAGTAGGAATGGCGAGTGTAGGTTTTTCCTCTTCCTTCACAAAGACGCGCAAGAAACGCTAATAAGGAGCAAGGCCTTGCGCCCATGTTGGGGAGGGCGAACGCAGCGAGCCCCTTTTTCTCTCCATGCCTCCTCGTCTCTGCGATCAGCATCAGACAGGAGTAAGTGCGCCAAATTACCCCTCATCTCAATTCCTCCTCTATGTTCTTCCTCCTGCATAATTTCTCTATATTCTCGAGGTGCTGGGTGTCTAGCAGCGCGGCTTGCTGAGCAAGGAGTCGTACAAGGCGCTGTCGTAGGAGGATTGCATTTTGTTAAGACAGCAGGATACAGCAGCTACTTCAAGTGGCGAGAGCGTGATTGACGGTCTACGAAGCAACAATCTAACTGAGTATATCCTTGAGCTACAGATGACAAATGCCCACTTCCTACCGCATACCTCAGCATCGGCTGTGCAGAAATGCCTGAGGGGTGGCGTTATATGTCGTGAACACGAGAGCGTTCATTGTGATTTAAGTTTGGGTCAGATAGTCGAGTTAGAGGCTCATAGAAACTGTAATTGCGATATGATATGCTTTTCAGTCGTAGGTCCAAGCCCTGTTTCACTGTGTGTCGAGATACCCTCGCCACTAACTACGCCGCACTCCTACCTACATGATCTCGCCCACGCGGCTGAGTGCTAGGGGAGTGTTATGTATTCAACACTGATTGATAGACTAGCAGATGTTTGACTTCGCCAGTCGGCAACAATATGTTCGAATTCCATTCGTAAATCCATATCTACAGAAGAAGCGAACAACAGCCGCGGCTGTCTCGAAAAACTAATCGACCGTTCAAGGTCGTTGATAAGAATATACTTGGTTCAACCCAGAATGAAGAACATCCGTCTTCCATGACGCCCGGTCATTATGCAGGAAGTATCCATCCATCCACGTCATGTCATAACAGACAGAAATGGAATCTGTTTAGTGCCTACAAGCACTGCGAGTACCATTCGTTCCAGACCTTGCAGGTAAGGCCGGCAGCACACTCGGTAGCGCCGGTGTAGTCGTTGCCACCGCACTGGTAGTACTGCTTCACGGCGCCGGAGGATGCGGCACCAGTCGCAGATGGGGCGGCGGCGACGGCAGTCTTGGTCTTCACGAGCGTGACGAGAGTCGTCTTGACGATGGAGGCTGCGGGAGTAGGGATAGAGGTGGGGAAGGCGATGTAGCTGGCGGCGGCCGAGGAGACGATAGCAGCCTTGGAGGTGACGGCAGCGGCAGAGGTCGCAGCCTTGGTTGAAGAGGCGACGACAACAGCGGCCTTGGAGGAGGTAGCAGCAGCGGCGCTGGAAGCTGGCTTGGCAGAAGAGACAGGAGTCGAGCCAGAGCTAGCACCGTCCCAGACCTTAGGGCCAGGGATGGGGTAAGAGGTGAAGCCGTTGTAGAGGTCGAAGAGGATACCTGGGTCAGTGGCAGTGTAGGTTCCAGGGATGGCAACACCGGCTGGAAGCGAGGTAGCGCCACTTGAAGTGACCTTGATCTGAACGCACTCCATGTAGAACTGAGCACCACCTGAGCGGTCGCCCTCGTGGAGGGCAATGAGCTCGGGTCGAAGGAGATACTCGCCGGCTGCGAGGTCGGGGAGAGTGATGCTGTGCTTGCCCTTGTTGGCGATCAGGCGGTCCACACCCCACTGGCCGTCATAACCATCTTCGTAAAGCTTGACCCAGACATCGCCTGCGCCGTTGGACTTGGTAGGGGCGATGTAGACAAGTACAGGACCCTTGTGAGACTATACCATTGTCAGAAAAAAAGCCCAAAAGAGGCGTGGAATCTACGTACTGGATCAATGATGTCGTCCGCAGTGGTCCTGTCGTTGTGGTGCCACTCGAAGGTGATCTTGTCACCACCAGCAACCTCGACAGTCTTGGCCGTAGCAGCATTGTTGACGTTGCAAGTCATTGACGAGGAGGTGACATCTTTGAGGGGGTCGTTGTTGGGAGGGGATCGGATGTATCCAGCGGCACTGTTTCCAAGGCCTTGGTCAACATCATTGACCCAAACAGCATACACCGTGCTGTGAGCGCTGGCCAGACGGGCAGCACCGGCGGCTGCGAGAGCAATGATAGAGGAGGTCTTCATTTTGAAAATCGAGCAAGTACTGCAATGAGCGAATGAATGAACAAATGAATGAATGTATGACGAATGGAAAACGTCGAAGAACTGAAGAGTTTAGAAAAGAGTGTGTGAAGAAAACCTGAGCTTCAAGCGTGCTCTCTCACAAAGGGTACAATGAGGCTCTTATACTCACCCCTACTTCTCCTGCAGGATGCCATCTCGCTTCAAGATGACAGCCACGATAGCGTGGTCCTGAGTCTGTGGCAGCGGGAATTTCCCACGCTGCCAAGCAATGTCATCTACTTTATTTCGCACTAAAAGGCCCGCGTACATGTGTAGCGCTCTCCTCGACGCCGTAGGCTGCCGCAGAGCGTTCAATTAAGGCTACTTAGGGCGGACATGAAGTCAATGCCAAGCGACATAGATTGAAATCTTTCCAAAAGTAGGGTTGGTGGAGCCTCGCAAGCATCCAGACTCATGGAACGACGAATCGTGGCGGGTGACGGCAGGCATCGTGAAACGGGTGGAAAAGCTTGATCGCGTGCACTGAGCAGAACGACGAGTTGCCTCGGCGTCAAACGAAACACTATGCGTTAGCCCACCATGAAGGCATGACTTCATGCAACATCCATTTCAGTTCAGCTCTTAATGTCTCACCATCGTGATGTGGATGTCACTGCTCCTCGAGATTTGCCTGCAGAGTTTATCCTAGAGCAGCAGATGAGGGCGATAGGAAACCCCTGAGCTCCCATCGACGTCTGTAAGATTGTTCCGTCCATGTTCGGAGGCCACATCTGGACTCAGGTCCATTGGAGTGGCGCTGAATCGTAGTAAATACGATGGCGGATCGTGGGTAGAGTTTTTCCGTCTTGTAACGGTCATGAAACGTGACCCTTGCTAATGAGATTGGCGAGGCGTTTGGCGTTTGACGAGGCTGCCGTCTGAACAGCTTAGCGCAACACAAACAAAGCTGAACGGACTGGCGAGCTCCAAAACATCTGCAAGGATAAATTCAACTTTTCTCTCGATGAGGAGTAGTCGTGAAGTGCTTCAGATTGAGTGCTGGACAGATGCACGTTCGATATGGGTTTCCTGGTCGCCGGGTCTCGGCTCCAAGTGACCCTTGGCATCTTGCCCCTCATCTTGCCGCTTTCAAAACGCCACACCTGCACCTCAATATATCGTGTGATGAGAGACATCTCGGTTGCGCGCTCTTGGATGACAAGGGCAAGACATCGCCAAGTCGTCATATAGCCAAGTATCTCTTGGCCTCAAACGTCGGTCAGCTTAGTGCTCTTTGAGCCTCAACACCATGAAGAAACATCGCGAGCTCGAAAAAGATGCTGCTCAAGAACTTTGGAGAATTCTGCGATGGTTTGGGGTCCCAATTCCGGGCTCTCAGAGCGAACGTGAGTGGTGGAAGATTGTGATGCCGTTAGAGCCGAGATGGTGTTGAGCGATGACCCATTTCTGGGGAACTTGGGGACTAGCGTCATTCCCCGCGGGACAGGTTACGCTGAACTGGAGATTTGTATAAAGACGGCAAACCCAGCTTGTCTTATGTTGTGTTGTGTCGCTGAACGTACGAAGAAGACCATACGACAAACTTCGACAAGATGGTGTCCGCTTTCTTCAAGAACCGCAGGGTGTACCTGCTGACGACGGTGGCGTACATGGGATCGTTGCTTTTCGGTTGGTACTCATCAAGCTCAGGCGCTTCTCAATGCTAACGAAGGTGACTACAGGTTATGATACTGGTGTAATGGGCAGTGTCCTCGCTTTGAAGGCATTCAAGCAGGACTTTGGCCTTCCTACCGATTCATCTGGTTTCGCCAGCTCGAAGAACGCTGATGTCTCGTCCAATGTGGTCTCGCTCCTTACCGCAGGCTGTTTCTTCGGTGCCATCGCGGCTTCTTTCCTCAACGAGCGCTTCGGCCGACGTTACTCTTTGATGGGCTTTGCGGTCATCTTCCTCATCGGTGCTGCTGTCCAGACTGGCGCCCATCACGAGATCGGGATGATCTATGCAGGTCGTGTTATCGCCGGCCTGGGAATAGGTGGCATGTCTTCCATTACGCCTGTCTTCGTCTCCGAGAACTGCCCCCCGGAGCGTCGTGGCCGTATCGCTGGTCTCTTCCAGGAGTTCTTGGTCATTGGAAGCACGTTCGCTTACTGGCTCGACTATGGAGTGTCTCTTCACATCCCTGTCTCAACGAAGCAGTGGCGCGTCCCTGTCGCTATTCAACTTATCCCAGGTGGTGTCATGTTGATTGGTCTCTTCTTCCTGAAAGAGTCACCTCGTTGGTTAATGAAGAACAACCGCCACACTGAAGCTGCAGAGTCTCTCGCCCACATCCGGTGTGCAACCACAGATGATGAGGAGGTTATCAGGGAGCTTGCAGAGATCCGTGCCGCTATCGAGGAGGAGCTCAATGCCACGGAGGGAGTGACCTGGAAGGAGTGCCTTCTTCCCGGCAACCGATACCGGTTTATCACTGGCTTCTGTCTTATGTTCTGGCAACAATTCTCCGGAACCAACTCGATCGGCTACTACGCACCTCAGATCTTCCAGACCGTCGGTGTCGCCAAGAGCTCAGCATCACTCTTCGCCACTGGTGTATACGGTACCGTAAAGGTCATCACGACTGGCATATTTCTCATTGTCGGTATCGACCGCTTTGGACGTAAGAAGTCTCTCATGGCTGGTGCTTTGTGGATGGCTACTATGATGTTCATCATCGGTGGTGTCTTGGCGACTCATCCCCCGAACACGAAGTCGACGAATGTATCTTCAGCCTCCATTGCCATGGTCGCTATGATTTACCTCTACGTCATTGGATACTCAGCTTCGTGGGGTCCGGTACCTTGGGTCTACCTCTCCGAGATTTTCCCGACTCGACTTCGAGCCTATGGTGTCGGCATGGGAGCTGCGACACAGTGGCTGTTCAACTTCGTGATCACGAGGATTACGCCTGAAGCCGTGAACCATATTGGCTGGAAGACCTTCTTGATGTTCGGCATCTTCGTAAGTTCATCCTCTTTGTCAGATATAAACCATTAGCTAACGGCAACAGTGTTTGGCAATGGGCATCTTCGCTTTCTTCTTTATCAAGGAAACCAAGGGCCGTACCCTTGAGGATATGGATATTCTCTTCGGCGCGGTCAGTGCCGAACAGCGAGCACAGGACGTCGAGAGGTCGCTTGCAGTGGAGAAGAAGGCTGGCGCCATCCAGCTCGAGGAGGCCGAGCCAAAGCATTGAGTTACCAGGACAGATTGTAGTTTTCGAGGGTAGTAGTTTACAACATGTAGGATGGAAGTGTGTGCCTTCCCGTTCTCTCGATCGCGGCAGGTGCACCTCAGAATGCCACAATTCGATTCGCCCGCATGAATAAACTTTCCCCGAGAATATTGCGATTTTCATCTAACCTTGGTACGCTAGGAGGCCATACCGGAGACTTTACATCGTAGTCAAATCATAGTCGATCGCATGGAACTATCAAGCGACTACCGGAATGACGTCCGCAAGCATATTGATCGTCGCGACCTTAATGCATTCGGCCCTTTTGTATGGTCTTATAACCACCTCGTCTGCCTTCTAGATACGCATATTCGAACCTCTTCTACTATACTCCCCGAGCACGACTTGCCCCAGGTCCATCTAACGCAACTGATCTGGTGTTGACCCCTAAGCAACAGAACTATACCAGCCATGTCTTCAGAACGTACATCTCCCACTTCGTTTCCTTTCCCTTTCCCTTTCCCTTTCCCACTCCATCCATGCAACATTCTATCTCACATCCCGCAGGCAAAGGCTCCCTCACAGACAAGCTCAAGAACGTCTTCCACCACAAGAAAGACGGTGAGCATACCAACACCACCGCCGTTGCCGAAGAAGAAAGAGGCAGGGCAGGTCCTGAACCTGGTCATTCTTCAGCAGAAGGCCAGAAGAAAGAAGGAGAGTTCCAGAAATTCGAGAACTATGTGAAGAAGAGTCAGGCTGAGGAGGCGAGAGATCAGCAGAGAGGGGATGAGTATGGTGGGGATATGTAGAGTTGATGGGCTTCTATGAGGTGTGAGATGTTTGAGAGTGGGAAAGGTATTGTTGGAATACTCCATCTTATCAGGATAGCGTGGCCAATGGCAGCAAATCAAGCCACTGCTTTGTCAGCAACCAGTGTTGCGTGCCTAAGATGGCGATGCCGCTTGTGAAGATGCTGGTTGCGTCAACTGTTGAGTTACGGAATGTGAGCGAATTCTTATATTGTCACTAGCTTAGTCTTGATAACAATCACGACGGCAATCGTTTTCGCGCAAAATGACAATTCGAGGCAAAGGTGGTCAGGCTGATCATAGCTGCTGCCTAATTCCAAGCTGCGGCTCTGCTTCAGTGGGGGCCGACTGCCCATCTCCAGATAGCCGGATCTCACGAACTCTCCCGTCTGCATCACCATGAAACCTTTACGACGCTTATTTCGCCTCGCGAATGCGAACTCAAAGACTGCCGAAGAAGATACTACTAGGAATACGAAGCCGAGATCCGCACTGTACAAGCCGCTGGATGAGAGCAAAGATGAGATTCGGCTCCTCCTAGTGAAGCCTGCGAAACGACTAGCAGACCCCATTCAATGTAAAATGAAGATTGAACCTCTCAAGAAGCGGCCTAAATATGGCGCTTTATCATACGTTTGGGGGGACCCACAAAAGTCAAAGCACATCTTCATCAATTCCGTGCAAGTTGGCGTTGCGGAGAATCTCTTCTCAGCCTTGCAGAATCTTCGGTTGCCCAGCAAGATCTTGACCATTTGGATCGACGCCGTTTGTATAGACCAGGATGACGACATCGAACGGAACTCCCAAGTCAGCCAAATGCACAACATCTTCGCCTCAGCGGATATGGTACACGCATGGCTGGGCCCCGAATGTGACGCCAGTCGCGAAACGTTCGAGATGATACACGACTGGACGTCTGCATTAAATCACGGAACAAAAGGCTATTCAGACATGATCAGGAGCATGGACCTGGAATTGGAGGAGAAGCTGAAGTGGAAACGTGACTTCGAGTCAAAGTTAGAACAGGACATATCGTTCGCAAATGCTTGTTCATCAGACCAAAGATTAAGGTCACTGTCTTGGATGATCGACAATTCCTACTGGACGCGACTGTGGATACAGCAGGAATTATGTCTCGCTCGAAGAGTTGAAATACAATCTGGCCAAGGAAAGATAACGCTTGGCCGTTATGTCAGGTTTAATATCTCGCTCGATCTCATCTACGGACTTTACGATGCATCGGCTCCCAACATGGTACCTATACCATCTTTTTACGATCCAATAAAATTGTTCCAATCTGTGCGATATGATCACCTCCCTGAACTTGTATACCGGTCCCGGATATTTCGGTGCTCGGATGAGAGAGATCATATATATGGAGTCCTGGGTATTTACAACGGACGACATGCACCAGTTGCTGTCAGATACGACCATTCAGTCGAAGAAGTATTCGTAGAGTTCTTTCTTTGGACTGCCTCAAACTACGAAGAACTCCTCATTGATGGTAGTAATGGAATGGACGTATGGATCGGTTCCGAACTACGACTCAAACATCTCCCATCGTGGGCACCGAATTTTGCGATTATCACCATAGACCACCTGTTCCTCTCTAGGACTCGGCTCATTGGGGCCGCTGGAGGCACAAAGCCATGCTTCCACTTTGATAGAGAATTATTGAGTCTAGAAACCCGGGCGTTCGTTGTAGACCGAGTCAAAGCCCAGAAGCCCTTCGGAAAAGATCCAGTGGCAGCCCGGGAAGCAAACCTGATGCTTTTTCTCAAGGGGGTCTTACAAAACAACCGAAGGGACGCAACATATGTGCTGAAGGCCCTCTACATGTCAATTTCAAGTATTGTTTTCCGTGGCAACATCCCAAGAAATTATGCCATGGAATCCCTTGGAGTTTGTGCGTGGATCTTGCTTTGGCCTGAACAGCTTCCTCAGAGCGAGTATCATCCGAAATATGTGGAGTTCCGCGAGGCATACAATCTTCAAGAAGATCATCTGGCGCCCGAAGTTGAACCACTAGTCCGATTCCTTCAGCTCACTGGCTCTGTTGAAGTTGCAAAGGAACTTTGTGATGTATACGGCGTGATAGAGGGACTGACACAGCTTGCGGAGCACCGAAATCTTGGACCATACTGGGCAAATCTCATGGGGGTGCCTGTCGATAATCAATTTTTGAGAACTTTCAACATTTTTCATGCGCGAGACGATTTCCTGAAGACACTCAGCATGCTGCTTATAAGTTGGAGCTTATTCGTCACGCAAAACGGATATATCGGAAAAGGTTCGTCGAGCCTGATCGAAGGGGATGAGGTCTGCATTATTCCGGGATGCCGGCAACCAGTTATAATTCGGAAAGCAGGTGAAAATTATGAAGTGATAGACGCCCCTCCAATTCATGGTATGATGGATGGCGAAGTGATGAAGCTGGCTCAAGAAGGAATGTTCGAAGAACGCACGATTCGCTTGATATGATGAGGATTCTGAAGATACTTCGCTCATCGCCTGGGGTTCATCATTGGGAGATTGGTTCTTCTTCCGCACTAAGATATGGATTCTTACACTTGGGGCTTGTGCAGGACTGTACGCCCATCACAGAGTGCAGGCCGCGATCGGAGACTCGAAGACCACCTCACTACGACTACCGGCATCACAGTCTGCGCAGTCCGACGCCTCTCCTCGATCAGTCATCCTGCGGTTGTTCTCCGCTATGCTCCCATCCTGGTGGTCGCCCTTCAAAGCAGCCTCTGATTCTATCACACCAACATCATGGCTCGTTCAGTGTCGTTCCATCAGAGATCGTTCGATGGGTTGATCTCATCAGACGTTCCACCACTTCCTACTACTCCCACACCCACTCGCGGTACGAGGATTAAACAGAAGATACTACAAAGATCGAGATAAAAATAACCAGTAGTGGAATGGAAGGTCTTGTTTTCGCGGCACTGAAAGTTATGGATTGCGTAAGACGTTTCCTGAGTGGTGACGAACCTGCATTTCTGAAGTGGTGTATGTAGTCTACACCCATTCCTCACTCTCATTTTCTTTATGGGCGAAGTCGCTCTGAAAAATTGGTGTTTAGAGCTAGTTTCGAAGCCGGTAGAAGGCTGTGGAGCGGATCGAGTCATCTCCTGAAAGAAATCAAATTGCAATCTCGACTTTTCAGAGTGCATGAACCTATTCAGGCTATGCAAAGCCAGCATCGAGGGTGGTGTACCTTGATATAAGCGACTCTCTTGCTGCAACACCTGCACCACGCTAGCTCTACGAACCGCACCTTTCTTTGGGACAGATTCTCACACCTTAGTCTTCATCTCATATGTTACGCCTGCTTCGACTTCGCCGCGAAGCTTGACATGCTCGTGTCTTCTTGCATAGCTGTATAGCGACAACTATACGACCAACATGATCGTGAAAAGTTCTGAATTGTTAATGCTTGATGTATAAAGTCCATTCTCGTAGAAGTATCGCAGCCAGATGACATGAACAAAGTTGTCGACAGCATGCAGATATCCCAAGCGCACAACCAGATCCCTCCACGAGCAGAGGGGCGGGTACTCTTCGGAATGAGGATGGCGCAGAACGGATTCGTGAGCGTCTTCTATCAAGCTTGAGTTCTAGAAGTTTCGTCAATCGATATACATACAGCTTATGAAAGCGTGAAGCTCACCTCATCATCGGTGTATTGCTGGTATCTCCCCAGATATCCCCAGTCCCTAAACCGCCAATCGCACACAAGGTATAAGAAAATAAGCTCGCCGGAGAGGTAGAAAATATCAACAGCATCTTTGTGCCGTCAGCATACCCCTCCGAGCTACACCAGGCCGAAAGCAGCGTGAGGCACCGTGTCGCAAGAGTTGTGAGAAGCAGCAACCACAACATTGTGACTTTAACTTTTGCTAGTTGCTTCCCACAACAAGACAAAGCGTATATCTGTAGGAGCAGGATGAGAATCCATAGCGACAGAAGTGGCGATTCGATGAACTTCCAATAACTTGGGTCGAACTTCGAGTGCGGGTAGAGGGCGAGTATGCAATAGAGACACGTCGTAAAGAAGGCGGCTGTTGGTAGCCAGGGTACCGCCACCTTCGCAAGGGTATTCATCATAATTAAAGTGTGGCACTCGCGTCGATGGTACAGAAGGATTCGTAAGGGGGACAGGTGTTGTGTGATGTCGAGGTGGGTAAATTTGTTCAAGAAAAAAGACGAGGTAGGGTCCTCAATCGTGGGGATGACTTTAACATTCTACTCACTGGTGAACCATGGAACGACTGCATAGCTGAGCACACCTTGAAAGTTGCCATGGAATACTTTGTGGTTATTACCAGTAACTGCAAAATAGTTTATGCTGTTGTGATCCAGGACCTGGAAGTCTTTCTGCTCATGATCATGGCTTGCGACGCCTTTGGAAGTGTATAAACGGCTGTGCTCTTGATAATGTGCAGGCAGCAAGTGGAACCGGATCATCCCAGTTGCGACATGAAAGCTTGCGTACCAAGCAGATTAGTAGAACAATGACAGAACCGTAGATGAATAAAATTGTTCCGACTTACAATTCCAAACAAACAGGCTACAAAGCTTCCAGGTTCCATCAAAAACCAATCCCTTGCGAATTTTTATCGACTAAGGAAGGATTCTCATGAATCCACCTATGTGCCACGACCTCCCAAATTGCACCAAAACAGCCGACCTCAACTCGTCCTCTTGTGCGCTCGAAAGAAGCTAAATCGAGCGGCATGTCAGAACTTCAATGATCTAGCAGCGCGACCGGCTTGCTCCAACTACCGGCGGAATTGCGAAACGAGATCTACAAACTCTCCTTGACGTTCGATGGTGACGGATTGTACTGCCGAAAGAAGCCTAATAGCACTAAGAACGAGATCTTGCACAAATCGGACAACGCATTGCCACTCCAAAGTATTGAGTCTGAAAAAGAGCGGCATCGTCGCTATATCCACAGTGACGCTTGCCTACGACTTTATCCCGGCCTGGAAGACCGTGAAGAAGCCAACCAGCTTAAATACGTTTGCCGACAGCTTCACCAGGAAACCAAGGGCTTGGAATTGGCTCTGAATACCTTGGTATTTCGGTATACTAAAAAGAATGATGAGAAAGAACGCGGAGTGTTACTACTATGTGCGCCATACCTACACCAGTGCTCTAGTCGCTGGAAAGCGCGTATACGGAAGATCCTGCTCAGAGAAACCAGACACGACATCAACTTTATCTCTGGAGGTCAAACATACTTGCAGGATGATCCAATATTCTCCCTCATGAATATGATCATCGATTTCTGTGTACGACACTCTTCGGCCATTGTCCACCACCGCGTTTATCAGATATATCACGACACAGCACTATTTAAACCGTTCTGAGCTGCGAATACCTTGCTGGGGTCGGGTCGCGGTGTGATGTTACCAGATATCCTTCTAAACGATTTCACGAGACGGCTCATGCTTGAAAGTGTCGAACGGAGGATCGGACTAGAGATAGGTTGGATGGCCAAAGCACCGAATTACCGGTTCTTCCCAAGGGATGAAGAATTTGACGAAAAGAATTTCTGTAAAGCTCTCAACGAACTTAGGGGTATCTGCATGAGATATGAGCTGCGCATGGTGCCAGGTGGGGTCGATACTTGGGTTGCGCAAATGAAGACGTGGTATAAAGATGGAATATGATCCAAGAGGATGTTGGATGCGCGGCATGCGTCAAGGAAGGAACAATGCACCACATCCATACCTCACACATGTCAAATGATTATATTCGTCGAGTTCATTGCCAATTTGAATCATGTTCGGCTTCTTGTGCTTTCAAGATTATAGTCATCTGTCAACTCTTTGACATCCCGAACGAACGCAGGTACAAAAGAAATCCTGCTCAAGTATGCTTAGGGCCAGTTTAGACTCCCATCTTTGTCCGGCCGTTTAAAGATAAATTTCGTAGTCTTTTCAATCGTGTACTCAATCTTAGTTCCCTTGATCTCCGGCTTCTGTGCCGACTTCACCAGACCAAAGAGCCACGACCTCTTCATCGCCAAAAGATCCTCAAGGCTACCCTCCATCCATCTTCCCACTACAGCCTTCTTACTGACTCCAACCTCGTATGTCTCTCCATCTTCGAATAATCCGACCCGTGGCCACTTCCAAGTTCTCGGGAGTGTATCCTGCTTCTGGGCAAGTTCTTCTCCAGTCATACCCCTATCATCGAACAGGGGTAGACTCAAGAGTGGGTAGAAGTTTGCCTCAATCAGATACTCCTTTCCAGGAAATAGTGTTCTGAAAGTTTCCTTGTCGTTTTCTGTAGGAGTGCCGTCCGAGTTCGAGCTGGAGTAACATAAATCAATGATGCTGCGTGGAACTGGTTGGCCTGTCGACGTATTGACAAAGGTGAGGCCTCCTTTGTGTAGAAGTCTCCCATCGAAAAGTCCTGCGCAGCGTTTGTCGAAGGTGATTGGGCAGCTGTGGTCGAGTTTGAGCGCTATGAATATTGTGAACGGTACGTTGGTGGAAAGATCGAAGGTGTCGGAAGAGTTTGAAATAGATACCGTGATGCGGGGAGTGCTATCCATGACAGGTAGTTATGCAGGAGAATCAGTCTAATAATCGACGAAGAGAAGGCCGTCTAGACGTCGTGCCAAGCTAGATTTATAATTTGCTTCGAGATGTTGGTAGCAGCTATACGTGTCGTTACTGTGCCACGAGTGGTTCTGCAGCCTACAGTTGGGTTACGTGTTCTTTCAATCTCGGAAGTGACGTACCGAAGCCTGTGCCGCAGTCCCTCTATTGTTGGTAGGATTTTGCCACACCTGAGCGCCGCTTCCTGTTTCGTCCCTTTAGGCAGCAGTGCTAGACCACCACAACGTGTTTCAGCACCACTTATTATTTATACTACGCTTTAGTATATATTTACACAGATAGCTATTTATGCCGGGAGCGAAGTAGACCAATAGGTAAGGTTTTAGCCTGGTTCCACAGAGATCATTAAAGTCAAATTCGGTCTCTTCAGCTCATACATTCGTAGGTATATGATCTTGAGCAGCGGTTGCACCCAGCATTGAGCCTCCGTGATAACAGAAGGATGAACTCCTTTGCTTCCAATCTCGTCATGTGCGTATACTCCCTGGTACCTGATAAAACATAAACCACAACGCTTGTCCCCACTTTCTAGCTCCTCGCAGGACTGTCGAGAATATTAGGAGACACATAGACCAGATGCACGAATTCTCCTAAATCGAACGACGCCGGAGGTGGGAAGGCCGAGACATTTTATCGCATGTCTTGACATGGAGGATGCGTCGCCGCCAACAATGACCTTAAGACGGATCGGGTTTCTGATGCCCAGACATGTAGAGGATTGTTATCTTCATGCTCTACTGAGACAGAAAAAAGGCACAGTCATACTTTGAGATATATAAGAGAACTTGGGATATACTAGAGTGAAATCAGAGACTCCCACACGGAGAACTTCGTTGGTATTCAATTCCACTTCATACGAATCATATCAAAATGCACTTCAGGTATTTTGGATACCTGTCAGTCTTCGCTCTGTCGTTGATAGGCACTTCCACCGGTGCACCGCTGGGAGATGAATTGGTGCCCAGGAATCTGTGAGTAGGGATTTGGCGCATACAACGCTAAAGCTTCAGTATCTGTTTGATAGATCTTGCACAACGATGGAGCACAGCTCGGACTGACAACAATAGGACCAAACGTTCTGTTCCAGGCTTTTCTCAATGGGATATCAACCGCGGGAATGGCAAACAAGATCGTGACAGAGCTATCCTTGCCGTTCTCACTGCCATCGAGATAGCCCGCATGGTTTACATCACCAGACACAAGTATCGATGGGACGCCGTCTTCGACAACTACTTCAATCCAGATGACCTAGCAAACGTAGAACAAGTCTTCCAATACGTTTCGGATGCCAGAGACGATGATCCCGACGGCGATGCGGACGGCTCAGAGTATTTCTCAGGCATCCAAGTTATCAACTTCCCTGCTGGCAAGGGTGAAGAGTGCGAAGACAATCCAAACTTGCTCGCATGGCTGGAGCCAATTGAGGCAGATCCGCCGAACCGAGCCGTCATGCGAATCTGCGACAAGGCATTCAAATACCCGGACGTTGAGTCCAACGACTCAGGTTGTGCAGCTCTCGGGGACAACGTGAGCGGGAAGATGAGCACCCTAGGTGGGATTGTATTACATGAGATGATGTGAGCAGATGCCTCAGTCTACATGTCGTATTGCGAGCAAGAAGGGTATTGACATTCTTCAGGCATTTCGATCCCATAGGAAAGCTGGCGACTGGGATACACATTGAGGATTACAAGAATCCCGACACTCAGAAGGATGAAGGCTATGGCCCTATCAATACGAGGAATTTGAAAGCGGGTGTTCCGCAGGCCAACGCTGACAACTACCGATGGTTTGCTCAGGAAGTATGGTGGTCCGCAGTATGCGACAAATCGTTCGGCCCACCAACTGATAACGGGGATTATGTCGAATGCACCGGGGGAGAGTCATCTTGCGTCGTAATGTAGGTTACAGCACATGTGTGCATATTGGCGCCTTGGAGTTTTGGTTCAGTTGACACCTCATTGTTCCGGGTTGACCAATCTTAATTTTACGATTAGTTTGGTGACTTTCTCCTTGTATGGGGCTTCAAATTTGACTCTGACTTCTATGTCCGCTCCGCTCTTTGCAAGAGCAACCAGGAATGTGTATCTGGAAGGAACTCCTGTTTCCTCAAGATCCTTGAGTATGTACTGCGCGTGCTGATGATCAAAAGCAGTTGCAATAAGATGTGTTGATGTCTGATGGTTTCATATAAAACGACAAGTGTGTCGAAGCTTAGATTACAACTGGCGACACGGAGTAGAATTCTCGACGATGACTTCAGGATGCAGCGAAGGTTATGAGTTCTTCCTGAAAAACAGCTCCTTGATCTTCCCAACTCGTCCAGATCTCCTCTTGATTTTAGTTTCTTTGGCTTTCGTTTGATTCAATGCCTTCTTCATACGGTCCAGAGCCATAGCGTTCAGTTCTGCGACATGAGGACCCAGATTCATGGCAAGACTTGGATCTGCTCCGTGATCCAGGTAGAGTTCCAACACCGCTTTAATGGTGTCGCGGAAGTTCTTCCTTTGCGGTATGTCGTAGGCTCCCGACGATGAAAGCAAGGAGGTGTATATTTGCAGCAAGGCTTGCCAGGGAGTTATTGTTGCCACTTTGCCATTTTCGGCCTTCGGGAGTGCTAATCTGATCCCATGGACCTCCAAGTTGGGATTCGCGCCGCTCTCCATAAACACTTTGATTAGTCGTGCATTTGGAAAGCTGATCGGGTTGCTGACACGATCGTCCACCCCTGTTTGAAAATAGAGGTACCTGTGCCCGACTGTGGCAAGTAGAAGGCCGTGAGAAAGAAGACTGGGATGCTTATATTGGCAAAGCGCATGGCCGAGTTGATCAGTCAGATGATGAAGAAGCACTTGATCACCTTCAGTCTCGACGAGATCCGCCCGCACGGCATAGTCGACAGCGCATGTGGCATGATATCTCAATTCTTTGGCGGTCTCTGGGCCGGAAGCTGTGCGTTGCCCTGGCAGCATAAGGGTATGAGCATTGCAGAGGCGAGCGCAGGGGTTGAACGATGATTCGGTCATCTCGAGGAACTTGGGCCAGATCTCGGGTCTTTCAACAAAATCTTTGACTGTTCTATGCAGATACCCAACTTCTGTATCTATGGTTGGTACTCCAGGTAAGGGTTTGGACTCTAGAAGACCTTTACAGCAGGCATTGAGCCTTCTACGCAGGATGTCAGCCCTAGCGAGCTTCTGGTCCATCGTCGCCGGAGTTTTGATTGACTGGCGTACATAGTCAGAATCATCTTCGTCCGCATAGGAAAGCAATAGAAGTCCCAGGGGTCGTGAAGTTGCTCGAAGAATCTGGAAGATCTGTGAAGTGTGTCTGAGTTGGCTCACACTGAGCCGAGTGAGGATCTTCCAGAAGAGAGTTTCCAAGTCCGCTGGCAGCGCATCAAGGCGGGACCGAAGGTCTTTAAGTCTCTCACCATCAGACAAACCTTCGAGCAGCGAGTCCGTCACCAGTGTGACCCATAGGAAGACGCCCGCAGCCTTGCGTGTGATACTTTCTACGAGCTTGTCTGTCTCAACGGGTGTTTCCCGGTGCCTCTCATGATAGCCTGGATTTGACGAAAATCTTTGTTCGACGTAAAGCTTGATGTCTCCGTACGTGAGGTCTTCAAGTTGAAGGCTTGGTCGTTGCCGGAAGCTATCTTGGAATACATTCCAAGGCCGACTAGAGACGCAGCTTTTGACGTTAGGCGACACGAGCTCCTGGATCAATTCAATAAGTTGGCCATGATTGCCGTCGAACTCGTCCAGTCCATCGATGAAGAAGAAGAGCCTGTAGTTCGTTCCCGCTCCGTTCACTAGCAAGCGCAGAGCACGCATTATTTCACTCCAAGTAATTGGTCGCTGCCAGGGGTCTGTATACGCAATAAATTGTTCCATGTGGTGTGGGAAAAGGATATTCCATAGATCCGGCTTTTGTTGAAGAGCAGAATGAAGTAGCGTACGAGCCATGCCTTCTTGCGACATTTGCATATATGTTCCAGAATTCCAGAAGTAGAAGGCACAGGTTATAAGCTTCTTTCCTGCCCAAGACTGAAGCTTTTGTGTAGTTCGAGGATCAGCATAGATAAACTTCATGAGTGTCGATTTTCCTGCCGCAGGTTTCCCTGTGACCCAATACAGAGGCTCTGATCTATCTGTAAGCCACTTCGAGAAGTTCGACCATTCATTGTTTGGTGGGTCGTGAAATATCCACTCATATGTCCGTTGATAGGCCTCAGATATCTTTTCGTAACGTGTGTCGAGTTCCGCAAAGCGAAGCCAGTTAAGAAGTCCAAGATCGAAGCGCTTACGATCACCCTCTACTAGCTTATCTTGCATTCCTTCTGCGGGAGATTTGCGAATGAAGGTGTTCTGCGCCTGGTCCTCGTAATCTTGTTGCATGGCTCGCATGACACTAAGCTCCCATGTACCTTCAGCTTTGAGGTCTCTGAAGAAGCTCTCCACTGCTTGCCTGGTCTCGTTTGCAGTCGTGGTCAGTACGGCCTGTCCCCGTTGGAATTGGTATATTTCGTGCCTAGATACGCCGTTAGCCAGGTGTGCCCACGAGTCATATATACGGGATGCAGTACCGTACAGCGACTAATAAACAAAGGGACAACTGCTGGCGGTAGCTATCTAAGGTCTGTCGCAAATCCTCGATTTCGCTCTCGCTCCAGATGGTCTTTAGTGCCAACACGAAGCTGCCCCATGCTGTTGGTTTCGAACTCTTCAAGCTGTTCAATGCACTCAAGAGCTTGGCCGTCAGTTTTGTGCAGTCCGTGCATATCCGTAGAATATCCTTATCAGCCTTCGCCAGCTTTGAATCCTGCGATTCTTGGTGTAGACTCAGAGAGTCTGCTAAGTCGCGATTATAGTGCTCGAAAGCTTGTGTGATGATTTCTAGGTCGCCTGACCTATCCTTTCCGGCGCCTTTAGACTTGGGCGTGGAGCGGTAAATTCGAGTGGTGCGCGTGATAAGCTTTGCGGTGAAGTCAACAAACTGCACCACGTTTGATGCCACGCCCAAGGCAACTAGGGCCTCCATCTCGCGAAAGTTGAGGTGTTGTTGGTAACATGCGAGGAGCAGGCTGAGAGACAATTCTTGTAGATTGCGCAGCTGAAGGCAACAAGGCTGCGCGCTTAGCCTCGTATCGTGCATCTCGGGAGACGAGCCAATCATGTTGACAAGGCTGATTTGGCGTGAGAGAAACCGCAAATTCGAAGGGAGACAAAAGGAAGTTGGGAGACGCAGTTAGAACAAGATTTAAGAAACAGATTTTTGAACATGATAAGAGGCTTACATCCATGAGAATGCTCTGGTGTTGCTCCAATATATACATCTATGCCACGCTCATTCATGCCAGGGTTAGGCTGGGTATCGATAGGAAATCTGAGATAAGAATACCAAAAGCGTTCAACTATAATCAGTTGGCCTCTTGAAAATCCATGTGCCCTGTTTCCTCAGCATGTTGGGTCGCCCCCCTTTCGCCGTTGCCCTTCCAATTGCAGATGTTGCACTTGATGCCGAACTTCTGCGTGTCAGTATAGTAGTTCTTCTTCTTGAGCTCTCCACAAAGCTCTCGAGCCGCTGCAAGTATAATGTCATCCTTCGCATCGAAGAGCTTGATGTCATCTTCAGAATCAAGTGTTGATGAACCGTCCATAACAAATGCGATCGTGTCGTAGTGAATGCCTGAGTACACGAGTATGCACCGCTTGGATGCGCCTTCGTTGAATTTGTCTACTCGCAGTGACTGCACGTCAATACTGCAAATTTCCACGCCAAATTCTTGCGAGAGAATGGACATCTCAATGCCTCCACCCCAGGAGTCAGAATACTGTATCCATTTGCAGTATTCATCTGGCGATCGCTGCAGAATAGCTTCGTTGAATTTTTCCGTGTCCGCCTGGATAGCTTGTGCGACCATTGAGCGAAGCTCCGTCATTGAGTCAAGCGACGACGAGAGAACGGCGCTGCCGAGAGCTCTGAACATACAAGAGTTGTCGTCCGGCATCACCCGAAGGACCACTGTGCCCCCTCGTGCAGGGAGCGGCACCTCCGGCGTATCCTTCAGCACTGGATTCTCTTTTTTCTGCAGTGAAAGCGGTGTAGAAGGTGTCTGATCACGACCAGTCTCACCTGCCGCTACCGTCGTATCACCTGTCTCCAACGCGACGACTATGAGTTGTGCGCCATTCAACTTCAAGTCCGTATCGTTAAGCTTCGTTCCCATCCCGTACAGCGAGGGGTCGAGCGGTTGCGGAGGGAAGCCCCACTTCAGGTCGAACAGCGGCAGGGTTGTTACGTCAGATATCGAGGTGAGCAGGTCGGAGACTGCTGCATCGTCGTTGAGTGTGAGAGTGTGTATGCCATTTGGCGCTCGTAACCGTATACGAATCGGCATGGTGGGTCTGTTGGTATCGAGAGGAGGGAGGGTGGCTATATATTTCGTATCGGAAGTAAATTTCCGGATACAGAGGTGCGATCGGAACAGTTGGTGGTGCGAGATGGGGATGGAGTGGGTGTTGCAATGAAGTTCCTATATGAATGCTAAGCAAGTGGTCAGTGTGGCAACTGCGGGAACAGTAGGTGAAGAGATCGCGTGAATGCTGTCTGTGAATGTCCACTCGAAGCTTCCCGAAGCCGCAGACCGACCCTGCCTATTCCGTCAGCTGTTGCATCCCTGTGGCGATCTCGGCGAAAGATCGGGCCGTTGAAAGCTTGGGCCAAGGGGACAGTCGCGACTTCTGTGTCCGGCGTGGAGATGGTATCCAGACGCGCCCTCATCCTACATCGTCGCTAGATATCGCTAGAAAGCTGCCTGCAATCTCGAGCGCATCCGCAGAAAACGTATATCAGTATGGCGGGTCGCGCGCCGAGCTCCACACCCGTCCCTACCACCGAGACGGCGGACCCTCCAAATGGCATCGCATCATCTGTGACTGAGGAGGAATGGAAGGCCATGTCGAATGTACTGGCGACCGTGTCTGGACACAGGACTGAGGAGTGAGTACTGCGCGATGCATGCGCATTGTTGGTGAAGCAACTTCTGATCAGGATATGCAGTGGCTACGACCCAACCAAACTCTTCCAGCGAAAGGTCAACAAGCGATCGCTGCCTGACTACTACGAAGTAATAAAGGAGCCAATGGCGCTCAGTATGATCAAAGGGAAGATTGCGCAGAAGGAGTACAAGGACTTCACTGAGTTCGTCCGCGATTTCGCGCTGGTGCCGCACAACGCGCAAGTCTACAATCGGGCAGATTCGCAGGCGTATGTGGATGCGCTAGAGGTCAAGAGGGTACTTGAAGCAGAGTTGAAAAAGCTCGTGGACGAGAAATTGATCACGGAGGATACTGCGAGTTTGCCGTACCTGGGTGAGATCCCAGAGCAAGATCCCTTGCTGCCGGAAGAGGAGGAGGAAGAGGAAGAAGATGATGACGAGGATGCTGAAGCCGAAGAGGACGATGATGAGGACGAGGACGAGGATGATGATGGCAAGCGCAAGAGGCGGAGGGGACCGCGGTCTACCGCAGCCATCATGAAGCGCGAAGGCGCTGCGAAATCGAAGGACGACTCTAAAGATGACCCAGAGTCTCGGAAGAAGCGAGGCCGCCCTCCGCGAGTTGACACGCCGATGGAAGCCAGGATCAAGGCGATCATGAAGGGCATCAGGAAACCGAGGAACAAGCTCAACAAGCTCATGGTCAGCGCGTTCGAGCGAGTGCCGGACAAGCAATTGATGCCAGAATATCATGCCGAAATTAAGAGTCCGATGGCCATGGACTTATTGAAGAGGAAGCTGAAGCGAAAGAAGTACAATTCGGTCGATCATTTCATGCAGGACGTGGAGCTGATGTTCGAAAACGCCAAAAGCTACAACGAAGACGATAGCCAAGTCTACCAGGACGCCGTGTATCTCCAGAAAGAGTCTCGCAGGATTGCAAAGGAAGAGAAAGAAAAGGACGACTCTGAATTCGTCATGGAAGAAGGACGCATCCCGATGCCCAGTGGCATTCTGCACAACGGCGAGCTCTGGAAGGTTGGCGACTGGGTCCACATACAGAATTCGAACGATTTGACCAAACCCATTGTGGCCCAGATTTATCGTACATGGCAGGACTCTGAAGGGGGCAAGTGGGTCAACGCTTGCTGGTATTACCGTCCGGAGCAGACTGTACACCGCTTCGATCGGCACTTCCTCGAGAATGAGGTCGTCAAGACTGGTCAGTACAGAGATCACCCCATTGACGAAGTCGTTGATCGCTGCTTCGTTATGTTCGTGACTCGATACAACAAGGGTCGGCCTCGTGGTTTCCCCTCTGAGAAGGAGATATACGTCTGTGAAGCGCGGTACAATGAAGAGAAACACAAGCTCAACAAGATCAAGACGTGGGCCAGCTGCCTACCAGATGAAGTCCGCGACAAAGACTATGTGATGGATCTGTTCGACGCCCCTCGTAAGCTCAAGAAAGTTCCAAGTCCCATTGCATATATGCTGCGCGATGAGCAGAAAGAGACCGACGATCTCCCAAAACCGGAGTGGGGTGCTGAGAATGCTCCCCCGAAGATTGGTGCGGTTCATCGAAGGCCGAGAGATCCAAAGGTGAGTTATTTACGTTCTTTTCCATGATTCACTCGTTGCCAGGGCGAGTGTGTGATCTGGCATTTACTGACTGTCTCTCAGGATTCTCCCCCGCCTGAACCAACACCCTCACCTCCACCACAACCCCCACCAGCACCAGCCATGACGACTCCAACGCTTCCTCCCGCATCAGCAAATGGCTACAGCGCGGATCAGCACAGAAGCTACAACAATCCGCAAGCCCCAACTGCCTCACCAATGCCGCAAGCAACGCCGCAACCGCATCATGCTACTTCTGCGTATACACCGACCCACCCTCAGCAGTATCACACCCAATCGCAATCGCCTGCCCCTCATGTTCCTCACATGACACCTTCCCAACCATCAGGCTACCAAAACATCACTCCCCACCCGTCATTCGCAGCCCAGCCAGCTGCCCCTCTATCGCAGTATACAGCACCTCGACCCGCGCCCGCTTATCAGCAGCCTCTGCAGCACCAGACTTCGGTTGGCTACAAAGCCCCACAGCCCGTCGAAGTCTACATACTGAACGATCACGCCAACGCATCCATACCGCCCGAGATTCGCGAACAGTTCCAGCGAGACGAGCAGGGTCGCGTTCTCTTTTTCACGGCGCCTCCAATCAACTCATCACAGATTGTACAGAAAGAGGGATCAGCTCTTGGCCACTCAGCGCGCTACCTGGCAGCCAAGAAGAAGCGCGACGAGCTACGAGCAGCAAAACGGAAGGCGGAGGAAGTCCAAGCTCCCGAGCGAGAAGCAGCCGCCAAGAAAGCGCGAGAGGAAGCTGGAGTGCAGTTCAACAAGAGCGTGCACGATCTAGGCAAGAAAGCTGTTCAAGCTCTTGAAGACCAGCTTGCTCAAGCCACTGTGCGGGAACTAGAAGGACTGTTGTCTGGGAAAGAAGTGAAGAGCGTGTTGGAGAAGCAGATTGACCAGCTGACGGAGGTGCAGCGGGTGACTATTGCGAGGAATCGCGAGCGGGAGGCAAGGCTTGCACGAGAGAAAGCGGGTCGCAAGGAACCTGTCCGTGGCATGACTGTGGCGCTAGAGGAGAACTACTAGTCTCGAAATGATGTACGAGTAAAGTGTCTGGTTTCTGTCAGGTTATTTAGGGTAAGGTGTGGCACTGGTGTTGAGGTTGGATTCAGGAACGCAGGGAATAGCAAATGTGTAGCCGCATCGCCAGCGAGACGGCCGTACGTGACAAGAGATACCAAACAGTTCATAGTCAGCCTCCATCCTGCTCCTTCACACTGATGCTCGTCGTCTCATCTGGTATCGCGCCTAAAGGCCCCTGTGAAGTGGCATAAGCAAGTGACTAAGCCTAAACACCATCTGGTGACGTCTCTGGGATGCCGAGAAATTTCCGGCGCTCTTGCCGTTCCATCACCAGAACAACGCTCCCCAGCGGCCCGCCACGCGCTGCGCAACAAAAGCCCAGCCTCGCACTGCTCGGGACGATGCATTTATTGGCTGCTCCGCGACCTCAGTATGGCGTTTGAGGTGTCGTACAGCCTCGAGAATGAGCAGCAATTCTGGGATGGTAGGACTCTACCTTTACCCCACGATGCGCGCCCGCACCAGCGACTAACCGGCCGTATGCAGAGCTCGACGACATCGTCTCGACGCGGTGCCAGGAGCACGAGCAGATCGATAACTCCCTGCGATCGTACCTGAACGTCACCACAAACTACAAAGCCGAGTACCTGCAGACGGACTACAGCGTCGCGAAATGCGTGGTCAGGCTGCTCCAGGGCGAGCTCTTCAACAACCACCAGGAATATGTGCGGCGGCAGATTATTTACTGTCTGTTGCAGGTGCGTCACGCTCCACAGCATCTCTGTTGTGTACTGGGAAAGGCTAACATGCAAGCAGGAGGACGATAATCCCACCCTCCACATGGTCGCCGCCATCCTCCTCTACGACGGGCGCAACGGCAACGATGTCACGTTCGAGATGATGCAGACCGAAGGCGTCTTCCCGCGATTGGTCGAACTGATACAGACGCCGAGCATACAAGAGGACACCAGGCTACACCAGATGCTGCTGGAGCTGATGTACGAGTCTTCGCGCATACAACGGCTGAGCTGGGACGATCTGAGTAGGTCCGCTGATACCGATGTAGCTGACGGCCCCGGGACTGACTTGTCTTGGCGTAGTGTCCGTTGACGACGACTGCATTCTTTACCTCTTAGAAGTCATAGAAGGCGTTTCTGACGACGCCGACGACCCGTATCACTACCCTGTAATCCGCGTTCTGGTAGGTGCAACAGCCTTTGACTGTCCTCAAACAGAGCTAACGCGCGCTATAGCTGGTACTGAACGAACAATACTTGGTTGCTCAGACGACGCAACACTCTAATGGACGCGCTGGTGTGACAAATCGTGTCATCAAAGCTCTTTCTACGCACGGCAATGCTTACAAGACTTTTGGCTGCAATCTGATTTTGCTCTTAAACAGGGAGACGGAGACATCCCTTCAGTTGCTAATATTAAAAGTGCTCTACCTCCTCTTCGGAAACAGACCAACGGCCGAGTACTTTTACACAAACGACCTTCATGTCCTCATCGATGTCATTTTACGCAACCTTATCGATCTTCCATCCGACTCACCTGCCGCGAATGCTCTGAGGCACACGTATCTACGAGTTTTGCACCCGATACTGGCCAATAGTCAGATCAGCAAACCACCCCATTACAAGCGGGAGGAAGTCCTACGGCTCCTACATTTGCTAGTCACTAGCGGCAACCATTTCGCGCCCGTCGACGAGACTACTTGCCGGTTAGTGAAACGCTGCACCGATGTCCAATGGCTTCAGCCACCGGCGAGCGACTCGAATCATAGTTCAACGTCTAACGGCCGAACAAGTGCAATACAGTCTCCGATCGTTGGCGGACCAGAGAACGTGGTCGGGAATGGCCAGAAGGAACTTGCTCGGCGGACGCTGGGCATGAGCGTTCAAGCTGGAGGAGAGAGCGCGACCAGTGTGCTCGAGATTGCCACACACATGGAGAAACCTGGTGTTCAGACGCCTAGCCGGGGAAAGGACGTCGTACCATAGCACGCCTGTCACCAGCATTCTTTGACATTTTCCTGTCGCAGTAACCGGAGCCGAAGGCATTGCCCAATGGCGTCTACGATTGGATGACATCGATCACGCTCATCTTCATCTTGTCTTTCCTCGCCTCTTCTTTGACATCAAGCGAACGGCGCTGGTCTGTTATAATATCGAATTTGTTTCTTCTGATTCATCTCTCTAATACAGTGTCAGCGATTCGTACTCGTACACGCATAACTGCATGGTCGGCGTTTGGGCGAATGGTCCAGTATGTCCATTTGTCTATATTGTTCTCATATTCGTCGCGTTTTTCTTGATGCATCCTGTCATCACTAGCTTATGGCATTTCTTTGAATGTTCTTCCACCATTTCTGTCCTTTGTTACAGCAACCAATATACCTTAATCACGTCCTTGATTCGTTAGCTCTTGGAACTTGCTCAATTGTACCTTGAACATGGCAGTACCGTTGATCGGGATGTTGATGGCGCGAAGTTCCTCACGATCAACGATACCAGACACGCCAAGCTGCCGAGCACTTGGACCGCCCCCGTGCTTCAACTTCAGGCCGAAATCCGCCAGCTACAAACTGTACAAATTACGTGCAGGAATTACAGAGAGTCTAAATGGGCTGCCCTCAGTGATGCTGGTCACTATCGCGGCTATAGATATACCCCCGCCCTACGTATAAGCCAAGACGAGCGGACTCCGCCCTCGACTTGGCTTCCGCTGCAGGGGGTCAGCCGCTCAGGGCCTAGTAACCACCAAGGAATACACAAGAGCCTGGCAAGGCACCCTTTTGCTTGTCCCGGCTTTGTATAACAGCACAGTCATTGAGCTCCAAGAATCTACCTGAAGCGTAAGTCGCACAAGAGATTGCGATGTACACAAGGATGCGCAGCTTACTCAATGCCTAGAGTCCAATGTGGAAGCTAGACCGTCGACATCACGGCCATTTCGACCCCACCCCACTATATACGGCACTTTCCGTTAGAAGTGATGAATTCAGGCCTTAACACGATGCATAGGTTCATGTGACTCCATGGGAGCCGGGTGCAGGATTTTCCTCTGCCCGGCACTTGTACCAGGCGGACTCTCGTGCCCAGAACAGGGTATTGTAATTTCCATTGTTCGAGTCTTTTCATCCCCTCACTCCCAAGTTCTAAGTTTTCAGGATACCCCAGATGTGCAGCTGCAATGCCGACATTCTTCGCTCTTCCCGGTTCTCGACCAAGCCGCAGTATGAGATTTAGCCACCTGTCTGTAACCATCAAGGTACTCACTTAGAGATCGCCATAGGAATCTCTCAAGTCTGCATCCTCAATGTCGAACGGGCTGGAACCTTGCTGCTTACCATACCCGGCTTGGGAGACACCGAATGAAAGTAGGGATTAACGAGAGGCTCTCAAGCACCAAACAGCTGCCGATGATCGATACCTCCTTTGGAACATGCACATGCAGTGCAACGAAGCCTTAACAAGCCCGACGGTATATCATGCATCGCCCAGAATATTGAACAAGACCAAAGGATCAAGAAGCACTTCGTTTCGAAATAGGATCTCCAAGCGCCCGGCTTTGCGTTCCTTTCTATCGGCAAAATCAGTCCACTTTCCCGACAGTATGCCTCCACCAGATCCCCTCAAGATTCGCGAAGACCCGTGGCCGGCTGAGATGTTCGCGTTTAGGTATAGAACACGCGAGTGGATCCTCCGTCTTGGAATGTGGGCTGCAATTATCGAACCACTTTACCTACAACCTGGCGTCCTCTGGCGTGTGTGTTGCCAAGTTGGGAGCGATGCACATGGACATAAACATGCGTACCGCTGTCTGGACTTGCTGGGCGCGTGGAATACACATCCACCTCCTCATTCGCAGCAAGAATTGGATCGGTTGCCTTCCTCCTGGGGCCAGTATATTGAGTGCAGAATCGATCAATGATCATAAGAAGGCTTTCGTGAGCCGGCCGACTCGACTTTGCAATGAGTTCTTAAGCAACGTATCGGTTGTTGAGAGTGTGACTGTATGCCCACGCTAGTGGGCAATGCTCCAGAACAAGGATTAACAGCCGACAACCGTCAATTACTTAGAAACAAACAATTGTTGATTCTACAGTAGGACCATTATATCTTTGATGTGATTCTCTCGGAACGAATAGACCTCACGTAGCTTTACCAGCAAGGAGTGGATTTCATCATGTGGTTGATGGGTAGCTATTGCTCGATTCAACGAAAAATCCGCAAAGCTCATTTACGAACGCGTGAACCCTGGAATAGAAACAACAAGAATCCTCTCTTAATTTGCTGAAGATGTAGGACGCCCCATCTGCCTCTCCTTTCTTTTCCTCAACGCCAAGACCTTGCTCTTTACGTGGGCAGTGGAGACTCATCGACTTTCGCGAGATGAGATCCTTCGCGCTCGCTTTCTTCGTAAATAGAAGACCACAAGTCTCATCGAACTCATAAGGCGTTCAACAGCTCGTTTCAGCCCGGCCGCCTGCGCAAGTTCGAGAGCCTATAGATGGAAAGGCGATCGTCTTGGCAATTGCCTTCTTCCAACGCCGTCTTACGGATATGCGCAATCACAGTGATACAATGTACTACGCTTGGGGCGGAGTCGCTTGGCTGTACTCAATAAAGTGTTTTTCAAGGAAGGTCCATCTCGCTCGTTAGCTTCTACAATTCTGAACTTTGTTCCATTGACATGTCAACCCAAGCAACATGCTACTCATATGACGGCCGCGCATACAACAAGCCTAGAGATACCAGACACTACGTTCCTTGCAGCCCCAGTGCCGTAGAGAAAGGCCAACACTCCTCATGCTGCCGCATCGGCGACGCGTGCATGACGAACGGACTCTGCTTGGCGCCATCCAATAAAAGAGATGGATGGAATTACTATTGGCGTGATGGCTGTACCGACTCGACCTTCCAAGACCCAGCATGTCCGAATTATTGCAGAGACGTGCCGTACCCAGGTGCAGACACGCTCTATACCCAATTGACGTGACCTCTGACTAACGTTCCATCGGCGTCTAGGACCAAGAGGCATGAACGCTCTCGCACATTGGTGTTTAGGGAACAGGCAGTGGTGCTGCGCCTACTCTGGCGGCCCCTTGGAGAAATGGCCCAGTCTGAAAGGCGTAAACACGACCTGCTGTACTATCGACGAGCTCAAGTTTGAAGCGGACGATCCGTCCGAGTTTGCTATTGCTCGATTGACTGTTCCCACGGCTACGAGCCAACTGAGCTCTTCACAGGCGACGACGGTGTCGCAATTCAATTCGTCGACTTCATCTTCAACGCCTTCCCTTCAAAACACCCCTGGAAGCCCATCCAACTCCTCCACATCCCTGAAAGTCGGTCTAGGCGTATCTTTCGGTATACTGGCCCTTGCCGCGATAGGCATTGTGGTGTGGCTTCTCCGTAGACGCTCGAGCCGAGAAGTTGTTACAGACGACACCGTGGAAGTCGAGCATATGGAGAAATACAGACACGAAGCGCCTGCAACATCAGTGTTCCAGGCTTCTGGTACGCCTGTCGCAGAGCTAGCAGGGCAGGAATTGCCGATCGAAATGGGGGTCAGAGCAGGCACTCGGCCTTGAGTGCGTGGTTTGCTTAGACTGTTCGATATATACCCATAATACTTCTGGATGTATATTCAGTTCAACTTCTGGGCGCGAACGACTTTAGATCAGGGGTTACCACAATTGAGATTCGGAGGTGTAATGTTGCAACTCGAGGAAATCAGAGGAGCAACTCTTAACTATTCCTAACACACACGCGCGCGCGACTTTGAATCAGGGCTGATTGCGCAAGTTTCGACGCCTTTGCCGCCGCTAACTTCTTCGTGTATGCAACCCGCGGTTCCCTGGCCGCGCCACTCCCGAAGCTATTCGGGTGCGCCGCAAACCAACGGAACGAACCCTCCAACCTTCCCATCGAGGAACCAGAAAACGTTTCGCAAGCCAGTCAAGCCTATCCCAGTTTCTGAGGTGAGGTTTCGCAAGCTTCCAGCCGCCAGGACAGCGGATGTTTCCGCGGACAATTGAACCTCCGCAATAGCAGAACGATGATGGAATGCCTGCGGAGTGTTTAGCATTGCAACCCAAGACCTCGACGACTGGCTGAGGCACGTGGAGTGGGGATTGGATTGGTTTGGATCGGTTTCAAGTGGGGTCCCAGTTATTGTGTTTCCCCGAACCGAAGTTGTGTGCAAGTCGTGACGAGACGGGGACGAGACCATTGCACCCCAGGTCCATTGTATTACAGTAGTGAAGACTGGACTGGGGGAATACGAGGCCCCAGATCCAAATGCTCGCTTCAACACCAAGACGGCCGCGTCCGCGGACGAGACACATTCAGTCACGAATCGCAACATCTAGCATGGTGTAGGCAAAATGAGCACGTTTGAAGCGGGATGGGATCGACAGCGCGCCCGGTACAAGACGGCGTTCCTCCCGCATCTCCCTCATCTCAGTCTGATCGTCCCATGACCTTGCTTTCCCAGAATGTCGGATACCCAGAGTATTGCCGACCCTATCTAGACCGTGTCAGCGCCTTGCATGATTAAACGCACGCACTCAGCCTCAGCCAAGCGAGCCGAGCGCAGCACCAAGTACAGTCCAAGTCTGACACAAGGTTTTCCAAGGAAGGTTGTGCGCGGGAGCGTGGAGGTGTGGTTCTTGATTCGATGCCTGCGTGCAGTTGGCGATGGTTCGGCAGTTGTAGCCCACCCTGTTGGAGATGGGCAGGTGATGATAAGAAAAGGAGATGAGCATGTGGGAGGGATGTATGGGAAAGGGGCGCCGAGATGGCAAAGTAAGATTGCGATCGATCTGCGTAGAGGTGAGGCTCTGGGCGGCCCGTGATCAAGGTATCTGCCGAAGACGATATTGCGAAGTCCGACGACTTGCTATATGCGCCGGTGCTATACCCTCTACTTCTGCAACAATGTTATTGATGCTCCACAGTCCAAGAACTGCATTCACGAAGCATCGATGCCCAATGGAAGATTCACGAAGAAGACGTGGACGAGGTTGATGAAATCGTAATTCGTCATGGCACCGATGCTCAACCCGGTGATGAGGAGCACCATGCGTGTCGTCTAGCTAGTCTAATTTCTATGGGAGTTTTGAAGTAGAGGAACAGTAACGCCATTCAACGCCTTCTCGTGGTATTATTAGTGCTGTGCCCTATTCCTAAACTCCTTAAGGCGGACAAAGAAGTGCAGAAGAAGTACCTTGAGCATTACTCTGGTGATACTGCAGGTGAGACGAAAAGAAAACACCACTGCGCCGCCTAGCGCCGTATAAAGCAAATCCCAAGTGGTGTGGTAAACAAGAAACATGAATCTTCAGACCACGTCGGTGATCTTCTCGCCTGATTGAAGCCTCGAGGGCATCTCGCTAGGCACGACCGTGGGCACTTGCGAGATAGTGATCGTGTTATCGGCGCTCAGCTCAGCGTCACTGTCGGACTCGTTGCCCGTCCCAGTCTTCTCGCCGCCGCGCTTCAACAAGCGGGCAAGTTTAGTGCTGATCATCTCGCCGTCGTAGCATGGAAGATACCATCGTGCGCCAAGCATGCAGAAGGCGGACACCATAAGATTGGCACCCGCCCACATCTGAACCGTGATGTAAGTCTCGTATACGGTCACAAGATGTCCTGCGACAAGCGGTCCGCAAAGAGAAAAGACGGCAGCGAGGCTGTACATCATACCAGTCCACTGTCCGAGCTTGCCATGGGCGATGACCTTCTGCGATGGGGTGTTGTACGTGCAGTTGAGGATGTTGGCCATGCTTGCAGGTGGAAGACCGATGACAGCACCAGAGAACATGCCGAACGTGACGCAAAATGCGATGGCTGCTGCTGTCGATCCTGCGAATGTCCACAAGATAAGAACCAGGAGGGAAGACACAATTTGTGCGACGATGTGCATGTTGAGCTGGCCAGTGCGATCGGAGAAGGCTGCCATAGTCAGGCGACCTACTGTCGAAGCACCATTCATGATGGTAAGCAGCCAGAAGGTTTGAATAGGTCTTTCGTCAAAATTGACGACTTTGACTGGAGCGCGACTACCATTTCGGGTTCCGTAGCCTGATACTGCTGCCCACTATGCGCTATTAGTACGGGTCGAACACAGAGAAGACATCAACTCACTTCCTCGAGATTGAAGAACACGGGGTAGAAGCCAAAGAACAGAAAAGCGACTGCAGCCGAGAACCAGATGAAGGTCGTATTTTTCAAAGCGTCCTTGTCTATCCAGGTGCCCAGGGCGCGATAGCTCTGTGGCCTTGGGTGAACATGTACCGGATTCGGTGTCGCAAATATGAGGGAAAAAATCGAGGTGACGGTAACGACTGCTGCAACCAGCCGTACCGCATCGTTGAAGCCCATGGCGTCGATAAGATAACGAGTCATAGTAGGGTAAATGACGCCTGCGACGCTGGCACCACAAGCTACGAAGCCGACAGCGAGGCCTTTACGATTTGGAAACCAAGTGGCCGCAACTGTGGGTTGTCAGTGGAGAACAGCTATTAGATGAAAGCCAGAACGTACTCTGCGAGCTAGAGACGAAGTAGCAGGCCATGCCCAGTCCGACGACAAAGCCCTGTGTAATCCAAATATGGGCATAATTGGCCAAGGCAAGATCATTGTTAGGGTGCGCAACGGAGAGCATGAACATGCCGAAAGGCACAAGAAAAGCTCCCGTACCCACAACCCAGCGAAAATGACCAGCGTCCAAGAGTCGCCCGACAGGTGCTGAGAAGAGTAGAACGAGGAATGACTGTGTTGAGCCGATCAGGTTGAGCTCGAGTTGGTCCTTGTCTCGCAGCGTATTGCCGACATAGAACGAGGCGAAGGTGCCATACGCGTTCACGAGTCCCCACGAATTGAACATGAGAAAGAAGCACCCGAGCCAGCAAGCGTAAGCACGCCAGGAGCGAGGCCAATTCGGCTCGTTATCATGATGAGATTCCAGTGACGAAGTAATGGAAATGTTCTGCATCGATGCTGTCTCAGTCGATGCCTTTGACAGTGGAAGAGTGCCTCGACCGTCTTTTCGAGACTCTTTATCGTCAAACGATCGAGATGCCATGGTGATGCTGGGTGAAGTGAAGTGACAAACTCAACAGTCAGGAGGAGGGGTAAAGAGGAAGGAGACGATGAGTGGGTGGGGAAGGCGCCAACCACGGATGTCTTGAACAGCACCCAACCAAATGAAGCACGAGGAGAGCTGAGCGGATGACGGCTGTGAAAACGCAGGAACGAGTCGGTTTGCTCAGAAAAGGGGACACTGGGGAATTTGAGTCTGGGGGAGACATCTGGACACTATATTGACGCCCGCTCCCCACACGGCCCAAGCACGTGCGTTGCTTGTCGCCGCCCGTGGCCAGCTCTTGTCCATGGTGACGTGGTAGTCAAACCGGTCGTGCAATGGTGAGTTAGATATTGGAGGCACACAAGCTGCGCAAGGGAACAGGGCCAAGGTATGCCGAGAAGAGAAGCTCCACAGCCAATGCGGGATCCTCGACTCCGCCAGTATCAGGGCGGTGTTTGCTCGCGCCCGGACGTCCGCCAGTGAGCGCCAAGGTATATGCAGCCCAAGGTAGGGCAATTTATGATGGACCGATAGGGTAACACGCTGATTTGCGGCGTGGAGGACAACGTTTGGCTTGCCTTAGACGCCCAAGGCTCTAACTCGACCCTGTGAATGCCCACCCTGGATGACGACAAAGAAGCGAGCAGATTTTATTTTGTTGTTGGTGATATCAGTCGTCACCACAATGACCCACATTGTATTGCGCCCAGCGTAGAACCGTGGATGACAGTGGGCGAGAGTTTGTGTTACAAACGCGTGTACCCGCAAACGGCGCGGACCCATGTAGGAGTAGTTGAGGTCTGATAGGACTTCTGGCATCGACTGAATTCGAGATGTGTTACACTCAGAAACAAGTATCCTTCGGCAGGAATAAGGGGTCCTCACACCAAGAGGCGTAAGGCGTCATGAGTGTTGAATAGCGGAGCGGGACGCTCGGGGGGCTTGGCGAGTACCAGCGGGTGTGATCGTGCTAGGTTCCCTGATTGGGCGAGGATGAGTCTGTATCGCAGAGGGTTCCACCAGCCAAGGCCGAGCGAACATTCCCGCCTTAGCTTCTCGATCCATGCGTTTATCACTGCTTCTTGTGTTCCTCTGACAGGGTCGGAATGCAGCCAGACTGCGGACCGTACAACCACTGAGAGCCGTGGCGACATCTGTGAGTACTCTGGGCACTATCAGCGCACAAATGAACGCATATCAAAGAAAAGCTGAACACAAAGATAGAGGCCCAAGACGGACGAATAGACTAGTGGAGTTTGAAAGAGGTTAGAGAGGCGAACATCACTCAGCGACAATGGGAAATGAAACGACCTCTTTCTAGGCGCTTCAACATCCACATCTGGGTTGCTGGATGGTGTCGGGTTTCTCACTCTGCCAAGTAAGGCGCGTCGCAACTGTGATCCACCGCGACCGGGAAGCAGGGCTCGATGGTGTTGGACAAAGGCTTTGGATGCTTGCATGTAGAGCCGTTTATCTCTCAGCATAGCCTCAACAGCTTATGTGTTTGATGCCAAAGGTCCGATTCTAGTTCGAAAGATCGACAGCTTGGCAAGATCTCGTGTTCCACGCGCAAGGTGCCCTCTGCTTCTTTGCGTGATATAGGGGCAATGCCGGGTTAGAATGGCGTCTTATGGCCGTCTTTCGTGCGTTTGAGGTCAGATGTGAACCGACGGGGGAGCCGCATCGCCGGAAGCGAAAAGAGAGAGGCCTGCGCTGAGTCGTTGACTCGGCTCCCTGAACCACGACAGCATCGACATGTGCATGGCTCTCCGGGTCTGTCCGAGCAGATGTCGTGCAACGATAACTCGGACTGATAACGCGCAACCGGCGAGCTCAGTGATGACAGAAGACTGGGCGGACGAAGCGTGGAATGCACAGCAGAAGGGTGGATAGTCTGGGAAGCGCGAGGGACGCGGTGCAGGATGATCGACGCAGACCTTGGTGTTGAGTCTGCCGCCAAGGACTTAGCCAAGCAGGTGACGATTACTCCTTGCGTTTCCATCTGAAGCAGAACACGATCAGACCAAGATAGGAAGCTGTGGCCCGTTCACAGGCATCTGAATCGAGCGACGATCTTCCTCGACACGAGATTCGAATCTCAAACTGGCGATGCTGAGATCTCATCCCGCTCGAAACTCGCAGCTCGTGGGAACACAAGGCCGAGTATTAGGCCGAACAAATATGCAACGTTCGAGATGTGTGAAATCGCTTCTTAAGGTGTTGATTGAACGCAGTTCGACACTGGCAGACAATCATTGCAAAAGTCCAGCGCCAGCTGTACGTCGCGAGACGCATTTAGGAAATCGGGGTTTGAAAAGTAACCACTCCCACTACCTGACGCCTGAAACAGTACTGGGAGTGCCTTGTAAGGACTTCCAACTACTACATCAGCCCAGCCTCCAATTCCAGGGTACGTACCTCTGTATCTTCGCCACCAAACCAGTCGGGAAATGCACCCTCCAGCCTCCACGCTCTCATCTGGGCATCGCGGGGGTCTGGGCCAGAAGAAGGTACGGATACCTCTGCATTAAGCTTCAAGAGCGCGGCAGTTCCGTACAGCCCTGTATCACAAGGCGAAGCGCTTCTAATTCGTGAAGCGAAGGCCTATCAGACGGGTACGTCACTATACCTATCTCTATGTACCCATCTATTTCTTGGAGAAAGTACGCGCATTTTCAAGTCTCCCGATACGCCACCGACCCACTCGTTTTTAAACTTCTAGACTCGCCGTTCACCATTCAGCACAACAATAGTATTGAGCGACTCTACGAATAAGACTCAAGCTGAATGTACCTCTAAATTTACCATCGAAACCCCTCTAGAACTCCAGTCAGCGTAAGTCTACGGAGATGCGCAATATATCTATTCTCACATTTCTAAACCACAGACATACAGCAAGGCAAAGTCAAAAAGATTGACATATTACAATGTATATTATTTTTGGATTTTAATATTTCTACCACATACGACCATAGGGAATTGAGAACAGACAGCCCCGTTAGCTCCCGTGAACTTAAGCAATTCACCGGTGGACTAGTAGTTGCGTCGGTGACGAGCAGCGAATCCCCACTGTTGTATGTTTTTGCCCCCGCGACCTCCTTTTTGGTCATTCATTGTGTTCTGTACTCTGAAGGATATCATTTTCTTTCTGTAATGCGCTTCCAAGGTTCTCTGCGTTGGTTGTGGTATGACTGCAAAATTGACTCGAGTCATCGATCACTCTGACTACTAATTAAGCACAGAATTAATATGCCAGAGCAGGGGCATGGACTAAAACCATATTCCACCGGAGTCGCTTGAATAACGATGTCAAGCATGGCTCTTGAAGCGAGAAGCAATACTTAGCTTCAAGGGCGAATTGGTTTTCTTGCTAGCTCGATCGATGCATTTGGACAGGGACCTACTGAGGTTGACAGCTGCTCGTAGACTAGAAAAGGGACGACTCCTCGCTGACTTGTGGCATGACTAATCTAGTTCAACTAACACGACAAGTCGGGAATACAGTCACGTCAACCCTTTACTCGGCCTTCAACAGTTCCAGTCCTCCTCAGGAGAGGGATAAGCAGTGAGGACACTCCTATGTTAAAAAGATTGAGTATGGCATTGCTACCAAAATATAGTCCCGAATCAAATGCTCCAACCAGGCCTATCGCCAAAAAATATCATTACAAAGATCGAGCACAAAGATCAAGCATTAGCCCATAAAACGCTGGATCGCCGGCGCCGGAATCGCTAACCGACGTAGATACGAAAACCAGACCACTATGCATGCTCGCATACACGCACACTCCTTGGCAGTAAGACAACCCCCTACCCAATTCGTCCCTTCGATGAGCTGGAGCACTTCCGAGCCTCATCTACACGCCCCGAATCGCAACCGTGCGCTCGCTGTTCAGTTTATCCGCGTTCCGCTCGTGCGACTCCTTCTTACAGTCTTCCAGGCCGCTGCACTTGTGGTCCTCTAGCAGACGATGCTTGCCGCAGAAGTGGCCCTCGCAGAAGCCGCAGTCGCCGACGATGCGCTGCGCAGCGTCCTTGCATTCCTTAAAGGAGCAGCGGATCTTCTTGGGGCCGCCGCCGCGGAGGGGCAGCGCGAGGTGCAGTGTTGAGTTTGGCTGGATGTTGTAGGATGAGAGGGTGTCGTCGGGGGAGGAGAGGTGCTTGCCGGCGTGGACGAGGCGGAGAGACGACGGGTCCGGCATTGACGAGCGCAGGGAGAGCATCGTCCGGAGGGTGGAGATTGTTGTTGAGGAGGGGATGGTGAGCGGTATTGCTGGTTGTTGTCAATTCTGCATTCACTCATTGTCCGGAGTTGGTGATTCCGATGTTCGGAACAGGCGGTACTTACTGTTGTGGCCGGAGACGTCCTTCACGAATATCTGCATTGTGTCTTCCACCTCTGACGTTGAGGATATTGAGCTCATGCTCGAGATGCTGCACGACCGGCGCATCATGTTGGCGATTTGTGAGGGCGGAAGAGCGGTTGTTGGGCTGCAGGTGTTGAGGTTGTGATGACGAAGTTGTGGCGTTCCGGTAGCTCTGCAGATAAGGCGGAGATAAAGGTGTATTCGCTGGCTGCTCGCGTGCGCTTTAAGTATGGTGATATGTGCTTTCTAGATTCTCGTTCACTAAAACTGTGCGGTTCGACGTGTGTAGTGAGTGCAAGTGTGGTGGTGAAGCCGTGGTTCGTGAGGTGAGTGAACGGTAGATGACTTCACGTCGGCGAGCTGCGGACAAGGCAGCTTCTTAAAGCAACTGACGCCGACCGAGCGCCAGGGCACACGGCCAGCGCTTGACTCGACAAGGGACAGGCGACATGCGTTCGCAGGCGCCGAAGCTGGGTTCGCCTGACTAAGATCTAGATGAGCCTCTGGAGCTGCCTTCCATCGCCTTCGATATTGTGCCACCGCGACCCTGCATCCGCAAAGCGAGCCTGCAGGAACACTTGTGTAGCCGCCTTGCTCCCTCGAAGCCTCCAGCTCTTCATCTCGCTGTGCCTCTATCTCTATCACTGTACATCGGCGGTACCGCAAACTCTCGAAGCGCCAGATCCGGTCGTGAGGGATGCGTACGCATGCGCCTGTGCTGTTCCATGTTCCTGAGTCGGATGCGAGACTTCGCTTCACCTGCCGGTGCGCCGGATACGTGTCACCTGCGCAGACGGCAGACGGCAGCTGGAGCGCATCCAGGGCCTCCAGGGCCTCCTTTACACGCATCCTATGCATCCAATCTAGATCGGCCGGCTGCATGACAGGTAATAACACGTGGTAGCCATCTCGACGTTCGGGCATTGCTTTTGCCGGATGCAGTTTGGCAGCTGCCAAAAGCAGCATTGAAAGGTATGCGATTGGTCGGGTACGGTGAGGCTGCAGGTGGATAGCCGACGGTTATGCGAGCTGGTAGACGTTGCATGACAGTGTATCCTGGATTCGAGATGAAGCTAAGAACTACACCATTGCTTTGTGCCTGGTGTTGATGGGATGTTTCCTTAAACGGAAGGATCCTTTCATCTCGATAGCTTGTTTGGGTTCTGCACTACAGAAAGGGGCGGGTGCCCGGGATGTGTAGGAGTCTATTTGAAGTTTATTGGACTCGTGTCACCTTCATATTAAAGTTTATTGCAACGTCCCGCTCATCGATCTGGAGATGCAAGATGCTTCTGTGTCACGAAGTAGGTACCAGGTAAACAGTGGAATGATCACTAAAGATGCAATGATACATTTCAGTTCGCACCGCAATCACTCCGTTATCCTACAATTAGTTCGCACCCTTGGCACCTCGCGGAACGGAGGTGCAGATAGCGTATGACGAATCCTGAAGTGCTGGAATCAGATAAACGAGATCCCACCTAAGTAGTGTTTAGTGGAGGAAGCGCTCCTACAGAGTGATGCAACAGTATCTGTACCCTACTCCGGGGCTACAACATGCTCTTCGGGAAGTCCTTATACGCTTGTCGTACTCCCAAGTCAGCAAGAATCTCTTCCGTCCCACCTAGGATCGCATCGAACTTGTATGTCCGGTGGAACTGCTCTGCCAATCGTCCCATGCCTGTCTGAGTAAGTCCTCGTCCGCCGAAGATGTTGACCGCTTCGTCTGCAATCTCATGCGCCGAGCGGGTGCAGAAGCTCTTCAATAGACCGATGGGGCCGCCAAGTAGCTTTGACTGTTGCGCATAGCTCATGTGCGACATCTGGTATGCGATCGATTCCAACCAGGCCTGGTTCGCTTCGACGTGCGATATCATCTTTGCAAGCCTAGCGAGAAATTAGCTGACCGGTATCGGTGAGTAACGTATGACGAACTGGGGATTGGGTAACGTTTGATGGGTGACACAATGCTTCGCAACAGACCGCGGAAGCTGATCCGCACGTAAGAACAGCGTAGAAATAGCTTCGTGCAACGTGCTGAAGTGCTTCCAGTGTGTTTTGCGGATCGAGATCAAGTCTCCATCGCACGAAAACTCTTGCATCACGATCGAACTGGACGGGAGAAAACTTACTTTTGTCGTATGGCAGGTTGTTCGATGAGCTTCTTGCCGAAGACGATACGCTGGTTACACCATTTGAGACAGTCTTCCACAACCGAGCGTGACTGTCGGATCGAGCCGCAACACATCATAAACCGCTCGTGATTGAAATTGGACACTATGCTCCATCAGCTCTTGGGGTTTCCAGAAGGTACTTGGCGGGAAGCTTACTGATGACAACGAACCCGTTGTCTTCCTTGCCTAGCAAGTGATCTACAGGCACCTTCACATCGTTGTACTCAACGAAAGCCGTTCCTGCCGCGGTCGAATACGACGTCTTGATCAACTTCGTCTCGACGCCTTCTGTTCTAGGCACGAGAATGACCGAGAAACCCTTCTCTGTCTTGCATCCAGTGACAAAGTAATCGCACCACATGCCGTTGGTAATCCACTTCTTGGTTCCGCGGATGATATAGTGCTTTCCATCGGGCGTCTTAGTGGCGGTTGTTCTCAGACCAGCAACGTCGCTACCAGCGAAAGCTTCTGTGATGGCGAGACACATCTTCTTCTTCCCGGATAGCACCTCCTCGGCAACCTTCTGTTTCAGCGATTCGTTGCCCATCCATTGCATAATAGCGGTTAGAGAGATCATCATCCCAGCCATGTTGCCGTCTTGAAAGCCCCTGGAATTGGCCCGAACGAATTCCTGTGCCTGGACCAAGTCGTGTAGGTAGTCGAATTCTTCTCCTTTCACCACGCCCATCAAGTTCTTGCCGTGTAGATGTTTGCCTATGTTACGATCATATATCAGCAATCATAGAAGGAATGTAAGCTTGATCCGCTGCCTCAGAAGCGCTTCAGCACAAAGATCAAAGAGCCACCTGAGCAGTTCCTATAAGCTGAAGCGCTTCCGAAGCGTTATGCGAAGAGTGTACGCACCAGGTCCAAGTCGCATAGCGAGTATATCGTGCTCGGCCATTCGATCAATGAGTTCCTGGCTAATGTAACTGCCATCTTTCTCCTTCTGATGCGCCTCCGGCGTTACGTAGGTATCCACAAACTCTCTAACCTTCTTCCGCAACTGTCTGTGACTCTCTTTGAAATAAGGGCTCTTGAACTGCGGTCGTAACCAAAGTGGCTCAGCGTAGGGTACTGGACTTAGGTCTCCTGGTTTTGGCACGATAACCTCGCTCTTCTCCCCCTCGATTGTTCCAATGCACAGATCCTCGTACGTTTGTAGGACTTCCTGTCGGTGGAGGTTGTAGAACGCGGTCGTCGCATCGGTACCAGCAACCTGTTTAGCGGTTCTGTCAGCAACTGAATATAGGCCTATCCAAATATGTAATGGGCTTTGGGAGCAATGCAGTGTGTAAGAACGCGCTTCTTCGCGCCTTGCTTTGCTCGCCGAAGCGCTCCCGAAGGCCATACAAGGTTGACGCATCCACATACCTGCTCGAGAACTACCGAACCACCCGGATGCGCATCGACGAAGTCTGAAAGATCGTACACCTTGTGGTCTATTATACACCACAAGTCATCCGGCTTGTTGTGGGAGGCGACGGACTCGCGGGTCAGGGCGGCGTGAGGCATCGCAACGTTTCTTCGAAGCGGAGTGGAAGGAGATGGAATTGTTTCTGCAGATGCTCGAAGGAGAGTTAGAGGAGTCGAAGCACTCCGGCCTACATGATTACAGTTGATACCCAGACCTCGGCAGCAACGTTAGTTCGAACGTATCCACTGTTCCCCGAGTGTGGAGTGAATGGGGTCCAACAGCCGCGGCATATCAGCGGCATCGCCCACGCTCTGATTGGTCAGATGGCGTCATGCACCTGAGAACATCTCGTAGAGGGCGTCGGTGAAGCCTGCTGCCATTCTTCACTACATCACGAGAACGTCGAAGATGCGAACAGGATATTCTATGTACAGTTCTTTCTGGCTACACATGCTTCATAATGTGCACCCATCGAGGAACAAGCGTTGATCGCACCTTCCTTCCAACACTGTGCTGACTTACCCAGCAACTACCACTTCAGCAGCTACACTAACCGGCCACTTGACCCCGACCTCAGAAACGGATTCTTTCCAGGCGTTGTACTTCTCCGTCGTTGCACTCTGTCCATATTCCTTTACAACCTCGAGTGCCTCGTCCACCTTCCACTGCGGTGCCGAATACGTCTTCAACCCATATCGCCTATCGAGTCTCAGGCGAGCTCTAAAGTTGCGCAACTGCCTCTCTCTCCGCTTTCGGGCCTCCGTACAGAAGTTCATAGCTAGGAACTCTTCGACTGGCAGAAAGTCGCCCATGCTCATCAGCAGCTTTGCCATCTCGACGTTTCCGGAATCAATAGCCATTACTAGAGGCGCAATGGCAGTATCATCGCCACAATCGTCTTCGTCCAGGTCGAGGAACAGCTCGGAAGACATGGGACGATCTCGCCTTGCACTTCGACTCGTCTGTAACTGAGCTCGCACGAAGATTGTCCGCGGATACAGGATCCTGACCGCCTCCAAATGGTTCTGCGCGATGGCTGCTAGCAAAGCCAAGTATGTGAGTTGATTCGGTTCTCCGTGGAACTGATCGAAGCTATTGATCAGCGCAAGATGGAGCATCGCGAGATGCCCCCTCTCTGCCGAGATCACGAAGACTTCCGCTGGACGACTCAACTCCATGCCCTGGGACCAGAGGAGTTTGAGAACGGGGATGCTGCCACCGAGCGCAACGCCCATGGAAAGCACGTTGCTCCGTTCCCTGACGCTCTCCACAAGCCCTCGTTTGATGAGATTTTGACATATCTTCAAGTGGCCTCGCCGAGCTGCTACTTCGAGGACGCCGAGCGGGTTCCATTGCGCCAGTCCTTCGACGCCATCCAGCAGCGCTTCAACGATATCCGCACGCCCTCTCTTCGCAGCAGAGAGACATATCGCATTCGCCGAAATGGGATGAACCTGTGGTCGCAACTTCAAAATACACTTCACAGCATCAAATTCCCCTTTCGCAGCCGCGCTCGTAACCGCATCATCGACCGCCCTCTGCGAAATATTCAACTCGTACTTCGGCGACAGCAGAAGATGCAGGACCTCCACCTGCCCCGCCTGCGCCGCAAGTTTCAGCGCAAACTCGGTACGTTGGATATTGTTCCGTCGATCTACACTCGCTTCTAACAGCAACTCGATGATATCCGTATGTCCCAGCTGAGCCGCCCATTTCAGCGGATTGCGGAAGATGGGGCACTCGACTTCTGGCGGGAATCCTGCGCAGAGGAGCGCGCGGACGACTTTGACGCGGTTTCGTATCACGGCGACCAGGAAACTTGTCTTGCGGACTGTGTTGCGGAGGTTCGAGCGTTGGCCGTTGAGGCGGCAGCTGTGCTCTGGGTCGAAGACGAGGCGGTTGCAGGAACAGTACTTGCGAGCGTATACGATGGCTTGGCAAACTTCGTCGATGAGGCCTTCTGGACGGATTAAACTTAGCGTGCGACTGTCGCGTGTCGTGATGGAGAACGATGCGAGGTCGTCTGCTACCGCGTAGACGTAGCTTGCGAAATCGTTCCTCGCGCGTGGATCATATCCGATCAAGATTTCTTGGACCAGAACGCGCTTGAAGTCTGGAGACATGCGGTCTAGACATCGTGATGGGAGGTCGTTGAGCGAGGTGAGGCGGTGGTTCACAAAAGCGGTTGTTACTTCTCGCTCGAAGAGTCCTGCATCCGTCAACAACCTTCTCCTACAAACACCAACACAGCGCACTTACGATTCACTTCCCGCCATCTCAATACAGTAAAGACCTCTTCATCGTCATGACAAACAGCATGATCGAGGATATTCCGAAGTACTTCTGGAGGCAGTTTGAGCGACATCGCGCAACATTATCGCGCTACAGAGGGCGCAGACATCTTTTTGAGACATCTCTGCTAACGATACAACTATGTCCCAAGACTGCGTTCGCCGAGATCTGGGCTCGAACATGATCCCTTCAGCAGGCACAGCATCCTCCGCCGCCCAAACAACATCGTGGCTTCACGATCATTGCCACGCACAAGAATCCCACTTCCCTCACATCCCAAAAGTGGACGGGCAGGATGATATAATTGCCTGGTAGAGATGCCTGAAACAGATCTACCCCCGGACTCTGCGGCCCAGACTGATAGCTCGCCTTTTCTAAGCCTCGAAGGCTGACTTCGATCCTGCGAACTATAGTCCACGTAGACGGAATTGTATGACACGTAATCCGATTAACAAAATGTGATGAACAGTCTCGTGGCAAACTTGGAGAGCAGTTCAATGGGTAGCATTCCTCTCTCCTAATGCACTAATACACTAACGCCCTCCAAAATGTCTCGGATGTAGTAGTATTCACAAGTAATGTAATGTGTAAGACCGAACTCCAGCACCAAGACTCCGCCCATGCTTCCCTAACCACGTAACGCCAAAAGCCCTGACCCTCCCACTGAATTCTAGAGGGAGTCTACTAAAACCCGAACCCGCCAGGGAAACCCCCTTGCTGGAACTTGAACCCACCACCGCCGCCTCCTCCTCCACCCTGTCGGAAGAAGAATTGCTGGCCACCCTGACCGCCGAATGGAGAGCCGTGGAAGGGGTTCCCGCCCTGTTGCTGTTCGGGATTGTTTGGATCATCGCCGTTGTCAAAGCGTTGTTTGAGTTCAGGATCGGAGAGGACCTCATATGCTTCATTGACGGCAGCCATCTTCTTCTGCGCATCCTCCTGCGTCATGCCGTTCCCACTCGCTTTATCCGGATGGTACAGTTTGGTGAGCTTGCGGTACGCTTTCTTGATTTCGCGTTCCTCCGCGTCGCGGCCCACGCCGAGGACTTTATAGTAGTCTTTCTGCTTTGAGCGCTTGAGGAGCGTCTGCGCTTTGTTGTACATTTCGTGGACTTTCTGGTCTTGCTGGTGGTGTTCTTTCGCCGTGTCGAGGGTGCGGATGCAGGCTTCGAAGTCGTCTGCGTCGAGCTCGCGCTGGGCTTGGTTCAAGAAGCCGAAGAGGGATTCGGGGTTTAGTTTGAGCGCTTCTTGGCAGTAGGGCGTGGCTTTCTTGATGTTGTTCATTTCGGTGTAGGCTTCGCAGGTGAGGTCGACGAGGGTGGTGTAGAGGCCTTCGGGCGAGTTTTTGTAGATGTAGCCTTGGTTGATGTACTCTTGGAAGTCGTCTTTGATTTCTTTGAGGAGGCCGGGTTCTTCTTCGCCGCGGGGGACGAGGAGCTTGGTTGCGGAGACGTATTGGCGCTTCTCGAAGAGTTGGCGAACTTTCTTGATGTCTTTGTCGAGATTCTTTTCTCGCCTTCGCAGCTTCATGCACGTCTTGGAATCGGGATCTGACTGTAGACATTGTGCAATGTGCTTCATGCCCTTGTCTGTCTCGCCGAGCGAGTAGAAGGCCATGGCGGAACTCTGGAGATGGGGCTCGATGTCGCCTGTGTTGATTTGGAGAAGGTGCTGCAGGTCGCTGATGCCTTCTATGACCTCGCCCTTCTCAAAGCGGCACTTGGCCCTCAACTTCCGAAGGTCGTGTAATGCGCCGGCAACCACGATGGCCGCACCTGCCTGCGTAACACATGTCTCCCAGTCGCCCTTCGCGGCTGCTTCTGCTGCCAACACGGCGGCGCCCTGGGCTTCCTCAAGCTGGGCGATCTCCTCCGTCTTGCCAGCTGCCTCATAGTCCGTCCTAGCTGAAGCCCACTCGCCCTTTCTGCTCCGTATCTTCGCGCGCTGGACCAATGCACCCTCAAATCCAGGCTTGATCTGGAGAACCTTGTCGAAGTCGTGTTGCGCCTGCAGTGTCTTGCCTAGTGAAAGGTAGGCGGCGCCGCGCTTGAAGTAGGTGAGGTAGTTTTGCGGATCGCGAGAAATCGCCACGTCGAAGTAGGCGAGGGCCTCTTGCGTGTTTCCGGTCGCCAGTTTCACAGTCGCATCTTTCAGCAGCTGCGAGACGGGGGTGTCTTTGGGGATATCGGTGGCGGACAGGGCCGTAGCCAAAGGTGCTGTTGACAGCAGCCCTAGGGCGAGGGAGGACAGTCGCAGGATCATGGTGGCAAACCAGTTGTGGAGAAAAGAGTGGCGCTGGTCAAGTAGTAGAAGGAGGAAACAAAAGTCAGGCGCCCTGAGGCGGTGGTTGTGGTGAGAGGGCCGACTATTATATGAGGGTCCGGGTCGTGTTCCTGAAAGTTGTCCTTTCAAGGGCATTCACAGCCGCTCGCATTGGCGCATGCACGAGCACCCGTGCGCCGACCCCAGCAGCCCACCCATCTGGGCAGGGTGCAGGCATGGCTTCCGCGCCGGCAGCAGCTCGCAAGACAGCCCAGCTCTGGATGACGTCCCGGGCAGCCATCAACACCACACTAAATAAACCCTGCCGCCCGCCGTCTCCCATCGCTCCGTTGTTTTGCTCTTCCTGTCCCTTCGCTATTCCTACACCCAAGCATGGCGCCCCTCCGCCTCCGAATCGACGGCCGTACGTTCCGCGACAGCGAGGACCGCGAAGTCACTCTGCACGGCATCAACTGTGCCGCAGACGCCAAGTTCCCTGCCACGCCGAACCAGCCCTCCCACGTAGTAGACGACTTCTTTGACGGCGATAATGTGTCATTTGTTGGGCGCCCGTTCTCGGTAGAGGAGGCATCTACGCATTTCGGGCGATTACGCGGCTGGGGATACAACACCATACGCTACGTCTTTACATGGGAGGCAATAGAGCATGCCGGCCCAGGGAAATACGACGAGGAATGGATACAGCATACAATCGCTATTCTGCGGGAAGCGAAGAAGTTTGGCTTCTACATTTTCATGGATCCGCATCAGGATGTTGTACGTTGGCTGCAATCAATACATCGTCACCAGGCTGATTATCCTTGCAGTGGTCGCGCTTTTCAGGAGGATCAGGCGCACCCATGTGGACTCTCTATGCTTGCGGGCTGGACCCCAAGTTCTTTGACGTTACAGAAGGAGCCCTCGTTCACAACACCTACCCCGAACCCGAAAACTTCCCCAAGATGATCTGGGCTACGAATTACACACGACTTGTCTGCCAGGTCATCTTCACCCTCTTCTTCGGTGGCAAAGATTTTGCGCCCAAGGCTATCATCGACGGCAAGAACATCCAGGACTACCTGCAGGACCACTTCATCGACGCGTGCCGCCACCTTGCGAAACGCATAAACGAGGTCGGCGACCTCTGGCACGACCCAATCGTTGGATGGGAGAGTCTGAACGAGCCAAATAGGGGCTTGATAAGCTACCAGGATATCTCCGTCATTCCGAAAGAGCAGAAGCTACAGAAGGGCACATCTCCCACTGCTTGGCAAGCCATCTTAACCGGATCGGGCAGAGCTTGCGAGATCGATACTTGGGACTTCGGCGGCATGGGGCCTTACAAGTCAGGCTCAGCGCTGGTAGACCCGGAGCAGAAGAGTGTATGGCTGTCACCGGATTATGACGACACGCAGTACGGCTGGAAGCGCGATCCTGGCTGGCGGTTGGGCGAGTGCATCTGGGCACAGCATGGCGTTTGGGACCCTTCGAACGACACGATACTACGAAAAGACTACTTCGGCAAAGACCCGAAGAATGGCGCAACGATCGACTACGAATATTTTACGAATCATTACTACATGGCACACTACCGGAAGTATAGTGCCATGGTCAAGTCGATATTCCCAGACTCCTTATTATTCTTCCAGCCTCCAGTCCTGGAGATACCGCCTTCAATAAAGGGCACCGAGGACGACGACCCAAACATGATCTTTGCGCCGCATTTCTACGATGGTATCACTCTTCTAACGAAAAAGTGGAACCGAATATGGAATATTGATGTCTTTGGTGTACTACGTGGCAAATATCTTACACCTGCTTTTGCTATTAAGATAGGAGAGACTGCCATTCGAAACTGCTTCGCACACCAGCTCACAGCTATCCGAGAGGAGGGTACACAGTACATGGGTGTTCATCCTTGCGTGTTCACGGAGATTGGCATACCGTACGATATGGATGAGAAGTATGCCTACAAGACTGGAAATTATAGCAGCCAGATAGCTGCTCTGGATGCCAACCACTTCGCGCTAGAAGAGAGCAAAGCGAACGGATTTGCTCTTTGGACCTACGTTGTTTCCAACAATCACTACTGGGGTGATAACTGGAATGGGGAGGACCTTTCCATATTCTCGTTGGACGACACACCTCTTTCTAACGCCTCTTTCTCTCGCAACGACTCTCGCGCGTCGCTCGATACCAACTCACCTTCATTCTCGCAGGCGCAGGCTTCAGAGACTCTCAAAGTGTCACCTGCCAACCTTAGGAAGACGCTTTCAGGAGAGAACATGAGCGCGAAGTCGGTGCGGATAAATGACGTTCGAGGTCTTCGCGCTGCAGAAGCCTTCGTTCGCCCCACCCCTGTGGCCACCCACGGCGATATCTCATCCTACGGCTTCGACCTCAGGTACGCCACCTTCAAGCTTGCGTTATCGGCCCCAAGCTCTACCAAAGAAGAAGCCCCTACGACAATCTTTCTTCCCGAGTTCCATTTCCCGTCAGGGCAGACAAACGTCGAAGTCAGCGGCGGCAAATGGACAATCAGCACCGAGGAGTCGGACGGAACGTATCAGCAGATCCTGCGTTGGTGGCACGCGGAAGGCGACCAGAGCATGACCGTGAAGGGTGTTGTGCACAAGCAAGGCACCGCACTGGGGACCGAAGAGGATGAGGGGTATCTTGCGCAGTGCCAGAAGAACGCTTGCACGGTTATGTGAGCGTTCTTCAGGTCAGTTGAAGACGCACGTTGACTCGGGGAGCAGATCGATGTGTAGGATACGCGAATGCCCAGCATTGTGTGGGCTTCTGAAGCGCTCCTGAGCGATGTGAGAAGTGAGAACGGCAGCGTCGACGTCCCAGTATCTCTTCATGATTATGGTGGTTCGGTTGTATTTCTTGCCGCGGGGTGATGTAATGCTCGTTCGATGGTCACGCACACGGTTGTCAGCATAAATGGCGCAGATATATTTGGTGGCTTATTCTAGGGGCCAAGCACACGACGGTGCTGCGGTAACATCTGTACACCGGGTGTTTTGGTGCACATATGGCGCATAGGAGACGTTGTAGATAGCATAAATTTCAGATCCATCAGCCTGGCTCAAGGCAGCTGACAGCGCGTTGGTGCGCAACGCGCCCAGTCCCTCAATAGTCTGCTGCAGCCTGGCAGGCGCGTTTTCTGCATCCCTCATCCATATTCACGTGTGGCTCCTCAGATCACTCAAAAACAGGGTATTGGGCGTTTGTCTCCTGATCGGTGTCCTTGTCTCTCGTGCTCCTCGCCTCCATCGACGCCCAAAACGAGCGCTTTAACCACACCGAAGCTAAGGTAATTTTCCCCAGCATCTGCACGCATCCCGTCCGACGCAACCCACCGACACCACCATCGCCGATCTGCGCCCACGCGTACCCCGACCTAAGTCCTAGGGACAGCTTTCCAGACTCGGCTGAGACGCAGAGCCGCACCCATTATGCACAGCGGCGGCTTGGGCGCCCCGCAGTCTACTGCCGCTGCGAACGGCGGGAGCGGCGCTGCACCTCTGAACGCGTCTTCAACCACGAACGACCTCTCGCAAGTCCTGGAGGCGCTGCAGGCCATCTACGATCCCGCAAGCAGCAACGACACGCGCAGGCAGGCATCGGAATACCTGGAGCAAGCAAAGCAGCACCCTGAAGCACCTTCGCACGGCCACACACTCGCCTTGAACAAGTCGCAACCGGCACAGCTGCGGCACTATGGCCTCTCGATGCTCGAGCACTCGATCAAATACAAGTGGGAAGATTTTACTGTGGACGAGGGCGAGATTCTGCGGAACTGCGTGGTTGAGCTCGCGCAAAACGTGGCAGAGGAGGACCCCGTGTATCTGAGGAACAAGATTGCCCAACTCTGGACCGAGGTTGCAAAGCGCTCGTGGGCTTCAGAATGGATGAACATGGACCAGCAGCTCCGGGAGCTCTGGCAGAACTCGCTACACCACCAGGCCGTGGTGCTCTACATTCTGGAAACCCTGTCCGAGGAAGTCTTCAATCGCGAGGACACCACGGCCGGCCTGCGCGGCAGCGAGCTTGGAAGAGCCTGCGTCGAGATCTTCACGCCCACTCATGTTCTCGCCGAACACCTCCCGTCGCGAGACAAGAGCTTGGGTGTGCGGTGGGGAGATGAAGGCTGGCTGAAGATGCTGTGCGACAATCTGGACTGGTGTCTGGCGCAAGACTACCAGAACGATGAGCGCGTGCGGTCGATTGGCGTACGGACAATGAACACACTGCGGGCTGCCATGTCTTGGGTGATACCGAAGGCAATCGTTGCCGTCAAGGTCATTGAGCACGTGTGCAGGGCGCTCGCGGCTCCTGTGGTGGCATTGCAACAGGCCTCCATCGAGGTCCTACAATCAGTCTACAGCCGACATCACCTACACGATGATGAGTTTATCGAGTTGGTCTGCCCGATGTTCACTACAGAGAGCGTCCAGCTACTTCGAGGCATCTACAGCTGGACACTGGAGGACATGAACGTTAATGACCTCAACGAGCAGAAATACACGCTCTGCAAGAAGTTGTCAGAATTGGCTAACAACCTTGGCATCTACATCGAGCAGAAGCCACAGCATATACCTGCGGGCAGTGATCTACCAGGCATCCTTGGTCTTCTTTACGAAATCCTCCGAAACCCCAGTCTTGTCGTTTCGATACCAACCTTACATTGCTGGAGCAAGCTTTTACGATCGCGCGTTATTCGCGACTCGGCTGTAGTCACCCAAATGGTCGGTGGCCTACTGGAAATCTGCTGCTCGCGATTAGTGCGGTACGAAGCGTTTCCAGATGACAGCGAGGACGTGACAGTTCTCTTCTTGAACGAAGACATCGACACAACTCCAGAGAGACACGCATTCCTGGGCAACTACCGACGATTCTGCGTTGAAGTAATTGATGTTCTGGTGCGACGGACGCCTGTTGAGGCTATGGAGCATATCCTCAGTCAAGCGACCAATACGTTTCAGAACCTCTACGTGGACTACCCGCCGTTCCAACCCCAAAACTTCTCCAAGCAGTCAGCGCCTGTGCTTCGCGTCGATGCCCAAGTTACAGTTATTGATGCAGCGCTGAAGGGCTACATGAAGTGGTTGTCCAATCAGGGAGCAGATCCATCGGAAGAAGATCGCATGCGTAACGCAATGGAAGACTCGTTCGAGCAGTGGTGTCGCCAGATACTGCAAGCTCGATTTGAGGATCCGGAAATTGGGAAGAAAGTCATCCAATTGATGTCTACTTTCGCTACGAAAGCCCTTCCTAATCGACCAGCCTTTGCGCTTACCTTCCTTGAGCATATGCTGACCGTCAAGCTTGCTGACAACGAGGCCTTCCCCCAGTATTCGGAGGCTGTCAAAGATCTAGAGCGCGTCTGCAGCCTAGAAATGCAGAAGCTGGCGATGAAGTTTCCGGACGACTTTATGGTGAGTTTTCGTCCCCTGCACCTTATGACCGCGGGGGTTCTAACCGCTTTCAGAATGTGTACGATAGCCTTGAGCGAAAGGTTGATGAGCTTAACGCATCACCAACGACTGACGACCGACAACGGATGGCTTTCTCTGCATTCCTTTTCATTATCATGTAAGCCATATAAGCTTTGTAGTTTTTCAATCTTCTGACCCAAATCTAGTCATCGCTCTACCACACTAGACCGCGATACTCAGGAAGCTCGCTTGAAGCAGATGCTCAACCGAGTCAAGGATGCCTGGCGAACCGACGATTTCACAAGTTCCATCTCTTCATTCTCATCTTTCTGCGGTCTGATAGGAATGCAAAACCTGCCCGACTTCCTATCGGAGCATAATTTCCAGAACGTTAACGACTGGTCTGCACAGTCTCTCGATAGCGAGGGTCAAGCCATGCAGGCCAACATCTTAGAACGATCACAGGTATGTTCATCATGGCATGATGTGTATCTTCCGGCTAATTTTTACCAGCATCTGCCTCTGCGCTTAACCAAGACTTTGCTAGCTGCCTCAATAGAGAAGCTTGGTGACGGGACCCCTGCTTACGAGCTTGCTGCCGTGCTCTGGGCAGAGGCTATACCCGTCATACTCCCCAACATTCTCCAGCTTGTCAGCCACGCGCAAGCCTTCAACAATATCGAAACCAATTGGGCTCATCTGCCGCCACAATTACAACAGGTTATTCAGCGAGTGCTTACGGATAGGTTTTGGCAAGCTGGTATATCAAATGAGAGCCGAGATGACTTTTTTGCACGCGTCAATAGCTCGAAAACGACATATGAAGGCTTTGCGTCGACTGTCAGAGGCACAGTCCGGCAGATACGCGAGAGCTCATACTACATCTTGTACTCTTTAACGCGATTCCGCGACTTCTTTTACGGTATATCAGATCTCCCGGGACCACTGAGCCAAGCGTTGTTCGGCAATGCACATGCTCTATCAAGTCATCACCTATCGGTGCTATTGAGCATTTCGACACACCTCATTGAAGGCTGTCCAGCAGCACTTCGACCACAATTCTTACCACAGGTAGTGGAAGGCCTGTTTCGAGAACTAGGGAGGAAGATCACGTCTGAATGGGACATGATCAACCAGCAAGTCACTCAGTCGGGCGAGAACGACAATCTCACAGACGAGATGAAGTCGGAGAGCATCCTTCGCCAGCTCACGTACTCTTCAGTGTCACTTGTAGCAGTCATGCTTGATGCGCGACAAGAGTTCGCCAGACAGGACGGTCCCGCTCAGAAAGACGCACCAATGTGTGAATTCGTCCTCGACACGTCTTCGGTCCTCGAGCCTATCCTGATGTTCTGCAACTCCACAATACGAGTCCGCGATACCCGATCGGTCATTGTGGTACTTCGCGTATTACGATCACTGATGCCGCGGTTCAGGGATAAGAGCCCTATCCGTGACTTCTTTTGTGACTTGATCCTTAAAAGCGCAATCACCTCCCTCCATGAACCGTACTTCGTCGACTGCCAGAAAGACCTCGCCTCCCTCATCGCAGCAATCATCCAGCTTGACGAAGAAATGCCTCGTTCCATCATTCTCAGCTTGCCTGGCATGGCCGATGTCAATCGCGTCGACCGCCGACTAGCCAAACTCCGCAGCGCAAACCGCAATGATGACCGATTCCAGCGTTCAGTCGTCCTGGATCTTCTCTCGAGTGTCAGGGGCGTAAGCATCCACGAGCAAGGCAAAATCGCACGCGCGCCACCGAAGAAGAAGACTGCGTTCCAAGAGCAGTATATGAGCGTGGATCAGCCGCCGACGATTCAGAGGGGAACGAGTCCGGGCTTGGAGGGCGTGGCTGGTATGTTTGAGGATGCTTAGCAGGCTCCTAAGAACACTCGCCAAGCTTTGGGAGGAGTTGGTGCCTAAATCAAGTAATCAGTCTCTGAAGTGAGAGAAGGTCGAGAAGGAGAGTACAAGAAGGAGAATGAGAAGCTTTGACAGGTCATCGATGCAATTGGGATCGGCGGCCGCAAGTATCCTGTATCGCATCATGCATTTGGCCGCACCTAATCGGTAGGCCTTGTTCGTTTGACCTGGCGTCTATATACTCATCATCATTTACTTAGCATCAATTGAGTTTATTTGGTACCACATCTGTCTGTCTTCGTAGTACTTGCCTTTTCCACACAAGAGATGTCGCCGTCTTCGCTCTGCAACACAAAACGAGTCGACATGGTGCTTACACTCATTCGCGGAGGTCGTCGGAGTTTGGAATGATCCATGTAGAGCCTTATGAATCAACATTGTATTCGTCCACGGAATGCAAGGCGTGCAGCCCAATTGTACACATTGCTGACGTCAGCGGCCGATCGGTGGAGTGCAAGCATCTTATCAAGAAGACCCCGCTATTGGTGCGTTACACCGACGCGACTACCTTACACTGAATTCCTCCTTCTCTAATTTCTTCTCCGACTCCCCTCATCCCCATATCACTGCTGTTCTACCGAGGTCAGTCTTGACCGCATCAGTCCAATACAACACATCTCGCTTTCTGGATGTGCACCTCCAACTTCGAAAATTTAGTACCCAGACGCACGCTGAAGGAGCCAAAACTAAAGTCAACGCTGGATATGTCAACCAATACGCACGGAATGAGCGAGTCGAAGAGTCCTATCCCGGTTGTGGATTTCGGACGTTTCTTGAACGGGGGGAAGGAGGAGAAGGAGGTTGTGGCGAGGCAGATTGATGATGCGTTCAGGAATGTGGGGTTTGTGTATTTGAGGAACCATGGGGTTGGGAGGGGGATGGTTGATAGGTGCTTCGACTGGGTGAGTAAGCATTAATTTCCTTTGGGGGAGTGCGGAGGAAGACGCGGTCTGCTATTCTGCCCTTTTCCTTCCTGGAAGGAGCCAAGGACAGAAAGGCGACAAGCTGACAGCAGGTGTTGAGGCTTACGGCTGTTGCGCGGCGCATCGACCTTTGACGGCTCCTGTTGCCAATGCAGTAGCTGTTTCTAAGTATACGGACATGATAGGGAAGATGCTAATGGATGAGTGCGACAGTCTAAGAAGTTCTTCGATCTCCCGCTGGACACGAAAATGCTGGCTCCCCATCCACCAGGCGGCTCGCATCACCGTGGCTACTCTGCCCCAGGTCTCGAGAAAGTCACACAGCACCAGTACGATGCAAATGAGCTTGCGAAGCTGAGGCAGGACATGCCTGATTTTAAAGAGTCGTTTGAGAGTGGCAACACGACGGATGAGTCTCAGCCTAACATCTGGCTCCCAGAGGAGAAGTTGCCCGGTTTCCGCAGCTTTATGGAAAGTTTCTTCCCCGAGTGTGAGAATCTGGTTCACGGGATTCTGGATGCGCTGAGTATTGCGCTGAAAGTGCCGGAGCCGGGACTGAGTCCCACGCATTCGGAGAGTTTGTTCCAGCTTCGGATTCTGCATTATCCCTCCATCGGGGCTGACGAGCTGAGGAAAAATAAGAGGAGCAGGATTAACGCACACTCTGATTTCGGCACCTTGACGCTGCTGTTCCAGGATAGTGTTGGAGGACTGGAGGTCGAGGATCCGAACAAGCCGGGGAATTTCAAGGCTGCGCCTGCTATTGAAGATGCGGTCCTTGTCAACATCGGAGATTTGATGGCGAGGTGGAGTAATGATCGATGGCGGTCTACCGTTCATCGTGTTGGCATACCGCCGTCGATCAATACTTCAACTGTCAATCCGAATGTCAACACCGAGGGCAAGAGAGAGGAAGTGACAGTTCCGGATCGGTATTCGATACCCTTCTTTGCAACGGCGAATATGGATACGATCATCAGTGCACTGCCTGGTTGCTGGGATGAAGAGAGTAATCCGAAGAAGTATGAGGACGTCACGGCGTGGGGATATGTGCAAATGCGTATGGCTGCATTGTACGATGCTTGAGTACCTTTTGACCTAAAGCAAGTACTAGACGGAAATGGACTCAAGGCAGATAGCGGAAATCAACATAGACAGCATTGTGTAAGCCCATAGGAGACTGACTACCATACCATATGAGGAACCCTGAACTCGTACAAGGAAGAATCTCATTTATTGTCACACAATGTCGCTCAATACAGACATGTACTGGACCAATCCGGTACATACTCCAGCATTGAATAAACACGTCGAATCCCCAGCGAGCATGTCTAGTGCGTACACTAGCTCTACATCCACTGGGTATATAAGCTTAATCAACTCAATCCCATTCCTTCCTCCGCACACACACCCACATCTTCCGACTCTGAACAAGCTTACTTCAAGCCTTTAGAGTCTTACCTCCAACACCACATCTCCACGCCAACAAGCTTTCCAACCACAACCACTACACCGAAAACACAAGCATCAACATGCCTCGCGTACCAATTCTCAGCTCTGACGGCAACTACCTAGGCCAACGCTCCGTGTCCCGGGATGAGTTCCCCGCGCGTCTGCACTCTGCGATCTTCGGACCCGGCGTTAGCGTTAGCGATAGCATGCGGACAACTGGCGATGATATCCGGAGCCACGCACGTCGTGGAACTACGTATGGGTCTACCAGCGCGTTCCCTTCGTCGTCACGCACGCGTGGCGATCTCGAGTATAGAGATTATCGCACCTCTGGTAGTCGTCGCTCCCTACCCTCCGGCGCTCGCCATGTAGATCCGTCCCTCGACCCTCGAGGCAATCGAGGGGAGTGGCGCAACTCAGATCTCGTCGACGCCGACATCTCGCGCTACGGCGCAGATCCGGATGTTGATCCTCGCGCGGAGCGGCGGTTCATGCGCGATCTTGGTCGGCGCCCTGGGGACCCTGACTCGGTAGGTGATATGGGCCTTGCGGGGGTGGATTCGAGGGATTTCGCGTATGGACGGGGTAGTGTTTCGACACGGAGCGGACGGAATGGGTATGCTTCGCCTATGGGGACGCGGTCGATTCCGCTTGATACTGCAGTGGTGGGTAGTTCGAGGCGGTTGACTGCGGGGACGGGGTCTCGTTCTGGGACGCACCGCGGTCATCGTTCTTCCACAATGGACTTCCTTGATGGCGGCGATGAGCGATATTATGATCAACGTGATCCCCGCCGCCGTTGATTGCGCTTTGGAAGGATTGGGGGGACTGCTGGCTTAGCTCAGCAGTGATTGAAGGTGTCTGAAGAGGTTGTATGGTGATTGCGAGGGTTGTCTTAGGATGACTTGGTCTACACAGTGAGTGCTCAATATGAATGAGTTGCTGATATTTTAGGGAGTGCTTTTGTGGTGCTTCGTTGATATCTAATCTTTGAAGTTCCTATACGGTGCTTCTTCAATATGACATTTACAAAATCAATAATCAGCGTTTCGTATCGTGTGAACTAAGTGTATGTGTATGAGTACTGAAGCATCCACTAGCTACTGATCAGAGTCAAATATGGTATTGATAAATTTCGTCATGCCCCCATTGTGCCTTGAGCACATCACAGACTCCACCGCCACAGACCAGCTATAAGCCAGCCAGTAGCACCACGCAGTATCAAAATATATGAGTATTATCACCGATAGTTACTACACGGCTGTCATAAACACCGTTGCGACATCATGGCCCGCCTTTCCTCTGAAGGAGGAACGATGAAGTCAGTCCGAGTAGTTGAACTCTAACCTCTCTGTTGAACCCTTTCCTCTATCTAATGCGTAGTCCCTAACTAACTCTAAATCATAGTGTATGTGTACTTGTTCTACATTACGAACTTTGGATCCAGCAACTATAATATGGAACGCCATGTCTGCCCAGAAAGTAAGCGATCATATACTCAAGCTTCAAATCACACAGTTCATACCCAAGGTCTTTATTTCGGACCAAGGTGTTTCTCTCGTAGCGTATCTTTTGTACCTTTTCAGCTTGTCAAATCACACGACTTCTAGTTTACAGTGATTACGTTGTAGACGGCTTGCGTTTCTGCACTGGTCATCCAGGGTTCCAGCAGTCACACAAAGAATGATGCAGGTGGTAGTTATTTATTTCAGCAATTAGCGATACCTTTCGACGTCAGCGGGAGATAATCTTTGGGGCCGCTGTGCTGGAGGTGAGATATTATCATAGCATCGCTTGTAGCTTCTTCGAAGTGCGATTTATATGTGTATCACGGTAGGAGAGAGGAGAGAAGAGTGATTTCAATTCATTCTATTTAGAATGGAGTTTGGGTTTTGGTAAAGACTACCTAGTCTGAGGAAGCATGTGATCCATCTGTTGACAGAAGACAGAAGACAGGAGATTTGGGTTGGAATACAGAAGGGTCGTCAGAGCTCAGTATTCCGGGTTTGGGTATAGGGATCGGAGGAGGAAGAGCTTCTAGCTCACAAAGACCCAAGAAGCCCCCGAAATTCCGACCACGATAGCGATCAGATCGGCAAGTCCAACGACACCTGAGCACCGAGAGTCCGCAGCACCAGTACCCATAGGCGTCCTAGAAACCGAGACTCAATTCGAATCCGGCATAACCTCCAGTCTACAAGAAACCCGCAAGCCCAACGATACCTGCAGCGATAGCACCCATGGCCGGGAGAGCTGTAGGCAGAGAAGCTGCACCGGTACTCTGCGTGTTCGCAGCGCCGGTACCAGTAGGTGTCGTCGAAACGGGGGCCGTGTTGGTGATAGTCGCGAGTTCTGAGTTCACACTCGCGTCGATGACGCTCAATTCGCTCTTCAGCGAGTTGGCAGCTGGACCGGTCGCCGTCGCGAGGGCTTGCGTGATGGATGCGCGAGCGGATGAAGCTTCGCCGCGGACAGAGCTAGCGAAGGATGCGAGGTTGCTGGGGATGGCGGTGGCTTCGCTGGCGAGGGAGCTTGCGACTGAATTAATACCGCTGGCGAGAGACGTCAGGTCGCCGCCGACGCTGTTGACGAAGGAATCGATCTGCGCGCTGGCGAGGGCGCCGAGAAGCGCCGATATGAGGATGGAGAAGCGCATATTGATTTGGATGTTGCGGAGGAATTTGGTGTAAATGTTTGGAAGAGCGTTGTTGGTGGTGAGTATCCGCTGGAGTGAAGAGAAGTGGAGTGGTGGCAGGAGACAATGATTCTCTGAGCGTGCGACTTGTGCTCCCTATAAGACGGGCAAATTGCGGCGTACCTACGTAAGTGCACAGGCTGTGACGACGAAATTGCTTGAGCTCCGCCCCTTTGTGGTTCTCGTGCGTGTTACAAAGGTCCGTGGTCACGCCTGCTGACGGCCAAAGCGGGCTTAGCGGTAGAGCGGAAATGAGGCGCAGGTCGGCCGCAACAGTCAAAATTACCTCCTTTAGTCAAAAGTCGCGAACTTGCCGTTTGGACTCAGACTCAGCTTGCTCCGATGCGTGCGTCGTCGACTCACTGGATGGAAGAGCTGGTTCTGGTGAGCATGCGACAACGCGATAGATGATGCTCTGGGTCAATCTCGCGAGAAATCATAATCGTCGAACGCGATCATCACCCCTGTTTCAGAATGCACTCCAGCACAACATGAGTCCGGAGCATCATGATGGGAGGCCTTGCAACGGGACCTGTCTCGAGGTCTAGGAAGCTGGACGAGTGCACCGCTGGGAGTAACTTGTCAGGACGAGCCGCTGTCTTGGGGAGGGGCGGACTGATGAAATGCGATCCAGCTCTGTATTGCTTAGTCCCTCGGAACAGTCCTATATGGGACATGCCGCTGCCTATGCACCATCCTCATTGAGTGTGTCTTGCTCCTTATCCATCCGCTTCGAAGCGCGCTGTGATGGCTGCTAAGGTGTGTTGATGATGATGTTGTTCAGCTAGGACGCTAGGTAGGTAGTACGCCAAGCCAAGTCACGTGAGCTTAGTATTACATCGAGCGACATGTTCATCAGCTCTCCCGATTAACATTCTGAATGCTGGAGCATTGAATGAATTGTCGTAAATAGTCTTATCTCGAGGTGATTGTACGGTGGATGGTTTTATCACTTCTTGAACAGCCCTCATGACGTTCCCCTACTCACCGGTCTCCGCGGTTCTCACCGGTCCACGGGTAGGTATGTGATACTTCGGCGCGTCATTTAGCTCCAAGCTTCTATCGCCAAACAAAAGCCCACTTGCGCAGCGAATCAAATGCCTGATATAACGGCCCTATTACAACGACATCTCCATCTATTCCATCGGCCCCAGAAGCAACGAAACGCTTTCATTGCTCACCATGGCGCCCGTTCTTCAGCTTCCCGGTGAGCTGCTTCTGTAACTTGCTCTTGACCTGGTTGGGGACTACGAGCACCGCATGCTTTTTCGATTCAGTTCGATAGAGAGACTACAGCCCAACTAGTTGAGCTGACTTCATCATTCTTCATCATACCGAGACTCCATTTGTCGGCTCGTCCGGATCTTGCTTGCTAGACCTCACCTTGTCGAGAACGTCAAGCAGCTTCAACTGATTGTGTCAGCCTGGCGTGATGGTCACAGTCTCAATGACTTGTACGAACGGGTAATCGATATAATCAGGGGCACCAGATTGAGTAGCGGAGTTAGGTATCAGTGAATGCTTGTTTTACACCTCAACACCGTTCGACGGCTATCGGGTATTCTACTGGTACTCATGCCGAACTTGAAACAAATGGCTGTCTACCTAGGTTCTAGTGCGTATCATGCGAACCTGCTTTTCATACCATTCAACCGGGCTCTAGAAGTATACAGGTCAAGTACCGTTCCAAATTTGCAGATGATACCCGTCTAGAGGGGCCTGAAGCACCTTCCACTAAGAACCAACATCGAGTCAAAAGGCATACATACGCTCTCAAGTCTACAAACAATCGACATTACCCTCGCAAAGCGCATTGAGCGCGCTTCCTCACTTTTTAAACACTGGAGAGTTCCGAAGCATAGAGAATCTACGCCTCGATGTACGCCTATTCTACCAACATGTTGTCAGAGTCCACTGGGTGGAGGTCGATAAGTGAAAACAGAAGCTACCGCAGGTGTCGGGACTCTTTCCGAACCTACACTCACTGGTACTATACGGTGCATCTGAGCGGAATTCGCAGGAGCTAGATGATGTATATCTGAGAAGTGGGGCCCCTTACCCTCATCACGACATTCTGATGCGCAACGTTGGAAAGTACTGCCCTGATCTCGAATCCTTGGAGCTTCAAGGGAGACTCTGGTCCCTATGTCGCTGTTCGAAGGAGGCACCCTGCAACTTCCTCAAGCTCACAAAGCTAAAAGAGCTCCCGATTTCGGAGGCCTTGCTCTATCATGTACCAGGCTCGATTTTTCAACATAAATGCGAAACCAATGGTAACGGCGACAAGGGCAGGAAACGGGAACTTGTTCGCCCTCCTGCCTCATTTGGAGGTGGTGAAAGTGTACATGCCTGTTGGAGACGAACGGGACATTAGTGACTTCTCTTGCGAAGGAGTCCGGTTCATACTGCTTAACGAGTGAGACTGGACAATACCGCAATCCCTTCTGGGCTAATTGCAGGACCTTCACGACATGCAATAAGAATCACATGAATATAACGCGTTCACGATGGGCACTACATCGCGGTATGTAAACCTTCTCAATGAAAAGCACCTCTATTACATGATAAGGCCGTGAATTTAAGTCCATATGCAATATAAACATGATACAATGAATGTTATTCCTCCATACTGCTTCCGGTAGTGACGACGAAGGAGTGAAGACGCTTAGCCGGTCCAGACAGCTGGGCCAGGGCTAACGTACTTGAAGTCCGAGGCGTAGATAGCCTTCTGGAAGAGGGGGTCGCTGAGCTTGTATCCACCTGGGAAGGATACACCAGTCGGGTTCGCGCTTCCTCCACCAACAACGTTGACCTGGAAGCAGCTCACGTACGGCTGTGGGTTACCAGCGCCAGCGTGCAGAGCAATAGCCTCAGAGCGCACGAGGTAGTTGCCAGAGGCAAGCGACTTGGGGATGGTGAACGTCTTCTTGCCGCAGTTCGAGTTGAGGATCTCAGTGCCCCACGATGCGGTCGTTCCAGTGTATCCGTCCTCTGCGAGCTTGAAGAAAGAGCCCGACGTGGCCGTCTTTGCGTCGGCAACCTTGGCCATGTAGACGAGTACTGGGCCGTAGTGGTTTCCACCGATGGCAGGGCTTGAGCAGGCCCGTGCGCCAGGCTGTGCGTGCATCTCAACGGTGAGTGTGTCGCCAGCTATTGTATCGATAGTCAGTACTCGTTTTACTGCAAATAAACGATTGACCTACCATTCACGTCGCAGACTGTGGAAGATGCAGCTGGGCTAATGCCGCAGAACATGTCGGCGCTCGTTAGAGACGAGATCGGATTGTTGTTCAAGACGGTTCGCGTGCATGTTGAGACCTTGTCCGCACTTCCAACCCAAAGGTCTTGCCACGTGGAGTGGGCAGAAACCGACGCGGCAGCAGCCAGAAGGGCAAGTCCAGTCTTCATCGTGAAGTCTTGTCGGTGAGGATTCCGAAGCGAGTAGTGGAGAAACAGACTTGAAGTGAGTGACTGGTCAAACAACGACCGAGTTTTACAGCGAGCAGATCCCTATTTATCGTCCTCGATCGTGTGATCATCATCGCGATGTCGATTCAATATAATTCGGGCAGTTAAGCTCCGCTCATCAACTTGCGCCTGGCCAGCGTTCCATTTCAAATCGCGTTCCGATCCACCCATATCAATTCCATATCGAGTGCGGGTGTTGACTGGTCGATGAGGCTCTTGGCCCACAATCCGTACCAGGAAAATTCAGGTCGGTGGCGCCCGACTGGACAGGATGACCTTGAATGTCGGCAAGTAAATTCGCGGGGTGCATGTAGATGAAGAAAATAATCTGGGGCACTTGGCATTCGTGCACGCGACCGAATGGTGGTACAAAGCCAAGCATATATATTGAGTGCTATAGGGTAAAGATGGAACCGACTATATCGCGCGATATATAAGTTTTGCCAAGATGAAACACCATAGTATAAGGGTGGGTTGGAATAGGACGGGTTGAGGTCAAGATTAGGCGTTGGGCGGCAAGATAAATGCTGACGAAAGAGGAATTATGACGTCACACCTTATTTACCTCTATCAATATCGCTGCCCAAGCTGTCCCTATTCCATTACCTCTACGTCCACAAGTTGCATCCTCTTTCTCAAACCGAATGAAACTCGAATATGTGATCTTCAACTTTCTTCACTTTCATGATTGAGTTCACGCTGCAAATTTCGGACGCGACTGGGTGGCTGTTCGGGCGGAGTGAAGACATTCCATAACTCTCTCTCCAGGCATCTTCATCACATCGCCTGTTCAGCTATCTGCGTTGAACCGAGGTTCAAATAATTCTGCTTCCATCACGAGTATGTTCAATCGCTGAGCTCCCCGCTATTTACTCTTCACTTGCAGTACGCTACATGATAATGATAATAGCCAAAGCTTCTGCTTATGTTTCTCCACTCGCAAACAGCCGTATTGGCACTGTTGCTGTCTTTTCTAGCCTTTGCTTTACCTAAGGAGCCTTCGTTAAAGCTCGGACAGCGGAGGTAATCATACCCGTGGCTATCAGCCTTATAACACTTCCTATTCTCGCCAATATCTCTAGATCTGGCCAAACACCCCAAAGCCAATCAGGGCGATTCATGGAACCCTTCTAATCATGTAGCTCTCATTGTAGTTCAAACTTTTTGAACGGATCGACGGCATGGCCTGGAGACACGCCAAAACAGTTCCCGCGATAATCGTGGGAAACGGTACAGGCATCTTTCTTGAGCACGATCTAAAGAGTTTTTGTAAGATCTACGAGAGCCCGAGGAGAGAAGTACAACTTGAGGCGTCGAACAGCATACCCTGCCGTCTCTTAGCGGCCTAGCTCTTTTGGATGGGAGAATCGTAGAGCTACGCTAGGGTAGTCGCCTTGAGCAGGTCCACTAGTTCAGCGCAGACGTGATCTTCACAGGATGGATTGTGATCTTGGGCCTCTTTGTTGGTAGGCTCCTGGGTAGCGTACACACTGTTGACCTTGAGCAGGACACCCCTCAGAGAATTGTTCTGGAGCAAGACCCCTCCTTCAAAAGACCAAATAACTAAACTCTGGGCCACACCGCAGAATCAATGATCGTCATGCGTTGCCGTTGTATCGATGCAATTTTTGTGTCTATGAAGCTCTTGGCAGCGCGTCCTGGCAGGCGACCTTTCCTCCTGGAAGCTTGTAATTATGATGCGCGCTCGACTGTCAAGCTTTGATGACCAGGTGGCTACAGTTTATATGTCAACGGAGACTAGATATAACCAGACAGGTAGCGCACGGTCGGTTTCTGACATCTCATCACCACCATGTTTTGTCACCCTAGCGTCTTCACAATTCTTCACGGGCTGGGGCGAGAAAAAGCGCTGATTCACTTGCATCTGAGAGGTCTGTGTCGACTTAGACATGAACTCGACGCTATAGACCGTTCGCTCCAACCCATCTAAATGGCACACGCGTCGCGATCGCGCGTCAAAGCGGTCCTCAGGAGCACAAAGACAGGACGTGAGAATGTCCGGGCCTTCTTCCCAACATCTTGCATATGCAGACTGCGAATACAATGCCTCTCATCCAGTTGCTAAACGATTTACGGGTCGCTTTATCATTAACCTTACCTGTACTACCGTGACTTGGCCAACAAAGTGGGATTTCTTGCAAAGCTATTGGGGCCCCAACACCGACCCTGGGGGGTGCAAATACCTAGGCAGCACGCCATGATTCCCTGAAAGAGAAGAAAGCGCAAGATCGGTTTCACAGTCCTTGGAGTGGCTGCATCTTGCCGCACTGCCCCGCCGTCTACAATGCAGACCTGTACGACACGTTCGAAGACACTGGCCTCATGTGCTTGCAGTTGGTCAAAGTATACTACCCGTATAGTTTCCTAACGTACGAGATTCTACAGCGTCACCCTTGGTGGTCACGGCCTGTCACTGTGTCCGAAATCACAGCGATACTAGATAACCCGTTCCAGACTTCAGTTGCCACAAAGACACGTACCCTGTGGTCAGTGACGACCTCATCATCGATCATACCCAAGAGGGTCTGGATTACCGCAATTCGCGATGCATTTCTTTGTATCAACCGACGCTACTTTCAGCTGGAAACTGTGGGTAAATCGCTGACCCCAGACTGCGAACGATACTGTGTATGGGAACCGGGTTCATCGGGCCCTAAAATGCCCTATCTATGATACCAAGGTGAGAGTCTCGGGACAAGATCAACTTGATCGGGAAGATTGCAAGTGACTATCTAGGTATATGTTCCAGAACGGTTAGTTCAGCTTGCTTAGTTCTCGAGCTGACGGCCTCACTACCTTCTGCTTCCTGAGAAACCTCTAGATGCCACAAAATTCAGAGCCAAGTCAAAGAAGATCGAGCTCACGGGAGGAATCCAGAAGGACATGGATGCGAAGGCTTGGGCCTCCAGGTGTAAAGTCTACCACGCTGTCGGTCAACATGGATACACCATGAGCGAACTCTACATAAGCTACAATAGGAGAAGGAGGAAAGCAGTACCTGAGGACACGACATGGAAGGCTTGTTCCAAATGGTATCTGCAAACACCGATGTATCAGCTCCGTACCTGGGTAGTCGGTTCTCGTTCCCAGTCTCTCGCACCACTTTTCTTTCCGTTCGCTCTGATCCCCTGGACCAGCCTTAGCATGCGTTGCATTGCGCACGCTTTTCATCTATTGTACCTGATCGGTTGCAAGTTGATTGAGCACTGCGACCCAGCTCATGCAGGGAGACCACCAAGTTGCATCGGTTCGGCGGCGGCCGTCGTGGGCGCGACAAGTTGCGACATGGTTCCGGTGATAATCATGTCAGTCTGGGAATTAGAACCTCTGGTCTCGGTGTTGTCGCGCTAGCTTTAAGCTAGGGTAGGCCCGAATGGTTTCTGTTGAAGCATCCAAGCCTTGCAAATCAGCGCCGCAACCGCCAATTCACGCATTCCGATTGGGAAGGTGAACGAGGCTGAGCATGACAAGCAGGGTGGCAGGCTTTGCGGCTATACCTGATGCATTCCGGAAACCGAGTTGGGGTGGTACAGCATTTCCAACTGGGGTTTAATACCAGAACGCATCATCATTGGCGGAGCATCTATGCGCTGTTATCTCCGTTGCGAAGGATTACTGCATCTCACCTGCACCCCACCGTATGTTCAGTCGCGAATGATATTGCACTGCAACCCTCAGATTGATAATCCTTGTTTTGCCACATGTTCCCCTCCCCGATGAGTTGGTCCCTTCCCAATGGAATCCAGAACCCTGCGATCCTTCGGAGTTCAAGGAAATATGGGCCGCGACAACCTTCATGCGTGTAATCTACAGTAGCTGATCTGATATGTAGTCTTGGGATTACTCTCATCTCATCCTTTTTGATCGCACCTACGCTTCCAACCTGTCTTCCATCTTTCCATCGATAATCTGTTCTGAAGAGGACATGGCAAGCCGGATACTACTCGCGCGCGAGAACGCGAAATATGCACCCGCGCCTCCGGGCGTCACCCCGAACTATGAGCATCCAGCCAGTAATGGAGGAATGTACATGGCTGGAACGCTCACGACACTTGTTGTGGCTTTCATTTGCCTTCTGATTCGTCTCGGAACGAAGCAATGGGGTCCAAGACGCAGACTGCAATGGGATGACTGTAAGCATGCATGATATCAGCGCATAGTAGATTCGATAGCTAACACCAAGTAGTCCTGATCGTACTCGCCTTTGTATGAGAGCCAGAAACCATCGAGTGAACTCAGCTGATAAACGTTACAGTTGTTCTCTGTAGCACGAACGGCCTGCTTCGCTGTTGACATCTACCACTATGGAATCGCGCACCATGTCTGGGATATTCCTCTTCCATTTAATCGCAACACTTGGCTAGTAAGTCTTCACCTCCAATATATTGATGATTGTTCTAACAGGTGTAGCTACATCGTATTGCAGACATTATGTGGCCTCCCGGGATGCTGTGCGCAAAGCTCTCGATCCTCATAACCTATCTTCAGATCTTTGGACATTATCGCAAGTTCAAGTGGGCCGTCTGGGGAGTGATGGCGTTCAATATTGCTTACCTTGGCGCGACGACCTTGGTCCACATCTTCTGGTGTACACCAGTTGCTGCAACGTATGGCATCAAGAAACCTGGACAAAAGGCCGCTGTGTGCATCGACGGATACAAGACGGATCTTTCCATTGGAGCATTGAACTTGTTGACCGACACCATCATCTTGATTCTGCCCATGCCTATGCTTTACCATCTGCAGCTCTCCAAAGCTAGGAAGGTCGCTGTGGCTTCAGTGTTCTGCGTTGGTGCTGTGTAAGTGCCATTTACATTTTGGTAGAATTTCATCTGACAGCTCCTCTAGTACCGTTGGCGCAACTATTGCCAGAGAAGTCGAGATTGCAGACAAGTTGAAGAACTCGGAAACGGACCAGACCTGGGTCGTGATGTATGAGGCTCTCTGGATCTCGGTTGAGCTGAACACTGCAATCGCAGCCTCATGCATGCTGCTCTGCCAACACTTCTTCAAATACATCCTGGTGGAGAGCAAATTTGGACACTCGATGCAATCTCTTCTTCGTACCAACCGAAGCAGCGGGTCATCGCAACGCAGTGGCGGCTCCTCACGCTATGGACAAAACGAGACCAAGGCCTTCGATCTTACCGGAAATCATGGTAATTCCACTTGAGCAAGCCACAAAGAGCCTCAAAGAGTAGGCTAATGCAGGTCAGGGTCTTCGAAGACGAGTGCCAATGCTAGCTACCACGAGAAGGAGAATATTCCCGATGGTGTCATTCGGCAGACAAGGTCGTTTCACACAGGCTGATAGTGCGCACTCACTATGCAAAGGGCGGCTAGGGATGATGCGAGGAGCCAACACAACTTCAGCGCTGCACCTTGCCGACACCATGGTTGCATGAGTTTTATTTACTTGGGGGAGGACGCGTAAGAGAGAGTGATCTAGACTTAAGATGGCGTTTGATCTGAACTGAGATTCTGCAGCTCCAACTGTACATACGAATAGACACTTCTCCAGCTGAGCCACAGATTTGTCTCGATACATAGGTAGAATGCACAACCTTGTGCGACAGTGATCGTATCGACTCCAAAAATAACCCGCGATAACGCCATTCTATGTTGTAAGTTTGGGCTACAGGCGAGCTCCCTGTCGTACCAGAGCAAGGTATCGTTTTCGTTGAGTTCAAGTGTCATTACATTGCGTTTGATTGCCGGACTTTGATCTGGAGCCAGTCGCCAAGTAGTTTAGTGAGTGGAGTAGATATGAACGATGCAGGGCATTGATCCTTCACGGGTGGCGTTCTTTGGCTCCCGATATTGATCAGGCTGAATCGGCATGTGCTTCGCTGATGCGCTAATCCTTTCCGTTTCGCGAATGTCTCCGCTTCCAAAAAGGCAGAGACGCGATCAGGGTTTCCTGCATGGGAAACTGCACCCTGTGGCAAACAACCTGGTACGTGACAGAAAATACCCATGCACGCAGAATGACCAAGAACTTGGCCCCCATGGTATCGTCACCAATTAGCAGGTCTATCACTCATTGCTTTCCACTACGAGGATCACTCATTCTGAAAGTACCCTGCTTGTCTCGGACATTGAATGAGAGATTCACTGGCGCCTTATGTTTAACCCTGTAGGTAAGAAGATCGGGGAACGACCGGCACAAGCTCCAAACCCGCGTCATCGCGGCAGAGGAGAAACGTTAAGATGCACGGTTTCCAAAAAGATCCACTTGAGAAGAACTCGCGAATTTGATCGTGCCATCAACAAATCTTCATGGCGATTGTTTACGCGCTGTGGGCTTTTCTCCTGTTCGTTGTGGTGAGGCGAATGCACTGATGTTAAAGGTTGCCAACTTACAAGACTTAGTATCGGGTCGCGATTGTAGTCTACAATATCTGGCTCCACCCACTTGCAAAATATCCAGGTCCCCGATTCTGGGCAGCGAGTAGACTACCTTATGCCATATCGCTTGCAACTGGTGGTCTTGTACACGACACATGGCGCATCCACGAGAAGTATGGCAAAGTTGTGAGGCTCGCGCCCAATGAATTATCCTTCGTCAGTAAAGAGGCATGGCATGACATCTATGGAGCGCGTGGTCGAGGCCATCAGGAGTTCGAGAAGAACCCAGCGTGGATCAGGCGTGCTCCGAATGGCGCATGGTCAATCCTGGATTCGCCCGAGGACGTGCATACCCGTCAAAGGAAGATCATGAACTATGCATTTTCAAGTGCAGCATTGAAGACGCAAGAGCCATATGTTCAACGATACACCTCGCTTCTCATTGAGAAAGTCCGTGAACATGGCGTTTTGGACGTCAAGGACTGGTATAATTTCACGACATTCGATATCACGGTACGAGCTCCGAGTACATCTATCGAAAAGTGAACTAAGAATTGCTGTAGGGAGATCTCACATTCGGAAAGTCTTTCCAATGTCTTGAGAAAGGCAAATATCACAGATGGGTGGCCTACCTCTTCGCTCACTTGAAAGCTTCTTGTCTACTTGCCAGTATCACTTTCTATCCCTCTCTAATGGGTATCCTATGGTTAGTAATGCCGAAGTCCGCGTTCAATGAACGCCTTTACCACTTCAAGAAGGCCTGTCAATGGGTGCACCGGAGACTTGGTACGCAAACAACGCGCAATGACTTCATGTCATACATCTCAGACAACAATAAAGAGATGACGATGACTATGGAGGAGATAGAAGCATGTTCTGGCACGCTTGTCATCGCTGGATCCGAAACATCATCGACTGTGCTCACATCCACAACACTGAACCTCTTGCGCCAACCTGATAAGCTGGAAAAGCTTACACATGAGATTCGCAGTAGCTTTGAGCAGGAGAGCGATATTGACGGAGTCACAGTCAAGAATCTGGAGTATCTCAATGCTGTTTTCCAGGAAAACTTTCGCTTTACGCCACCTGTGCCTTGCTCCATCCCACGGGTTGTCCCACCTGGCGGGGATACAATTGACTCGCAACTTTATCCTGGAGGCGTAAGTACTGTTCTGAGCTCTTAGAACGCACAGTTCTAACGATGGCAGACCTTTGTCGGCTTGCCACAGCTTCCCGCCTACCGTTCGGCCGATCATTTCGCATTCCCGAATCACTTCATCCCCGAGCGATGGCTATCGCCAACATCAGACCTCTTCAAACACACCCTTTCAGACCCGGGCTTCACGAAAGAAACTTTTGCCAATGACGATAAATCAGTTGTTCAGCCTTTCTCTGTAGGTCCGCGGCAGTGCATTGCCCAGAATCTTGGCCAGCTAGAGATCCGCCTCATACTTACGCGTCTTCTGTGGAACTTCGACATCGAATTTGCTAGTGGTGATGAAGGATCTTCTGAAGAGCAGAAGAAGCCTTGGACTACGCAGAAGACTTACGGTCTGTGGGTGAAGCGGCCGCTCAAGGTGCGCTTCGTACCAGTTCACGAGAGCAAGCATAATTAGTTCGTTACTATCAATAGATATGCATCGTCCAGAAGATCTCATGTATATGTACCCATGTCATGTTCGTCGGCTGAATTCCAGTTGATACAACCGAAAGGCCCCTGTAGCAACGGTCCCGGATCCAGAGAACCCTGAGAATCGAGCAAAGATCTAGATTACCTAGTTACTGAGCCGATTCATCAGCTCTCGCGCGATAAGACAGGTAGATTCGATAATTCTTGCATGTTTCATTTCGTCATTCTGGGTGACTCATTCTTTACAGGCGATTACGCGTAGAAGTACGCGCCGAACGCCTTACACGTCTCATCTCTCACGCCCAGGGTCCCTGTCCCCTGTCGTAAGCAATGTGGTTGTGAAATACCTAGCCTATGTGACCTGCGACTTAGCATAGGGCGATAAGAGCCCCGGCGCGCCTTGCTTTCGCAATCTTTCCATCTGTGTGGGAGAGTATTCGGTGGGGTCGACTTCGACAAGCGCCTGTTTCAGCGGTAACTGAGATCTTTCGTGTCATATCACAACGTGACGGATGCTTTTGCGCAAGATTATCACATTCATTTGGTGTAGATTGTATGAGACCTTAGTACCCAACTATATACAGCCTTGAGAGGAGAGTCTAATATTGAAGGGGAAAGTGAGATGGCCTCTCTACCATCGAGGAATTCATCGTCGGATGCAGAAGACAGCCATGATGGATATTAAGCAAGAAATGTGCAGATGAAAACTGGATATCAGAGGCATAGGAAAAGGAAGACGCCATTGCCGGGGTCCATGTGAGAGCTCCTGCCGGGAATCTGGGAAAGGCATGGCAGGTAGAGACAATGAAGATGGGATGAGTGGAAAAGGGAGACCGGCGAAGCATTCCAGCCTTTCTTCAAGGAGCAAATGGAACGTCCTTCTTCCTGATCAGGATGTCCGCAGTCGGATCCGGAAAGACATACTCGTGCGCGCAGAAGTTCTTCGGTCGCGTTGCGCCGTCTGGAAACTTCAAGTCGTAGTCGAGAAGCAGGTGTGCTAGTAGAATCTTGATGGAGTGCGTCGCAAAGAACCTTCCTGGGCATGAGTACTTGCCATGACCAAAGTGCATGTTGTCCTTGTCCGTCATTGCGAATTGATGCAAGTTGGCATGTCCGGGCTGTTGGCGCTCCCGATAGTAGCGGAAGCCATCGAATTTCTCTGGATGAGGACTGACAGACTCAAGAGCAATAGGCACGACAGGGAAGACGAGATGGATGCCCTTGGGAAGAACAACGCCATCAGATAGAGTAATGGGCTCCATCACCGCACGCTTGAAACCAACTAGAAGGCATTAGCTAAAGTAGATCTCAAACTCGGGATCACTTACGCAGGCTAGGACCATTCAGCCTCTGCGACTCCTTCATGAAGCTGTCCATCTTGCGCAACTTCGTCAGTGTGGTCTTCTTCCAGCCACCGTCTTCCTGCAGCGCCTGGAGTATTTCTGCGCGGAGAGGCTGTTGATACTCTGGGTATGCGATCAGATCAAACAAAGCTTGGACTGCCGTCATAGATGTTGTATGCACGGAAGCTAATGCAAGGACTAGCAGTCTGTGCACGAGTGCATCAGGCTGTCCATCTTTCTCATTCCAAGCCTCGTCCATAAGCCACTGGAGGAAGTCATTTGGCTTTTCGTAAGTTACGTCTCCCGAAGCCTCCATCTTCCGGCGATGCTTCACGATGGGCGAGACTAATGATTTCGCATTGCAGAGGTTGAAGTAGATTGCCCAAGTCGATGGCAGGATCCACGAAGCGAGGCGCTTGAACCCTCTTGGGATAATGCGCATCTGGATCGCAACACGAAAGACGTTCTCGGGGTACTTTCGTTGTATCTCCCGCCATTGGGTATCTTCTTGAAGTGGGGCGACTGATATACGTGCAAATTCGCGAACGACCAGCCTGGTGATGGTGTCGAACCGAATCGTTGCCCATTGACCTGGGTAGCGTGTTAACAAATTACCCCATGATTGTGCTTGTAAACTTAAGTCAACGAACCTTCACATGGTGGGAACACTTCAGCCATCGCTTTCTTGATCTCTTCGCAAATGAGCGGCACAAACATCCCAAGCCGAGGCGTCAACTTGGTCTGAATGGCATGAGTGTGCAGATTACCACGCAAGAGGATGTCGATGGTCGAGTAGCTTCCTTGGAAATTCTAGATCATTTTCAATGATATGCACTGACATATCCACGTTTCTGGATCTTACCTCAACGTTGGCAACCATAGAGCTCAGCCGAGTCTCAGGCATGCGCCTTAACTCGTCGACATACTTATTTGGTACTACAAGCATGTCGTTGCCGTTGATCTTGAAGAATCCATTCTTGTACTAGTGTAGCGGTCAGAGTACCATAAAGTGGATCGGAAGGAACGGCTTGCCTTCTGGTAGCCCTCTTGCAAGAGTGGGACCGCATCTGTAAGGAATCTTACCCGTGCCCACCATGCCCAATGAGGACCAACAATAGGAGCGTCAAAGGCAGCGTTTCCCGTCTTCTGGCGGCGAAATAGTATACCCAAGAATGATATGAGGGCGAAGAGAAGAACTGCATAGGGTCGGATGAGGGAACTGATAGGCCATTGCTCGAGGTCTCCCAGCAGATCTGAATGCATGTTGTATTTATTTCGAGTGTGCCAGTTTCTCGGGAGAGGAGGTAGGGAAACAGAAGGAGAGTTGAAGTGCGAGATCTATGTGTGTGTGGTGTGTGTTTCGCGGGAAAAGGGTCTCGAATCTGGGCCAAAAAAAGAGACTCTCGCAGGGCGTTTCTACCATGCAGATGATTTCCTTCGAACCGTCGTATACCCACGTGGCGAGTCGAACGAGGCCCAGATAGTGGTCTAAAACTCGTCCACTCACCTTTCATTAACGACCCCTCAGCTCAGGTCTTCCCGGACCCTCGCAAACGCACCCAGAGGCATATGTCATTCTGGCACGGATGTCAACGGCAGCCGATCGCAGGATTTGGCGTGCATGCCGCGATCGACAAGGGCATTTATTCTACGACAAGGTTGCGAAGATAGTCCCCGAAGGCCTAATTAGGAGAATTGGTGCATTCAGGCGCCGATCATCCTCGCCGCATCCGTAATATGCACAAGCCGAGAGAACGCCTTGCACATGACGCGCTTTCCTGACAGTATACGAAGACTTGTTCTCAACCACCAACAAACCACCGTGCGAATCGAGTTGAGAATAGAGCATGGAGCCTGAAAAGAAAACAACCGAAACTGACACCGCGGTCACCGAAGCTCAACTACCGCACACCACCACGCAAACGACTGCGACCGATAATGAGAAGCCAACAGCTGCGCCAGCCACGCGCGAAAGAACCATTCGCGGGTTTAAAGTTAGTCCCAACGGCTTGCCTTGGCACATAAACATACTAAAATTGGCCGGTCACTAGTGGCTTCTTGTGATATCGGCCATCTTATCGAATCTTCTACTATATGCTATCGACAACACTATTGTTGCTGTCATCCAGCCTGTAGGTGGCTTGGCATACCTTGAATTCAAGATCAACCACTGAAAATAGCTTTCAGGTCATTGTTCGAGAGTTTGGTCATATCCAAGATTTGCCATGGATATCTGTAGGCTTTCTTATGAGTGGGACCGCCACAGCTCTAGTGAGCGGAAAGCTGTTCGGTGCATTTGATGCAAAGATACTCTACATTTTGGTGTGTCTTGAGCCAGCAGCGAGTATGAATGCTAATGATGTACTCAGTACTCTCTGCTTTTCCTCGTTGGCTCAGCCATATCTGGAGCGGCACCTACTCTGGCTGCCGTCATTGTTGGGCGGGTCATTGGTGGCATAGGCGGCACGGGCATGTATCTGGGTGCTCTTACTTTAATCTCAGTCAATACTACTCCCACAGAGACATCCCAATACATGGGCTACTTGTGCGTACATCAATCAAAAAGCTAAAGATAGTCGATTTCTGACCAGGTACCAGAGCTCTAGTGTGGGGATTCGGTTCGGTCATTGGACCCTTGATCGGAGGAGCGTTTGCTGGTAGTTCAGCAACATGGCGATGGGTATGTATAAGTATCTCGACAGAGACTATTTGCTGATAAGTTCACGCGTCAGGGTTTCTACATCAACGTAGTTATCGTTGGGGTTTGCATATTTGCATACCTATTCCTTTTACCGCCCTACAAGCCACAACCTAACACCAAGGTCAGCGCAAGACTTAAGAAGATCGATTGGGTCGGAGGCGTGATTAGCATGGGAGCATTGTCATCCTTAATTATGGTTGTCAACTTTGGCGGCACCCTTTACGCTTGGTCATCGGGCAGCATGATTGCTCTGATAACAGTGGCCGGGCTTGCTTTGATTGCGTTCATGGTGCAACAATACTTCAAGATCTGCACAACTGGCGACCTGAGGTTGCTCGCTATTGAGCTTCTTGCGGCAAAGGATATGGCGGTCTGTTTCATTTGCCAAGGTGAGCTTGTAGTACAGTTATCTGCATATCTTTTTTAACGCCTGTTAGTGATGGTCGCCATGATTGTTCCGATTCCTCTTTATTTCATACCACTTTTCTTTGAACTTGGAAAGGTATGTCAAACATGTTGAAGTTCAAACGACCACTAATCACTTCCCTAGGGCGATTCACCAGTTCGTGCTGGAGTGAAGACACTGCCATTGATCGTGTTCTGGGTAACATCCAGTGCGTTGCGAGGTCATCTCATGCCACGATTCAAATGGTACCAGTCATGGTATATAGCTGGCAGCATGCTCAATATTGTAGCAGGTGTCCTGCTTTGTAAGAACTCTCGTGCTTTTACGTTGATAAAGCTGACGAAGGGTAGCCAAAATCACACTCGACACACCTGATCGTCATATATACGGCTTCGAGATATTATCTGGCGTAGGCACAGGCTGTTTCGGACAGGCTGGCTTTGCAGTTGCGCAGAGGTTAGTGCCAAAAGCTGCCATGCACAAAGCCATTTCCCTAATGCTGATCGGTAAGTGATGCGCTCCATTTATCACATGAAGGATGCTGAACATCAGCGTGTAGCTCAACTATCGGGGACAACCCTCGGCCTCGCCATCGGTGGAGCTATCTTCCAAAACATTTCTCTTTCGCGTGTACGCGACATCGTACCATCTTTCTCTGCCGAGCAGATCAGTGGTCTCATTGCCGGAGTCGCTGATTCTACAAACGGTAGTCTCACCGAAATGCAAAGAGTGCAGATTACAACGGCTATTGCAACGGCTTCGGCAAATTGGTATGTGATATTCGCCGATGCATTGCATTGCAGTTGCTGATATACCTAGCTACGTAGTGATCTACGCAGCTGCAGCTATCTCTCTAGTGTGTTCTTTGTTCTTCACGGTACGTCTGCGTTTGCTTTAGTTGCACTGGGGGTATCGTTGAAGATCCGATGACTGACAAATAATAGCCGCGCAAACTGTGGTAGATCATGCGTAAGGTATGTAAGATGCCGTGTGCTTTCTCCTTTGGAAGGGATAGTGGGTGCTGGAATATCGTAGACGTACCGGGTAGTGGAATGCCTCATTACCATACTGCCTTGGCCAAAAGTGGCCTAGCTCTCACCAAATGAGATCATACAACTTGTGCTCAAGTCAGCAAACATGGTTCCACTTTGCCAACCAGCAAATGGAACATAAACCCGCCCTGGCGCAAACAAAATTCTGGCTAGCAAATTACTCGTTGTAACCTGCAGACGTCGATCCGGACCGTAAGCGCCTGAGCAGCCCCTGCAAGCGCGGAAATTCAATATATCCTGTACGACCCCAGCTACGCCACCCCGCCTACCACGCCGCGCAGATAACAATTTGGGGGTTCTTAGGGCACCCGCGAGAAGTGCTTCAGACATCGTCAGCGGCTGACCTTTCAGCCAAGAAAGGTTGTTGGATAGCACCAATTTCATCGACATGGCGGACCTGATTATTCCCGTCGTGGTATCGTTGGGCGCAGTGTATCTGTCGCTTATTCTCTACAACCGTTCACGGCCGCTCAGCATCCCTCGCATTGGCCCAAAGCCTGGTTTCTTGGGCAACACATCGCAAGGCTATTTCCAAAGTCACAGTGTGGAACTTGTAGAGGATGGATATGCCAAGGTATAAAGTCTCACCAAGTTACCCAGCAACAATGGCTAAGTGGACAACAGCATAAGGATGGCCTCTATTCACTATGGACGACGGATATGGATCGCGTTATTGTCTCGCCGAAATTTATGAAGGATTTCATGTCTTTACCACGATCAACTGTACGTTTGACCGCATCAATCCGACATGCAGGTCCATACACAGGAATGGACATCGCAGAAGACGGCGACCTGCAGTTCGTGGTGTGCGCCGGTCAGCTGACACAAAATATTGGTGCAAATACCCCTCAAGTGATAGCACGTGACAGGACTAATAGAGTTGTAGGACGTCTTGCCCAACCAGTGTTCGATGAGATTAGCTTTGCTCTTCAACAAAAACTAGCGAGTGTCCTAGATGTGAATGGTGGGTAATGAGCATGAAGTTTGTGAAATATTTGCTAACCGCCATTCCAAAGGGAGCTTCGCTTTGCCAATATTTCCCTTGATGATTCAACTCGTGACTAGTGCTACAGCGCGCGTTTTTGTCGGATCAGAGCTCTGTCGGAACCCAGAATGGCTCTCAACAGCGACTGGTTACACCATGGAGTAAGAAGAATGTCGGTTTAATGCACGTACCTCGACTGAAAGACTGTAGCGTCGCAAAAGTCACGACAGATCTGAACCAACACTATCGCTTCTTGCATCCGATCATTGCGCCATTACTTGCTTCCTCTAAGCAGATCAAAGGTCGGTTCGCCTTAGCCAGGAAGCTACTTCTCCCTCTCATCGAGGCTAGAAGAGGATCCTCGGGAAAAGACCACCCAGACATGATGCAATGGATGATCGACTCGGCCAAGGGTGATGACGGAAGCACCGACAAGCTTGTCCGGCGTATGCTGTTCCTCAACATGGCAGCAATCCATACCACAGCCGAGGCTACGACTCTCGCTTTGATGGAGCTGTGTGCGCAGCCAGCTACCGTCCGGATGTTACGAGAAGAGATGCAAGAAGCACTGAAAGATGATGATGAGATCTCTCTGGCGACATTGAATAAGTTGAAGAAGACTGATAGCTTTATCAAAGAATCGCACAGACTGAACGGACTTGGTCTGAGTAAGTCTCGATCTGTGTTTTTGAATTAAATGCGAAGCTGACTGTTTCATAGTGACCTTCAATCGACACCTCGTCAAGCCCGTGCACTTAAGCAATGGCGTTACATTACCATCAGGAACATACATCTCCATGTCTCACTACCCAATCCACCGAGACCCAGAGTTCTACCCAGACCCTCTCAAGTTTGACCCTCTACGCTACTACAACCTTCGACAGAAGGAAGGTGCAGCGGACAGGTACCAGTTCTCGTCAATCAGCTCAACGGAGCCGGCGTGGGGAGTTGGAAAGTTTGCCTGCCCTGGACGCTTTTGGGCGAGCGCGCAAATCAAGCTGATATTGATGGTTTTGTTGACGAAGTTCAATATTGGGTTCCCGGATGGCCAGACCGAGAAGCCGGCGAGGAAACCTGCTGGAGAGAAGTTGCAGACGGATTTCTCCCAGAAGATGGTACTTACCAAGACATGGAATTGATCGGAAGATGGCGCTGCTTGAGTAACAGGTGGAGCATGGTTCTACGGGGTCGAAACTGAGTCCATGCTTCTATTGCACATACTTCTTCCATTCTATTGGATTCATCAAAGGTTTGGTTATTATGTTGATCCAGCAAATGAAGATGAACTGCAGCCATCCTTCTTTCCAACAGCATAGGAAACAACGTGAATTCCTAGGGACACTTGCAGCCCTCAACCCCTGCGATAACACATAACCACAACAAGTGGGATACCCTTGAAGCTCGCGTCTCGTTCATTACAATGCATGTATCCGTCTATGAAGGGCTTGGCTACCTGGCAATGATAATACTATGTTGCGATAGTCGTGAAGTTACTGATGATGATCGTAAAGGAACAGCGAAAACGAACGGGGTATGAAGGGCGCTGATTGGGCGATGGTTGGAACGTAGTCTAGGCGAAAAATATGAAGTAAAGATCAGACGGGTACAAGATAACAGTACTGAGTCATATAGAAAAGGGGTATTAATTATATCCAGGTAAGAAAGCATCAGAGACACCCAGTGATGCACTCTTCGACACACACCCCATCCATATAATGACTTACAATCCCCAAATTTAGCCACCTAGGTGGTAACCAGATTTACCGATATCCACCGTCGCTCTGGGAGCAGAAGCCCTAGTAGCATTGTCCGCTTCACTGACGGTCGAGGTTCGTTGCAAAGGAGGAAGTTTTCCCTGACAGCCCTTCTCCTCGCACCCGAGAACGACTCGGCCTCCACGACCGCGGCGCCGCATATGCTTGACTTTCAAGAAAACCATAGCCAAGAGAGCAAGCAGAGACAATAGACAAAATATTGCCATACTGGACGTCCATCTCGCGTTGCAGCTATGTGCATCCTGGACATCCACTGACTGACGCCGTGCAAGCCCTTGTGTGTCCAAGATACATGCCGAACCATTCCAAGTACCAGTTGTATCAGCGCACAGCTCTTCAAGATTATCTATGCCCGCTCGGGCGGCTGTCTCTGATCCGATCGTACACGTTCCGTCGTTAAGGTTGCCTTGGAAATATGCGCAGAGGTCGGAAGCAGAGTGACTTTGTTCCAGGAAGTCGGGGAATGGATCGGCCCTAGACGAGCAGAGCATGAGATTTGATGTATGTGCAAGTACCAACTTGTAGAAGCTTGAGGGAGAACGTACTGTTCAATGTATCCGTCGGAATGAGTGCATTCAAGCGGATATGGGCATATCACCTCCCCGCAATTCCTGCAATCATGTCCAGTGAAGCCACATCTAAAGTAACAAGCTACAAGACAATTGAATCGTCTCTCTTTTGCCTTACTGCACGCGGTACCTATCGTGCTGATTTGCGAACGCGCCTCGAAGCGCCGATTCCGGACCTGAGTGCAGGTTTGTTAGAAGGCAGACCGTGGTGCAGAGAGTAAAACTTGTAGTGGGCGACAATGAGAAGGACCAATGGTGAAGAAAGTTAGAGCCAATTTATATTGGTATTGCTTGAGTCAACATGTCGCGGATGACTCTGAAGGACGTGGTGGCGTGTCACCACTTGTGACTCGCTCCGTTCATGAATGTTGACATCGCAAGGACCATCTAGTGAGCACGGCAGTTTACCGAGGTCTCTGACCACGATATTCTCGACCAGCGCATACTACCGAACCGCCCATCTCAAATTAAACACTCAAATCAAACATTCGTCCCCAGAATGTTCCCATTCGATGAACCCTCAGCAGACCCAACCTCCTGGCCATGTGCTCTCGCCTTCGCATTCCTCCGCCTAGCAGCTACGACCTTCCACCCCTTCCAAGCAATACATCCGATCAAGACGACAGTTCCGGCAATAAGGAAGCCGACAACCAGGAGTAGGATTCCTGGCATATGGTCGTGCAACAGAGCATGGCGAGGCGCCAGTGGGCGTTGAATATCCAACGTGCATCTATCGCTGTTCCAAGTGCCGTAGAAAGTGCAGCACATGTCGGGAAGGTCGTCGATGCGTACCGGTGTGATCGGAGTTTTGGTGGTGCAATGACCGTTGTTGATCGGAGTTCGATGTTGGCTGCAGATATCTTATTTTCGAGCGTAGGTGCCTCACAGGCGACGGAATCGCCTCACTGGCTAGGCTTGTTGCAGCCTCCCGGGATGTCTGGTTTCAATAAGAAATGTGCTCGACAGGAATTAGAAGGTGGGAAAATTAGAGATTATAATACTACCCACCTTTCACAAATACCTTCGAAAATCGGAGTGAATGTGACTTGTGAGTGCTCGAATGGGTTTGTTCGAGCACGAGGCTGGTTGCAGCAGGGGATATTTGTGACCTGGAAGCCATTGAATGTAGGGCAGGCGACCCCAGGAATGGTCTATCCTCCATTTGCTCTTGACCTATTACCTCTGAAATCCCATCACACTAAGCTCAAAATCCACATTTCAATGTCAGGGGCAACCGCCACACACAGTAATTATCTCGCGTACTTGTCAGCCGGGGAGCTTAGTCCTAACATTGGCTGGGATACACAACAAGAGAGGGACTGCGTGTGCTTATCAAGAATTTAAGATTTTGTATTTCATCTAGCTTATCATAGATGATGTACCTCTTTATCTCCGAGTCATGAGAGAGTCACCTTGTAGCTCAACCATGTACCGTGTTTAAACCCATAATCTAGGCCATAACAGACCATAGCAAACACCAAGAAATGGGATATAGCAGATCCGAGGACAGCAAATGCACACCCGCCACGCAACCAGGTCTAGCCAAGCTCGACCATACCAACCTTGTCAGTGTAGCCAGACTCGCCACCATCGACGATGTAGATGCGAGTCTGCTCGCGCTTCTTGAAGACCTTCTCGACGACAAGCTTTACGCCGAAAGCGAAAAACATGAAGATGACGAATCCACCAAAGAGCTGGATGCAGTCGAGGGAATGAGCCTTGACACTACTACCGGAGCCCTCACCGATCTGGGCAGTGCCATCACCGGGAATGTCGATCTTGGAGACGTCACCGCGACGGGTAAGGCTGCCATCCCCACTCAAGAGGCACTGATTGTCCTGCCAAGTTCCTCCAAGCTCACCACAAGCGTGAGCCTTGGTCTCCGGGGAAGCCTTAGCAGCCGTGTCACCAAATGTGGCCTGGAGAGGGAGAGTGCAGTGGGCGTTGCTGTACGTGCCGAAGAGCTCGCAGAGTTGCTGCGGGGTGTGGATGCCATCTAGGTTCTTGATGACCTCAGGCGCAGTGGTGTCGTTGATGTCACCTGCAATTATAATCAGTCGAGATCGGAAAGAAGGTGCAATGTGGCTCTTACAGTTGCCGTCGCTGAAGGAGCCGTTGAGCTCCTCGCACATGGCCTGGGGAATGTAGATCTCGCCCATATACATGTAGGCATTCTTCAAGCTAGATATCCATGTTAGTACAGATGGTTCGAAGTGGCGCTGGTAAGCATTGGACAGCGCAAATTGCTAATAACGAGAACGCGACGGACGCAAAACGTTGGGCGGAGATATGGTAGCTTACTCGCCGATGGTGAGATCTTTGGCATTGACAAGAGCGCCTGCGCTATTACAAAAGTAATGCTTACAGTACCCGGTCCCCATATTGATAGCTGTAGCGGATTGATTTGATGGAAGAGTGAACTGGATATGCGTTGACAGGAGAGGGGGTAGAAGATTTTCGGTGGTGGCGGGAGAAAGGAAGTGCAACAAGGTCCAGTCTTGTATTTTGAGCTCCTCTGTTCACGGGACACTCCATGGTCCGTGTATTGAAGTAACAACGTGAGAGAGCGAAGCGAGAGAGGGACAGGGATGACGTAGTAGAGAACAAGAGATTGAGGGACGTGATGAGAAAATTGTAAGGAAGCGGTCCAGCAGACTTACTCTTCGACCGTGGAGTTTTTGCCAAGCGTTTCTGTGTTGCTCTCACACTTGGGGATGCACCATCGGATGCCCATTGCGGTTTTCCGGGACTGAGTCTAAACTGGACGAGAGGAGAAGAGGTGATCGACGAGGGTTTCGTGGTGAGGATCGTGTGAAAGACGTAAAAGAAAAACAAGGTAAGGCCATAGCTCTATCAGAGAAGGGTACCTCCGGGTCCGGGAGTTACATTAACCACGTGCATCCGCGAGACATGACGGGAAGGAGAGAGACGGAAGGAGCGACCGTGGGCATGGTCACCATCTCCCGCTGAATTCGGTCGACTCCATAGGGTAAAAAGTACAAGAACGACAAACCAAGCATAAAGATGTCATGACTTACTCAACCACAGCTCCACCCGCAAGACCGAGGAGCGACTGGTTAGGGTCAAGGAGGATGCGGTGTGGCCAATCGAAAGGTGCATTTGCGAGGTTCCGTCCTCGTCGCCAAGGTTCTGTCCGTACCCCACGCATTGGTTTCAACAGCCGTAAAGCCAGGCTTGGGGAAGCTCAGCCCTTATCGGCAGATAGGAAAGTAGAGAGCGGTGAGAACTTCCAAGGTCCTCACTGAAGCCTGATACCCGCTGCAGAAAAGTTAGTAAGACGTCATAGCGAATAGGGCTCAGCTTTACTCTGCTTGTCATGTAGGCAGACCAGACCAGTCATACCTGAATAACGGTTTTCAGTGGATCAAATGCAGACGAACGAGACGTGCTAGAGTGGCGCGATATGTTCCCGGGAAAACAGAGTGATCTTTAGAAATCTAAATGAAGCAAACCTAGAACAAAGAACTCAAAAGGAGCGAAATTAGAATCGAGAACCGCAACGGCACCTGCCACTCACCCTAACCCACCAACCCCTGCCGGCTTATCCTCACGCACCATCACTTTAGCACTGTCCACCCAGCTTATCCAAAGCCAGCGTCTTAAAGATCCCACTAAGCACAACACCCGCCGGCTGCGTGCAGTTCTTGACCTTGTACTCGATATTAAAGACTGCCAACCCCGCCGTCGTCATGTCCTTATACTTCCCACACTCGCCAAACTCATGGCACTGCTCATTGACGGCAAAGCTGATATTCGGAAGCACCGCTGGGATGAGATCCATCGCATTTTTGAGACCCATGGCGAGGTTGTTCTGCCGGGCGATATCGGCGAGGTAGTTTACGTAGTCGGAGTATGCGGATTGCGGGAAGGTGTAGCCGTCTTGATGGTTCGAGGACTGTAGATAGGAAGACCAGGTTAGTAAATGCTATCTCACACTCTTCGTAGGGGTGGTAGAGTGCTACTTACGAAACCATCGACGTTATCAGGATCGATAGCATGGCAGCCACTCTTCGCCGCGAGCTCGATACGCGCCTTCATGATGCTTCTAACCTTCGGGCTCGTCACATTGACCCAATTCTCACCCTCCCAGGTCTCTCCGGGTTCCGAGCCGGTCATGTTCTTGCCGTAATCGACTGGCCAGACAAACTGATTGGCATCGTCGCGCCAGTCTTCGCGGGAGCCGGCGCTGAAGTAGCAGATTACTTTCTTGCCTGCAGCAGCGAGGTCCTTGATTGTAGTCTGACCGTCATCGGTGTTGTCGAAGAGATCGATGTCGATGGCATCACCTTTGGCCGCTGCGAGTTGCTTGGAGGTCATGCTGCCTTTGTTGAGCACGATGTCCCAGCTCATGCCCTTGGGGAAACCATTGGCGGCTTGGCGGGTGCTCAAGGGTGAGGCGGAGACCAAACCAGCGAGGAGAAGTGGAGCAGTGTAGCGCATGTTGAATGAGGTCGGTGAGCGACCGGAAGAGTCTAGATGAAGGAGTGGTAATGAAAGTAACTGGGAAAGCTGTAGTGAGTGATTGTGTGAGTAGGATAGACTGAATGAGCAATCTCAAGAGCTTTATATACAAAGCGACCTCATCTTCGTTTCCCGCTCCATAGCTATGAAGGCGGCGAAGTCGCGATGGAATGTCGAAGCATTGAAACCGGGTGAGCGCGGGACAAAATGAAGGCTCGAGTGCTGTTGAAAACATGTTCAACGGCAGGCCCATGCGGCAGGCAGACATTGAAACAAGCACTAGCCCAAAAACCTGGTTCGTTCATGAAGTGTGATGGCTACCACGTGGATATGCACGTACTCGCGCCACCAACGCATCCTATAAGCCTTTCATTATTCTCTATCGTGGCGCATGTTCAAGCTGCCTCTTTAGGTATCGCATCCGCCTTTTGTGAACCGTCCCTCCTATATGCGGCCTATAAACATTCAGCGTGGTACAGTCAGATGAAAGACTTGCGCGTAGGATCAAGAATGCATTATCTCCTATTCTACGAACGGTCGAGCACGGGCCACAGGTGGGCGCGTTGACGAGTCGAAGGATGAGGCAAACGTTTGGAAACGAGACGGATCGGGGCGCATCAGACACGCTTGACTAGAGAGTCATCCTACTATTCTCCTACAATCTTCTGCGTTACAGGTCACCCTCGTAAATCAATCCGTGTCGAGTGCGCTGCACTGTAACTAAGGTTGATCCTGTTCGATTGAAATAGGGCGATCATGCTTCGAACATCATGTGACGGCGACCTATTGCGCACGGTAGTCTATAGCCACGTGAGATCTGGGATAAGCAGGACGTGTTCTAGAACGTATATTATCTGTACTGTCGTTCCTCGTTTCCGGGTGAGAGGAAGTCAAGCTGTACGTCGGCTGGAATGCGAGTGCGTGATATCCTTCCATCCTTCCAGTATTCACGTCGAGCTAGTGCAGGCTTATGATTTTATAGACGATGCAGTCCATCAATGAGGTGTTGCATCGTACGCAGGCAAATCAGCACTGAGCCGTAGCGTACTCAGCTCAGAGTCTAACTCGCCAGATGGCATTGCCGTGTCAAGCCATGAGCTCAATGTGTGCCCCGTGGAGAGGTTGCGAGATGAAGACTGTTGAGCCAAAACTGGTGTCGAGCTAGCTGCTTTCCTGCCTGTATGCGCAGCAGTGTGTTTGCTCCGTGCTTCGGGATTAAGGCACCTTGGAAAGCCAGACAGCGGGTATTCGTCCCTGTTTTCCAGGCGCAAAACGGCGTGAACAGTCGCGTCAGGATCCCATAATGGCAGGAGCACCTTCATCTCAGGGAACGTGCGATCGCGCGTCATCTTTTCGAGGACACGTGTAGGAATTGGAAACTGTTGCGAGTCATGTCCAGCTTCCCAAAGTACGAATTCGGAGTTGCGGAAAGGACCGTGCTTGAGCAGCTCGCCAGCACCCTCAACCTCAGCCGTGCCATCTAACAGACGGCACAGGACTCGTATCGGAATCAACTCTTCAGCGTCTGTATCATCTTGGACGGGGTCATCGGTCTCGGCATAGAATAGCGTGGCGAATAGCTGGGCGACGAGCCCAGAGATGATTGTTGGGTCCGTAGCTTCTTGGATAAGCCTTTGAAGTTCAGACATCGCAGACAAATCGTCAAGGTCAGGGAGCACGTCAAGCACCGGATTGAGGCTGATGAAGTTGGGCCGTGGGAAGTGCTCATCTGGTCGCCATGACTGGTCCGAGAAGATGGATGCTGCATCATCACCAACAGGTCTTGTCCATCTCGATCCTTTCGTCTTCTTGCTATCATTGCTCGTAATCGAAGGCGCAGGATTGCGCTTCAATCGGCCGCAACCAATCGATAGCACAACATCAGGGAAATCCTTCTGCAACCCAGTGTAAATCGCCCGACATTCGCTGTGTGCAACTTCAATGAGGAAGCCTTCCGACATATCCTGGTGGAAGAATAGGCGTCCAAGTCGAGGGTCTGTGTATGCCTTAAACAGGTCGGTGTGTGCCATTGCGGCTCGTGCAATGTCCCAAAGCTTTGGCTCCGCCGGGTAGTCTACAACCGGATACAGCGTGTATGGGAGCGTCGAAGATGGTCTTCGCCGATAATTGGAGAATAGAACATTCCTACCCGTTGCTGATGATGTTAGAACAGCGAGCTTGTTGCTTTGCGTCCGAGCATCCTGTGATAGGACGGGATCAATGATTCGCTGCTCTGACTTGAAGATGTCATGAAGCGCTTCGTCCAGCCCTCTCGATCGGTACTTTGCATGCGATGCTTTCGTTGAGCGAAGCGACATACTAGGAAACCTTTGAACGTTGGCTTGGGAGAATGCCTTTTCTGAGAGATGGCGCAGGTTTCGCTCGCACTCTTCTAGATCCCATCTCCGTGCAACGAGACCCAGAGCTAATATGGCCCCAGTCCTATCTGTGTTAACGTTCGCTAAACACGAAGCAACTACGTAGGTAACTTACCCTTCTCCAATAATCATATCGAAGAACGTCCCGATGGGAATCTTGTCTTGGAAATGCTTTTCGATGAGCTTTAGAATCTCGATCTGCACGACGCTTCGAATGCCACCACTGAGGAACTATTAGCGAGAGCACGATGACCACAATCAAAACGAGCGTACTTTGACAATGCGAGGACACGAACGCCGGCCGACTCAGGTCTGAGATATATCAAGCGAGGTTGATAGCTTGAGCGCTGGTTGATCTCTAGTGGACATTCCAGAACCTCAGCTAAATTAGGTCTTTTAGTTCGACCGTAAGCTCGTATGCAGCTTTGGCAGAGCATGTGCCCGCATGGAAGAAGAGCTTCCGGAGTGCCGAACAAACAGCAGATACAAAACGAAGTGTACCGCAAGCCGATCGTCTCTTCAGTCTCTGTCGCTGGGTAGTAGGAGGAAAGTGTGTCGTTTCGATGAATAGCGGAAGCACCATCCAGCAGACTAAAACCCTGACGAGTCATGTCTGCCAGCTGGTTCATAAAGCGATGGAACCATCTGTAAATGTTGTCAAGCACTCGCTTGCGGTCACGTGCGAACGAAAAGCTCGACTCGTACGACCCACGTGCAAACACTCGTCCATCAGTCAATTGATGACCTTTAGCTGCATGACCGCTACGCACGTTCGCACAACGCATGATTACGGCTGCAGCGCGCACACTTTGTTGAAAAGACATATTTGTCATGTACGCCTGGAGGTGAGGCGGCACAGGACCCTTGACGTAGAATTCACAGGGCCAATGATGGTCACCGAATTCCTTGAGCGCTGCATCCACTTGTGGCATGTACTGGGCAATGATCCTCTCGGCGGTGCCTAATCGAAGTCAATAGGATCACGGTCTGTTTCTCGAAAGCTCATACCTTTGATCTCATTACGCACAGCATCTAACATGATGCAGGAAGCGATTAGTCGCTCCAATTTCTCTAGAATGGCACTCGCTTTGGGTCTCGGCTTCTTCTTCGCCATATCAACCGCAAGACTGAGGATGCTCTCACCGAAGGTTGATGAAAGGCGTCTATTTAAGTACGAACACTGTACGAAATCGAATGGAATGTCGATGGTAGCGCAGAAATGATCAAAAGCGTGATTGAGGTACGCCTGATATTCAAAGGCGTTGAGCAACATTCGCGTCTGGGCTTTAAGATTGCGTGCTAGACGGCAACCGCGCTCGATATCCAGGTACAGCTTCTGGGCTTGTGCTTCAAGGAGCTTTGGCCTGCCATTAGTGGGCAGTCTTACGACCTGTAGAATCAGACTAAGCGATGTGATGAGAAAAGAGTGACGTCAAAGTGTAGCTCACCCTAAAAGCACTGTAATAACACATCATGAGATCTTCTACTGTGTCAATCTTCTTCCCTCGTTTTCTCCACAGCTCAGCATAAGTCGAGAAAACCACATTCTTGTTCACGATGTGTGCTAAAGAATCAAGAAGAGACTTGGTCGAGATTTGAACGTCCCATAGCTGAGATTCGACCTCATTCTCGGTCGCGTTCAGAGCCAGGATCGCATACGGCAGGATAGGTTGATTGTAGGTCGTCTCTATAGCCACGGAACCCCAGTCGAGTAGCCTCTCCAAGACACCTTCAATGGCTCTCGGGTTCCGATGAACGAAGACGACAACGTCAGAAAAGGCAAACAAGATGCGAGGGTACAGTTGCCCGGCAGCGAACTGCCTGGTGCGTTTCGCTTTCTCCGTCATCCACTGCACTTCGCGTTCAGTGTAATTACGTGTTGGAAGGTAGTCGGACTCGGAGCTTAAGGATTCTGATTCGCGCTTCTCTCTTGTCTTTCGAAGCATCGCTGCCATGGGTTCTCTTTCTCCTCCGTCCAGGCCCTCTGAATCGGCATACAACAACGGAAACTCGGTTCCTGCTGTGAGTGGATCAGCGTACAGGTGGACATCTTCCGAGGTTGGCAAGTCACGGCCTGCGATGCCAGGTACTGGAGAAGGAAAGCTCTGCGCTCGTCCGGACCATTCATTGAACTGAATCAATAGCTTGATGAGCGTACTTTTACCAGCGCCTGTTTGGCCAACGAAAGACACGAGTGAAGGTATACAGTTGGTTTCCTCACTGTTGATGCCCTTGAGTGTTTGTTTTCGTTGCTTGAACAGACTCTGGTGGCTTGAGGTCGCAAGATCCGCAAAACGTCCATGGTCACGAAACATTAGTGGTCGGCCATCTTCCAGTTCGCGTTCCAGCCCTATGAAGCATCAGACACTGACTGAGGTTTGCCATTTCTGCTGGAGCTTACCGAACCAGGCCGAGACCTCATCCTCTTTGTGAAGCCTCTCGAGCGCTCGCTCATCGCCTGCATACGAAAAGACAGTATGCAGGCGATTCGCGAGTTGTAATTCCGTCTTCTCGTGGGGTACCTGGCCTGGAGCAAGTCGCTTCCTTCTGTGAGCTGGTTGCCTGTCCCAGCACTCGGCGCAAAGAGAGCACTGGCAGACATTGCAGAAGTAGTCAGACAAGACCTCCTCGCAGTCCTCGCAGAGCTCTGTGTCGCGCAGTTGGTCAAGCGGGCCCGCATCTCGCGGTTCCACAATGTCGGGCGGTGGCATGCTTGCTGGCAGCTGAGTCTTGGAAACGCGCGACGAATGAGAGGCCACAAAAAGTAAACAACGGCTCGTGTCCGAGGCAGCCGCGCCTCAAGGTGGAGGAGTCTCGATAATTGCGGTTTGCCGATACCAAAGTTGCCGTCTTTCTCGCGACAGCGGTCTAGTAACCGCGTCTGAGGCTCTGTCGCAGGCAAACATTGTGAGGATTCTCTTATCTTCAGAGCCGAAGGCTGTTATCGCGGATGCTAGGGAGGACGAAGATCCGAGACGCGACCTTTGAGGTGCCTCACAAGTGCGGGGCTGTGGCACGAGCAGGTGGCGCCCCGCCATCCAATCATTCAGCTTTCGCCTATTGCCCCACTCCCACACATAACAACGGCATCAGAGCCCAAAATCCCTATGGTTAGGGTGCTAATCCGGATGATGTAGATGGGAGCTTGATCAGTAGCAATCTGTCCTCCATAGCCTTTGTCCATGGCGTTGACTCTCTTTTCCCCAACCTTCGTCTTCAAGTGGTGGATCTTGATGACATTCTTCGGCAGATTATTCCACCCTCGATGCTTCACCGTATTCTCTTATCAACGGCCTTGCGAGTCATCACCAGGGAAAAGCCAGAATTTTGCGGTCTTCAATGTTACATTGTCAAACCTAGTATAGAAGGTGACTACCTAAACAGGCACTTTGCCGATCAAGAACCTTTATAAGACGAGCTAGGGGGTGGGAGGGCTACAAACAACATCTCACCTATGCAGGGACCCGGTACAACGAATCAAACCATGCACCATCAGCTATTCACCCCACGGTCCTCGCCCCGAGTACCAGAGAGGATGTCGGGACTGGTCGTTCGGAGCGTACCTACTAAGACCCAATCCTCCCATCAAGGTTGGCCGTCATCTCAAGCATAGCTGCAATCAGAGCTGGCTTCCTCTCCGCCAGACCCTCATCCGAAGCCATCTCGATACGATACTCATTGTCTTTCGCCTTAGGATCTGACGTGAAAGTTATCAGCTTGTCGTCGCCCTTCATCGCCTCTCCAACCTTCACTTTGTTCCACTTGAAGAGATCGGGATGCTTGATAGTGAGAGCAGTGACCCAATCGAACGGCTCATAAGCACCTTCCTCCTCCTTGTCCTTATCGTACCGGACTATACTTTTGTAGAGCAAAGGTAACTTCTTCAGCACCGTGGCCCAGTCATCTTTTTTGTTCGAATCTTTGTTCTTGATGGTGAGTTCGAAGGGGCAGTTCGACATGCCATCGTCCACTTTGCTGCCTTTGGCGCATTCGGTTGGAACAAGTTTGCAAGAAATTTTGTTCTGCTCGACGTACTCTAAGAATTTCTGAGCGGATTCAACATCTGCGTGGATATTGAATTGGTTCGGAAAAACGTTGATGTTGCTTCCCCAGTTGCCGCACAGCGCCAGAACTTTCTTTGGTGCACGAGTTTCACGGACGTATTTCAAAGCCTCGATAAATGGCCCGCCGATGATGAGATGTATATTGCGCTCTGCTGCCTTGTGTTCTGCTACGAGGTCGCCCAGATTGCGAAGAACGCTGGAGCGATCCTTCAGGCGGTGGGGCGCGCTCTCCGTTTCGAGATTGAACTCATTGGCAACTGCCACGATATATTTACCGCATTCGTCGTGACAAATCTGGCGAAAGCTGGTGTCATCATGTCGAGAATTGCCAGGGCCGACTTTGCTCTTCTCTTGGTGGCCATCGAACTATTTGTCGTCGAAGCCGTATTTCCAGTCATCGACGTGGAACGCATGACGCATGATTGGTACTCCGTGCCTTGATTCAAAGAGTTTTTCGTCCCAGTAGAAGGTGTACTGAGACCGAGCAATACCATTTTCTTTCAGTAGCTTCATGATCCGTAGAATGGTGACCTCGATGTATACCTGAGTGTCTTGCTTGACCTGCGGGTCTCTATAGTCCGCATTGAAGTAGAACCAGTCCTGGTCCTCTGTAGATAGGTCATAGACCCATGCAAGCTCCGGTCCACGGATGGGCCGAATGAGTCGGTCTGCGCGTTGCTTCCGGTTCAGTGGCTTGCTTGGGCCTTTAGGATCTCTACCGAGTTGATCCATCAAGCGCTTGAAGTCTTCCTTTGGGTACCGCCGTACACTCATATCAGCCACACGAAAGGTGAGTATGGCGTGGACATGTTTGAAATACACCAGGAGTTGCTCTAGCATGACTGTATTGTCAGGATCGGCGAGGTCGATCGATGTGACAGCTTCAAACTCTTCCTGCTTGGCTGAATGCACTCCGGTAGCTGGAAGTTTGGCACTCATTGTGTACTGAGTATTTGGACGTGGGAAACTACATATTATGTAGAAATAGAGACTAGATATTTGAAGACAAGATAGTGGACTCGAGGTTGGGAAATATTGTACAAGAAGGCTCCGCGACACGAATATATGAGACTGCGTCCGTGAAAAGCCCGCTAATAATCACTTTGGGCTTGATTTTGGCTTCCTTGCTCGCCTTGGCAAGTTCGCTCATCCTAACAGTCCCGAGCAGCTCCTTGTTTTGTCGAAGGCACTGTTCAATATCGAAACCCTGGTTTTCAAGCAGATCTACACCCTTCAATCGATCTCCATACATGCGCTTGATGTATTGGATGCAAAGAGCACGATACTCCCCGCGAAGATTTCGATCTGGACTTGTGTATTTTGCGCTTATTCGTTCGTACACTTCTAGTTCCGCATCGTTGAAACCATACTTGAAGTCATGGACATGAAGAGCATGGCGCACGAACGGCTTGTTGTGCATGAGTAACGAGAACTGGTTCCAAAGAATTGTATATCTATTACGTTTGATCCCACAGGTGTCTAGGAATTGCCGAATCCGGATTGCAGAGAGTAGAACATACAACAGGGAGTCATTCTTGACGCCAAGCTGCTGTAGCGTTGGCCTTGGTCGACCAAGACTGTAGGCTACGGATTGGTTGAGGGTTTGGTCCGGATAGAACCACTGCCGATCTCCCGGATCAAGTGCTTCGATCTACTCATGATGGCCGTGTCAGCTTGAGGTCTGTATCCAAGTACAGAATCATAAGTGGTATAAGCGTGCGAGAAGACATTTCCCCAGCGACTTTACGTACCCATCTGGTATCACTGCCCTCAAGAATAGGTCTCTCCATCTTTTGCTTGCCAACCTTTTTCGCAAGATCGGTATATCGATCACCATATCTCGGAACACTCAAATCAACAGCGCGCGGGCTGATAATGATCGCTACATGCTCCTTGGTATCGCGAAAATGGTGTAGGACCTCCTGTATAGCAAATAGATCACCAGGACTGATAGCTTGTTGAAATATGAGGACGCCCGCGGTAAATGGATTTGTTTCGGACTTGGCGGCCTGTGCTTGTGGGTATCCACGCTGATCGCTAAAGGTTGAGTAGACATAGTGCTCCGCGAAATCTGCAGCGAGTTCGAGCTCTAGATTATACAGTTGATGGTCTTCAATATATATAAATAAGAACGTAGAGGTTGTAGAGAGCTGGCCATCATGGTCATACGCTGAATCTTTCTTACAAAGTCATAGATGGTGAGTCGTAAGGTATGTGACACTATGGGGCCTGATACACGTCAATGCGTACCGGAGCAGCTTCTCTAGTCTTACCGTCATCGCGAACATCAATAACGACCAACAACATCGAATCATTTGCATTGGTGCTGAAATCGAGGACATTCATACTCAAGAAGTCGCATACATGAAATAAATACATGGTAAACAAAACATACCTAGCATGCATCTATAATATAGAGAAAGTCCAAATTCCAACCCTAGGTGCAGAGACCCACCCAGTCAACATCCTTATAGGTCGCTTCTCTGGGTCCCAATGTCTTCTTCAGTCTAATCCTGAGCATCTTCGGTGAATGCATCTTCAGAGGGCCGTGCCTTCGACTTCAATTGTTCGAGTTTCTTGGTAAGATATTGATTTCTTACATGCGGACGTCGGTCACTCTTAATCACGAAGTAACCTGGTGCCCATTGCTTGTGGATCTTAGAATCGATCACTTTGTTTGGGTATCTCCGGAGAATCTTTTCCACGCGGGTCACGATGAGCTGACCTTCTTCATTGAAGCTATTCCCGTGGCCTTCTTCGTATAGCGACAGCTTGCACCATTCAAAAGCGCCGTCGTCTTCAAATTCGAGACCAAGGAGGAAACGATAAGGTTCATATGACCCGTTGCGAAGCGTTGGTGTGGTGAAGCGCTCGTCATGATATTGTTGAATGGTGCGGCAAATAAGCGATGAATCTCCAAGAATTTCCGCGAAATTTGGAGGAGAGAAGCTTCTGTCCCCATATATTGTGGAATGCTCGAATAGCTTCGAGGTTGGTATGAGTCGGAAACAGACGCTTGCACCAACGCCAAACATCCAGCTCGTAAAACTTTCGGTGGCCTCCTTGTCCGCTAGATCGATACTATGCCATTTGTAGTGCATATAATCTTTGTTGACGAATGTCGTTACGGTGATGGGCGTGTGCGTGTTCTTGATATAATTCATGGCCTCTGTATACGGCCCTGCGATTACGAGCGCAGTACGCGTCTCGGTTTTCGAGTTTGCAATGAGATCGTCAAACTCTCGGAGTATGTCGTTGAAATTACTCGGCTGTTGTTCAGTATTGCTTTCACGGATCCTTTCGATCTTGAGCTCCGTACGTATGCGCCTGATATAGTTGTGACACATTCGCCGGCAGTTCTCACGATGAGAATTACCGGAAGGATTCGACTGGAGCCTGTTGTACTCTTCGAGCTCTTTATCATTGAACCCATATTTCCAGTCGTGCACATGGAATGCATGTCGAACCTGAGGCTTTCCAAATTTGTCGAGGCTCAGAGAATTGGAGTCCCAATAGAACGTATATCGGCCCTTCTCAACCCCGTGAGCTTTCAAAACTTGCATATAGCGCAAGACAGATAGTTCCAGATAAATCATTGTATCCTTGTAGACTTCCGCGTCCTCAATATTCGCATCCGGCGCGAATATGACATGTTTCATCTCGACAAAGGCTTTGATCCATTTCACATCCACTTCGCTCAAAGGATCTTGTTCGCGCATCGTCTCCCCCCTTCTTGGCTTGCCTCTGAGAGCTGTCTGCATGCTTTGTTCGTTGAGTTTTTCCACCCAATGAATCGATTCGTCCTTTATGATCGGAGTCTTTAGTTTTCCAACTCCCCATTGCTCTCCATCTCCATCGTTGATGATTCTGAGTAACGTATCCCATCTATCATATCTTCGGACCGAGAGATCGAGTACCCGAGGTGAAAAAACAATAGATACGTGGATATTTGGGTATCTTTCCAGGACTTCGTGAACCATTAGCGGGTTGTCCGGCATCGATATATCCGTGAATATAACCACTCGCTCTGGAACACCATCTGTATTCTTGGCCTGGCCCCGTATCATGTTCTCGACAGTATACTGAAACCCTGCCCCAAAAGATTTGTGCCAAGACCCGGACCCGGACATCGTGGCGATCGTGAATGGTTTTCGGCTCTCGGTCTTCCGTGTCACTTACTTCGTGGTTGCTGTAGATAGTTACGGATATGAATACGCAGAATGTACTAGTAATAATTTAATGAGCTTGGTACTCGAGTAAAGTGAGAAGAACTCAAAAAAGAAGCAGGAAGCCAACTTTTGTACTCGGAGCAAGTGAGTCACGGTTTGTGACTATGTAGCCCGTGACGCATAGTGTGGGAAGTTCTAGACTCAGTAGACAAGGGCTTCGTCAAGCTTCCATGAAACTAGCTCAAGTCATGCGTCAGAAATGCGACTCCGTTGAAAGTGGATAGGAATCAAAATTTACTGCTAGGAGCATGGGCTCTTGCTTCTCCCTCATTGCAGGATATTAACAGTCGTAGGCAATTCAAGGCGATGCACAATCTTCGCTTACCGGGTTTCCGGTGTGTGGTTGACAGAGGTACCTAGTAAAGCGATGATGAGTCAATCGATGAGGTGTTGTGGTGACTCGCTGAATGCGATCATGAGAAAATATTTTAAGAGAAAGAAAGCAGGGCAGCCAAAATCACCCATTTATAGTAGCCGAATGCGTGGGTTGGTCATGAGTCCGTGGAAATGACTCTTTCTCAAAAGTCGCTCAGCGATGACTTCGAGGCGCATGGAGTGCGTGATGGCATATGCTTCTAGCAAGGACCCACACCAAACGGCACAAGCCTTTACACGACAGTCGAGGATCTCTGATTTTAATATATGTGGAATATGCGTGACTTTAGACACCCTATATCCATGCGCGAAAAGGACCAGAGTACAACATAGAATGAGAATCTATTACTCAAAGACTCATCTAGCCTATTCCTACCGTTGACGGGTAACGTCAAGGGTTGGGTTACAATGCCTCCATTTTGGATAATCGTTAGTTTCGCCTTGCTCGTATTCTCGATATCATCATGTTCCTCAAAGAAAGAATTTCCAAACTGCATTCTCTAAGATTAAGAAGAAGGGACATGATAAGTACTAGGGGCTTCATCAAACAACAACAACAACGACAATAACCAACACAAGGACCCTCCCACTTTACAATCTAAGAACATACTGTCTAGGCCATCTGACACGAGGCAACTATCCCAAAACATCGATACATATCCTTCATCTCAACTCAGGAAGTTTGGTGACCGGGAACCTTGTTCACCTTCATCTCGGACATGAGTTGGATTATTTTACTTGCCACGAACTCCCGAGCTATTTGTATCGGAACGTCGTAGTTGTTCCTGCAAGTAACCCTTTGGAGAATAAAGAAACCCTTATGTCGCTCGCAGTGCTTTTCTCTATCTTTGTCTGAGTTGAGACTATCATTGATAAAGGGAACAATTAATCTCTGAGTGAAATCTTCCAACGAAGGTAAGTCAATTTGAAAGACTAAGATCCTGGTCCACTGAATTTCGTCGTCGCCGCTAGTTACATCGAGTGCAGCGAGATATTGAGACACATAGTACTCATTTTTGTGTTCGGGTCGCGACGCAAAAGAATCCTTAAGGTGCAATGACATCCAGCAAAAGGGTATAGAATCGGAAGGGAGGATTCGGTCCCAGAATGGACCCTGATCTTCACCCGTTGGCGTCAAGCGAAACTCGAGGAATGGATCTGTTGTGGAAACGAATCGAAAGCAGGTAGCTTTCTGCATATTTAACGCCCATTCCAAGAACTTGTATGCGCTATTTCTGTCTGCATTAATGTTTTCGTTGTACCATGTGTACCCATTTCTGCCGTCGCCAAGGTTTGCTACTATGGTACAGGGTATCGAAGCACTGTGGACGTACTTGAGCGCCTCCGTATACGGGCCTGCTATAATAATCTCTGTCTCTTTCTTTGTGACTGTATTCCATTCTTGTCGCGCTGTGGCAAGCACGTCGTCGAAGTTGTATAGGATGTCCTCTACTGTATGCTCTCCTGCATTATGTACGGGAAGCCCAAGATCGCGGCGAACCCGAAGAATATATTCTTGGAATAGCTGAACTCGTTTTCCCCTCAGTTTGAGGTGGTCTCGTTCCATGTCATGATAGCGTAACATCTCTTGTTCGTTGAAGCCGAGCTTCCAATCATGCACCTGGAATGCGTGGCGAACAGCAGGTCTCACGACGTTCTTGGGATCGAGGGAACCCTTGTCCCAGTAGAATGTATAACGGCTCTTGTCGATACCATGAATGTGAAGAGCTTGCATGTATCGCAAAACCGAAAGCTCCATGTACGAAATGGTATCTTCGCGGACCTCAGGGTTAGAAGTGTTCGTATCGAGTCGGAATAAAGAGTCTTTGGTTTCCAGAAAGTTTCGGACCCAGACAGTGTCCACACCCTGCTCGTCCATCATTGCTGACTCTTCTTTGCACTCTCTTGTGCGCTTCTTTACTCCCTCAAATGCCGCGCTTACTTGATCTCGATCGAGGTCCCTAACCCAATCTCGGTTACCTTCAGTAACAGGATTCATCAACCTGAATATCCCAATTCACGATCCCCTTCGGGACTGACAGCTGTAAGAAGATTGTCGAAGTCTTCATATCTTTGAATAGAAAGATCTACTGCTCGAATTGAAAATATGATCGATATGTGGAGCTTCGGGTATCTCTTCATGGCTTGGAGAAACAGAAGCAGATTATCCGGTTTTGTCGGTTCTGCGAAGACGAGCACTTGCTGCGGCTCTGGCTTAACATGCAAGTACTTCAAGACCGACATTTGGCTGATATTGATTGATGATATGTTGCAGAGAATTTTCCGTGGATGTGAATATGAAAGGTATAATATCTTTGAATGATATAAAGGTATTCAAGCATGCAAGAGTGGTGGGTAAGTTGCTTTTATACTAGAGCCAGTCATGCTTTTAAGAACGACTCATAGCTGAGTCAAACCTTCGGGAGTTGTAAAAGGCCATTCATAAAATACGTAGATCCCTTAAGAGGAGGGGGCGGAGTAGCTAAGACAAGAAGTCAGGACTAGGCGTGAATGAGCTATTCTAGTAGGGAATGGTTCTTGCTGAGGGAGACCATAAGCTCTGCTTTCTCCTCATTGATATTCATCCACCTTCGCACTGTACGTATGTGCGACATTGATCGTCGTCGCGTCACTTGAGTTGTAGCTGTGCGAGTCAGTTGGATTTATATGAGTCTTGGAGGTGAGTCCTCGGTATAGGGTGGCTCGATGATGGCCGCGAAACGCACTGAGCGCATTGCGACAACTCTCCCACAGCCTAAGTTGCGAACAGCACACACCTTCGAAGTACAGGTGACGCAACCATCGCTCATACTAGGAGACCCTTCTGCGCAGAGCTTGTGACCAAGATTTCGAGCATATAAATAGTTCAACACCTAAGATATGTGACGCGTCGAGACCTGTTAAAGGGAGTAAAAAGATCACACTTTGGAGGACCCGCTTATCACAATTTCAATGTAGAGGTGGTGACACACGGCATCAGCAGCACGCGCAATGACCAGCACCGTAGGTGTCATAAGAGGCGACGCCCCACTGCAGCCTCGGAGCCCTCGTTATATCCTCTCCCAATCGTCATATTTCGAGCTGTGACAAGCAGCGGTAGTCGCAGCGCTGCTTAATGTTGCCGACGAAGCCGTGCTCATGACAGGGTACAATCAGACTGCAAATAGCGCAACTCCATCAGGATCGCAAGTACAATAACAGACGCAATGGTCAAGAGCGAGTACCTAATCACCGTAAATCTAAAGTTCACGTTCGAACAGAAACAACTGATAATCTTAGCACGACGAGCCGGAGTTAAGTACTGATGCCGACATCAGCGAGCGCAACAGCGATCTAGCACGGGAGCATAACTCAATCTCTGCTCTCCACACAGAGCGTCAAACACCCCTAAGACTCCACACAGAGCCATACTAAGTCAACGGAAAGGCGAACGATTCTGGAAGACGGTGGTGCATTTAAGGAACTCTTCGCTGCTGTCCAGCACCTAGCCACGATGTCGCCCTCTCATGCCTACTCGGCAACCTTCCTCTGCCTCAGCCTCACGAACAACGGCTGCCTCTCAATCAACACATATACTTTCTGCTTCTCCCACTCAATCGGTACACCGACCTGCTCATAGTCGAACGCCCAGAGCATGCGCGTCAAAATCAACCGTATCTCCGCCCAAGCGATATTCATACCGATACACTTTCTCGGCCCTTCTCCAAAAGGATGTAATGCGTCGCGACGGTCGTTGAAGAACGGAGATTTCTCCTCCAGAGCACTTGGAAGCCAGCGCTCAGGATGGAAGCCCGTCGCATCGTGCCAGAGGGTGGGGTCGCGATTCACTGCCCACGGGAGGATGTATACGCTGGTCTAAAGGTAAAGGTCAGAGAGGGACATGGCATCTGAAAGTGGAGATACTCACACCACCGGGCACCCACGTACCGCATACCCAGTCACCTCCCTTTGGCACGATTCGAGGCAGGGTAAAAGGCGCAGCTGGAAGCAACCTCAAAGCCTCGTTTGCGACCGCGTTCAAGTACGGCAATTGTTTGATCGCATCTAATGTAATATCGCTCTCTTTCTTCAACGTTCTACGAAGCTCCTCGACAAGCTTTGCATATGCCTCCGGATTCTTGATCAGCAGGTTCATGATACCAGATAAACTTGTTGCAGTCGTTTCGCTCCCAGCAAGCGTTAATGTCTGGAACGTCGCTTGTACCTCGCCCGGTGTCATTGTTCCTTTCTCGTTACCAGTGATGACATGCGACATAATATCTGGCCTTGCAACCTCCCAACTCATGCGCCTATTCACTTTGTCGATGACTGCCGTTGCGTACTTGTTCTGCTTCTTCTTCATCATGTACGGAAACACCCATCTCTTGAACACAGCTTCTAGTGTTGGAAAAAGCCTGATCGCAACAACCATACAGTTCGCTTTCAAGCTGTCAAAGAGAAGTTTGATGAAGGGGTGGTACGTGGATGTCTGAAGACAGTCAAACGTCTCGCCGTATCCAAGATCGCCGAAGATGTCGAAGGCTGTGAAGTTGAACCAGGGTATGATATCGAAGGGCTCGCTTGTGCCGTCTGGATTCTAAATCTTCTCGTGGAAGCGTTGTATCAAAAGCTCGACGCCCTTCTGTAATAGCGGTTCTTGTTGTTTCAGCGCTCCGGTCGTGAATCCAGGCGCTAGTATGCGTCTGATTTTCGCATGCTTATCGTGATCGATCGCAGTCGTTATGGAATCAGACGCGGACGCGAAGGATCGCCACCATGTCCTATCTTTCGTGTACGCCTTACCGCCGTTACTGGGACGCACGCCTTGGATGTCGCGCTAGGCATCTGGATGAGCGAAGGAGATTGCATTGGGCTGAGTGCGCACTGCGGGCCCATACTTGCGATGGAAGGCTTCAATGTCGTAAACGATAGTGCCGCCGGTGAAAGATCGTGCGAAGGGTAAGCGACTTATGGCCCATGTTTTGGGTCCAGGGATGTTTCGAAGAGGATGAATGTAGAGGTTGTAAACCACCGTGAGCAGCCATGCCTTCATTTGTCAGCAAAACACGCCTGTTTTCCTGTGCAATATGCGACTTACAATGATGGGTGTCAGTGCAAGAAATGGAAGGATTCCAAGCTTCTCGATCAACGGAGCTATCATCCTATCACTAGTGGAAACTGCTAAGCATTAGGACAACAAATGTGGAGGAATAGAAGAGTGTTAAATAGGGTCAGACGTCGTTCATCGCATAGTGCAGTCATCTATATCACTGCTGCGCCTGTTGGTTGCAGATCCCAGTGCAGTCATGAGATTTTAGACGGTGGGGTAAGGCGGCCAAGATGACGCCCCGCATCTTTGACCCTATGGGCATGTGCGTCGATGAATGCCCTATATGTACCACGCAGTAGGGCAGATATACTTGATAGAAGCTTCTTGAACGATTCAGTCATGATTGCTTGTGTCTTTCTTTTGGTTGCGTTGGGTGCCTTGAGATGCGCAACGATAGTGCATGCTGACCGACACTGAAGCTCGCACGAGAACGGAAATCGAGGGCTCGACAAAATGGGGAACAGTTCCGGCCATGAACGAGCATATTTTCAGTCGCTTGTTTATCGCGCACTGGTCGGATGCTACCGGATTCTTATGGGCTCCCACCCGTCAACAGAATTCTCTAGCTCTTCCCGCGACTTGTCTCCAATATACGCTGCGCCGACGACTTCATACACCACTCCAGTCTTTCGCAAAACCATTGGGTCGCTCGCCCAGTCGATGAGAACGACGACGTCGAAAAGGCGTACAGGTGCACTCGTACTTCCAGTCAAGGCGGTCTCTGTCGAGAAAAAGTTCAATCCAGACGTGAACGTTCCTTGTCGCCGAAAAGCACTACTTCCTCGTATCTCTTGCCAGGTTCCCTGAACGCAGCGGCATGCAGCAACAGCCGTAATCGTACATATGACTAAAGCGGCATTGCTCAAGTACGTGTATAGAAGCATTTCGACAGCATGTACAGGAATAACAAGCGACATTGCGATCCGTGCTACGAGAACAAGGATATCATCCTCGTAATACCCAGCGATGAGAGAGATAAGCTGTCCAACCCACATGACAGAAAAAGCTACTTCGAACACACCTTGGGACTTGGCCCATCGCGCTTCTCCATACATGGTCGTGTAGATGGATCCGCGAAGCTGCCACATGAGAGCCGTTGCGCTGAAGACCAGTAAAGGTGACGCATGTTTGAGTGCGCGGGGTAGGCGACCTGAACTGTTGGCATTTGGAAACAGAATCCAGATGAGGATTGGTATGCCATAGACCAAGAACGAATGCGTATTCTTAGGAGTGTCTTTCTGACATAGGGACACAGCAGGATGCAACCCACAGACGCCAGATCGTAAGTACGGAAGTAGGATCCACGTCCAAACTGTGGCGTTCGCGTACTTGAGGAAAGCCTTCCAGTCCAGTGCCCTATAGAGCATCTTCAGGGAGAGCATAATCTGGGCGAACGTTGAGTTAACGAGGAAATTGCGGCTGGTCTCGATCATAGCGGCAACATAGGCGTCGGTCGTGGAGACGAAGTAGGGCTCATGGGTGATTTTTTGGTCTGCCAAAGATGCTCTCCAATGCCGCCGCCAATTGTAAAACCCACAGAAGGTGCCAAAAGACTGCCAAAGTAGCGCAAATGAGTCGACGGAACCCACCGACTTCACCACGCCGATAATCTTTCCTTGAACCTGAAGAATAAGACCTTGCTGGATATCTGGACCATTTCCATCTGCGACGCGAGATTGACGCTGCCGTAGCTTGAGGAACGTTGGTGGGCTGCGGAGGTTCTTCAGACGAGTGCGAGGCCGAGCTATGGTAGGTGCCCTATCGTTCTCCCTTCTACCCATATTTATCGTATGTGCATAGATAAGGGCAATATCTCGGTCTTCCGCATCGCTGTATACGCTTTGACACCAATCAGGTACCCATGATGGGAAGTTGGCTCTCCATAGTGGTGCTGGCTCGCGTCCGCTTCGCTGCCAAGCCGAAGATATGTTGGCGATTGAGGAAAAAAGGATGTTGGCAAAGCTATCGTAAGGCTCAGGACGAGCCATCCAGAATTCGTTATGACCAGTGTAATGTTCAGCGGTTCGTGCACATCTAAGAGCGTCGAAGCTTTTATCATTAACGAAACACGATAGGAAGACTTGGAGATACACTTCCGCCTCTGTCATGGTTGCATATTTCACAACTTTGACCTTGTGCGAGATGCCGAGTTCCTGGAGAATACCATAAAGTGCGAAGAACTTGTCTTTCGCTAGACTACAAGCCTTGAAGCGGGTGGCCTGCATGATGCTTGTCAGAGACACCTCTGACAGGTCCTGTATCAGGGGGCGTCCGATCCTCCTCTTAGCCTCATCTGGCTCATTACGTTTCAGGGCCACTGCATCGCTTAGATAGAACTGTAATGCAACAGCTTGGTCAAGCTTGAAAGATCCTATCATAATCCCCATACCAGCCAGTACTTGCCAGCTGATGCGCACATATTCCCATGGTATCATGGTGTCTCCACATGACAGAACCACTCTGCCTGGGAGAGGTAAAGCGACTTCCTGGATCGGCCACATGCGTGTGAACCAAGATCGTTCGAAGAACTCGCGCCAACAATCAGTGAACATGATCCACTGTCTTGCCTTCCGAAAGGCTACGCTTTCGGCCTTTTCCCAAGCGACTGTATCGTCATGGCTTGCCACGAATGTCTCGCCAACGGCAGTCATGATATCGCAAACGTATCCACTGCTTCGCTCATGCTCTCCGATCCATGCGACAACTCTCGACGCTCTCTTGTAGACTTCACCCATGATCTGAATCTGCTGTGTCCGCTCTGCTTTGGCCTCGTCACTATCGCCTTGATCGATACATATGGCATCGACCCAAAGACGAATACTCTCCTCTTTGCCATCGCGATCGCGAATGCGATGGAGTGCGCGAGCGCAATTTCGAGTGACTTTGAGTCTGAAGAGCTCACACAATACGTGCGTGGACCCTCCAGCCACATCCCAGGCGTAAGACAGTGCAGTAAAGCTCGGAGCTTCATCAAGAGTAAACTCCGATAGCTGGCAAATAAGTGGCGCGTCAAATGTCGATGATGGCTCTAGGGTCAGGATACGAACGGACCTCGGTTGCGTTAAGGGAGTGTAAGGATAGTCCATTGAAAAATGCAAGCCTCCTAAGAGTGTAGCAATGTACTCAAAGGTCAATTCTTCCGAATTCCTCTTCTTGTCTATCACTCTCGAGTCTATTCGGATGTGGCTGAGGCCAGGTTCATCGATTATAGGAACGGATGAGCTGTCGCGATCCCGTTGTCGAATCCGCTCGTTCAGCGTGTCCATACGTAGCAAAAGAAGGTTGCCAATGGCTCGACAGTCAAAGTTTGGTAGGTAGCCGACCCACCAGCATACAACAGATGCGACCAAATTCACGACTGGATAGACCAGCCTCGCTCTCTTGGATTTGACGCCGGCGAGTCGAAGATAGTATGGGAACAGAGCCATTGCCGACTCGTCCAAATAGATGCTAAGCACTGTGAAAGGAAGGGCCTTGGGGAATGCTTCAAGGTACCCCCACTTCTTTTCTTGGTCGTATCGCCAGAGCGTGCGTGTTACTTCGAAGCTAACGTAAATGTACCCTGACAAGGCTACGCCGAAGAACGTGATAATTAGGACTGCTTGTGCCACTAGGCCGCAATATCGGAAGAAGCGATCCATATCGGTCGTAGATCGGATGTGTTGATAGAAAGATTGCCATTGTCAACGCATGAAGGTGTTTGGTGAGGGAGGGTGGCCTGTTGTAGGCTGGAGATGGGAGTCATAGCACATCGAAGATGGAGTCTTGCACAGCCTCCGCCTCAATATCAGCCAAGACCGCCACACGCGCCTCGAATTGCGATACGGTAAAGCAGTGTTGGTCAATAGGGAAGAAGAAACGTTCACCTCAACCGCAGACCAGGGTTCGCATCGAGGCTAAGAGTTATATTGTAGTCTCTCACTAGGAGTAGTGGATGCAGGTGGCATCGCGAGGGCTAGGGCGTCGCCCAAGAGAGGGAACTTTCCCTGGTTTCGAAGTGCTGGTGCTGTGGAATGGATAAAGACTATCGTTCCAACAATAATGCATGAACATGCATCTACGGACAGATGATCGGGCTCCTGAGTTGTTCGGCAATCCTGGTGGAAGGACGCGTGCAGCGTGTTATTGATTTATGTCGCGAGTAAGCTAATCCCAAAAGCAGTTTAGTGCCAAATGCACATATCCGGTAGCGGCCATCCTGCGAATGCTCGCCACCAACCAAGACAATCGATCACTCAGGTGAATCTTTCAGAGAACGTAATATACATACAGCCCCTTCTGCCCCAAATCGTAACGATAGTAATCCAGTCGGGTATATGCTGAGTTATGCTGACTTTCCTGAGGCTTAAGCTCACACCAAGCGCAAGTGCAAGCCCGTGAATTTGGCCGGACTTTCAGGACCAGAGGTTAGAGAACAAATTTTGTGTGCGGTTTTAATCACCGCATGTAATGTATCATAACTCGCCCGGACCTTGGCGGGTAAAACATATTTGGGATGCCTTTAGCATAAACTCGCAAGCAGCTACTTGACTGTTTGGATACAGTTCTCCAGCATGGTTTGAAGAGCTTGTTTACCGGCTGGATCTTCTAACAATGACCTCCTTGGTTGGCTATCGCTTGCTTGGAGATGGCTGTTACCAGCGCGAGGTCACTCTTTCCTTATATCTCCTTCCCCATCCACGGTTCGACCACGTTCCTTCCAAAGTCGTTTCAGATGCTCGATCATTGTTCTCCATGTCTGTTCTATCTTATCTCCTCTTTTGGAATTGAACTCCCGGAGTTCTCAAATCGTGAACACACGACTCTCTCGTGTGTGTTGCTGATGTCATGCCTAACAGCTAGGTATTTGTTCGAATCCTTGAATTGATAGAAGCTCACTGCTCCAGATGAATCGTCAAGCATAGGGAATCATTTGTCAAGGTCGAACACAGAGATAACAATGATGCAGAGTGCGCCCTGATGTCATTGATGACGTATCATTGTGTGTTCGTGAATGTACCACTTTCATCGATAGACCCACTCTGGAACGGCCAAGGTTCGGTAGCGCTGGTCAGAGCTCAATCGTATGGGGAAAGTACTGGAGCAATATTTCATGCAACTAAACCCTACCACACTCGTTCAAACAAGTATAGCCTCAGATTTTCGCAATGAGGCTCACCATCTCTGTCCTCGTTGCGCTTGTCACAATTCCATTCGTACTCGCCATTTCTCCGAACCCAAATTACGAGTACCACCTGCCAAATTTATACGACGTCTCTTCGAGTGACCCTTCGAATGACCGTTCGAGCGACCCTTCCGACCCCTCAAGCGACCCTCTGAGTGGACCTCAGTCTGGCTGGGCGGACCATCTTCAAGCTCAGTTAGCGCAGCCGTGGCCACTCAAGAACAACCGTCACCGTATCAAGTATTGCTATGCCAACAAGGCCACAAAAGATGCATTGGAATGCAGGATGCAGGATGCAATGACCCTATGGCAGAATGCTCTCGGTGGGCCGCCGAGCGCGATGGCTAGGTACTCTCTCTTCTTCAAAGCGACGAAAGACAAGGACCACAAAGACCTCTTCTGCTATCCTGATTTCCAAGACATGGATCACAAAGGTACTTGGAATACTGCAATCAAGGAAGATGTGCTTGCTGTGTTCACGTCTTCTCAAGAGGGGATATCACATGCCACCGTTGGGTTCCGCCCAGGCCAGGCTATGGAAATGGTGGTAGACCACGGCGCGGAAGCAGCGGTTGTCGCACACGAGGTAAGATTTCTATTTTGCTGCTTGAGGATCTTGCTAACGGCACACAGCTTGGACATGGTATGCCACCCTTCTTTGCGGGACATTTATCTCGTTAACCGGGCCTTTAGTGATGGGTATGATACATGAGCAGTCACGCAGTGATCGTGAGTTGGTTTATCGAGATACGTTCCCAATGTTTACTACGCTTACAATACTAGGCGACACCTACATCAAGTTCTATTGCGAGAACATCAAAGGCTACCAAGAAGCGCTCAATGCTATCAAACAAGACCCAGACGCCCTTGCTCAGCTGGCCAAGAACAATCCGCCAGTAGCAGACGACAAGAAAGAGGAATGGTTCATCAATAAGATCTGCAACACAATGTTTTGGTCCCGCAAGTACGAGTTCCTAGCCTACGCATACCTCAAAGGCGACGGCATGGTTGGCATTCCTGTCGATGGAGATTGGGGGTTCGACTTCGACTCCATCATGTTGTACAGTTCCTTCCAAACGGCTGCGAGCTCGCTCTGCGACTACATGAAGGACTTTTGCGTCATGTTGAGAAAGACTACGGTCAATGGTCAGGAGACATTGTCGACCTTTGATAGTAAGTCTAAGCCTTCTCTGAGGGATGCGCAGTTCGTGAGGAAGTGGTACCCATGGGTAGGGGAGCAGGTACCAAAAACCTCGCAAAAGAGATGGGATTAGATAAGAAACACTTTTTTTTTGGTACGATGGGATTGGCAGTTGGTGAAGGCTGATCGAAGAAGGGGTCGATACAGGGTAAAATGAGAATTAGACGGGTGTGTAAAGGTGTTTGATCGATGCACTTAGATGGTGTCCAAATCTCCACCGACTTCAAAACCTCAGTTGGTGCTTTAGCTTTTTGATCTACTGAAGGACTTTTGCTTTACTGATGTAATTCAAGGACAGCCTAATGCGAATGCATAGATCAGGTACTCAATCGATTGTCCTTGTAGCGCTCATAACAGGCTGAATTACTAGAACGCGACGTCAAAATGGAACAAAGGCAGACTCTCTCAAATGACTTGCAATCCTAGTCCCTCTATTCTTGCGAACCCGTACATGTCATGACATACTCAAGACGTTTCCACCTCAGTCGGTATCAACGAGACTACTATTTTCATTAGAGATTATAGGTTGTTAAGCCGCATCTTCGGTCGAAGAGGGTGGTACCGCAGCAGCAGAAATAGACTTCTGGACACTTGCGTCGGACACATCCATATCGTTGCTGTGATTCTTCGGCGAGATCTCAGACTCAGTGGCGACCTCGGGCTGCTCGTCGAAATGCTAGTGAGCTTCATTTGCCACGCCTCTGACTGACGGCTGCTCTGCGTCATCCGGCAACTTTTCAATCTGGACAAGATCAAGGGTCGAAACAATTCGTGCAAACAAGGCTGTATTCATTCGCTCGTCATTAGTGAGCCAAGCTCAACAATATAGGCTCGGTGGCGGCTATATCCTCGGTTGCCTTCTCCAGGCCATTCTTAGAAGCCAGACAACACAGACATCTGCAATGTTCAGCCATGTTGCCCGAACTTAATACAGTCGCAGTCGTTATAACCTATCACGAAAATAGTGCAACGACGACCCGAGCTAGAAACTGTTCGCTATTACCCGTACGGACAACGAGATAAGGATTTACTAATGAATGATGGGTTGAAAGGCGAGCCACAGTATATTTGGTGATTCCAAAATCAATTGTGTGTAAAGCTGAAACGCTTGCCTGTCGATTTTGTTCGCCGATCTTGGCGGTGGTATTGTACAATGAGTAACGTCAGCCAGAGGTTAACGATCTCGTGCGTTATCTCTTCATATCATTTGCCGCCATCAGTGTGGTGCATAGAAACGAGGAAAGCTGTAAGTGTACAGAACGTCTGACTACTTGATTGGGCCTGTATTTGCCAATGAGAAGGTGCTGAAACTGAAATGGTGGGGGCCAAAATCCCAACAGCGTGGTCTGACCTGTTGCTTGCTTAGAGAATTTGTTGGACGGCGGCTCGTGAGTCATGATGTTATGGAAAGGGTGGGCAAACGGAGGCGGAGTATCGCACACGGGTTGAGACTAATACATTGTGACCCATAGGTAGACATTGATGGGTATGCCTTACCCGGAGAGGCGCTTCTGTGATTTCTCTGCCCCAAATAGGGTTACGCCCGAAGGTTTAAACATTTAATATAAAATATACGCTCTGAATTACTTTTACAGACCAGAGTCACAACAGTAAGCGAAGAACACCTCGTCACCGTTCAACCCCGACAGGCGGAGATACGTCATTCGTCGAACTTAACCACTAGGCTTTATTTGGCCTAGATCCCGGGTAGCAGGACAGACAGCGCTATAATTGGCCAGAGTCAGCCGCGACCCACTAAAATAGCACGGACCACCTCTCCGCCTCCAGGTCCGCCATCGTCCCTGCTTCCTTCACCAGCCTGACAACAACTACTTCTCAATACCGACTCCGAAGAAACTCATACGGTTGGGATCACTACCTAACGCCCGCCCCATAGCGCCATGTCCTCTAGCACGCCGGCTGATAAGGCTGGTATCAAACTGTACCCTGCCAAGCACCACGACCTGCACGACGTGACTGAGAATTTAGCCACAGTAATGACCCTCAGCTTGGGTCTAGAGGCTCCAGGAACCATACTAGACGACTCCAATCACTCTCCAAAGACCGCAGTCACCAACGGGGACGCCTTCACCACGCTCGACCCGGAAACGGCAAGGCCATCCAAGAAGCGGCGGCGAAGCAATGATCTGATTGCCGGCTCAGATCACGGTAGCAATACTGATCGCTCCAACTGTTCGAGTGAGGTGGACCCAGCGCTTTCCGATAGCCCTAAACCTGAGCCGTTGCTACACGAATCAACTCCACCCACCACAACGCCTAGCTCCAGCCCAGATCCTGATTCTGGAAACTCTGGATGCTCATCTTCTATGACTGGATGCTCGCCCCTATCAAACCTTAACAACGGAGTCCCTTTCAAGTCCGGTTTAGTTGCGGCGGAGGCCGAGCTGATAGCGAAGATTCGACCTGAAATGGCCAGGCTGTATCAAGAGATTGAGGATCATAAGGCCCACAGGCAACCAGTGTTGTACGACAGTTTTGGCAGGCTTAGACAAAGTCTAGATGATGATGACCTCTTTGCTCAATTTGAGACGGATCCGCATCCGGCGTCTGAAGACCAAGCTTTTCCCGCAGGAAAATTCCAATCGCTCTTGATGTCCAAGGAGGATCTAGGAGCAGCTACGTCAGACGGAAGAAGTGTCCACAGGCGATACACTGTGATCAAAATTCCTGGGACTGCGCAGGACGAGCCAGATCTTCATCGCGAGTTCGACGGCTTTCGTCGCCGAGTTAGATTCGCTCTAAGCGACTCGCAATTTCAGTACCAAAACTATGAGGGCCAGAAAATTGGTCGTATGAATGGATCCGAGCTCTTCAAAATCTTAGATGGTGACACTCCCACGCCTAAACAAACCCACGATGCACCCAAGAATTTCCTTTCCTTGTCCGGCTTTACTCTACACGACTCGTTAGAGCCATCTGCACTGCGGCAGTTGGGATTTGATCTTCTCAAAGACTTGTTAATGCGCATCCGCTCAAAGTTCCAGAAGATAGATGGCAGCTCTGACCCGGCAGGCAAGGAGCAGCGCAAGGTATACTATCTTTCAGATCTCGAAGCTTGTCTGTCTTTCCTGCTTTACGGACAGCGAGGTTCCCTTTCGATGTGGCATATGGACATCCTAAACGGGACTTGGGTACGTTGTGTCTCGGGAATCAAGCTATGGTTTGTCTACACAGGTCCCTTCGACGAGGAAGCCAAGGAGGCCTTCGCGAAATGGGGCACCCACTGGACTCCACCGAAAGGAACGGTCAAATGTTACGTGCTGAAACCTGGTGACACTCTCATTATGAGGCCCGGGTACCCGATCGCTCATTCTGTTATCAGTCTCGAAGACTCATTGATGACTGGTGGCATGATGTGGCCCCGCTCTGGCATCGCCCCAGTCCTGGAAAATCTATCGTACATCATGACGCACCCCCGCGTCACAAATGAGGACATACCACGCCAATTACCAAATTTCTTGAATGAGCTCCAGCTCCTGATGCGCGAGAACCCATCGCCACGAGACTATACTTTTACAGACGAAGACAAGAAAGCCGTTGACAACCTGAAAGACCTGTTATACCCAAAGTTTTCCTGTGCAGCCAAATGCGTGGGTGGATGCAAGGCCAGCTGTCCTTGCCTGGCTAAAAGCGACGACAAGAACCCAGGCTGCAGTGTCTGGTGCCATTCCAGCTTTGCTCTCAATCCGGATGATGGATGCACTAAGACGCTAAGGTGCAACTGTCAAGGTACCTGCAAGAAATGTGCATGTGCAAAGGCTTCGAGACCTTGTGGCGACTTGTGCCACAAGTGTACCTGTGGGAACAAGACGAAGAACATGGAGTGCACCGAAACGTGCCTCAGGCACCCCACAAATGAGAATTGTAAGAACATGAAGAAGGTGGAGCAGGGAGAAATGGGCATGAAAGCTACGCCTTCGGAGTCGCTAGGCGATATTTGATGTCCTGGTGCATGGGTTGCTTCATTGGTCTTGCTTTGGTTTACTGTGGGGGTTGGATGGGTAGGATATATCAGAGCGATTTAACGGCATAACGTATGCCGCACTGACGCTACATCGCTTGGGTTGCCACCTTCACCCCAACTCTATTCTCATCGTCATAATATATCCAAACAGCAAGATCATTCACCAGGAGAATGGAAGATTCGTTCCAAGAGTTCTATATTAGGTAGCTATATGAGCTTTTCATGCAGTCTACGGCTTGTTGTCGTTCTCCCCATAATTCGCCCGTTCCCAAATTCGTGCATCAGTGCATCTCAGTATCATATTACACTTCATCCTGCGTAATCTCTAATCCATGTGCGAGCCGTCCATGAGTCACTCTAAAAGATGAGGTTGTTCAGCCCAGCTCCCTCCTTCAAAACGCTTTATTCCTCGCGCCTACGCTTGCGCACACCCAGAGACGCTGGCAACGGGGCTGGAGCGGTGGCTCCAGCCGTAGTCGCAGTTGAAGCATCTCCAACAGCAGTCCTCGGACGCAAACCTGAGCGACGAAGACTACTGTCAGAAGTGGCGTTGGTACGCAAGTTCAGACGAGCTGCTGCCAGAGGAATGGGGGTCGTATCTACGTCGTGGCCTCCGCCTGCACGATGAATGCTGCGACGAGCCGACCCCGGAGTTTTCTTACGCGAGGCTGTGGTGCTGTTGGCGGGGGTGTTGCTGGCTGCAGTGGAGCTTGTGGCAGTAAGAAGAACGTTGCGGCGAGCGCCTCCTAAAGGGTTGTTGCGCGAGCCTGGGGTGCTGTTGGCCGGAGTATTGCTGGCAGTTCCATTCGTCGGGCCGAGGTTGAGTAGAGGAAGGCCTGCGAGGAAAGAGGAGAACGCAGAACTTGTGCCGGGGCCGCTGCTACTGTTTGGAACAGGGACACCCGGGGCTGCCCATGCTGACATGCGAGGCTGTTGAAGAATGTTAAGCGGGCGAGGGGCTGGATTCTCTTTCTCGTCCTCGGTGAGGTCGATGGTGGAGCGCTTGCGGGCGATGAGGTTCTAAACAAAGGAGTAGTCAGTACTTGCGTTCCATAAAGTGAGGGATTTATAGTGCCAGGTAGTGCGATCGAGTTCTCGTACCTTTTTCTCGAGCTCCCTGTTGCTCTTCATAAGGTTCGCCGACAGCTCCTGTAGGAAGTCTACTGGGGGGCCATGCTCGTAGTCCCAGTTGATGTCTTCACTGTTACCGAACTTCTGGAAAGCTTCCACGATGATTGCGCGCGCGGGATCGCCAGTAGTGGTGCCGTCGTAGATAGTGGTTATCGCTGTGAGCGGAGGAGCGTCTCGACGAGCGGTGCGCTTCATCTCGCCCAGCAGAAGCTCCGACGTCTTCTCATCCATGAGCTTCCTGGCCAGAACGTAGAGATCACAGAGGTAGACGAGGTTCTCCTGTATGCAAGCGACAGATTTCTCGGTACCCAGGACACACACGTCTTTGAAAGCCATGCTTGGTAAGACGAGCTTGGCCCCAGGAAAAATAAACTCTATGTAGGCGCCTACTATGACCGGGTCATCTTCAGGGAGAGTTACTGTCTTCTCCTGCGCTTCGGTCCATCGATCGCCTCGCAAAGCGTTCGCGAAGAACTTTGAGCGCTGGACGATTAGACGCTCGTATACCGACAGCTCTTTCTTCTCGGAGCCGACAATGACCTTGATGATCGGGGTATCGCAGAACCTATCGACTCGATTAGCGAATTGAAAACTAACAAACTCGACGTGACATGACCCTACTGAAGCGTGAGCCCATCTTGGCCAGTTGATGATGAAGCCATCGTCTCGACTCTATGGTAAAACAGGTACCTGGTAGCCGTTGATTGTGTCGATGAAATCGAAGAGCGCGGTGCGCACGACTGGGTGCTGCCTATGTTTTTGTTTGCTTCCGGGCGCACGGATCACTGGAGGTAGCACAAAAGCAGTGTTATGACGTTTCACATTTCACTGCCTCGGGCACGTGATTTCATTGATATTTTGGGACTTCTATAAGCTGTGTGTGTGTTGTCCCGGACCATTTATGCAATCCAAGTCGACAATCTTGTTCTTCGTACGCCATCCAGGAACCCCCAAGAGAAGCCTACCCTGTTTACCTCTACCCGGATCAGATACCCGTTTCAGATACCCTGGCCACCCACGAACCACTCCTTGATTTCTTTGACCCAAGTATCGACGCCTTCTTCGTCTTGTACTAAGAGACCCACAAAACGGTTGTCTTGCAAAGTTTTCTCAGACAGGCAAGCGGCCCGGAATTCATCCTCCTTAAATTCACCGTTCAAAAACATTCGAAAGTTGGGGATATTACGAAACATTCCAACTTCAGGGCTAAGAAAGTCGGTTTTAGGCCACCATTCGATCAACCGAGCCCGGTAAAATTCATGACACTTGTCTGTGACATCGCCGCGAAACCTCATCTGCCAATACAAACCGAAACCGAGTATCTTAGCTACGCTGTACTCCGTGAGGCAGTGGTAGTCGTAGACTGTCGCAGACGGGTGGTTGCGGCAGAAATCTGCGACAATCTTCCAGTGAGCCTCCGTCATGGCTTTTTCGATGTGGCGAGGTAAGTCTTCTGGTCTCAGAATATCGCGAGCGGCATCGCTGACGCGGGGCTCGCCACTGTTGTTCGCATAACTCTCTTGTTGGACAGGTACCGGCTGTTGCTCCAGAGTCTCTGTCTTGTCCTTAGCATCCTTCTTCTTCTGCTTCCGCTTCTCATTTCTAGCTTTGTTCTTCTTCTTGCGCTTCTCCTGCTTCTCCTCTGTGTCTTCTGGCAGCTTGTACAGGAAGACAATCTTCGAGATGCGCCTCTTCGCTGCATTGCTTATGCCAAGCAAGAAGCACCCGCAGGGTATAGCGAGATCAAGGTCCCAATCATCCTTTGGGGACACGAAAACGATCGTATTGAGTTCAAGTTCCAGCCCGCGGGTCTCCTGGTAAAGTTGACGACATACGTACTTGAGCTGATTGGCCTCGTCCTCGTCATTATCGGAAGGGTATAGCTTCGGGCAGCAGCTTGCATTGTAGGTCAATTTCATACGTATAGGCAGGACTTTCGCAGCTTCCTCCGGTGTCATCGATTTGATAGAGGGTTCGATCGCTTTTGCGAGATTGCGACATAACTTGGAGCATTGTACTTCTGTCCCATCAATGCGACAAACGAGCGGGTCATCATAGGTGAGGGCGAACTTGAAGATGCGGTTCCTGAGCTCCGAAGGAATCTTCAGAAGCCGAGATGATGTGTTCGCGTTAGAGCCAACAGTTCTTGAGCTTGGGACATTGTTGTTGCCTCTGCTCTTCTTCGGCTCGGATGCCTTAGAGTCGGTCGGTGCTAAGAAGAGAATGGAAGTCTTGTTTGTGTTGGGCGATGAAGGATCATCAGCTGGGAAGAATTCGGCCAGCGCATCGCACGAGCGGCCGTGTTGTACTTCCTGGATCTTCCCCATGGTATGTTAATAGTTGGTCAGTTTGACTGTGTGGAGAAGAGTTGAGGGAGAGCTTAACGGTCAGCTTTGTGCGAGCCTAGATTTATGAAGAGTACGATAGGCGCTAGGGTCATAGCTCAGGTAGCGCCAAGAGGTAAGGTCGCGCGTTATCATTAGCAGAGACTGGCTGCTTCTCAGTAAGCGGTGCGTTTGTACCGGTGAAGGAAATCTGCCAGGTTCAACCAACCTTTCACTTGCTAACAGCTATGGAACACACTTAGGTCAATGCACGCGAATACACCTCGCATTTGCACGTACATGTAACTTTCTATTTATTTTTTTCTCACGACAAATACGAGGTGTCAAGTAAGACGATAAGTGATCCATCTTGGAAGTGCCAAAGCACGTGATCATTTCATATGTATTCACAGCGGAATCAAAGTTCTAAATATATAACAATTTAACCACCTAGAACAGAATTACGGGCTGCTCTGAGTTCTGTCGAGGCTGTGTGTCAAACCACCAGGTCATTTCTACCTATAATGAGGTACCGAAGTGCTAGTTGTAGGCCTTTCAGCGCCCGATGCACTCTCCACGTCTTTTCATGCACCATGGGCGCCTTGATATTAGGAGGCAACATGTGAGAGATTTCAACGATTTGCGAATAATCGGTCGGGATATAGGCTGGCAGCACTACCAAACGGTTGTTGTGATGCGCCGTTTGCTGTCGGGTATGCGCCATATGAAACAATGACATTGCGACTGCGCATCGGCAAGCGAAGATGTAAGCATCGCAGCCTCGAAAAATCAGACTGGTATTACTACAACTGATCGCTTAGTTTTCTCACGGCCACTGTATGTGTCTCATGTCGAGAGTTGTTAGGGCTGCATTTCAGCGACTGGGTGCGGAGCAGAAGTCCGCCCGGCCGGCTACATCGCGTTTGTGCAGACGGACTTGAACGCATTCTGTCGGTCTTTCGAATATCCAAAAGCTCATCACCTTCGTGTCGACGGTGATCTTGGGGAACATCGATCGCTGCGGGACGGTGCAGGTGGAGCAGCGGTCATCGCCGCTCTAGATATTGCGGGGTAGCTTCTCGAGTGACTTGATTGCGTGGCTTTAATTCCTTTCTGCACCCTGCATGCGACACTCGCTTGTATTAGCACGAAAATTTCGAAATCCGGAAATCTCTGTCAATCGCACCCGCGCCGCAATGTACGCGTTTCTTTAATGTGCCCGCGCTGGCTATCAGACTCTCCTGATCTTCGTTCCACGCAGCGAGGGACAATTGGCGAGGTCTTCACCATGTTCGCAACTCTCGTTCTGTCCCTTGCAGCCTTGCCGGCAACATTTCTCGTTTGGTCAGCCTTATCTTTCAGATCTAACCTTATCAAAGCACGAGCGATTGGACTTCCAGTACTAGTCCGCTATGTAACGCCCTCGAATCTGCTATGGATGGCATGGGGAAGCAAACTTGTTCGATTGGCGCGCCGACTGGGAATTGCGACCGAGAACTTCGACCGTTTCTATCTTTTTGGATGGGAAGGTAACGAGAGATACAAAGTGTATGCTCAACTAGGTGACGCATTCACACTTGTGACACCTGGTGGCAATTGGATCTACGTCGCAGACCCTGATGCCGTGTGGGAGGCTCTGAAGCGACCGCGGGAGTTTGGTCGTAACCTCGAACAGCTCGCAGTCCTCGATGTCTACGGCAGGAGTCTCTCAACCACCGAAGGCCAAGAGTGGCAGAAGCATCGCAAGATCACTGCTGCGACATTCACCGAGAAGAACAACGAGTTCGTGTGGCATTCATCCCTTGCACAGGCTAAAGGCATGCTCGAGTATTGGATGCATCGCGCCCCTCAGCCTGTTCGATCTGTGGCTGAAGATTGCAAGACTTTTACTCTCAACGTTCTCGCTGCTGCGTTATTCTCGAAGCCCTATCCGTTTGAGGGCCTCGAAGAAATGCAACAACGACGGTCAGAACCCAGCGAGAACTCAGATGGTGCCTACCAATACCGTGACTCCCTGTCAAGGGTATTGAAAGGCATTATCCTCATTGCTATATTCGGGGGTGAGAAGCTAAAGACATCTTCATGGATGCCAGCTTCCTAGAAACAGACGGGTGAGGCCGTCGCAGATTTTCGCTCATACGTTCTGAATATGGTTGAAGAGGAGAAAGCAAATGTCGAGAATGGAAATACCGGCCGGAGGGACCTAGTGTCAGCACTGGTTCGTGCCTCATTGAAACAGAGAAAAGCAGGCCGAGATATGACGGTAACGGAGGAGGAAATCGTCAGCAACACCTTTGTGTACGGATTTGCCGGGAACGATACAACAGCTATTACTCTCGCACATACCATCGTCAACCTGGCTGCATATCCCAGACTCAAAGACTGGATTGCAGAAGAGATCTGCCAGTACTTCCCAGACAATGATTCGACGAATTGGGACTATTAAGACTGGGCGAAATTGAAGAGGTGTCAGGCGGTGATTGTAAGAACTATCTGACTACGTTTCCTTTCCAAGTATTAACCGCAGAGTAGATGGAGTTTCTCCGATTGTGCCACTCACTCGGCTCCTCCTCAAAGCTGACGAAGGAGGCAACCTCACTGACCGTCAACGGGAAGAGATACGTTATCCCGCAAAATACGAATGTGCAGCTCAACTTCTGTGGTCTACACACGAACGCAAAGATACGGGGCGAAAGCGCACTTGATTGGAATCCTGCACGCTTCATCGAACCGACAAACGAACAAATAGGTTCTAGCATTAAGTCAGAACGACTGCGTCAATCCCCAGAAAAGAAATATCTGCCATGGTCTTGGGGTGAGCGAGTGTGTCCAGGAAAGCGATTCTCTCAGGTCGAACTTACTGCTACGCTGGCTGTGCTATTCCGGGAACATCATGTTGATCCGGTCCCCGAGACAAGTGAGTCGATTGCGGATTCCCGGAAACGTGCCCAGAGGATCTCTATGGATATTCAAATGACGCTGCTGAATGAGATGTATAAATCGGAACGGGTGGGGCTGAGGTGGATGCTGAGGAATGCATTGTGGTAGAGCATGCCACTGGAGGGTAGAAAAAGAGTTGCAGTTGTAAAACTGGACTGCGCTAAAATGAATCACCGTTGCTTGAAGGAAGAAAACCATGTACTATGATCCAAAGATAATTGGTAGTCTAAATAGGCAGTTTGATTTGAAAGAAAGTATTTAAACAGAAGACTTTGGGAACCAAGCCCGAAAAAGAAGACATAAATAAACCACCACCATACCGAAGAAGGAATTATACCAGGTCATAACAAAACATTCCTCTCTAGAGTTCAGGATTGCAAACAAGTAGTCGTCTGCTAATCGGAGTTCGCGGGGCTGCCGCCCCCTGATGATCCATGCGGGCTGCGTTGACTATTGTTGCCTCCTGCATTGATATAATTTGTCACTGTGTACATTAAAGAGAAGCCAATAACCAAGTGGACAGGCGATACTTACCGCTTATACTAGTAAACCCAGTTGCCGCGTTACTTGTTGTATCTGTTGCAGGTCGGACCAAAACTATCGCTGCATCAAGAGCAGCGTTGTCGTTGGTGTAGGACGAAGCCGTGTGTATACCGGCACCTGCACATTGAGCTCGCCAAGCCGTATCGGCAACTGTAGTGTAACCGGCAGTCTCGGGATTTGTTGCTGTTATAAGTGAAAGGACAAACCATCTAGTGGTCCCATAGTATTGTATGAACTCTTCCCAAGAGCAGTCTCCCTCAGGTGCGTCAGCCATTCTCGTAAGATCTATCCTGAAAGTTTTCTTGATGACCTTTGATTAGAGCTGATGTCGTTTTCAAGCGTTTAATTTTGCCTAGTGATAATTTTGGTGATGGAATGTGGCGTTTTGGTAATTGATATGGGAAGATTATGGAGGAGAGAAAGTGTGAAGCCCAGGGAAGATATTTATACCCCTTTCTGATGACACATCATTGCTCGTAGTCATTGTCGTGATTCATGTAGGCAGTTCTCAGCTCTGACTCGTTTTAAGGACTCAGAGCGCGGTATGTCATAGGAAGTGTGACGTTGGCTGGGAGTATCTAGTATGGCCAGGTGCATTGCTGTACAGAGACAGATTAGAGGGAGGAGTGGAAAGCATCCGTCTGTCCGGCCCATCATCTAAGTACCTTTTGTGAGACCACCAAACGCTTGCAGCTCACGATTACGAGACGGAAGCATTTTTGGCAAAACACTTGAAATTAAATTCGAGGACTTCGTATAGATTTTCGCAGGGAAAAATATTGATTCCTCATTATCTATACATTCTAGATTGGTAGCGTGTCGTTGGCAGGCAAGCACGGTCCAATATTCGCCTCTATCCGCGCCGTAGCGTTGATCACCAGGTCCGCCAGCGGGCTCGTGCCACACTTGAGCCCTAGCACGAACGCTTGACTATGCTATCAAAGAGTCAGCTTACATTGCAGTCACTGCCGTATGACTACCTACCACGTCCGCCAGCAATGGCGCAGTATGAGTATGATCGAATGGGTAGTTCGCATCTACCACATCTTTACCAAGCAGCTTCTGGGCTTGCGCTGCGTATGAGCCATGCTGCACGAAATACACGTTGGCTGCCGGACCGCCGAGCTGCTCGACCGAGAGCCTACGATTGTGAGTATACATGCTACCACACAGTGGTAAAGTCAAACTTACAAGTCATAGTACGAGAAGATCGAGGGCGTCCTCGCATACACCCCACCCTCCCAGACGTTATTCGGCAGCTGCTCTGAGATCACAATCCCCGCTGCTCCCTTCTTCAAGAACGTCTTCGAAGCCGCCTCCACATATGCTGGGAACGTCTTGACGACTTCCGTAGCATTACTAGGTACGGGACACATCGGTCAGCATCAATACCTCACTCGGCAATGTAAGGGAGTGGAAAACATACTCATAGACAACAGTACACGTCTCGTCCCCCGCGCCCGGGCAATCCGCCCTCCCCTTATCCCCCGTCGTACTCGTACTCCCATTCAGCGGCGTCCCGCCGTCGTTGATACCGAACTCAATGACCACCCAATCTCCCGGATGCAGCGCCTCTGCGATCCTCTCAAACCTGCCTTCCCGCGTAAAAGACCTCGCAGAGCGTCCGGCATACGCAGAGTTGTTGATAAACGCATTGGAGCCGAATGAGTATTTGAGGTACTGGCCCCAGCCTTCAGTGCCATTGTGTCCGCCATCAGGTGCGGTGGTGGAGTCGCCTGCTACCCATATCGTTGGTATTGGAGCATGTGCTGGTGATGTCTTGTGGGGATTAGGCAGGGCGAGGATGGATGGGATGACAGCTAGGGATAGGATGATCGAGTTCATCATCGTGGGATGTCTAGGCGGAGAGAAGTAACTGGGTAGGTAGTTGAAGTAAGGACACTTGGCACGCATGCCAATATATATAGATGATGCATGATGGACCTTGAACCGGGAAAATGGATCGTAGTGGCAGGCGAACGCGCTAAGGAGTGTAGATCTTGTGTATGCGGAGCCCCGCAATACGCTAGCCGTCTAGCCAGGTACGCTATCGGGTGAATGTGCACCGAGCAACAACAATTTGTCCGGTGTAAGATCATACGATTATTTGGTCACGGCACTCATGTCCGTAGAAAACTGTAGTTCATTGCAAATACTCCGTGTTGCCTGCTCCATTGCAACTCTATAATGCCTGTTTCACCTCCTTCGCACTACTTGCGCCGCTGCCAAATACCAAATCGGTCCTGCTCTTCCTTTCCCAAATCACCACGCCATCACCTCGCCGCTTGAAGTATAGAATCCTGTGCTGAGGAATAAACTCATCGTCTGTCTGCTCGGTCTTCCATCGCTCCAAACTTGTTTCTTTCGCACCCAGGAACCTGTCCTCGTAGCCCACAATGTAGTCGCTCGGATCCAGGGTAGGGTCCCAGCGCAGACGGTTAAGAACATCTGATGCTGGTCGCAATTTGGCACCCGAGACCGGTATTGATGTCGATGAAGAAGGAGCGCGGCGAACGGCAAGTTTGCGAGTTGCTGGGAGTTCTTCGGTGTCGTCGAACTCTTCGGCGTCCTCATCTTCGTCGTCAGAATCGAGATCGAAGTCTGCCATGTATTCGCCCCACTCCCGCGCATCGAGTGTTAGATTCTTGACTTCGCTAGATTTAGCAAGTGAGATGCCGATCCAGCAGTCGTTCGGATCATAACACTTGTTATCAGCCTGCAATTGATTTTGAAAGCGCTCGAAGCACTTGTCCAGCGATACTCTTGCAGCTACTTTGTCGTCTTTGCTCGTCTGTTTTGAATCATTGGCCCCTCTGGAGAGTCCTATAAGGTAGCAGCCATGGTAGTCAGACTCGGTCGCTTCTGAATCGCTCTTAGCGAAACGAGCCGGCCATATGCGGACATCAAGGTGCGGCAAGGCTTTGTTTATGTCTACAACGAGAAGTAGACAGCGCGACTCGACCCAGCCGACCAAGCCTTTGCCTTTGCCAAGCGTACGTCCCCAGTATTGGATGTCGATCTTGACGTAACTGTCGTGAGAATAAAGGAAGTCCGCCTTCCCATTGCTGCTTTCGTTGACAATGCTTGATCGAGGACTGCCAAAGAACTGCTCCCATGTCGCTGCCTCTCTAGAAAGAAATTGGTCCGCCAACTTCAACTCTTTAACTAAAGTATTGAGACCTGGAACAGTCGAAGTATGTGCAACGTTCGCATTGGGCGCGTGATATCCTAGAATGGCCATTGGCTCTCTCGCACTTCGATGATAGCGAGGCATCGTCTTGTGGAAGAAAGGGTCGAACAGCATCAGCTTTTGCCAGTCGAATTGCGCAAAATGATGGAAGAAGTTTGTGACCAAGTCAGCAGCAGTTAACGAGCCTACGTCATAAACCAGTCGCTTGTAGACGATGGTAAGCATGAGAGTAATGTGTATCCCACTAAGATAGCCGAAGCGCGAAGAGTAGATGCCTCGTTGAACCGCCCAGAGCTTGATGCATCGGTATGCGAGGCGAAATACGGAGAGCGAAGGAAGCGTGCGTTGAATGTAAGCAATGTCGCGATACGGCTTGAGCTTGTGTAGAGACAGCACTGGCAAATTGAAGATGGGATCTGACTGGTGCAAGGTGGGCAGCTCCTTCCATCTTTCCGCGACTCTTGCAGCTGGGCAGTACTGTAAGTCCACACTCACGCCATTGACCGAAAGCTCGAACATTGTGCCGCTATGCGCTTCAACTTTCCGTAGAAGTCGGATGCCGCGCGACTCAGCACGAAGAAGTCTTTGACGTGCGAGTTTAAAGAAGGTTTTCGAGCTGATCGAACCAACACAGAGACAATCGATGTCGGAAGCAGAAGTCCATACTCCGAGAGCGTATGACCCAACAGTTGTGATGATCAATGGCACGTCTGATGCTGACGAAGCTTGTCCGTCGGTAGGTCCTAGCAAGACATCCTCAATAAGATCAAACGCTGCCCTTCGGCTTTGGATCTCATTGTCAGAGGGGAACATGTCATGTGCGACTAGCGTCGAGGTGAGGAGGTCTGTGTTCGAGAGACTTGCGGATGCTTGCTTAGGGTTAAGCATATGCTGTTCGAGAGCATCGGCTCCGCTAGCTAGTTTGCCTGACGATTCTGTCACTACGGCCATTGTAGCCCGAATGCCCCAATGGTCACTCGGTACCTGGTCGACACCATTGACCGTGGTTGGCCGTCCAAACTGGTTGAACTTGATCACACGGAGTGCGCCTTTTGGTCGGATAAGAATTCTATCATATCGCTGAGGACGGTTGTTTGATGTGCCTGAGGTTGCAGCTGCGAGCTCGTTCTCCCTAGGATTGAAAGTGGCGCCTTCCTCGCCATCGAACAGATCATCGCCATCGAAGTTTGCGCTTCTATCAGCAGCTTCAACACGAGCAATGCACCAGGTATCAAGAAGACCGGCCTCACTCATCAAGGTCTCGATGGACGCCAGTGTCTTCACGGTTTGGTGGGAGATCGACTTGTTCTTTAGTGCGGTTTCAATTGTATATGATGAAGTTGCGATGTTGAAGTCCCCAGCAACAATCCAAGGGTCAGACGGGTAGTGACGTGACAAGTGGTTCTTTAGGTTTTGAGCTTGAACTTTCTTGGCTGCAACCGAACCGTCGGTGAGCCCACATGTGAGATGCACCCCTGCAACGACGAGAGGTGTAGAACCGACGACAGAACCGAACGTTGCGACAACGGCTCCCTTATGTCTTCGATGGAATGGGACGAACTCCCAGCTGAATGACCACTTGCTGAGCACAACAACATTTCGTAGACTGGGCAATGGACCAATGTCAACCTGTTCTGGCGGGCCGTGAGAGGTGAACGGGTAACATTCTTGTAGCTCTGGATCCGTGAGCAGGTAAGACAAGAAGTCATCGGAGACCTCTTGCAGCACAAGTATATCCGCCAGGGCAGCTTGGGAGAGGATGGCATCTCGGACATGTGGGTCGCGGTCGCGAGCTGGCGGATACTCGGAGTCGATCAGGACATTGTAGCTTGATACTGTAAGGGAGGCAGGAACCGGAGCTGCTGAACCTGAATGTACCCATTGCTTCCAAGATTGTGTTGCTGGGTTGAAAGTGTACGTTGTACCGGGCTGAATCTGCCGGCTGAAGACTGGAACAGTCGTTGGCCCATTGGCCTCGTCTGCTTCGCTGTCGCTATCGGAGTCCACTGTCTTGCCGCCTTGCTCGATCCAGAATTCTGAAAGCGGTGATATTACAGTTGCAGACTGCTTAGGTATATTGACAGTCCCCCATAGTCGCATCCGGTTGGCTGAGCTGTCGGCGCCTGGAATTCTTTCGCGCACTAAAATCGCTAGTCGCTCGGTCGGGAACTTCAATCCGGGAATGAGCCTTGCTTTGCTCAGGAGGAACTCTCGAGCAGATTCACTCGCATCTTCGGACTGTCCAATAGTGAGGTGGAAGTTGCAACGCGTTGAGCGATGACCGAGCGCTTTCAGTGTACTTAAACGAAGATTTTCCAAAGAACCCGAGTCGTCGCTTTCACCAATCCATATCGTGTAACTGGCTTTGTGCTTAAAGCAACCTGCTGTGTCCAAAGTCACGTCGAGACTCTGTTGGTAGGGCAACGATGCCAATGCTGATTCTATCTTCTCTTTCGCTCCTGGAAGTTGTTCCGGTGCCACAAAAGGATAGAGCAGGTTAATGTGAGGAGGCCACTTGCTGTAGCCTTTGTCGTACAGTGACCTCAGATTATCAATATGTTGACATTGATGTTGAGGGGGTATGATGCAGAGTGCCGTCTCGTAAGACGTCGTTGCAATTGAAGCCGAGACTGAGTTTTGGTTGGCTCCCGCCATAATAGGCTGAGTTCTGTTGGTTCTTTCTAAGTATTGTTGGGATAGAAGAAAAGAGGTATAGAAAATATACAATGAAAGTCGCTCGAACGCTCACAGACTAAGAAAGACTTGAGGATGAAAGACGTTGAGGTACAGTTTAAGGCCGGCTGCAGGACCTTGAAGTCTTATACCTACCGTTGAGTCTGCGCAATGGAATTTCACACTACTTCGGATCAATACCAGGATTTTGAGCTCATACCTGACGCGGCGGAGCCCAGTGACTCCTCGTGGAATTGAGCCTCTCTGCAGCAAATGAAGGTCGCGCAAAATGAGTCACCCGCGCTAAGCACCGCCACGGTGGGCGTCGAGCCCATGCACCCGAGGGCTATGAGAGGTTCATCGCAATGCTCCGCGGTCTATCAGGCGTTCGTCCGTCATGGAATACGATGACTCTTCAAGCCGAAGGCTCGGGCGCATTGAAGGATGAAGAGTCAGAGTTGTCTGCGCGAGCTTCTCGACGGTCTGTGCTGAAGATGTGGGGCGGCCGCTGCCACGTGATGATGGAGGGTTGTCGACATGGATGAAACTGTTGCCAGACACTAAAGGCGAAAACGATGTCATTGGGAATAGTCTCGATGATTTTTCATACATTCCGTTCTGGATTCAAGACGCATATAGGCGTGGCTCTAGAGTTCCCAGGAAATGGCCTATGAACATCACTTCCAGCCAACGACAGCCTCCTCGATAATCGGCCGTATAATCTTTCTCCCCGCATCACTCTCATGAGTCCACACAATCTGTCTGGGAGCTAGTTCGCTCGCTCTATGCCACAGCTTGAGCGGCAGGTCACTGGCCTCCAGCGCCTCTTTCACAACTTTGAACAAGGAATCCGCCTGTGCTTGATCAATCCGCACATCATCCCGCACAACCAGTACAAGCTCTCTTATCTTCGTTTTCTCTCCAGTCTTCTGGTCCCTGACTTTGTACTTGTTCAAAATGACAGAGATGTCGACGCCGATTTCAGCAGTCCAGGCAGCATGGATTGCAAACCAATCGAATAATTCCTCGAATTCGGTCTTATCAATCTGTTTATCCAGGGAAAATGGAATTGAGGCAAAACCAAGGCTGACAGTTGGGGTACGTGGAGAGGGTGTGTCGACAAGGTCGCCTTTCCAGTCGCGCCGAAGCAGGTCGCGGACAGACAGGGCGTCGAGATCCTTCTTCGCATCGCCGAGTCGATCGTCCAGATCTTCCATAACATCCATGAGGTCTTTGTCGTGCCAGTTACTTCGCTTTAGTATACGCTTGGAGACCTCGATGTCTGCATCTGTGGTTGCGTCGCTTGTCAGACCCTTAGAGTCGATGGCAATAGCGCTCAGCATCAGCTCCAAGAGTTCATGTGGCATATGATACTCCCCTGGTAACTCTTCTAGCTCGTCAAGCATCTGGCGCGATACGATTGATGTGCAGCTCGCCGTCTTCTCGAAAATTCTGGGTTCAGCATCAGGCCCAGCACCACTATCTTTGTGATGATCGAAGATGCTGAGAATCTTCGAGCCGCTCCATTTCCGTAGCGGAATTGCGTGATCGACTAGGACAATCCCTCTGATTTTGCGACTCAAAGTCTCTGGATCTTCGGGTAGCTCGTCAATGGTGAGTAGATCCTCATGGCCGCTCGTCATCTTTGAATTATCTAGAGCCAGTTTATTCTCTGGTCTCAAATCCAAGGCATCTGTCGGTGTTTGTAGAAGCGCAATAGCTTTGATAGGCTTCGATGAGTTCTGTGTGGAGTGCTCAAGATGGTAGGCCCACGCTAGCGCCGCTGTCATGCTGTCCAGATCGCCTCCCTCGTTCCCTTCCACCAATGTCCACTCCCACTCTCTTCCCGCTTGCCAGTCTATCAGGAACTCCTTCTTCGTAGCTCGGCTCCACTCGCTGAAATGGCCGACGCCGATCCGGTCTTTCGTGTTACTAGCATTGTCTTTGGCGCTGTCCTGCAGCACATTCTGCTTCGGTGGGGCTGCTGCCGCCAAGAGAGATGTCACGGGTATCATCAACAGAAGAGTAAAAGCCCGCATCTCGAGAAGGGATTGATGTTTAAATGCTAAAGGTGGTGTTGAGGCTACGGGTGGCAGCCACGAGCTGTTCCTGTTCCTGAAACTCGACGTTCGCGCCCCTGCCACAGGCACGTCAGCCAAGGCGCTGTGTTTCGCTTGGTGCACCAATCGATCGGCCGTTCCATCGCAGATGTCAACAAACGCGTGATGCGCTGGAGGTTCTTCCTTCCCGACTGTCTATGGAGATTCTTGAACTTTGGTTGTTCGTCAGTCGCTTTCAACGCAGAGTCACTTCTACGACTTCCTGTTTTTCGAAATACTGGCCATTGATACTCCCAACGCCCAGACGCGTAAAGTACCCTGACACATGCAATACCACGATCAAGCAATATGTCATCACAGCTCCAGCTGTAGTGACTCCTGTGGCAATATGAAGGCAACCAAACTCCATCGGTGGCTGGTCCACAGACGAATCGAAGAAGGCACCTCCGATCACCGCTCCTTCCTCATTCAATAGAGGATATTCTCGAGTCAGATTCCCTTTCCATCCGCCATAGTCGAATTCTTTCGAGCTCTGGCTTCGTTTACCACGTCTCAAGCTTGTTTTTAACACCAATGAACCGGCCACAAGCTCCCCGAACGGATCACCATGTTTAGTCGACATGCTGCAAGAAATAAAGTGTGCCTGATCGAGGACACTGCGTAAGACGAGAACGTTCGCGCGATAGCCTTGACTAACGACCGGGCCGTCCACGGATGCCCAAGACCAAGATGGCGCTCTCCACTGCATGGCCGGTCGCGTTGTAGTGTCATGCATGGCATCTGCATACCAAAGCAAGGCGAAGGGCAGATCTTCTCGCCAGAGGCCCGCTAGGTATTCAGTATTCGCTCGCTGATGTACGATGCGGCCCAAACCTGATACTGCGGGGAGCTTGTCTGACAGGTGAGAGAGATGTCTTCGGCTGTAAGCGTCCACGATGATGTGCCAGTTTCGTGCTATTGTCGGCCAGGTATCGCTTCCAGACGTTCTTAAACTGTGTTTGAGCGGACTTCCAGAGGCAACGACTAAACCTTCTTCCGCGCTTAGGCATTGCTGGCATTCCCAATATAGCTGATCTTCCGCAAAATGAATGATGCGACGTGACAAGATGCGTTCTTGGAGACACCACGCCCGAGTGTTCAACACAGCGCCATCCAAGGCATCATCAACTGACCCGAGTCTGGCTGAGATAAACATCGTTCCTGTTTTGCCACCCGAGGAACATGCAGAACACACAACGATGGCATCTCTTTTCGCCGTCCATCGTGGCCCGAACAGGCCAGACACCGTATTAGGAGATCCTGTCGCGCATATGGTGATCGCTGCATTCCCATATACTTGGGCCATCTTGGACGATTCGGCCACCCAGTCAGCCGAATCACCTTGTATGATGCAGATAGCATCGACCCACAGGAACCGAAGACCCATCTCTCTAGTCACGATAACAGCATCCCGGATTGTTTGCGGTAGTTCTGTCAAATTGAAACCACGACACCTTGCTACATATGTCTCGGCTGTCGTCGTGAACGTCTGTGCTTTCCCCCAACAGTAGCTCAGTGCGGCATATTGACCACTTGTTCCGTTCGATAGATGAAGACATAGAAGCGACGATGCATCTGCGCCAACATCGATGACGCGATTTGGCAAAGGTTGAAGAGCTTCATCCGCTTTTGTTGTCGGTCAGCAGAAGGAATGGCTCTCTTTGCAGATCTGGTACCAGTTCCTTATCGTCTGGAACAGCTCCGTGGGAGGCTTCCCGGCATCTACTCGTCTACCAACAACGTCACCAGACACCGCGAGGGGATCATCTTGGCTTCTTCAGAACGCGCCGCGAAAATCTTTCATGATGATTTCACGTACCTGGCAACGCCGTAATGCTCAAGTCAGCAGGTCTGATCAATCCGCCATTACCAACGTTCAGCCGGACGTGAGAAAGTCTTTTTGGCGAGTCCATTTCGAAGAACGCATCAGTTCCTGCGAGCAGCCAAATTCGACTTTCTTCATTCTCCTTGAAGGTGTTTGGGATGACTCTCTTGGCATTGGAGAGCTCTAAAGCATGCAGAAAGAGATCGCACAAACGGCAACTCGCGGCTGATTGGGCGAGTGCGCGATATGAAGGCTGATGAGCATACGAGTAATTACTACCGCATTCATCTTGCGGATCGATGTAAACTACGATGGAATTCACACTGATGCCTTGACAGAACTTGCAGAGAGACATGGATGGTGCGAGTATCTACGATGAAGGACGCTGAAGGTAGCAAAGGAGACATCGGTGGGGCGCACCAATCAACTTAGCTCGCTACCCGTGCAGCAGTTCGGTACCCAAACTCGATTCAGCCTGACAGCAGCTACACCAGAGAAAATGTGTCAAAAGCATGATCACGACTCATCGCTTACACAACACTTGCTAAGAAATTACAGCTACCTTCTTCGATCTGTCTAACTATCTAAGAGACCTTCGCACGTTCAAATATAATAATAGCATCTTTAGACTAGGGCTAACTCTAAAGTACCCTTCTCTAGACAGGAAGTAGCAATTATTAATAGGCGGTCTCCTTACCCTTAGAATGGCCGCTGAACGCTTTAGTGCCCGTTGTCAAGCCTGACGTACCGTAAATCTTATTCGTTAAGAGTCTGTCCATAGTAACTGAAGCAGAGCCTCACGTTTTAACACCCATGACGAGAGCTTATAACGAGAGCTTTTTGACTCCCCCTGTAGTTCTCTCTCGACCCATTCAGCATATTAATCTGCCTTATAGCAACAAGACCTTCGCCGTTGTAATATATACATGTTAGCACGACTTTTCATAGCTCGTTGAACACAGCCATCAAGTGTTGCATGTGTCCCAAACCAAACTGTTCTCGTTCGCCTCTATAGTATCCGAATCACAGCCTCTCCAACCTGCGCACCAGGTCGCATGGATGGCGCATCAGCGCCCATCATTGCCAGCGTTGATCTCTAGCTCTGCACGCTAAGGCGGTGGCGCAGGGGCCTGGACGCTGTTGCTTCCGCGTCAGCCACTCATTTCTGTTCCACTTTTCCACTAGCGATTTGGAGCGGGGCGATGCTGACCAGGATAATAATCCTTTCTCTACCATGTTTATTGTGGTTTGTGACCAAAGTTGTATGTAAATTGCAATACCCTTATGGCCCTTTTCCTTTGGCAATTCCATAGTTTGCAAGCACAACGGTTGTCTTTATCTCTATCTCCTTGTTGTTCTCTTTCCTAGTTGTCTTCTGTAGTATCGGCTTCGTCAGTGACTGCAGGCGCGCTCTCGGCCCCCAAGTCCTACACTTATGATCGCCAACAAAGCCGGGGGTGCTGAAAAGCTATCTTAGACTGGTTAGCGGGCGGATACCTTGCTTTTTCCCACGGCAGGCTATCAGCTCCCCGCACCCGTTTGCACCGATATCTAATGACCGCTGCACGTTCTGATCTACTCACACTCTCATTTCTGTACTTCGTTCCACATTTTAACTCTGAAGTATGGTGATGCTGTGGACATGGCTCCTTGTGCTCGCAACACTCCGCCCCCTAGTCGCAGCTACGAATCCCTCCGTTCTCAGCCTCGATCTACAACGACACCCAAAGCCGAAATCAATCGATGCTCGACACCCCAAACGAAGCACGATCTCGGCTGCGCTCGAGCAGATCTCCGGATCATACTTTGTGAATGTCTCCTTCGGAACGCCGCCGCAACAAATGCGCTTGTTGGTCGACGCCCGTACAGCTGACACGTGGTTGAACTCCGCAAATTCCACCTTATGTACATCGTCCACCAATTGCGCGACTTATGGCAGCTACGACCCCGACTCATCGTCATCCTACAAGTTCATCAGCGGCGGTTTCGAAATTCAGTATGCAGATGGTTCCAGTGAATCTGGAGATTATGTAACGGATAATATGACAATAAGCGGGGCCACTATGAACAACATTCAGTTTGCGGTTGCGACTCGGACGCAGTCATCATTTGGCAACCTTGGGCTGGCGTATGCAGTGCAAGAGGTTACTGTCATCAACAATGACACTCAGCCGTATCCGAATGTGCCACAGGCATTAGCGAACCTAGGCCTCATCAATTCAAACGCCTATAGCATCTGGCTGAATGACCACCAAGCCAGCGCCGGAACTTTGCTTTTCGGTGGGGTGGACACGGACAAATACACCGGCGAATTGAGAACCATCCCAATCGTACCAAGAAAGAGTAGCACAGCGGACGTGGTTGTTCCGTTAACTGAGTTGCGCTTCGGCGACACGGTTCTCTTAAGCGGCCAAAACCTGACGACGGGAGTGGACTCCGCTACCACACTCACATATCTTCCAGACAACGTCACGAGCCTTCTCTATACCCTTTTCGATGTTCAGTACCACGATTCGGTCGGAGCCGGCGTCATAGACTGCGCTCACGCCAAAAACGAGACTATCATGAGCTTCACGTTGTCATGGCCAGTTGTCAATATAACCATGAATGAGCTTGTTATACCCTTTATAGACGAGAGTGGCAACAAATCATGCTTATTCGGCATTGCACCGGGTGGTAATGGTGGTAGTGACTCTTTGATCGTACTCGGGGAGACCTTCTTGCGCAGCGCATATGTTGTGTATGATCTTGCGAACAACGAGCTTTCTATCGCGCAGACGCTTTTCAATGCCACAACTTCTAATATCATTGAGATAACCAATGATATCAATGGAGTGCCTGGCGCTATTCGAGCGCCCACGTCGACTGCTACCACAACGCCCATAAGCACACCGGTCACATCAACGTCCTCTAGTACCGGTACTGCACAGTCGAGCCATACCTCCAAGCATCTTAGCGGTGGCGCAAAGGCTGGGATTGCCATAGGAGCTGTTATAGGGGCTGGTCTGATCGCTCTGGCCACGTTGTTGGTTTGGCGCAGGCATAGAAGACTGGTAGCTGCCAAGCAGTCCACGCCCACCACGGAAGATTATGCCGGGAAACCAGAACTATCAGCTCAGGAAAAGAAACCAGATGAGCTGCCAGTACCTGAGCGCGCCGAGTTACCAGGACATAGTCCGTTTCAGGCTGGGGCCTCCGAGCTACATGGCAGCGTGCCGCCCGTTTTGGAGCTTGATAATCATGATATACGATGATGATGTATTAGTCAGTATATGAAGATGGTAGACCAACAGGTAGCTGGTATCCAAGTCTCTCGACACTTGCAAAGCGCATCTACCACAGAAGAACTCGCTCTTTATTCCAATTCTGCTCGCCTTGCCTCTTGAATTTCACCCAGCTTTTGCGACCATCGAAATCCGTCCAGACACAAAACCTGCACACCCTCGCGGCAGCAACCACATCTTGTTCCTCAGCTATTGACCTCAAACCCTCCTCTTCAATATCGACGATGTACTGTGTAATACGCGCGGTGCAAATGCCATCCCATAGGCCTTCGCGTCGCGGGCAAGCGACCAAAAGCGAAATGGCTTTTCGACGAATAAGAGGATGTCGGCATTTGACTACAACGTAGTAGAGCACAGGGACCATCTCAATATCAACATCAAGTTTAGACGGGCCTGAGGTTGCAAGCGTCTCCACGAGATCAACGATCAGTCTGAATTGCGGCCGGAAACAGTCGAATTGCATTTCGTCGGTGGACACGCTTGACTCGACCATGATTTTGATCAGTGTGTAACTTATGAGGAGCGAAATACCCTCGCACGTTCCGACTCCTAAGAGACATGCATGAATCGAGTACCACTCCGACAGCTTTCTTGACAGCCACGCGCATTTCCGACGTCGTGTGGTGAACAATGTATTGGAGTGCTGACTAATACAAGTATTCGTGTATGACTGGCTGAGGAGGTTGTACAGTTCGTCCCTCGCTCGTTTCAGATCAGGAGACGGTACGATTTGATGTTCCCCAACAATTAGGGCTGTCCAAGGTACAGGCGTCGCCATAAAGGTCTGTGCCTGGAGAGCAAAACGAGACAACATAGGCGCAATCTGCTCGCGAATCAATTGTCCAGTGGGAGAGGAAGGTGACAGTCGCCCCTCTTTTGATTGTTCGACTTCCGTCCATTGGTCCAAGACGGAGAGACCACCTCTCAGGTGCGTCTCTGCTGCAACATAGCATCCGCGCAACCATTCGAACCCCACACACAGCAGGCAACACAGCAGAGCAACATCGACACCTTGCCAGCTCTCTCTATCGATGCGCTCTCTCAAGAGCCCGACAGCTTTTGTGTAACATTTCCAAGCATATTGGCCAGATGGTGTCTCGTGCGGAAACAGTCTTGAGTTGCTAAAATGTTCGTCCTGGAACGCCTCGTGCAGGCTGCCCAAGGCCACAATCCCATATCGGACACACGGCTCCCGGTCAGCGACTTGGAGAATCAGTCTAGTCCAAAACCAGTTCTTCGTGCATGAAGCGAAGTGATACACCGTATTGCGCCGGAAATATTGCAAGGAACGGTTCTCCAAAGGATCATCGGAGCTACGTGCTGACGGGCTAGGTCGGAGTGCCCACGAAGTAGATGAGTCATCCTGGAACCATTCGCACTGTCTACCGGTGCTGGAACACTTTACACATGCAGGATGTGTGTTGTCGCATCGTATTCGACGGATACTGTGGCACAGAGCTATTAGTCAACCACGACCGCGCACTCCAAATGTAGGAAATCTACATACCGGCATACTCGACACCCCAATCTGGAGCGGGTATGCTTTGCTCTCTTCCGTGGGCGCTCAGACATTCTTGTTCATTAGACGAAGAAGCGAATGATGTTGAGGCGCGGGAGGTGTGTTTTAGAAGAGGACTGCGATGAGCGATCGATAGCGGAAGCACTATCGAGCTAGGATTAAGGCGGACTAGCTTGAAATCAGCTTTGGGATCGTTCATTGGCTTGTTCGTCTAATAGACTCGCACTTGCCTGATCTGCGCAGGGATTATGAACCTGCTTACAATTCAACACACCACGAGGTCAACCCACCATCTGATACCCTCATCAATGTGATCCTTTAGACTCGTATTCATTTTCATTGGTCGGTTCGTCTACATCTCTCATGTCCTCTCTACTCGTCGTGCCAAGGCTTTCTCCCACTGCATACATAAGCTGTCTGTTATTCGGATCAAGATGTCATCCCGTCGAAACAGATACCACTGCGAACGGTCATCTCTACATTCTCTTCATCAGGATTATCGCAAACATGTCTGCATTACACCTCCAAGCTACCTTGTTCTTCTTCTCGGCCTTCTCCATCCTCCTCCCCGTCCAACTCTCCATCGGCCTCCAACGCAAAACCTATGGCTTCCTTATCGCCATTACCTTAGGCCATGTCCTCGAAATACTAGCTTACGTTGCCCGCATACTTCTGCACAATGGTCAGGAGCGGTTTGCCGTCATGTATTTCCTCCCGATTACGATCGCTCCGACGCTCTTCAGTACAGCGATATACCTCTGCCTGCCCCGTATCATCGAAACTTACGGCGCGCACCTTTGTCCGATATCGACTAGGGCATATCACACAACACTCGTGCTGGCTGATGCAAGTGCGCTGGTACTGCAAGCCATAGGTGGGGTCATTGCTGGTATCGACACTATGAGCAAGCTTGATGTTGGGCTTCGTATCGTGCAAGTTGGTCTTGCTGCGCACATCGTCACCATGGCTGCTTTCGTTTTTCCAACTCTGATATTTGCGTTCAATGCGTATAAGAGGTCAACGGAGTGGGCTAAGCAGTTCGAGGACTTAAGGTGCTCAAAGACTTTCAAGGCTTTCCTTGTTGGTATGTCAAGAAGTCCTTCAGAGCTGCTGTCTTTGTTCGAGTACTGACGTATTGCAGGCCTTTCCAGCGCGACGCTTTCAGTGCTCATTCGCACATGCTATCGCATTGCTGAGCCAGGCGCGAGCTTCAACGGCGATAACGAGAGCGCCTTCTTGGTGTTGGATGGTGGTATGATCCTTATTGCATGCATTTTTTTAACGGTCTTGCATCCTGGAGTTGTCTTTCGACACTCCTCGGCGAAGGCGAATATATCTACGGTGCATTGGCAAGAATTGAAAGCGTAAAACCAGAGCAGAAGGCCGTCCTGGCTGTTCAGGTTGAAGAGTTGATCAGGATATCTGGGGTTGAAGTGCTTCTGGCTATTTCTATAAGCTAACTGTGATGATAAGGTAGAAGACCTTTAATGTTCCGTCTGCTGTGCAGCTGCTTGTGATATTAGAAGCTAAAGCGCTTCTGACTAGCTCTCTAAACTATTTGTAATGTTAAAGTAGAAGGACTTCAGTGTCGCGCCTACTATAGAGCTGCTTAGGTTAACAGTTGAAGAGCTTCTAATAATTAATATGGGCGAAGTATATCATCAAGCCAGAAGTCCTATATAAGTGTTTTTGCGCTAAAGCAATCCTGCTTATCAAGGACTGGCGTGCTTCCAATTGTTGATATAGATGTCGTGCCTACTAGTAAGATGAACGTCGTGAGGCGATGCCTGAAAGCCCTTCGTGTGATTCAAACTAAAGAATCGACCAAGATATCGAGAACTGAAGGGCTTCTAATAGATCTTCTAGGCTATTGGCCTTATTCTTTAGTCTCACACGAGCTACGCTACTATATCTGATAAGCACTATTGAAACTTGCCGATATTCTTTCCGTTCTCACTGATCCCGCTTTACTCAAGAATAGGTTGTGACTCCACTCACCTTTGTTCTGATTGACTATCTACCTATTGTGAGTAAAGATAGGTTTGTCGCTTAATAATAGATTAGTCTGCCCTTCAATAAGCTGATCTTCGACCCAACTATTGTTCTTATTGACTTGATACCTATTGTTATCAGTAGATCAATGAATACGTGATTGTTCTATTTTGCTTTTGAGCTACTGCCTGTTGATACGGGCATCCTCTACAGGTATAAATTAAAGCTCCCCCGCTTCCTGTTCCTCTCCAAACCAACCAACAGAAAGTATGGATACTGACCAGAATACACAGAATCTATACCCAGACTTCTCTGACTCTGAGAGCGATGGCGGAATCGCACTGGATTCAGCCACCAGCGACTCGAACCTAAACGACTACGACCCGAACCATGATCTCCCCTACGACACGACGATAATACCTGACCTTGAACTCGCTAATTTGTTTGATCAGAGCCCCGCACAGAACTGTCTTGATCCTGACCAGATCATGAGCGTCTATTCACAGTTACCCGGTCACGACCCAGCAATCGCCGCGCATCCCTTCGAGGATGCACAGTACGAAGATATCCGCTGCCACCTGCTCAAACTATCCAAGACCGATGTTCAATTCTTCAAACACGCATGCGAGGAAGTACTGCCCGAAATCGAACTGCTGTTCGACGCCATCTGTGAACCCAAATTTACCGAGTCGTCGTTCGCTCGCGCATATCACAAGATCAGCGATTCCTCAGGTTCGAAGTATGATCGCATGCTCTCAAACTCGATCTTTCAAAATACGGTCTGCGTCTACGAGACCGTCGTTCACTTGCAAGCCTACTTCGACTCTGTACCTCAACGGCAAGAGATCGTGGTCTCAAGACATCAAAAACTCGATCTGCCACCGGCGACGAGTACCACAACGCGCTAGATACGTCAGCGCAGACGACACGATCCCAGGAGCTCCATACTCGCCAGCTCAGCACTGGCGCACAATCCACAAGGTTATCGTGCTGATGAAGTGCGAATTGGAGCTACTGAAGGACGCTTGCGACGCTGTGATCGGATACCTACTAGATCCGTCACGGCCGGTCTGGAACGACTATGTGGAGGATTGGAAAGATGATGATCCCGACAAGTGGGGACCTGGCTGGGGATAGACGGATGGAAGGCGGAGTGGAATTCATAGCTGGACGGATACAAGACCAATGGGACATGGAGACGTCTGCTAAAAGATGGATAATAATCAGAGAGTACAGAATGCAACTTGTATAGGGTCGATACCGGCTTCAGTGAACAGTATCGTAAATTCTATAACACAGCCATGTATTGTCCAAGGCTTCAGGCACGGCACTACAGTAACAGGGCACTAATTTCCGATACCAGCTTCAGTGATCAACATTGCGACCCCTGTAGAATTACTACGAGTACATATTGACTTCAGGCGTAGCAGCGTGATGAGAAGCTACTTGACTTCGATACCGGCTTAAGTATGCGATATCGCGACCCAGATTTCTTAACTAAATATCGGGAGTGATTTCTGGAACTCCAGTGCGAAGTCAGGCCATTAAGTCATGATACCGACTTCAGGTACTGATATCATAACCACAGGATACTTGATAATGATGCGCTATCACTACTAGTGCAGCTCTACAAAGATAGACTATATCTGTCCTGATACCGGCTTCTGTGAGTGGTATCGTGTTCTAACTGCCGTTTTCCAGCGTACATTGCAACTCCTAGTAGATTAATACAATTCTAGAGTAGCTGGTATCGGCTGGATTGTCTTTGCGCTCTCAGCTGTCATCAGACGTGAGGGCCAACAGGTGATTTGAGACTCGCCGAATCGCTAAAACACATTCAATTTCAAATTCAACGAACTAGATACTCTTGTACTCTTTAATGTATCTTCAGAAGCAGATCAACCTCCATTAATTACTATACAAGATTTGTATATGGCTCATCGAAGCACTCCTACCACACCACTCCAGGTATTATACATTCACTCTTAAGGTCCTAAACTTAACGATGACTGGCTATCTAATCCTTCCCTCAATACAGACCGTGGTAAAACCAGAAGCAGTCGACTACGCCTAAAAGTGTAATAGGGGTTGAACGGCTGAGTATGGATTCTTGACTAAAGAGATTACATGGTTCTTTTACCCTTGTAAATCTATAGAGATGCTCGTTTGTCAAACCGTTTTCTGCGCAATGACACGAGATCGGATGGTGAATATGACAGATTGTGGTTAGCCTTGTCTTAGAGCCTAGACAAAACGTCTCCTTTCATAACGCCGCAACACTTTATGAACCTAATTTCTGACTTTGGAATGATATGGTTGGATGACTGTGAAGACTCTTCGGTGTGTTTGTGGATGTGACCATCATTTTCTTTGTCAGTGCACGCTAATTTTGATAGCATCCGCAAGAAGTGTCTTAGATGCCTAAGACAGCCTTCCGCAAACAGAGACAATGATTGGCTCCAGTGTGCTAAACAAACAGCAAATAAACTAGCGAGGGTGTATATGAGTGCCACGATTCCCATCCAATGATGCGAGCTCAAATCAACCATCGAAGATGAGTAGCTACGAAAAGCGACGTGAACTCCGGCAATGAGCATTGACCAGGCACGAGTAGTGAGTCAATCACTTTTGAAATAGATAAAGTCATTAACTTGAATCAACATCACCGAACTGGCGACTGGGGCAGGACGTCGACCAGGGCTAAGTCCAAGGCAGATGCTTGTAGACTGTCGAATTGACTCTTCACAGATGCCAAAGTGAGCTCCTAGTTCATCAAGATATACATTTGCTAACAATCCGAACCCAGTTTCATGTCTTCTGCTTTGATTCTAATTCGGGTCAACAATGACGGCGAAACCTCCAATGTTCATGTCCACCGGGCGTTACTGGAACATCATTCGCGCAACCTTTGCGACAGGATCGTTATGCACAACGGGGCTGAACACCTTACGATTGAGGGAATCAAAACCATGCACCTGGAACTCTACTGCCAGTCACTCTACACTAGCAACATTCCCATCAGATCTCTGCCTGTACAAGAACAGTTCTATGGCCTTGCAGCAGTAATTTTTTTTTTTTTTTTTTCTGTTTTTTCTAAGACTAAAAGGGCAGAGTGCGGAACAAAGGAGGTTTGCCTAAAACAGGCACCCGTGCCACGTGGACTAAAAAGCGGAGAAAATACAGGAGTGTATGCCGTTGCCAATTACCTCGATGATATAACGACAAAGCACCGCATGATGAGAGCGATGATCACACTGGCCCGAGAGGTATACTATGACATTCCACCAACGCCTGGTATTGAGGCCATCACTGTTCTCTACAAGGCTACTCAGATGGATGATCCAGCGTGTCAATTTCTTGTCGATCTCGTAGCAGAGAGGGGAGATACGGACTGGATGACGAACAGCAAAGAAGAAATTCCTCCGGACTTTGTCAGGGACTTAGCTGTCGAGACTATGCGCGTGCGGTACCAGTTTCCATCGGAAAATGTGCTTGATGGGGACGTTGAGCGATACTTCGAGAGGCCAGCAGAAGATACTAAAATGGAGATGGTAATCATAGGTCAGCACGTCGAGGTGGCAGGTGGGGGAGACAGCCACGCATTTGATACCTAGTCCATACCAATTTCAAATGGGTGCCGCGTCGTGTAGTAAGGTACGAAGGAGGATAGGACCTGATGTTCACGATTTCACGTAGCACTCCCAGTAGTGTGCCGTGAATCAATATGAACAGACTGGGGTGCTTGAATAGATATGAAGCTAGTCTATATCTTGGAAGGGGAGTTCGGATGCGTGAGCATCTCGAGTAGATCTTTGAGAGGCTCTAAACAGACCTTGCTGTACTCCAACGCTCGGAGTTGTTCAATAGATACCGTCATCGCTTTTGTTTTAATCCAAACCTAAGAGAGTAGCATAGAATATATCGCTTAAGGTTGAAACCCGGGAGTGTTTGGGTTGTTGGAGTCGTATGATGACAGACGATCGGATGCATAGCTAGGTTAGGCTTAGTCCTTCCACAATTGATTTCAACTGCGTCGTCGCCAACTCAACATCAACTCTCACATCTTCCCGTGCTGCCTTCCATGGCGAGCGTAAAGTCGCTTGAGCGACTTCGTTCTGCAGGTACATTCGTATCCCGTACTGATCTGCTTTGTCTCTCGCTGATTTTGTGTCAGGTGGGTAAGAGAAATGGCCGATAGCCCGCCATGCTCTTGGGACATACGAGAACGTCGCAGTCAGCGCAACGTACACCTACACAGATTCAATTAATCGCGATCATCTCGAAACGACTATTTTGTGGTATTAGCGCACATAATAACGCAGCACCCAATTCTGAGTGCTATTCCAGTGGAGGAAGATATGCAGAAGCCGTATTGGGCTAGGCTAAACCAGATCGATTTGAGTAGATGCATCGCCTTCACTATGAGATCTCATTCCCGGGACATATCAACCGATACTGACGAGGAACTCGATGCGCTCCTTGAGAGAGAGCACAACACGGACTTGAAAGCTCACTATGGCGAGCTTCCTTTTTGGCGGCTCGCCGTGCTGCATGAGGAAGGAACGTTGCAGCAGTTTGTCGTCTCCTTTGTCTTCCATCACGGAATTGCAGACACCATGTCTGGATTGGCGTTTCACCGCTCGTTCCTAGACGCGCTCCTGCGTGCTCACAACGATAAGAGAGATGGCGACAAGGCAAGAGCCTCGACGCCTTGCCTAGTCCAACCACCTAATACACCCCTCCTCCCACCATTGGAGACAGTCCATACTCTTCCACTGTCGTGGCGCTTTATCTTCCGAGAACTCAAGTCTGCTCTATTCTCATCACCCAAGCCGGGTTCATGGACTGGGCACCCGGTACCGACTTCATTCGAAAACCAACGATCACGACTCCGTTCTTTCTCCTTATTGTCAAACGTGACGAACCAAACTCATGCCGCCTGCCAAAAGCATAAAGTCACAATTACGAGCCCTCTTCAGGTTCTTATCACAAATGCTCTGTTCGTCGCAATCCCTCAGAAATATACTGTCTTATCCGTGGAAGGCGCGATTTCTTTTCGTCGTTCTCTCCAATCAGACAGGATTACGCAAGACTCCATCGGCTGCTACGTAGGTGGATATCGAGAGACTCACCGCCGAGACACTGCCACAGACGTGCCGTGGCCCGAAGCGCGCCGTGTTCGAAGGAACATTGAAGTTGAACTTGCAAAAGACGGCAAAGACACACTCGTCGCAATGTCTAGATTCATATTCAATTACACGTCCTTTTTCAACAGTATGAGAGGCCGACCCAGGGAGAGCAGCCTGGAATTCTCGAACGTGGGGCGATTTGTGTCTGTAAATCAGCCCGAGAAGAGTGACAGCGCGCGGTGGAGCATTAGCAAGATCGTGTTCAGTCACAACGCGGACGTGACGGGAGCAGCTGTTCTGTGTAGCGCCGTTACAGGTGAAGATGGGAAGTTAAGCTTGGGATTTGCTTGGGCGGAGGGTGGTGTGGACGAGGGAATAATACAAAAGCTTATGGAGGGCACCAGGAACTCGTGGAACGTGTTGTTTGTACCTAGGAGGGACGTCGGTCCCTTTTATAAGGGTACGGCCTCCAAATCATCAGCAACCTCCGTAAAGCCAGTGACAGACAAGAAGCAGGCAATAGACGCCGAACTGGAGCTTCTTTCCAAGATTGAAGCTCGCTGTATGTTCTCTTTGAGAAGCTCTTGGATAGAACAACACAGAAACTACTCACCAAGGCAATAATTGGACCAATTTATATACCGGCCAACGAGTTCCTCTATCCAGGTTGCGATACTATAGCCACACCTCCATCTAGTGCGGCGTGTAGCTTCTGATAGATCTCTTGGACGGTAATCTTCAGCCTCAACTCTTCGACACTGCCAACGTGGCCGTTCTATATTGCATTCCTCACGAATTCTAGGCGAATGTTATTTGCGGCGCACTGGAGAAGCTGAGGGTTCAGAGTACGCAACACACGTGGCTGGTGGCTGAGGACTACTTAGACGCGATAAGCGATAAGAAAGCGAATTTCTTTGAGGACCAACACGCACTGCTATCACATTGACTCGTGTCTTAGCCGATTGCACTCCTCCAGAGCCAGCTATGACGACATAATCTTCGCAATCTCTGATTGAGCGAGGTTCATGCCCCTCTAGTCTCGGGCGCGATCTCGCTTTCACCCTCAATGATGTTGGGATTTGGTATGAGGACTTGGTACGCGTGCTAGGATGGTGGCCTGGATTAGGTGGAGCCGGCAAAGCCTCGTTCTCATCACGAGCAGGGTTAGTTTTATGCTAATTTTATTAGAGCAGACTCATGGCTGAATGCAGATCATAGATGGCGGAATTACGGTTGTAGCTTATTCTAATTAAAAAATTTTGAACGCCGGCTCAAACTCCAATAATCAAGTAGGGAGAGTCTCGGTCAGCTGTGAACGGCTCTCCCTTCATTACCAATATAATGACACAACTAGCGAATTCGACAACCCATTCCGCTTCCTCGGCCAACCATCGAATCTAGAACATGTGGTGAAGTAGACCCCGTATAAAGCCGTCCTGCTTAGCCTTGGCCTTCGGAAACATGTTACCGGGTTTGCGAGTGTAGGCTCGAAGCTTCCAGTAGTTCTTGAACTTGATGAGCGGAATCTCCGGATTGCGACGGTGATCGATAAGGTTGACAAGGTTGATGTACACGTGCTGTAGCACCTGCAGAAAGTTGGTTCAGGGGCTCACAAAGTCATATCATAGATGATTAGGATAGGTTCACTTACCTTTCTACACTGGGTGATAGAACTTGGTATATCCTCGATGCCAACCTCCTCACAAAGAGCTTGCCATACTTCCAACTTGGTTCTCCCAGAAACGAAGTGGTGGTCGAATTCGGCTTCGTAGATTTCACCTCGCCGCCGAGCGGTCTCTTTCTTAGTCCAGCCTTGTTGGATGGACAATTTCGAAAGCATTGTAGCGAGATCATCTTGTCGATTGTCTTGAAAGCCACGATACTGCGCCTCAAGTAGAGTGACGCCATGGCCGTCTTCAGACGATACTGGCGTGCCGACTGCGCTGCCGTCTGACGAATTCGAAGCCAGCCCAACAGGTTGCGCCTCAGCTGTGCTAGCGTTGTCTATTGAAGGTCAATGCGGTCGAGTAAGCTAAAGGCGGCTTAGTGAAAGACCTACTGCGCGAGTTCATAGTAGCCTTGTTTCCTGTATCCTGCTGTGGTGCTATTGGGCCGTCTTGCAGAGCTACTGCGCCGTTCTGCGGAGCTACTTGGTCGTCGTGTATGATTCTCTTTCCTATCAGAGGCTTCTTGCAAATTAGAGAATCGTCGAGGGCCTATTGTTCAGGAGAGACTAAGCGCTCGGTACTTCACTCCAAGGAAAATAGATGAGTTGTTGAGTGTGGATGGGTGGGGTTCAGGGGCATCGCACGCGTTTCAACTAGCGTTTAGCGCGATTTTCGCGTCTTAGCGCGGAAAAACACGTCACTTCATTCACCTCATATGATTTGCTAACATGGCAATGATTCGCATAAGGGTTTACCTCGTCACATCATAGTACACAACCACTCGAAATCCGGGATGCTCCCATTGTTGAAGTCTCACACACTCCGGCCTACTCCTACCGATGGCTATCACTCATACATTGAATCCTTCCTCCAGAACCAAGGGTCTATCAGGAACATGCACTGCGACCACCCATCGATTTGACATGCCTGAGAAGAGAGCTGATGAAGCCTTCCTCCTTAGCAGCCACCTTCGGGAACGCATGCCCACGGCACGTGTACTTGGCGAGCGCCTTGCGCGAGTCGAAGTGGCGTACCGGAGTGCCGTTGGACAATCCATCGATCAGGTCAATAAGATTGACATGGAGGCTCTTCAGCGCTTTCTTGCATTTGGTGATGGAGAGTGGAACAACTTCAAGACCGACATCTTTGCACAAGGCCTGCCACAATTGGAGGGTCTCGGTACCGTCTTCGCCCTCAGGGAAGATGTGGTCGGCAACACGAAGATAGACTTTGGTGCGTTGCTTCCGCTTCTCTGTGTGATTCCAGCCTTGATGAATGGCGAGCTTGTTGAAGGCTTGGACGAGACCCGGTGCATCGTCGATGAAGCCTGCATACTGACTCTCGAGGCCGCGTCCGCGAGGTCCTTGTCGGTTCAGTTGGACGACCTCGTCATCTCGCTCAAGTTCGGAGTCTGTAGGGGTCAAGACCACACCGCCGTCTGATTCGCTTGTCACTGACGCAGGATAGGTTGACGGTTGAGTGTTCTTGGTAGCATTGGCTTGGCTTCGTCCACCCCAGATGTACTCTTCTCCGAAACATTGTTGCCACCGGAAGCACCAAGTATCCATGTTGATATGGGGAAGCCATCCACCATCCTTCGCCAAACGAGTAAACTCCGCTTTTAGGGACTTCTTGGGGTCGATGGTAAAGTTGATGCCGGCAAGAATAGCCCAGCTAAGAAAGAGGCTCTCCTGATGCTTTGTTGCCATCTTAATGTATAATGTTGATCTTGAGGTAAGCTGATTGCGGGCGATAGAAGTCCTCGTCGCCTAGACTTAACAGAGAATGAGGGAGGTGTAAAGTGTATAAATACCTTGTGTTCGAAGGTCGGGAGTTCCGCCGGAGGCGGGTGCCTGGAGTGAAAGGCTCACTTCCGGGTGGGAAATTTGGCGTATACTTCAATTGCTAGGCACTCAAGATTTGTGTTCTCACTGTGAAAGGAACGTGCGTGATTCCTAGACACACAGGGCGGCATCATAAAAACTAGCTGATATGTCGCTGCTGGCAGGCTGTTAAGCCTGCACGAGCCTGCAAGAGCTGATGAGTCACGACGAGAGGTTACGTGCGACTATAGACACCTAAATACCCGGCAGAGTCGTTGTCAGGGCAAATCTATAAGGCCTCCATCAAATCCCAGCTCGTGAGTTCGCACATTCACACCCTGTTCTCCAACGAATCTTACCTCACAACAAAAGAACTTGTCGCCATGCCGAACGCAGCTGAATTACGTGCCCCCTAATCTCAGGTTGGCAGGTGAGTGTCGCGTCGATTTTTTCGAATCTTTCTTACAATACCTAGGATCAGCGGACCTTGTGTCTAGATAAGGGGTTGGCAAGGCAGATGGAGTGAAGCCGTTCTAGGTGCACAAGCAACTACTATGCTCTGCTTCTAACTTTCTCAACAACGCGCTCAAGAAGGACTGGAAAGAAGGTCAAGACGACCTAGTCAAGCTGCCCGAGGATGAGCCAAAGATCTTCGAGCTCTACGTTTATCAACTTCATTTTGGCAAAGTACCAGTGAAACCAGAACTATCTTCACCAGCCAATGCAGACGATTCGATAGACTCGAAAGCTGTGGATCCGATGAAACAGTTCGAATCAAAGGTTCGGCAACCCGGGGCAGCCTACCATCTTATTTGCCAGCTCTATGAGGGAAATAAACAGGTCCACATAGGCCGCACCGACTTAATTAGCGTTGTATTAGGTCAGTAGATGGGCGAATCCCGCTCGACTTTCGTTTGTTAGAAATTGCAATTATGGTTCGTAGCGAACTGTCCTCATGTAGGCACCAGTCGCAGCAAATAGTCCGGGGGTTTCTGGATAGAAAATCCCGAGGTTGGAATATTTTACCCGATTTAAATGCGTACTTTGTTTAGTCACATCATACTAACGTATGGTGGTAATGTTTCGCGGAACGACTTTGGGTTGCGACCCATTGGGTGTACCTTAGTAAATTATATAGGAAACCCGAAGAGACCAAACCCGCCGTTAACTATGTGAAGAACGCTTCACATGCTGCGGTTTCGTTCTCAAAATTCTTGGTCATGCTAGCTAGTGATTCGATAGAGTAGTAATATCGTGTTTTAGGTCGTTCAATCGAAGCGATTATGTTGACCCGGACAGAAACACAGTACAATAGTACAAAATTCAATGCGATTGGGGGTGAAAAAGTCAATAAACGCATCCGTGGTTAGACATTGATTCGATAGACCACCAGGCTGCCGCCCTCTGGCGGCACCGAACAAAAATACGCGATGCCACAACAGTCTCATATACGTACATTCCTTATACCTTTTCAACAGTCAACACAATGGCTGAATCTAAAATTGTTTGGGATTCGACTAGCAAGCTTGAATAGTAAGTCAACACTGCACAAGCAACGCCTAATCGCTAACTCTTTCTGCCTAGCTTTAGGGGTCGTTGCATAAGGATTGAAGTGGGCCGAGGGGATGAAGTTGAAGTCTTCGGAGCTCATAGGGCGGTTTTAACCGAATCATCTGAGTTCTTCGCGCGGGCACTCCGCCGCGATTGGAAAGAGAGCCAGGACAATATTGTTCAGCTTCCAGAAGACGAACCTCGAATCTTCGAACTATTTCTCCACTTCCTCTACGATAAAAAGATACCCATCAAAGCAGTCGACCCAAACCTTGAGCATCTCTCAGCCGCCGAGGTACATGCGGCGATAGAAAAGCAACTCGATGCGGAGTTCTCGAGTCTATGCAAGCTCTACGTTCTGGGCGAGAAGCTACAGGATGTTGCCGTCAGGAAAGCTGTTCTCATAGCACTGATGGAGGGTATGGAAGAGCCACGAGCCGATGGTGGTCTGTGGACCCCCGATGTTTTGCCCGTCGATATTGCATACGAAGGTACCCCAAAAGGCAGCCCCCTCAGAGCAATGCTTTGCGATACATGGGCATCTTATTTAGATGACAACTAGTGGTCCAACAACGCAAAATACGACACCGACGACTTTCACCCCGACTTTTTGATGGATCTGGTCAAGACAATCCTCAAAGCACGCTCAGAGTTTCTCGCTCGCGCTCTGAGGAAAGACTGGAAGGAGGGCGAGACCGGCTAGTGGAGCTGCCGACAGCGAAGCCAAAAATATTCCAGCTATATCTGCACGTTATTTATCACAACACCGTACCCGTTCTCGAGACGCTACCCACCGAGGAAGAATACGACCACGCCGATGCTAAACGAAAGGGAGAGCTGGATGTGGCGATAAGGAAACAAAATCAACGAGGAGTACTGCAAGTTCTGCGAGCTCTATGTCCTCAGCGAGTACCTGAGCGATGTCAACGCAAAGGACCTGGTAGTGGTTGCACTTTACCAAGGCTTTGACCACCTGAGACTTGATCAAAGATACCATTCTCCAAATCACGAGCATGTCAACATCGTTTACAGAGGCACGCCTGAGTCCAGTCCACTAAGGATACTGTTGCGCGACCTCTATGTCTTGCGTAGCCAATCTGGGTGGTTTAACAAAAACCTCAAAGATCCCTACTGCGCCGAGTTCATATTTGATATACTTCTTGGATTGCTCAAGATCTAGGAGCACGAGGAGAGAGGCTTGAAATGGACGAAAGTTGATGACTACCTTGAGAAGGGAAATGTGATTGACAAGACGACAAGTTAGCTTGAAGACGTAAACTTCGTGAGCTTGAGCGGGCCTGAAGAAAGGGTGCCTTACTGCTGGTATCTGGTGAGATGGAAGATCCATGAATCATCAGTGGCGACATTGACGGTAACGCTTGGAGGAAGGATGGTATATTAAATGCAATCTAGAATACAGAGACCATCGAAGTGAATTGGCATGACGAATATGCCTGTAGGATCCTTGCTTAGAGTATTTTCACTCACTGCAGTGAATTAGCACTTAGATCACTCTTACCGCGCTATGCAATAGCGTATACAATTGTGATCTGCCGGGGCAACGAAAACTTGCCGCGCTCTTCCATCACTTCCTCGAGATTATTCGCACACCACGCAACAATCGTGCGGAAACAAGAACCCACAAAATGGCAAACCTAGTACGGGTGGCCGCATCTATGGCCATGAGGTGTGCTGCGAAAAACATCTCCCTGCACTTCGAATGCTAACATCGCATAGCCTGGGAGCCACCGGCGTTGAGGTTTTGGTTGGCGAGGAGGGGAAGGAGAAGAAGTTTCTCGTGCACAAAGACCTTATCGCATCTCGTAAGCAACGATAGCCTACTGACGATGACCGTCTTACTTGGAACAATGAATCACTCACCCAGTCCTAGGTTCCCAATTCTTCGCGACAGCCCTCAGCGGACCTTGGAAGGAAGCAGAGGATAAGGTGGTGAAACTCTCAGATGATGATCCACAGACATTCGAGCTATATGTGCAGCTGCTCTATGTAAGTAGCATTAGCTAGGCCAGTATATCCTTTGAAAGCATGTTAACGTATCTGGACGGTAGAAGGGCCATGTACCAATCCTCCAACTCAAGGAATCCCAGAGCAATGCACTAGCGAAAATGCCTGTCGACTTTGGCAAGAGAAACCTCAGCAACTCAGAGAGAGAGAGCGATGACAGTAGCAGGGATGAGTCCAGTAATAGTGACTTGGAAGATACCAGCGACTTGGAGAGCGAGAGTGGCGACTGCAGTGTCGGTGATTCCAACGACCGTGACTCTGATGATGGCTCCGACGAGCCTGAGTTCAGAGAGTTATTCCGGCTCTACATTTTATGCGACAAATTACAAGACGTGATCTCCAAGAACCTTCTCATCGACGCAGTACTTGAAGCCACTCATCAGGACAGCTACAAGAACACCACCTACCTACCACTCCTAGAGGAAATTACTATTCTGTACGGGGGCACTATGGCTGGAAGTCCGATGCGTCGCCTCTTAGTCGATCACATGGTCGACCATGCGAGTCCCAAATGGTTCTCCTCGCTGGAAGGCATTATGTCCCAAGTCCATGGAGACTTCGCCGTCGATATGATGGTGCAGATGGGCAAGCGCCTGCAGCGTCCAAAGTCGGTGCAACCTCTGAAGGCGGTGAAGTACTATGAGAGGATCATCAAGAAGCCGGTCTCGATCAAGGATCGTACATCAGCGGGGACAAAGAAGGAGAACCAAAACTAGCCAGATGCACGTCGATAACGTGGGACGTCTCTTGCAATGGAAATGAGGAGAAATGACAAGGTTAGGGTACAAAGCGGCGTGTGCGGGGCAACGTGAAGTATCATAAGTATTAGGAAGTAAATACGAACCTCGGAGCATCTATGAGTGCAATTTCTACTGCAACATAAATGACAGAGGAGGGTGAATTTCAAGCAGAAGAGTCGCACCCAGCAGAGGGGTCGCCTCCTCCGCAGCCAAAGAGAGCGTTCAGTTGACTCAAACTACGTATTGTGTATCTGAAGCACTTCAGCGAGCGGAATCAAGATTTCCTTGAGTGCATCTTGGATGCTGTAGCGCCTTAACATTCGAGGCGGTGTTGAAGTATGAATTGTAGGACAGATTTTGGGAAGGTAACACCGAGACCTCGGGAACTCCACAGGGACGCGACGACGCGTCTCTCGCTAGTCTCCTTCAAGTTAGCGAGGAACATGCAACCCCAAAGGAACCCAATCTTCCCTTCCTCTCACTTCACCCATTTCTCAGCACAAGACGATGTCAAGACCAGGGAAAGTTAAGCCGGAAAACGCCGAGCTCGCGCAAGTCAATGACGTGGTTGTCTCAACACATGAAGCTGCAGCGTAAGTGGAAATAGATGCTCAAACCCCCGTGCTGTATACAGATCCTAGTCGTACATAGCCTAGGCCTTGACGCTGTTGAAGTGCGCGTCGGCAGAGATGACGAGCAAAAGCACTTTCTCGTCCACAAAGCACTCCTGAAGTCAAAGTCCCCATTCTTTGCAAAAGCACTATGCGGGGAGTGGAGAGAGGCGAAGGATTGTGCTGTAAACCTTCCTGACGTTGAACCTGCGATCTTTGAGCTATATGTGCAATTTCTCTTCGCTCAGAAACTACCAATTCGAAGTTCTCCACTTGAAGTCACGGACGAAGAGATTGCGAAACATCAGATGAACGAAGGATATAATGACGACGAGGCGGAAGGCGAGAAGTCTGAGCCCAACAAGGATGACGACGATGAAGCTGAGGATAGCGGAAATCAAGAGCCAGTTAACAGCCTGAGCCCTGAGGCTCAGAGAGACCACGATGCTCGAATGGTCTGCTGGGATGCCCAAACAATACAGCTATGCAAGCTGTAGGTACTGAGCGAGAAGTTCCAGGATATGAAGACTAGAAATGCTCTCATGAAGGCCCTGGTGGTTATATGCAAGGAAGGATATTATGACGGCTCGAAATATCCTGACGAAAGCTGCGTCAACATTATCTGGGAAGGGACACCGAGGTCTAGTCCTATGCGGCAGTATCTGCTCGACTGCTATTGTGACTACAGCTTCAACCAGTGGTATCCAATCAAGAACAAAGAAAGGTTCTCTCACGAATTCCTATTCGACATCGTCCGTCGAATGAGTCAGCGTCGAGCATGTCCTTCTGGGCCGAGCAAGACCGACGACAGTTCCAATTACTATGAAAAGCCCAGGAAGAGAGCTGTGGACAATCTGGACGAGAGTCAGGACCCGAAAAGAGTCAAGACTGAATAACATCTGGGATCTCCACATTCTACTCGGCCCTCGAGTGTCTCGTAACAGAAATATTCAACACCGATTCTCATTGGGCACTGTGGTATAGATGGACTATTCAAGTGCAAAACCCCCTCTCACTCGATTGTCAAGTTTGACGTTGGGAAATCCTTCGATGTTACGAAGTGATCCTGGATTGGGTTAGAATCGAGTCTAAATTTGCGTTTGTCTTCATTCATGCGCCTATTGAGAATTGTATTGATAACCTTTTCGACCTATGAGCACAGTGTGTATACCTAATCGAAATGCTAGGCGTCAGAATAGTATATGATTATCGCTTTGGCTTTATTAAAGCTTGCCTACATAATACCAATACCCTCATCCAAGATTACTTCGACATGGCAGATACATAAGTGGACCATTTTATTATAGGTAAGTCCCTGTACTTCACGCTCGCATCCAACCATCTAACGTTTCATAATTTGGACTCACCGGATTCTTGGTTATGCGTTGGCAACGAAAATGAGCAAAGAGTAATATCTGTTCAGCCCTGTTGATCTCCACGTCCGATTGTGACTGCACGAGTTGGGAACGCGACGACCAACAGAACCCTGGACCGTCCAACCGCCGTATGCATCCTGCCCACTTTCAAACAGACAGTAGCTTACTTAAATTGTCATTTAGTTCGACCCGAAATGAACGAGCGTCATCCTGATAGACACTAAGCTATGGTCAAAAAGTGGAGAATGACGCAGGTCAAATCCAAACCTCTGCGATATGCCCATCATGCAGATGCGAGCCGCAGAAACAGTACCGCGGAATCTCAGATGAAAGCCCTATACCTGCTGAGCTTAAATAGAGAGATTAGTCCTCTGATAGGCTAGCTAGAATTGGCTATTAAGTAGATATCTTTACATAAAAAAAAGTAGGCTGAAAAGTCTATATGCAACCCAATCTTAAGGCAGAGCTCTATAATTTTGCTAGCCTATTAGAGAACTAACATCCCTATCTAAGCCTAGCATAGGCCTTCTATCTGAGATTATGTGGTAGTCTATCGACAGTCTCGAGGCCTCGCTCTTTCCCAATGAGACGAATTCACACTAGCTGCACCTAGGTCGAAAAGGGTTAGCGAATACGATATATTTAGCCTTACTTCCCGAACTCTCAACCTCTCCCAACGACTTCCACTTCTTTGACCTCGTGGGCCCCTCGACTGCAGTGACGTTTCACGGCCTCGATAAATGTTACGTTGACCTGTCACAAGACACCTTTCTTGAAAGCGCATGAAAAATGGCAGAACATGAAGTGGACCTGGTTGTTGTGGGGGCCGGTACGTACCTTCTGCCTTAATCCTTATCGCAATTGGTGTTTTCTTTTTGTCCACAGTCTTCCCATTGTGTAACGCAGCTTCAAATCTCGATCACGCAATTCTGTGGCCCTTCAAGTGCCGTGTCTATATTTCGATCTCAACTCGCTCGTCTCGAGATTCTCCTCTGCAATGAGAAAAGCAAATATGGCGTGGCCTCCGCGGAGCTTTGAAGAAACTACAGTCCTGTTGATATCCATCGAATAATTCTTGTCATCTCTCAAGGTCTCTACGGCATAGCTGCAGCATGCACATACCGCCGCCTCCATCCGACCGCTCGCCTGCTCCTTATCGAAGCAGCACCATCTATCGGTGGACCATGGGCACCAAATCGCATCTTTCCAGGTCTGAAGACCAACAACCTATGGGGCACGTACGAGTTTCCTGACTTCCCGATGCATGAAGATAAATTTGGCGTCAAGAAAGGCGAGCACGTACCCGCAGAGAAAGTAACCGAGTACTTCAGAGCTGCGATCGACGAAGGTGGGATCGCCGAGTCGGTGAGGCTGAATACGAAGGTAGATGTCATTGAAAGAACTGAAGAGGGATGGAAACTACACTGCATGAATAGAGAAGACGGCATCGAAGCACAGCCCTTCACAATCAAGACCCCCAAACTCATCCTCAGCACCGGCCTTACGAACCAGCCAGCCATGCCCAAGTACCCGTCATCGCCTTCTTTCACATCACCAATCATCCACTCCAAAGATTTCCCATCTCACTACCCTACCATTGTTCAACCTGGCAAGCACACCCTCGTTATCGGGGTCGGCAAGTCTGCTTGGGACATTGCATACGCATGTGCGACCAAAGAAAACGGGACGGCGACGATGCTGATAAGACCGAGCGGCAACGGACCAGTCTGGTTGTCTCCTACACATGTGACTCCATTGGGTCTATGGCTGGAGAAGCTCGTTTTCACTCGCTTCTTTGGGTTCATGTCACCATGTCCGTGGGCAGAGACAAATGGGTTCGAAGGCTGGGTACGAGGTTTCTTGCACCATACGTGGCTTGGAAGAAAGATTGTGGGCGCATTCTGGGGAATTCTGGGCGACGACGTCGTTCAATTGAACAAACTCAACGATCACCCTGAGACGAAGAAGCTCCGGCCCTGGAGGAATGCATTCGAGGTCGGTAACGCCCTTAGCATCCTCAACTACCCTACCGACTTCTTTGACCTCGTGCGTTGCGGTCGCATCAAGGTTGTTGTTGACGAAGTCGCTAGCTTCAGTGGCACTAATGAGGTCTCTCTGAAGGGTGGAGATAAGATGCACGTCGACGCTGTGGTATGCGCAACGGGGTGGAAGATCGGCGGCAGCGTGAAGTTTAAACCAGAAGGTCTTGAAAATGAGCTCGGACTCCCAACTTCCTCCCATCCCGACATCGATGACACAGCGCTGGTAAAAAGAGCCGAAGCTGAGCTTTACGCCAAATTTCCGTTCCTCAAAGAGCGCGATTCGAGCAGAATTCATCATCCAGATCCAGCGCTTAGACACGAACAGACTGCCGATGAGGTCGAAGAAGCGGATCAACATCCGTACCGCCTGTACAGATTTCTGGCCCCGACGAGTGATCTGGAGCGGAGGAGTATAGGCTTCGCAGGCGCGCTGATGACGCTAGGAAATGCATCATGTGCGTACCTACAGTCTCTTTGGTTGACCGCATACCTGGACGGCACGCTGCCACTCCCATCCGTCTCCTCCAGCTCCGAACTTGAAAAGGTCCGCTACGAGACCTATAAAGAGACCCAGTATTGTGCTTTGAGGAACGCGATGGGCTACGGCAACAAGTTTCCTGACCTAGTATTTGACTCGCTGCCGTACTTCGATCTTTTAATGGGCGACTTGGGCTTCAAGGGAAAGAGGAAACAAGGGTGGTTGAGCTGGCTGGGATTGACGAGCTGGGACAGTGAGTGCTTTCAGAGTTACGGACCAGAGGACTATCGCGGGTTGGTGGAACAATGGGAGGAGAGGGTGGGGCATGCGCGCGCCACAAAGAAGAAAATGTAGATACTTCAATCGTTTTCGGTATTGCTATCCTATGTTGGACCTCGGGGAACAGTCTCATTGAATCTTGAGGGTAGGTTCCCTACATTCCATGCCGTTAAATCCCATCCATGCTCCAAGGTCACATGTCCCTTTCTGTGCTGATGTCCATTACGAAATCATTCGGCAGGAAGAATCGAAGACTCGGACCCAGCCCCCAGCATTCACTGTACCTCACGATAAACGTGCTTCTGTTGGTAAGGGTTGGGCAAAGAATTCTTCCATTGGGCCGATTTATTAAGGAGATGGCGCGAGAGTTCGACAAGGAAATCGAAGGGCAATTCACGTGAAGAGTTAAGCTGATCGGGCTTGGCTCGATGCGCAAAGAGATCGATGACTAATTGACGAGCGCGGTTGCCTTCCACAGTTCCATTGTAGATGGTGTTCAGAGTATCTACACCTGGAAGCGGGTACTTGGTTGTGGTTGGATTGGGGATGTTGGAGATATCGATGATAGCCTCGAGCGCGATGTTCCTCGCTACGACATCGCCGACCTTCTCAGCGAAGACGTAGACGGATGCCAGGCTCTTGACCTCATCATTATAGTCCTGGCCTACCTTCACTCCAGGGGCTCGGACAGGAATACTTCCTCCGTAGAGGAGGTGCAGGTACAATTCGACAGTAGCGGGGTTGTCCTCAATCAGTTTGATCTCGTGATCGTCGCCTTGCTTCCATTCTTTCTTGAGCCGCGCACGGAAGAAGTCTGCGCGGCGGATGGTGCCAGGGTGTACGATGAAAGATTTCTGATCCTCTCCTTCGCCGACTGTGAGCTTCATTGTTTGGGTGAAGCTATCAACGTTAGTTTTCGCTAATTTTGCACGTTTACACTGGTAGGTGCAAGCATAAATCTCACTCGAATGCTCGATCGGTGGTCACGATCACCTCGCCGGTCATGGTGGATAAGTCAACGCAATGTTGCTCTTGGTGTTGTCGTTGTTGCGTTGTTGAGGGTGGTGGGATGGGGGAGTGGCACTTAAGTACGTATGCGAACGTCGGGTGCGGAATTTTGCAGGCACGTGGGAGTTGTGTCAGGCTACTGGTTCGCTCTTACTTTTTACGTCACCAGCAATCCCTTTCAGTCTCTCACTTGACTTCAACCCACTTTGAGTACGCAAATCCTTTTAGTGTCATCGCTTCATTATTCGGTCCCCAGCCAAGCCGGATTCTACCGCTGACGTGATATGATCTGCTATCTTGTTATAGAGCGGCTCTACGTTGATATCCCAATTACCCAATTGCAACGTAGACTCGCTGTTCTTGCTGCTCCAGCGACCTGTTTTAGGTCTTGGTGAAGCTGCAAGGAAGTTAACCTGAGCTTTCGGAATTAAGCGTAGTGTACTCACTTCATCGTGCGAAACATGGTGTCAGGCTCGTTCGCTGGCTGTAGGGCGCGAAAAGCAGTCTTTCTAGCAGGTCCAGGCATGATCCAGTGTCGCGAGGGAAGCTCCTGAAGTTGTGGAAAGCAAGTAGGAGATTTGTGAGAGACTTTATATTGACAACCAAACTTTCGTGGGCCCGGTGCGTCTTCACCTTCACCGATAATTAATCAATCAACTATACATTGTGCACCATGGCCGGAGAAACATTGCTTCACCCAGTGAGATTTTAGTGGAGACTAGCTCTACACTTGACTATCACGCCGGGACTTGTTTCAGATCTAAGTACTCAATTACGCCAATCAAGAGAGACAAATACTCAAGTTAGTGGGTTCAGATGTTCCGTCTGCACTGGGCTTTTGCAATGGCTGGTCAATGGACTCGTTTGCTTCGTCCGTGTGCCTACACTCTTCCTCTCGATAGTCATGCTTCGTGGCTAATGGCATGTCTTTTACATCCTTCCTCGGTGGACCTCTCATCTCGAAGAGTGCGCGTGAAAGCTCGAGAAGGAAATCTACAGGCCAGAGGGTTGTCTCTCCGGCATCAAACCACCTCGCTTGTCCAAAGCAAACGTAAAAGTCCACGAGAAACTTCCGGGCTATATTACCTCCTACTGTATATTTATAGATATTGCTGACCATACTGCTGCTCGGCGGAAGTAGCTTGCCGTTGGGTAGGCCATTCTCGACGAGATCCATGATCGCCACCAAGGTGAGGTTCTTGATTCGGGTGTCTTGGACCTTTTCTGCAAAAACGTAGAGCTTTGCGAGCTTGCGGCACTCGTCATTGCAGCGACGCCGACTCTCTTCGTATTCTAATGGATTTGGCTCCTTGTTGAGAGAGATCGTGCGAACATACAGAGATTGAAGGTAACGCTCAACTACAGCTGGTTCGTCTTCAGACAGCTCGATGGTACGTTTCTCGGCTTCCTTCCAATCGCCTCGCAATGCTCTCTTGAAGAACTCAGATCGCTGTAGTAGACCATCGTGAATGAGGTAGTCTTTCTGAGTATCGCCTTGTCCGGCACGAATTTTCACGGTTCTGGTGAGACTGTTTTGTTCAGCGTACGCACGCACAGAGGACGGAATGATACTCACTCGAATGCGTTATTATTCTTTTCGGTCGCCTCCTCGGAGCTCGCCATGGTGTGCTTTCCAGACGTCTCAACTTCCTCGCAGGTTGAGTTGCGAAGTCGTTGAAGAAGCGATGGTTACACCTGTGCGGGGTTTGCGAGCTAATCGAGGACGTGCGTCTATAGTGTATGTCTTACCTTTACCTTCACCTTCACAGCAACTTCGACATGTGAAACAATAGCAGGGCCAAACAAGCATTCCATGTCCGATTAAATCTTTTCGTTTGAAGTGCGTTTGTGATGTCTGTTGTATAAGCCACTAGAAGGTCTAGACTATAATAGGTTGTATGGAAAGTTGGATTGTATCCGTCCCTCGTTGTTCAGTCACTATCGACGACTCGAGATGCACCATTTTTGTGGAGATAAGTACCCGGCCAGATAGCCACATCAAACCACTCGATCTCCCAATCCTGACCTTCACATTCCTCATATCGATTAAAGTCGTTGAAACTGCTGTATGGTGACATACGCCTATAGCTCAGCGCGAAGTCCGCAACATCATATGCGAAGTCCTTGGGCACTATGTCTCTTTCGAGGTTGCCGATTGAGTAGCGGCTTCCGTGCTCCACATATGCCTCAATAATAACGGCCCTTCCGGGACAAAGCCTGCCGGTTCCTTCGTACATGATTCGAATTGCCTCACTTCCTGGCAGACAAGCTGGGTAATTTCCACTCCATCTCTCGTCCTGCATAATCCACTTGCACTCCTCAGTGACCTTTGCGAGTAGAGCTTCCGCTGTCGTATTTCTCGCTCGCTGATCTTGAATTTTCTCGGCGAGAACATAAAGCTTGGACAGCTGTTCATATTCTTTTTGACAAATCGAGGCTGAAAGACACTCGTCGGCAGAACGATTGGCCAGCTTCTCGAATTTGGGTCTTGCCGCCACGTCGAAAGCGGGAATTGCGTTCGTGTACGCAACCTGAGCATATAGCGCGAACGTCTCAGGGTCATCTTCTGATAGCTTCACCGTCTTCGTCTCTGCTTCGGCCCAGCGTCCCTGTAATGCTTTTTTGAAGAAGAGCGATCGCGAAGTGAGGACAGCCTCATGGAGAAGAATTTCCTGCGCCTCGGAGCCCACAAGGACCTTCACTATTCCGAGACCAATGCTTCGAATTGGTTGTCAGCGCGATCAAGAAAGAAAGCTGATTCTACCTACGGTAGCGCAAGGCTTTTGGCGATGAATGGGGCCTTTGGCATGGGCTTGAGTCGTGCATCGTCAGTGTTCGCCATGTCGAAGAGTTGAGTGGCACCAGCGAGGATAGGACAAAGAAGGCCAGAAATCGACTTTAAAAACGTGATAATGTTGAGGTTAGGATGTTGGAAGTGGAGTGGTGGCGAAAGAAAGAGGAAGGAACGAAGGAAGGAAGGACCTGCTTCAAGGAAGGGGCCCCGCCGTCAGTCAAACGTCACCTTCATTTTCGAAGCTTGCATCAGCCCTCCGCAAACCTCTAACACATGATTTGTAGATGTACAATTCTGATCAAGGTGCGATCTAATAACACCAATGGATTTTATCAAATCGCGCCGGCAAACAACAGGGTAGAAGAAGAAGCACTCCACATCGTCATGTTGATATCTTAACAGTTCTTCTGAACCCCACTACCGCTCCAAATACTGTTCCTAATTCATACATCCAACAGATATGCCAGTGAAACATTGTGGCTGCTAATCACTCTTGGCTCTTCGTAGTAACACTGGACTTCTCGCTTTCACTATCCACGTCATCCTCTTCATCGTGCTTATCCTCAACGCCAGCCTCTCTCTCGAAATCATTCACTGACTCGTCGAGCCATGAATCTTCCGGGACAGCAGAATCCCAGCTCTCCTGCTCCTCCTCGTCAAGCTCATAATACGCCGCAGCGCCCAACATGAGACGGACGCAGGCTACATGGGCGCGTCTCTGATCGCTCTCCGGCGAATTACTAAGCTCGATTGCTGCTTCTCGCTCTTTGGTGAACGTGGGATCGTAAGCATCTTGCGTCTCGCGAATGCTCATGCGGAGAGGCGCTTGACGGAACCTATGATCGTGGCTATACCTCAGGTGAAGATCCAGAAGAAATCTTTTGGCTGGACACCCTTCGCTAGGCTCGTTGAACTCCGTGTATACGTAGTTGACGGCGCCGGCTGTGGGCAGAGCGCCCTTGACTTGCGAAGCGTAGAGCGCGATGAGGATTGGACGGCTGTTAGGCCCCTCACCATCACAGAACACCGTTGATACTATCAAGAGAGACTACAATTACGCCTTTTCGATTCAGTTCGATAGAGAGACTCCAGTTCAACTAGTTGATCTGACTTCAATATTCTTCTCGCGATGAGGACTTCCATGCATTTGCATCCCGCCAGACGATCCTCCAATTCGTCTGCAATGACGTATATATTCCAGAAGTATTGATGTCTGTGAATACCTCCAAACCTCCTAGCGTTCCCAGTTTGATACATCTCTTCGACTGGAGTCTCATGTATGTCCAAATAGGCCTGAAAGATACCTGGCTTGCACTCAAGCGTAAATTCCCGAGTTCCATTCCGGACATTATCCTGAATTTTGCGAAATCGAGAGAACAACAGCGCTTCAGCGACATGAAAGGTGTGTACTGAGCTTCCGACTCGGACACGTCTATGGAGCCTGGTGTCTTGTGCCCGCATGGTTTCTGCGGGTCTGTAGTGGGTGCCTCTGAAGGCCGATATCTGATGAACAGGTCGCGAAATCGACTATTTCTGTGGTCTATGGCTTGTGAATATCAAAGACACGAGGGCGTCATGAAGATGAGCCATGGTTGTTGCCAAATTGGGAACGATGCGAATAGCCACGAAGTCAGGCACCGGGTAACCATGGTAGGACTCGCTTCGACCTCTACACAACTCATTCCTCGATAACAAACTACAAGCAACATAGGCTAAAGTTACCTATGACTCGGATAATAGAATCTTGTCCTCGCTAAGTAAGCTAGGTAAGGGCTGCTTGTTCGCAAGCACCGACAAGACGAACTCATAGTCTACGTTCGGAAGACTTAGCGTAACAGAAGCTATCGAATCAACATATCACTTGTAATTTCAGCCTTTTGGTAGCGACATTCAAATTCGTGTAGCTCTTCCTATGTCGCCCTTTCAACAAGTTTCCACCACCTCAACAGTGCTTCCATTTCACCCTGTTAGCACGGGACGGTAAATTCGTCCTTGCCTTGAAAGTCGTTCATCGAAAAACAACATTTGTCGAAACCACACAGGTTCTGTCCATCTAGAAGCGTTTCACCCTGGGATGCCAGCTAGTCTTGTGGACTGAATTGAAGGACTTTAGGTATCTATATTCCGTTCTTAACACGGCTAGCTTGATGCAGGTTTTGCATTATTTTGTCAGAGCTCAACCAAATGCTTGATGAAGCCTTGCTACATTCCAGTACATGTTTCTCCTCTACAGTTGACGGAAAGGCAAATTGACCCATGGCTGCTAGAGGCTCTTTCTTATACAACTTTAACTAGTATTATTCAATATCAGATAGCATTATATTCAAATTGTCATTTAGTTACCCTGTTCGCCTTCCTTCTGATAATACTGACTCACGTCTACAACGTTTCCCCACCTTCGGTTTGCCGTGGCATTACCATGCTTCAATAACCTCTTACAAAGGTCCCATAAGAACTCAGCATTCATGTTATTCTGTTCAAACCTAACTCCCCACCATCTGTCTACGTTCTCTTTCTTCATGCTAATGAACGTGTACATATCAACAAGCAGGGAGCGGATCGGGCAAGGACCAGCGGTGCCCCCGTAAATAATGTTGATCTCCTCAGCAGCCGGGAGAAGAAATTTCCTGGTGAAGTCCATGTTCCCGCCTGCTGACAAGCGCGTGGCTTCGAAGATTGCGTCGATGATAAGGTTTTGTGCGGCGATGTCTTGGATGCGGTCGCAAAGTAGATACAGCTCGAAGAGTATCACGAAGATGAGGCTGTCTTCGTCCTCAGGCTCTGGATCTCTGCGCAGTGGCAAATGACCTTGGAAGATCAGTTCTAGATATAAGTTGAAAATTTCCGGATCTTCTTTAGGAAGAAGTACAGCTCTGGACTCCGCTTCTTTCCACTCAAAAGAAAGGGCCTTGCGAAAGAATGCGGTTCTCTTGGACATGACACAACTAGGTAATGTAAAGGTTCGCGTTTCATCTCCTTCTCCGACACAAATATCGACTACATCGTTGCTGTGTCTGGTCGCCGTGAGTAAGCTTGAGGTACTCACATGCTCTTGTGCCTTTCGGACACAATGAGATTTTTGTGTGCTGCTGGCATGTAAGTATCTTGGAGTGATGAGGTTTGGTGTTCTATCGAAGAATGGTGAGAAGGGAAAAAGGTCAAGCGAGATAACCTTGGGCGATGAAGTTGACTTTGCGAACTAGTGAATTCAAAGTAGTGGTATTCGAGGTATTGAAGTTAGCATAGATTCATCGTGAGATCTTGAATTTTATCCGCCAGTTGTTGCCTTCGAATTTTATTCAATCTGCGTTGATCTTGTGATTAATGACGATGTACACGAATACGATATTAGAGTAGTAATGGTCGAGCTGAGTCAAAGCATACCAGAGATGATGTGCGTATAGTAATGGCAGTCTCGGAACTTTTTCAAGACTGGCTCAATAAGTAGAAGAACTTAGATGCAGCATAGTAATTGTGGCTGACAAGCGTCCAATCAAGGCGCAAGGCAGACTCAAGTGGCGTCTCACCCTCAGCCTGACCGGTCCTTCAGGCGGCACGACCACGATCTCCTCTCTGAGCTCTGACAACTTAGCTCACGCAATTACCTCGAGTTTGTCTTTCCTAAATCCTTCTTGTTACATTGAGACTGAAAATGCCAGACTTCGGCTGGTCAGCCGGCTGTGTTTTCGAAGCAATCAAGCTTATCAATACGACGCGAAAGGCTTTGAGGGATGTCAATGGATCAATTGAGCAATACCAAGAAGCGTTCAACTTTCTAGGGTCTATGTGCAGCACGCTGGAACTACTCCAGCGATACATCGAAACCAGCGCTGTGGACAGCTTGACTGAAGCGATCAAAGAGCATTTCCTAAGGATCGGGGAGCCATGGAAGAAGTTCGAGGCGGTGCTCCAGAAATATCAACCAGACCTGAAGGCAGACTCCACGCGTTCAAAGCTTCGTCAAGCTACTTCAAAGGTCAAATGGGCGTTGAAGAAGATCGACGATGCTGTTAGGGAGCTGAAAGAGGACGTTATGCAGCCGATTCAGGCGATCAACTGTATACTCACTTTGAGCGCACTGTAAGCTGACTCCGCAATCTCACTATCAGAAGCTGACGATGATTCAGAGAGCAAGCGGCTAAGCAGCAGGGAGCGACGTTAACGAAAGAGCAGTGTTCTCAAATCATGGAGAGCGTTTCCAAGGTGATCGCATTAGACATCGACAAATGCCGAACTTTAGTGGCCGCGTCGGATACAGAGCAAAAGAAATGGAACCATGAGCAAGCTGAGCGTCTTGAAGAAATCATGGCTCTACTTAGGAGGATAGATTACACCACGAAGTTGGACGATCTTCCGGCTACGCGAGCTCCAGAAGAGGCGGCAACCATGACCGAACAAATCGTTAGCTTACAGGCACTACAGACGAATCTGGAGAATCAAATCGACGTCTTGAATAGACAGCGCAGCTTGAGATCTCAATTGTCGGTTCAGCACATCATCGCCTTCGCTCTCGGAGCCTTCACGGCATCCTTCTCTATTGGAGTTCTAGGATCTGGAATCCCTTCACAGATGGAATTCGGCACACTCTACGCTCAAACACCCTCAACCTCAGATGAACATAGAAACACAAAGTCGAAGGGTTCCTCAAATGTTCCTTCTATGCCAAGTGATCAGTTCGATGTCGCAGAAGTATCCGTATCGAGCTACCTTGGGCGATCCCAGAAACGACGTAATCAAAAGCCCACGTTAGCATCGGGCACTGCTGGTTCCATGAGTATCAAACAGACAAGTAGGGCTAAGCTTCGCTGTCCGTACGAAATCGAAGAAGGCAAACCCAACCCAGCAGTTTTCCAAACACCAGGGGAGCTCGAGACACACATTTGGGCGTGTCACCGGCAGTCTTGTGAGCCCAGGGAATGTCAACTTGCCGATTGCACTAAAACATATCTAAGGAAAGATAACATGAGGCGTCACATAGAGTCGGATCATGGCCAAAAAGTGATACCGCGAAAGCCTGGTGGACGTTTGACTCCGGAGCTCGAAGTATTTAGGGCGCGTCCCAAAATCTCTCAACCCTCTAGTTTGTGGGAACATCTTGAACCAGGCAATCCATTACCCAGCGCGTGGTTTTCATCAAACATCGGATCTCTCTCAAGACCCTTATATGTGCCAAATGACGCCTGGATATGTGGAAGGTGCAAAAGCCTAAATTCTATTGCGCTTTGTCCCGATCGGTGTGGAAGCTGCGGGGTGAGTAGACTTTAGACAATTGCCCAGGCTACATTACCTCATTCTCATTCTATTCATGTGGCCTCCTTATAATACAACTGTCTCTATTATTCCTTGCATCGTCTGGTCTCTAAAAAGATGAGGAGTGAAGATTATCTAGCAGAATCACCCACGTGTTTAGCAGCGTGCCCGATCATGCCCTCTAAATATACAAGACGGCTCCTCGTCACACCCTCCGGCAGTTGCTCTGAGATTTTCTTTCCAGAATCAGTCGCCCTCGTGCTGGTATGTAACAATTCTACCGCATGCGGACACCTTACCCTCCTATACTTTACACCACGATATCCCGGTAAGCTTTGCACGTTCACGAATATAAGGCCTAACTCACACCTCTTCCCTTTTGTGGCGTCTTGAAATCCTACACTTCATGAATGTACTACCATTCAGTCTCCTCTACTTCTTCACGGACATATTTTCAGATCTTTGAACATCCTCACGAAGTATGCGCCAGTGACGGTTACTTCTTGTACAGCCTTGATGTAGGATGGGTGTTGAAACGTGCTGTACATTGAATCAATGTACAAGATAGCAAAATTTCATATTTCAGCTCGAGCTTATCCCGTCTTCCTCTCCATCATTTACCTCACCACTCAGATAGTATACACAAACCTCGGCGAATCATCACCCAGTTCAGCAACCTCCTCATCGCTCATACCCTCAATCAAATGGTCCTCCTCTCCTCTCGCTCGCTTAGCATTGATCCGCGCGAACCAGAACCACATGAACGCATAGCAAAGACATGCCCAAGCGACCATGGCAAGAGAGACAGCATGGCCTTTGATGTATCGCGGACCCTCTTTCGTTGGGTACAACTGCATCAGATCAGCAATCGCCTCACGTCTTACATTCTGTATCGCGATGACTTACGAATGGCGCCATAATCCCACTGCAATTACCAAGAGAGAGCTGGAGACCTGTAGCAGTCGTGCGTTTCCCATAACGAGGTGAGTTGGTAGGAAGCCAGGCGAGTGGTAGTCCTACGCAGACGTAGAGGCCCATGGCTACCAGGAAGCAGCCGGCGTAGTGGACGCCAGAACTCGAGTCGCTGAGCAACATCGCGTAGCCCACGATACTGATAAGTCCGAGCAAGACAGTATATAAGCCTCTCTTCTGCTGTTTGTCGGAGAAATGGGCCACCACGAGGTATGTAATCGCTCCCAGCGCATAGCAAGGAATCGTCAAGACCTGTACAAGCGCGGTGGAAGCTGTAGGGTTGATACCTTTGATGATGGTGGGCAAGAATGTCGAGTACCCGTAGAGCATAGTATCACTGCCGAACTGCGCAAAGCAGAACGCCCACATTTTCCAATCCTTCAGTCCTTTGCGTACATCCGCCCAATGGAACTCGACGGCTTTCTTCGTGTACCCCGTTTGTCTCGTAAGTCGGTATGCAGCTAGTTTGCGCTCTTCACCGTTGAGGAAGTATGCGCTCTCGGGTGTGTCAGGAAGTATCCACCATGTAGCGATCCCAAGGACGAAAGTTGGCAAGCCTTCGAGGATCATGATCCACCGCCATCCGTTCTGGCCTTCAAGGCCTTGCATGTGGCCAATCGCAAACGCAAGTAAACCTCCACAGGCGCCTGCTAACGCAGCAGAGACGAATAGGTATCCGATTCGGAGGGCGAGCTCCCTTTTCGTGTAGAAGAAGGTGAGGTAGATGGCCATGCCAGGGAAGAGACCACCTTCGACGGCGCCGAGGAAGAGACGGCATACTATCAGGCCGGCATAGCTTTGCACGATTCCGGTCAAGGTGGCGATGATGCCCCAGGCCGTCGTAATGAATGCTATCCAACGGGAAGGGCGGAGCTTCTTCAGAACGAGATTCGATGGAAGCTCGGACAGGATGTAAGTGACGAACAGGATCGAAACTGCGATCTGAAACTGATTGTCAACAAGGCCGAGATCGGTTTCCATCTTGTAGAGTCGAGCATTGCCGATGTTGACTCTGCGTACGATTCAGCCTGACACACCAGCCTCAGGGCTGTGTTACTCACCGGTCAAGGAAACTCAGTAAATAGAGGAGCATAACCACCGGAATTAGATACAGATCCAACTTTCGAACCAACTTCTTCTCGGCAACGACATCCAACTCCTCCAGTTGTCTCTCGACAGAGTCTTCATCGTAGGGTTTAGACAGGTCAGGTGCCGTCTGCGAAGGGCCAAGTTCTTTATCAGAGTCGCCCATGTTGCTGATGTCCCGCGATGTGAAGCAAGGTTCCAAGAATTTTGATGGCCAAAATATCCTCCTATCTCTTTCTTCCAGTTATGAAGGGGAGACGGGATGAGAGTCAAGTACGGGAGTATCAGGCAGCCAGCATCGCTAGTTGTAGGGCATCGAACATCGCACAAACATGGAGTCCCGAGAGCGACGGACCATCTTTAAATGTCCTGTCGCGCGACATCGACGCGGGACCCACTTTGAAGGGTTGACGAGGTGTTGATCGCTCGACGCGGGGCTACAACCAATCAACCGTCATTCTGACCCGCGGCTTGCCCGCATTCGGAGTGACGCAGGTGGCTAATTTGCGCTGATTTGTCTTGTGTTCGTATCTTCTCACCGGAAAGATAACAGTGCGAAAATGTGCTGATGCCGAGACTTTGTACCTTTTGCCAATGTTGGGGGAAGATCGAATTCGGCAGGTATCGTTCCGCGGTTGAGAGGAGAGAAAAATGGGGGTGATGAAGGCTTGGCGATTGCGTGTCATTTAGATTTCGGCGGACCTCCTTGCATGTCTGCATTTCTTAGAGAGCAAGGAGGTCGAAGAGAATATAGACTTGAAAAGTTGTTGTTGTTGAGCATAAAGGCAGAGAGATCGACGGTAGATATCGCTAGTGTTACGCGCGACTTCTGGTGAGCAACCGATAGCCAGGTACATGGTACCCATATTCTAATTCGTCTACCCAAAAGTGGAGCATTCTTGAATTTCAATACACATTTACACATTCTCGTACATGCCAGCCCAGTAAGAACCCCAAAGCTAGTGAGTGTCGGATTTTGCCATCTCTTACAGCATGCCGGACGAAGACGAAGACGACGATTGGGCGTTCATATCTACATCCCAAATATCCATCGGAAGCACTATGCCGCTGTAGATGTCGATGTTGGTCGTCGAAGTGTCAATTGGCCATATCATATCATCTCTCGGAATCTCAATCTCGTCGACAGCTGCCTGTTCCACAGTCTGTACCCCGCAAAGCGTTTTCCTAGCAACGCTCTTCACCTCCTGAGCCATCTTCCTCGCGAGTGGCCAAAGGCTTCCCATAGCATTCAAAAATCCGATGCTTAGTCTGACTCGATCTCTCGCTATAGACAGAGCGTGGTCTTCCAATAGGGTGTTGCAAGCCGATATTTGGGCAACTGCAATTGCTGCAACGATGCACAAGACAAAAACATGATGATGTTCTATTGTGCAAGGTATGGCGAGAAGTTTCGTTTGAGTGTCTGCTGCTTTGAGTGCCCGAGCAGTATGCGCAGCTCGTCCTAGGCGTACAGGTTCAATGTAAGGAACTGGTGAGGCGAAGGATTTGGTGGAGAGTTCTTCGAGGGAGTATACGAGACTAGAGAACGGACGATGCATGCCCAGCGTGAGTCTAACTTAATGTTAGTGACTTGGGATCAAGTGAGTTTTCAGAAACTTACATCACCGATATCTCTAGCGCCAGGAACATCACTTCGTCTACGCTACCGTTATGCCGCAACGGGTCCTTCTTACATGCAGGCAGTAACGAGTGCCAGATAGCGATCTTTGTATCCACGCTCGAAATCAAGGCGTCGCTGACTGTACCAGTGTCAAGAAAGGATTTCATGATGAACGGTACCACTCTTGCTATGTCATAAAGGTACGTGATGGACGAATATACAACCTCAACATCAGCAAATTCCCTGGCTTCGTACTCACTCCATGTAAAGGGCGGTGGGATTTGCCCCGATTCGTAAAACTCGTCATCGCAGGGCAGGTCCACGGTGATCGGAACATCCCGCAACGTATAGAAAGGATTGCTTATTACGATCGCAAAATGTTGATCGCATTGGCGAAGAAAGAAGTACGTTCGCCGCCACGATTCTTCAAGAATTGGACTGCCCTCTCCATACTGGTGTGCAAAATCTTTGGTGTTCATGCCAAGCTCAAGCGCGATACTTATCGCAGTGTCGAGGGTAACTCTGGATTCAGGTCGAAAGTCGCAGTGATGCTGAGCTATTGCGAAAAGGAGCATTGCTTGGACGGTGAACGGTGTCCGTGGCATAGGTGGTTGGACAAGTGATTGGTAGGCTACATCATAGTAGGGTTCTGATGGCGTCGAAGGGGCGTATATCGAACCAATCCAATGTAATATGTTTAGTAGTTCGTCCATCCCATGGTTGCCGGTATTTCTTCGCATGATCAAGAAATGCAATGGAAGAGCAACTGGAGTTGATAGATGAAAGTTCTCATAATAAAGGTCCAGCAATCGGTCCATGTTGACGTTGAACGTCATGGCATCTGCCATCGGATTCCTCTGCCCTGTAACATGAAACCGCGGGATGGCTTCATCAGATCTCTCGTTACTGTGGGACGATCCAGTCGATGATTGATAGCCGCTGTTGTCCTCAGTCTGCTGAGTGCTTCCTGCTTGCTGTTGTAGCATGACGCGTCTTCGAGCGAGTGCTGCCTTATCGAGCCCTCCTCTTCTTGATTTTTGATATGTGCATTCCTTCCCATCTCTTTTACATCGACTGCAGACCGGCTGTGTCGCATCGCATTTGACATGCCGACCCCGGCATTGGACGCAGGCAAGAGCTACTCGCTCGATTGGCCGCGCATCCGGGGTGCCGTGATCCATCTTTTCGAGTTTCGACGCCCCAGAATCGAGATCAGGCGTGCTTTCTTTGAAAATAAGGATTGTTGCTTCTTCAATTCAGACCGTTGCATTAAGACAAAGTGCCAGAGTGGTGAATAGGTATGATTCGGACGCTCCTACGTGCTCAGCCCCTGCTAATTCCGATCTCGCTAACCGAATAGAGTCAACGCTGGGCGAATCCGCTACCACGGCTGCCAACACTACCGGCGGTCGGCATGAGTCGGACAGCCGACTGACACAACCTTCAGAGTTATCTTGTGTAACTTCAACCTTCCAAGATCTCATGCACTCTGACTTACTAATGCATTGACATTGATGTTGACCTCGTAAGAGGGTCACAAAAACTTAATGCACACGCACATAGAGACAAGCAAGAAGGCAGTCATTCTCGAACGCTCCTGTTGATATTGTACATTCGCTCCCATGGTCTCGCTATATCTCTCTACACTTCGAGGCTTTCACTAGCCTTATCCTCCTTTTTCACCTTAGGCACAATCTTTAAACTAAAGTCCAGATGCTTCACACCCTGATGGATACTGCTCGTGCTCACGATATCTACATCCTCGCACACATACGGCTCCACGTTTTCCTCCGTCAAGCCACCTGATACCTCCACGAGGAAAGGCTTCCTGTCCCCAGTCGCTCTGCCCCACTTCTCTTTGAGATCTTTCGCCGCAACTTTGACTCCGTCTGGGCTGAAGTTGTCGAGCATGACGATATCGGCGCCTGCAGCAATGGCCTCATCTGCCTCCTCAAATGACTGGCATTCGACTTCGACTTTGATGGCGAAACCACCTGCAGATTTGGCGGCGCGGACGGCGTTCGTTATTGATCCGGCTGCGACGATGTGGTTGTCCTTGAGCATTGTCATCGAGCTGAGGTCGACTCGATGTTGGTCGACGCCCCCAACGAGCATTCCATATTTCTCTACCAAGCGGAATCCTGGAGTAGTCTTGCGAGTACCTGCTAGGGTGTTCTTGTAGCCTGCATCTCGTAACAGCTTTAGGAGGCGAGCAGATCTGAATCGATGTGAGCTGAGATTGAATGCGTGGTTTGGGTTGGGAGAGGTACTTCGTAGCAACGCCTGAACAGCGTGCAAGTGTATTGAGCGCAACTCTCTCTCCAAGCAACAGCTTCCGTACCGGGCCTCGAACGGTCGCACAGTGTTGAATCGGGTTGAGCTTATCTCCTTCCCTTACATGCCATTCTACGGTGCAGTCCAGTTGTCGGAATACTTCGTCGAAGAATGGGACGCCTGCTACGATGCCCTGCCGTATCATTAATCATCAGGGTTCTCCGATGCAAGAGAACCAGCATACTTCACTCTTCCCAAGCAACTTCGCCTCTGACAACTCTTCCCCGACAACAAAGCCTCCATAGTCGAAGCTCGGTGTATCCTCTTCGAGCCATTCCGAGACTAGTCGCTTGTATGTCTGGGGTAGCAGATGGGCCACTGTTCCGTGTGCTGGGGCGCCTTCAGCCATTGTTCCTAGTGGAATGCAGGTCTCCTGGAGATATAAAGCCCGGAAAAGAATCAGAGAAGAGTCTTGGGCTCAATGGTCAAGTGATTGCGTTGTATATGTTTGCTCTGTCCGGCCGCGGTCCAAGGGTTATCGTCGGCCTGGATCGGAACGTCATCGGAAACATCCCGCGCGTGCACTCTCTGCCTCTCCATCATCACTCATCGCATCCTTCTCATCGTACTCTAAGCATCCTGACGTTCGTTTCAATATCAAGCGGATGAATTGATTGAGCCTACGATGACACTACAAGCGCTATAAACAGCTACCTACATCAACATCTAACCGTTTCGTCAACTGAACTAGCTAGATCTTACTCCCTCCCTTCTTCCCAAAGCTCAAGCTCGCCAGATTAGCCTGCGTCTCCGGCCTCGAGAACATATACAAGATATCCCTCCTCTCGCGCTCCCCCGCCTTCCTCCTCGCCTCCACATCGTCCGCAGAGTCCGCAATAAGCTTCTTCGCCAGCCGCAGCGCCTCGCCGCTATACTCACCAACCCTCTTTGCCTTCTCCACAACCCTGTCCAGAAATTCCACGTTACTCTTCGCATCAATGACAACCGTAATCAAGCCCCCAACCCAAGCATCATGCGCCGACAGCCTCTCCCCAGCGAGCAACAGCGCATTCGCTCTCGGCCTCCCCATCGCTTTCGGAAACGTATACGAAGAGCCTCCTTCGGGCACGATCCCGATCCTCGCAAACGGCGTCTCGAAGAACGCGTTCCCGTTTGCATATACAAGATCGAAGTAAGCCAGCTGTGTGCATCCCCAGCCGATACTCGCGCCATGGACGGCCGCGATCAGGACTTTGGGGTAGGAAGTGAGGACGGCGGAGAGCGCGGAGCCGGCTGCGACTTCGGCGTCGATGGTGTCTGTAGAGGGGGAACCCATGGCGCGGCCGGCGCAGTAGTGTTTGCCTTTGCCTGTGCTAGGGAAGGTCAGGTAGGTAAGGTTGGGTGTGTGAGGGTTGGTGCTGGGCATGGCTTACACGACTACGGCCTTGACGCCCTCTTCGTCGCGCGCCCAGAGTAGGGCTTCGCGGAGGTCATTGTATTGCTGGGGCGTGAAGGCATTACTCCTCTTCGGTGTATTGTAAGATATAAGGACGGCTCCGTCGCTCAATTGGTCGATGAGTATGGTCTCGAATGTTGGAGAAGGAGACATTGTGAATGCAGTGGAACAACAATCAAGTGTACATATAGAAAGTTGCTAAAGGTCATACTCATATTCAAAATGCTACATCTCCTTTTATCAACATCTAATCATACTCGGCGGGCATTAGAACGATGTGAGATGCTTGAGGGGAGTAATGCGGAGCTACCTCGGAAGAGCGCTCTCCACCGACTCGCTGTGGTTGACCGCTTCACCAGTCAATCCCATTTACAGGACGCTGCACCAGAAAAGGACTATGGTCCATGGAGCCTTCAGAACATGATAACAATGACATTACTCTCGACCTCAAGCTATGAACACAGATCTCGAAGCCGATAACCCAGCTTGCGAGAGCCCTTCCCAGTGAAAGCAGAACCGTCATTATCCGCTTGAGAACCGTTACATCTTTTCATCTCAGCCCGTGTCTCTTCCTTTACGCCATGCTCCTGATTCCAGTAATGCTCATCAACGCCTTGAAATGCAACCATTACATCCCACCAAACCTGGGTAGAGTATTCTAGGGTTACCAACGGCCTGAAAATTTTCCATCCCGATGGAGATTTCCCGGTAGACTCTTGCCTGGCAGTGTCGTCCCCGGGTGTGTCTGGGAGTCTCCTAGACGTCCAGCCCGCTGACCATGTAATACAACAAGTATGCTTCTGCTGACAATACTTCCGCTTCAGAGACGAGGACGACTTTTGAGTCGTCGAAGAGGAACCAGTCATTGCCTTCTCTTGAGTAGCTAACGTAGTGCCCGGAGTCGATTTTGCCTTTGTGTACAATGACGGAGGAGAGTTCGAAGGTGAGCGAGTTGGCGGGTGTGTTCATGTTAAGCGTTGTGTTCGGCGGACCCTTCTGTTTTGAAGGCTTGATGGAGGTTTGGGTGGATTTGTAAGCGGTGGTATATGGGTACATATCGAGCTTCGTGGGGAACGCGACGCGAGTAGATATTTTGGAGGACGTGGACTGTGTATGTTCGAATCGCTGGTGATTGTCAGCCTCGCATGCCTTTCTGTATTTGGCATCTTGCGCTCACCTTGAGATGTATAGAGAGAACTGGCGGCAATTGCTGGACCGACAACTGTTTCGTAGCGTTTTGTCCACCTTCGCAGTTTTGACATGTGTAGTCTGCTGCCGCCAATTTCTCTCTGCCTGTGAATCGATCCAAGCAGTCTCTCAGATTAAGGACCACTTCTTCCTTTGCGCCACTGTCAGTTTTCCGCTTCTTCGCCTGGTTTCTCACATCGAGGCTCAAGTCCATGTAAGGGTCGAGGGCGGTCGTGACATTCCGGCAGTTATCGCAAGTAACAGTGCTAGAGAGCTTCCCATAGAAGGTCTGGTGGATAATACACTTGCAGTCGGTTTCGTCGAGTGAGCCGCCGTTGGTGGTGTGTAGGGCGTTGAGGATGAATTGCATGTATTCATGGGCGTCTTGTTGTTGGTAGCCTGCAAGAGCCTGCTCTCGTGTCAGTGCTAATCCATCCCAAAGCCAGCGCTGGGTCTCACCTCTGCCGCAAGCCAGCTTCCCAAGAGCATGCTGACTGCGCCAAATCCTTCCGTCTTCTCAACTGAGTGGAACTCAACGAACATCTCGTCCAGCGCACAGCTCACGCAGGACTCCTTCTCGCAGTCCGCTGTTCTATGCCCCTCTGACAGATAAAAGTTCCGTATGAATGGGTTGTGTATCACTGTCTGTAGTATCACGCTCATAAAGCACGTCTGGCCCATGTTGTAAAGGCCACGGAGGCCAACCGAGCGGCAGGGGAGGAAGGTAGAGTTGCTGATCACCAGCTTGTGGTCGTCGCTCGTCGTCGTATCTTCATATTTCCGTTTCTTGCCTGCCCCAGACTAGTCAGCGATGGCACTATTAATGCTGCATCTTCTACATACCCTTCGAAAGTCTCCTTAGCTCCAGGACAGGGTCGTAGATGAAGTCCTGGCAATTGTTGCAGTAGACATGCCCTTCGCGCGACTCGACCGCTACACTCAGCATCAGTACTCGGATTCGCAGCATACTCAGAATGAGCCGTACAAAAGCAGTGTGACTTCTCCGCGAAATGCTGGTCCCGCTCCAACTCCGGCAACACGCTCGGGCATTGTAGACACAGATACATCGGTCTTAAGCAGATGACGGGCCTGCCGTCCGTTTTGTACGTCTGGCTCAACACACTCGGCTTCTCATGTATGCTCTGTAGTATGACTCGGTACTGTTGGAGCGTCTGCTTGCGTACGGCCTCGAGCATGTCTCGCATGTGTTCTGTGAGCAAGCACGTCAGCACCGAAGGCCAGGAGAGGAGAGGTGGAGGTTACCACAGCCATATTCCACATACGCCATCTGGCTATTAGGAACAATAGCCCCCTTCGCATTCTTGACGACCTTGGGCGAGGCCAGCGGCGCCGCCTTCAGGACGTCCATCTTCCAGATCCGAAGCTCTTATCGAGGGCTGCCGGGTCTCTGCATTGCTCAGCGCTCTCGTGAGTGTCCAGGACCTCGCGACGACCGAACTCGGCAAGGCAGAGGACCAGTAGTGAGCTCGCTCCGCTCCTCAGGCTCCGACGACGTTATTTTGGGATGGAGGAGCTGGTACCGATGCACCTGCATGGAGCAAGGCCAATCCGATGCGAGACTCGGCTAAGTCCGCCACGCGCCTTAGTGTGCCCCACGGTTGAGGGAGAGGTCGGGAACTTGCAGGTGGGCCCGATGCGCGAACGGCGTTCGAACAGGCTTTAGAATGTATATAGATTTGAGATAGGAGGGGCTGAAGTGGGGCTACAAATTCGGTAGAATTGGGCGAGAGTGAATGGTGAGCTGACTCACGAATAGGGCTGCTCCTCGTACTGCCACCCTTCCGTCTATCCAATATTTTGCTACTGATATATTTTTACGCTTGCAAAAATTTTCCAAAATCCATCAAGACAACGTGCCAGAGTGGTTAATGGGTATGACTCGAATGCCTTGGCGAATAGATATCATATGACTTCGGTCGCACAGGTTCGAATCCTGTCGTTGTCGGGTTGATCACAATTCTTTTTGTTTTAGCCTTCAGGCGGAGGATGGAGGGCTATGCGAAACTGTGCTGATTCGGTTCATTTTTGCCATTAGATTATAACGCCAGCGAGCCGGTCAGGAATTGACACATTGCACCTAGTCACAAAAGAGCACCACACGGAGCGTAGGGCCTAGAGCGCAGTACGTGAGCCCAGCATCTAGGAGCTTCATGAAGGAACAGGTACCAGAGTTTCTACATCAGATGCATATATCGCTCCAAAGTATAGAAAGGGGAACAGGCATGCGATTCTAGGGGAAGTACTCGGCACGTGCAAATGGTCCGTCGGTCGGGACTTTTTAGTCAAAATGTCACACCAAAATCCTTTAGCACTGTATTCATCTTCGCGCAGACTGTCCAATGTCCTGTGTAGTGAACACTAACGCCTCGAAGGTCAAGGTCATATCTTTGTCGCAAAAGAATTTTTGGGTATTTTTGTTTCATCCTCCTGGACGGGTGTGTGCTAGTAGTGCGCTAAGAAACGTGTTCGAGCGGTTAGTGGGAACAACTCGAGCCATCCTTCTTTACAGTACTCACCAAATAACCTTCGTGCCAACCTCAACACGTTATTTGATGAAGGCGCAACCAAGAATTTTGCCCAATCGTTGAATGCTATCCGACTAGGTAGAACTGCATACTTTCTGATATTAGGTGTTTGACCAAACCATGCCATACTCTCATCATCGGTCTAGGTCAAGGTTGGTCAGATAAACGCGCCAGTCTCAGCGTCTTTCTTTGCGCGAGTTTGGCACGTGGAAGGGTCGACGCGCATACTATGATGTTGGACGTGGAAAGGAACAAATGCTCAAGCAGTTGAGAGGCTTAGTTCTCTAGAGTCATTAGCAACGCAACGTTGGGGAATCAGCACAACTAGACACCTCGTGTACGTATTCCGCTGGGATTCGGTAAGACGTGTAGTGGCCCCGAACACTTACCGGTAATGGAAATCTTAGGCAAGACGTGTCGTGACCCCGAATCCTATCTCGACCACCAAACCTTTTCTAGACCCCATACAGAAAAGTCCCGACGAGGATTTTACTTCAGGCCATCCACAACGTATATCAATCAAGCCTTCGCCTAGTAAGCTTATGGCCCCCATCATCCTTTCCGATCCCGTTGCCCTGCATTTTGGCTTTGCCATTCCCTTCTCTCCTCCTACGACACGATAGGCTCTCCGTCAGCACCCTTCAGGAACGGGGCCGCGATAGTAATAGAAGTGGCAAAGGAACTGATGCGACAGAGGAATATATGAGGTGGGATTCACGATATCCATCGTTCGCACCGCTCCGACAACGTGATTGGTTAAATTGTTTAAGCTTCAAGATAGTTCGATCTCCAACCACCGCACAGGCTCTTTGGGTTGTTCGTACCTCGGAAAAGTCGCGTAGGGCCAGCACTGCGCCATAGTTCCTTTCAGACTGGAGCAACTGGCCTGCTTCTCGAGTCTAGGATTGTCATCGTGAGTTTCAGATGTCGAATCCAGCGACGGTGAGCAAGTTCTCAATTGAGATTGAGACAAGTGTCAGTATGTACGAGGAATCTGCGTCGAGGAGTGGTACAAAAGACTCCAATCGTCCCCTTTCTCTTCCAGTATCATCATCCAAGCACTTTCATCATCAAACATCTTCATCTCTTTCTCATTACCACAGTCCAATCTACAACAACGAATCGTCTTCCTTGACTTTAGACCGCTCGCAACTATTCCAATATGCGTTTCTCTCTTCTCTTCGGGCTTGCCGCCTTGGGTGGCCAACTCGGTGTTCACGCTCGAGCACTCTCCGATCAATCCAACCATATCGACGACGTTACACTTGACAAAAGAGCAGGTGGAGGACCTCCTGGTGGAGTCCCCAGACCCCCAAAGCCACCCACCACCAGTCCCGGAAGACCAGGAAATGGGGTAACCATTTCTCCTAAAGGGGCGAAGTTCGTAGACAGCTGGGAGGTCCGGTCAGGTCAAGATACTGCGGATGTCATTCAGGTCAGCGGGTGCAAGGCCAAACGTGAACTTCCTTTGGAAGTCGGCTTAACACAGCATCTCGCCAAGCGAGCCCCCGATGGTTTGACCGGGCCCGAGTGGCAAAGAGGTACAGGAACTCTCTTCTTTTTGTTTGTGTCAGTAGCCCTAACATCATGACAGTGTTTGCCGCAATTGAAAAAGCGATACCCTCGACCTTTACAGGAAAGATCACGATATATTTTGCGGGTGGCATCTCGGGTGAGGCATTGGGCGCACGACTAACAGCAGCCGACGGCGACTACTTGATCAAAGGAGGCCTCTATCCCGATCAGACCGAAGTCAACACTCTTGAGGATGCCATTTCCGACGCTTTGAACGATCCTGAAATCGCAGATCTCGCAGCTAAGCTTGGTCCCGACTACATGAACGACGAAGTCGGCAAACTCATCGAAGGGCCAGGAAGGGTATATGTCGAAGACAACAGCCACGACAGCGCATATTCTGGCACCAAGTTCGAAGCCTTCCATATGGTGTACGACATGCAGCTGTTCATGAAAGTGACCCGAATGACTGAGTCGGCTGCCAGAGGAGAGGGGATTTTGCCGAATGATGTGGCGGACGCAAGGGCATTCCTTCCCAGGGCAATTGCGCAAAATGGAGGAGCATTGACCGTCTCGGACCTCAAAACACTGGGCGAGCGTATTGGCTTGACCGCAGATGAGGCCCAGAAAGAATTCTCGAACTCCATCAAGTACGTCGACCCACAAATGTCAGCATTTGGGGACGATGTTAAGAACTGGGTAAAGGAGGCCGGTTGTTAAACAGATCTGATCGCCTTGCATCCATTCGGCGAAATGGTATACCTCTTTCGATAGACCGCTGTTGCCTGGTGCAGTAGTAGTGCGGACGGGATCTGCACGTACACTCATTTAGTAGGACTCTTTTTTACACATAGAAGCGCAATAGACTGTTTTCTCTTTCCCTTAGTCTTCTTACTTATCAGTTTGTAGTTCGCCTAAAGGTTAAGTAATATGATACGGTTCACAAGCGGGCTATGCTAAGCCTATTCACACAATTATAACTGAAAGACCTGCTTTATTTGACTCCTCTCCAGTTAGGTAGTGCTAGACTGCCAAGATAATAAGATGGGCAAAATAGACGCACAACCGTATAAGACAATCTATCGGTACTGCATAGACGGAGAGGATCTCCTCGGAATACTTTCAGTGAGGTCATTGACCTCCTAGAGTGGCGGTGTTTCATCCAGCAACCGGGTACCCGGCCATTCCTGGTAATTCCATGCCATTTGCGAAGTGTCTGGAAACGTATATTCATCCGTTACCGTGCTAGAGGTCCAGTCTGGATTTAGTCCAGGCATAGTCGCGGAAAAGTTCGAATCATTCGGGACGAAGTAGAGTGAGTCAGAGGGAGGAGGGGTTATGGGTGGAGCACCGACATCTTGCTGATCCATTGTAGCATGCGGCAACGATGCGCTGCTTGAAGAAGGTGTTATATGCTGGCGCTCAGGTGGCGATGGTTGTGGCGCAAGTGAAGCGGTATACCTTTGGCCTATCGATTCCCACCGCTCGAATAGCAAGCTGACGAATTCTTGCGTAGCAGAATTCAAGTATGCGGTGAACTCTCCCGGTTGGAAATTCTGGTATTCGGGTAACTCGACCAAGACATCATGGACAATGCTGGGGCCCTCTGTTTCTGCGAAAGCCAAAATGCGGCGCAACTCTTGTGATTCAAGTCCTTCGAGAAAGGGTGATTCAGGTACATCTTCTCTGGGAAACAGAATCGCGTAGATGTGGTACCAATTCTCTCTTGCCGAAATCTTCGACGACATCTTCTTTGACAGCTCCTGTTTTTGATCCTCGGTGATACCATCCCAGTCTGCTACTGCGTTCAGTGGACAAGGAATTACCATCCTCATATGCTCTATTCGTTGGGTCTCCGTGGTGAACGTCATGGAGCAGCGATCGCAATGAATTCGAAGCTGGTGGTATCGCTTAAGATGGTATTTGACACGAGAAATATTCTTAAGTATGCTCCTTTCGCAGGGTTTGTATCGATGGCGATTCCTCTTGTAAAGTGGACAAGCCCATAATTGCGAGCCTTCATTCGAATCAGGCGACTCGTCGAGGCTGACATATGGACGGTTTCGACGCCTCTCATCATCGCCATCCCCGTCCCCGTTATTCCTCTCTCGCGATCTCTTCCCTAGTCCCTTGAAGGGCAGACTAGAACTTGAAGCAGTCGACAGGCTTTGGCCTTGAACAGCGCCTGAACTTTTCGTCCCACTTTTGCGGCCATGCTGACCTGCACATTCCACTATATACTCGTCGTCCGCCGCTCGTGCTAAATACAGCTGGAAGAGACGCTGAGCAATTAATGAGCAATCGGCGGTCAAAGACGGCTCGGGGTGGTCCCATTCCAGTATCTGATCGACAAAAGACGAGGTTTCTGAGTCTGATTCAACATGGCTCCCATCTGATTGGGGTAAATCAGGTGTGGGAGCATCGATCACCGAGGTTAGCGATGAAGTTGACGTCGGCAGAACATTACTAGGTAGCAAGTCCCTCTGGGGTGACAAAGTAGTCAACTCCGTAGCCTTCTCGTCCAGATTAGTCTGGTAGGGACCTAGCCACGGCTGCATGTTGCTAGCTGGAAATACGGTGGTGGTTGGCAATGGTGCAACAATCGGCATGCCGGGTGCGTTGTCGAGTTGCATCTGACGCGGAGAAATCATGGTCAGAGGAGCCAATCTGCTTGCTTCTGCTTCACGCTGTTTCGCAGCGCCTGGTCTCTTTTCGCCCGCAGCATCCTCCTCAGTAAATCCTTGCTTACGGGCTTTGCTCTCCCAATAGTCATCGCGTACTCGGCGCCCGTTGATGATCAGTCTACTGCCAAACTGTCGAAACATTGATCTCGCCGTGACAATGGCAATCTGCCGAGATCTATACGTATATGGTAGAATCCCTCGATCGATTAAATCGTCCTTCTCTTTGAGATTTAGTATGATTTTGTACAAGTTCGGATTTTTGTTGAACAGCAAGTACGAGTCGCGATAATCAAGGACCCGTGCGCACTCTGTAGCAAGCATGAAGAGCTTGCCTCCTCTGTTTGGCATGTAGAAAATGAGACATTTATACTCGCGGCCCTCGAGGAGGTCGCCATTAGGTTTTACTTTTTTTTCTCCTGCCTCGTCGACTCGTGTTGGGACGAACTCATCACCTTGTTCATCCAACTGGTTAGCGTGGTCTATGCGGGGCCTTGGGAGGGCGTTGATGACGGTTGGTTTCGATGCTGAAATCATTTCTGTTACTGGGGGCAATGGCACAGATACTGGTGGAAAAGACGGGTATGCCATGCTATGACTGGGCCCCTGCATTGAAAGTGGTGAATGCGCCGTCGGGAACAGGTCTTTGGCCCCCTTTCAGCCTTTGGGAGGCGACCTCGCTTTCGTGGCTTTGTATCTTCTGTAATGGTGAATTAGATAGATAATCTTTAAACCTCGAGGTTGTGGTGCGATAGCGCATCCAGCATCGAACCGACATTTGGCATACCGTCGTTGCCATTATCAATATCATCCTCTGGTGATCTGCTTCTTCTGATGCCTCGCGAACGTTCTGCTCCTAGTGGGGGCGGCGCCGATCGTAAGAGCACTGGTCTTCGGTCAGTAAATGCCATCTTTCGAGTTCGATAGCCACGAGGAAGGAACAGATGCTGCAAAAGTGGATGAAGTGGTTTGTGAGACTCCTTGACATAGAGAGCGCGACAGAGACATTGAACCGCGTACCGGCAGAATTCAGACTTGCAGGATTGATGGTGGCTGGAGGATGGGACACTCCGCCATATAGGCTCTGGTTCAACGACGCCATCGAAGCAGTCGAAGTGGATGTTGCTAACGGGACTGTCAACCGGGTGGAATCCGACCAGGAACCTGGGAGTGAGAGAGGCACCAACACGGACAGAATCACATGAAGACAAAACAGAGAAAGCGACTCCCATCTCTAGGAGAGCTGCAGCACGAGGTGTTGTTCAGCACGGTCGTGCTGATTCTCAGTCCAGGCATCAGCCACCATAGCACGGGTTCTACACCAATCACATATCAATATTTCCTCGGACGAGCTAACAGCCAGCAATAGCTCGTTTCAGACCATAGACTTATCAAACAGTGTTAATGTTCATCTCTACAGTGCTAAAATGTCAGCAAGCGTGACACTATGGACCACTCCATCTACCGCAAACAATAGGTCTCTCTAAAGGTATTCATCTTGTGTGTATAAGTTTTGTCACAACCGCAATGAGCAGTCGCAGATTCTTTTCTTCATTTGTCTGCTGTTCTGTATCATGCCTACGATGAAATCCGACACAAGCTCGCTCGATATCCTCTTAGTCAATATGACGGCCGCAGGACCTCTTCCGCATCCTCAACCACAAGTCGAGCCACAGAACAACACGCAGACCCCATCTGATCCAGAGATATCCACTCCTTCACACATCCGCATCGTCTTCAAAAGCAGAGGCACCTTCTACTCCGATCTCATCGAGGTCCCACCTACTACCAGCGAGACCGAGCTCGAAATTCGACTCCAGAACTACCAAAACAGGGGCCGATCTCCTGTGGGTCGTTTTCTGAAGACGGTCCAAATGACCATCTTAATGCAGCGTTCGGTAATCGATGCTGTATCTATCGCGCATGTCAGTCTCCAACCCGTCTCCCCTCCAAGAGGCAAAATGCTTACACTCGAAGCAGAATGTCGAAGACTGCCACGAGCAGCCAGGGACGCCGCACGAGGTTCATATACTGGCAATGAGCTCCAAGTTCTGGAACGACCTTTACACGTTCAATTATCAACTCCGAGAGCCCTGTCACGTTCCCTTGGAGATTCACAGATCTGGGCAGCGGAGAATGGCACTGTTCCTCACTGCTCGGCCTTGCCACAAGCTTGCCGTACTATGGTTCGTGTGTGCTCTGATTGTGAGTTGTGTGGCTAGTGTATTAAGCGCTCTGATCGCCGGAAGCTTAGATATTGGTCTTGGAGTAGGAAGTGCTCTACTGGGGGTTCTTAGTGCGCTGCAGGCGGTGCTGTTGTTGAGGCCGCAATGTACGTCGTAGTCATGAGACCGGGTCTGCGCTCGCTATGTGGAATGTATTTGATAGTAGTATCTAAGAGGCGAGTAAGAGTGGTCATCGGGTACAACGAATGTACGATTACAAGAGACTTACACCCAAGAAAGCCAAGACCCAGACCTCTTTTCCAACTCTTGACAGGACCACTGCATAAGGTCTGCCTTAGACATCCAGCATACTCCTAATCCGCTGAGGCGGTGGACTCTGCGCAGGATCCCCCGTCAAAGTTTGCCCCGTCATTCCCGTCGCTCCCGTCATCGTACTCGCCTGATCACTATCCGCTCTCGTGGGCTGCATTCTACTCTCCGCAACCGCTCCTGTCGCACCACCAGTAGCCACCGAAGGCTCTCGACTCGGGTCTCTGAAAGGGTCCTCGCCCGGTCGACTCCTGCTTCGATTTCGGATATTCATATTCCCCATTTCCACACTCTCCTGTATCCTCCTCGTCGTCGGCCGTCCACCACCGACCTCACTCCCTACCGCCATAGACCTCAATCGCTCATCGTCACTCTTATACCGCTCCGCCCAATTCCGATTCCACCAATGCGGTTTCTTCACAATGCCCAGCGCCGCATCGTCAACAGCGCCTCTCTCCCTCCTCTGCCTAATAATAACCTTATCCTCGTTTTCCTCAATGAAGCCCGCGAGTTCGAAGACAGCGATGATGAGTAAGATGGGTCCGTAGCCGAGGCCAAAAGGCCATCCGATGACGACGTCGTCTTGGAAGATGGAGAGCTCCCACATCCAGGCGGAGGCGATGCCGTAGGCGACGCGGATGGCGAGGAGGATGATGTTGACGAAGAGTTTTGTGGGGCAGTCGCGACAGAAACCTCCGATTTTGGCCCACAGACCCTTCTCTTTGGGTTTGTAGTGCTTCAATGAATGATGCAAAGAAAACACGATTATGCCCCATGCCACTGCTGCAAGTATTGCTCCAGCTTTCTCACGCGGACCGGTTGCTGCGGGGCGCGCGATATCGTATTTTTGCTCCGGTGTGTTTTGCTTCTGGATGGCGGTCCAGGAGCGCGGGATGGTCATGAAGAAGTTTAACCATGCGAAGAGGTAGAAGACGAGGGGGAGGTAGAATTCTGTTTTCGCGCGCTTGTCGTCGGTGGGGAGGCCGTAGATGTCGGCGTCGCAGATTTGGCGTTCTTGCCAGGAGCCCCTACAATTCGCGCATCAGTATCCAGTTCCACGATGATTTTCATTTTGGGACTGGAACATACCAGTGTCTTGTAGCCTCCCAGACCATCGCCAACGACCCCGGAACCATGAGTGTGAAGAAGAAGCTCTGCAGGACGATGGGCATCTGCTGCAGATAATACCGATCAACATCCACACCCGTCAACGTGCTTATCATCCCACAAGCTGCCACAAACAACATCCAATACCACTGCCACCGTCTTCCAACAATCCTAAACCTCTTATCCTCTCTCAAGAATTGTCTCCCATGCTTCCGCAGGTTGATCAAGGTGAACAAGAGGGAGAGTGTAAAGAAACTCGCGAAGACGATGGAGGCGATTCCTCGTCCGTGGATGCGGTAGTATGGTATGTAGCAAGATGTTGCGTTCACCCAGCTGCCGTTGGACAGCATGGTGGGTTTGAACTGGTCGAAGATGAGGTAGCATCTTGAATTGTTTGATATGGTGTTGTTCGAATATATGGCATAGTGGAATTGTTCCAGTGCGGTGAGGTTGAAATGTACTCCATTGACCACAGTGTCGGTCGCACCGTCACCGTCGGGGAATTGGAGGAGCTCGCGGAGGTTGAGGAGTGGCATTGCGGTGGGGTGGGTGGCCGGCGAGGCCTATTGTGATTGTGTACGGTTTGAGGATGCGATTGTTGAAGCTCTACGAGAGCCCCACCATTGCAGGCTGTAGCTGAAGGGTCCAAATGTTCTTGCGGGTTTGCGGCGCTCTTCCGCGGCTTCCGGAGGGCTCTCGTTCGATGTTGAGTATCAGAACACCCTACACCGTTGACAGAGCGTGAGAGGAGAGGCTCGAGATCTTTATGGAGCGCGCAGAGCTAGCGAGCAGTTGAAAAAGATTTAATGGCGCACCCGGAAGACCATGGATGCAGGCAAGCCTTGAGGGCGCTCGCCGTTCGTTGGCGCATTCCAAGATGCCAAGTGCTTGCTGACTTTCTGCCGGCATCCGGCGTCGATCACTGGTGTTTTGTTCTGCGACTCCACCTTGAAACCTCCACCTCCACCCAAGAACGTCCAGACGACTGCCCCATGTTTCAAACTGGTCTTGGTTGCCTTGAGATGAAAAGTAGTGCCGCCCGGGTCCACTGTAGCTTCCACGTCCAAGGATGTCATCCATCATTCATCATTCATCATCCATCATCCAGAAATACGAACCATACCAAACATATGCGTCCTATGAAGACATTACTCTCGTCCTTGATTACAAGACCTGGACTTGCTTTACGCAGAACGAAAGAATGCAAAGAAACCCTGGGAGGACTCGCTATCTCTCGAGGAGACGATTTTCCCCATCTGAACTAAATTGAACACCCTTTCCCTTAGTTGTTTCCTTCCAGCCATTCAAGTCAGATGTTATTTTTTTGTCCCCCCGGTGGACCGCCAAAGCAGTGTATCTTGACTATTGATGAACATCACATCGACTTTAGTAGCCGGTTCATATATGGCTGGACAGGGTATTGCTACGCCTGACAATGTTTATCGAAGGCATCACTATTAGCACCGGTCTTCCAGGCTTGGCCGCGTTTTCAGACCACGACGACAGCTACCTGTGTGTTTGCATTCGAGGTCTCTCCTGAAACTCCTCGTGAAATTCTGTCAGCGACCTTTGGCTGAGATATAAGCGATTGGCTGTGTTCGACTCGACGTGCAATCGTTGTGACATCAAGGCGTCCCTCGCTGCCGCTCAAAAGTCTCAGCGCGTCAGACAATCGAACGTTGGGTGCGAGGAGACAGGCACATGCAATTACAGGCTACTGATAATCGTAATGGTTCCATATCGGCGGTCGCGGCCGCCAATCAGGTCGTGCAGCTGATAGCAATGATCTGCCCACCGCGCAAGGCTGGGCAGCAGCTGCAGCTCTCCGCATCTCAGTCCACAAACGAAGATAGCTAACCTGCCCGTCTCCTCCCTGCAGCACACCGCACAAATCCATATCGCCATTCATACTACGCCCCCTCAGCACACAGCCCCGTTTCTGCTACCAATTCGCGAAGACACCAGACGAACAGAAGCCAGCGGGTTATCGACGTTCCAGCATCACAAGTCACCCCACAAAGTTCCGCGTCAGAGCGGGCCCCGCGATGGCAGACCACCATGCATCCACCGACGATGCCAGCACAGGGGGTCCCAAGACGGACAGCGGAAGCAGCAGCACCGGCGCTCTCCGCTCAATGTCCAACTCTGGCCCGCGTTCACCACCTCCAGCCCTCAACATGGGCTCCTCCCCGCTCACAGACCGCAGTCACCGCTCCAGCTTCGCAGAGAACATGCGTGGCGCCCCAGTCTCCCCGCGAGCTTCACGGCAGCCCAGCTTGTCTCAGCAGGCATTGCAGGATTTACTGAACAACCCGCCCACGAAGGGCGGTGACCCAAAGTTTGAGGGGAGGGATTGGCGGAGTATTCAAGTGGGAGAGATCGTGGACAAGAGCTTAGTCCGGTTTGCGGAGTACGGAACGAGTGTCGAGGAGGCTACAAATGTACACCCCCCTTCCTCGCTGCGCCCAATACGTACTAATAGTATTTATAGCTGTTAGTGAAGTATGGCGCACCCAACGTCGTTCTGCTCAGGGACAGCAAGGAGAGCAAGACAGCAACCGGCACCTTCGACTACTCAGACCTAAACGCATACCTCCTCCTTGTAGTCGGCCTCGCACACCCTGACGAAGGCGACGTAGCATCTTTCGACGAGCTTGCGAAGAAGGGCCGCGAGGGTAAGCCTATTCCACTCAAAGACGTGAAGGATCTGGGCAGGAAAGAACCTCTCATAACACTTCCGAAGACGGCAGACTTGAGGAAGGCGATTGAAGCGTTTGGCTCCGGTGTGCATAGGGTCCTGATTGTGGAGGAGAACAGCACGGACGTTGTCGGCATATTGACTCAACTGAGGCTTGTGCAGTTCTTTTGGGAGAATCGGGGGAGTTTCAAGCAAGTGGAGAACCTCTACTCGCAACTGATCAAGGATCTGGGCCTTGGGAGTCTTTCAGTCTATGCAATCAAGTAAGCAACCCGAGGCAATGTCAGGAGGTTTTGACTAACGCAAGGACAGCGGCGACAAACCCCTAACAGATGCTCTCGAGCTCATGAACAACGAAGGCGTATCTTCCCTCCCAGTCCTCGACTCACAAAACAATGTTGTAGGGAATATCTCGCATGTCGATGTCCGGGTAAGCATGGCTCCAATATCCAGAAGAACTGTCTCTACGCCAGAAACGACCGACTGACGCTGACTGCTTAGCTATTGACAAAATCGACCTCCCTACCCCTCCTACGCAGCTCTTGCATCCACTTCATTTCTGTAATTCTCTCCGAGCGCGGCGTCAACGACGGCAAAGACTCCTTCCCAGTCTTCCACGTCAATCCTTTCTCTACTCTCGCACACACAGTGGCCAAGTTGGTAGCAACTCGCTCGCATCGTATGTGGGTCGTCGAGACACCCTCACCAGCTTCTTCCGGCCCGCCAACTCCTAGCCTGAGTACGGCTTCTATACTTGTTCCTCCGTCACCCATTGCGCCGCTACCGACAGCGGCCAATGCACCAGGGGGCGTAACACCCACAGCTCCTCTTGCACACATGAATCATGGACCTCCGGCACCCGCTATCTCTGCATCTAGCATACCAGGATCGTCGCTCTCCGGTCGTCTTTCGGGAGTCATCTCGCTCACCGATGTCTTGAATCTCTTTGCGAGAGCAAGCGGGCTTCATCCACATGACCCAGACGAGGCACGACGAGCACGAAGACGATCGAGCAGCAGCTCCATGCGACGAAGCGTAGACAGCGGACGATCAGAGAGCACAGGAGTCGGTGGCCGAGCACGGAGGGAGAGCGTTAATGAGAGGCCCGCTGGGTTGGGTATCAACCGTGGCCGAGGCTAGCAGCCGCGGCCCGGGGTTTTCAAGAGTATCAGCATTTGAATCCGGACGAGTTACTTCAAAGAGACAGACGACTCACTCATTGTTCTATTTTGGCGTTCTACGCAGGCATTGGAGCTATGGGATACAGTATGGTGTTTGGGCGCTTCTATTATAACAAGCGGGCGGTATCGAGATTGCCGGTACGCTTCATGAGTTGATCTTGTTTGGGTTGGGACTTGGGCATTACTTGTTTCGTTCCTGAGCTAGCGAGTGTTTACATTCAACCCAGTAATCGGATAATAGACAGACCGCGAAAAGCGCATGCATTTCGCATCATTCATTTGCCATACTCCGCAATCAGCTTCAAATCGAAGTCAAAAATCAAATATGCAATTAATGAATGATGTTGAGATTCGCTTTTCAAGACTACACAGTCGATGCGCCCCAGGTTCGCTAGAAATGCTGCATCCAAAAACGCCAGTTAGAGTAAGCTTATCCTACAGGATAAAGATGGTTCCCAGTACCCCAGATCCATTATATGTGCGCCAGTACGCCTAGGCCAAAAACAAACCGCTGAGAATTACAAGGTGGTTTTTACAAGATGCGTCGGCTCGCCCTCCCCTTCCTCTCTCGCTCTCTTCTTAATCCTTGAGTATACGACCCCTATGGTGGTGCTATACATCCTTCCTCAATTTCGCGCCGGCCCATAACACGGGTGCGAGATGTTTCGGCAAGTTCAAGCCGAAGAGGGAGGCGAACCAGAGTATTGTGCATACGGCGATTGGAGCGAGGAGGAGCTCGGTGTGGTGCAGGAAGGGGAGCGCGTTGTAGCCGAGGAAGGTGATTATGAAGTAGTAGTTTAGGGCGAGGAGGTAGAGGGTGTTGCCGACTAGTAGCGAGAGCCTGGATGCAATGTCAGATGAGTTCTTGAGAATTCGAGGGAAGGTAGAGGGACATGGAGTGAGGAGGGGGTTAGGCGTACCAGTGATTCGTAGCAACAACCGGCATGAGCAGAAACTGTACGACGTAAAGAAATACCCAGATAGGCACAAACGCGCGTATCGCAACGTCCCAGCAGTATCCAAACTCCAACTCTTCTCTCCCCTCCCCAGACTCCATATTAAAGAGCCCTTGTCTCCTCCTCCCAGGCAGCCCTTTCACACCCGGTCCGAGCAACCTGCCAACCACAAAGTACGATATCGTCGCCAACGCCAGACTCAGCAGCACAAAATGCAGAAATATAAAACTCAGCATGATATGCAGCGTCGCGCCGACACCCTTCCCATACGCCGTTCCCCACGCCGCGCCCGTGAGGATCAAGAAGCCGGAGAGCAGGTAGGTGAATGAGGGGTCGGGCCGATGCCATGTGTTCTTCGTCTGCTTGTGGTAGTATATCGAGCGGAAGACTTTCTTGGGCGCTATTATCAGGGACGTCATCTCCCAGATTGCCATCTCGAAGTCCATCTGGGGGAACTTGAAGAGGCGCTTGAAGAAGCGTGGCATGCGGATGCCGGAGGATTGGGCGGCGGGCGCGGTGCTGCCGAAGTTTGAGGGCCCGCCGACGGGCCGGGGGAGCGAGATGTGTGGGTTCATTGTGGTGGAGGAGCGTCTCGAGAGCGCTCGAGGTGGCTTGGATGGTGTTTGTGCTCGAGGATAGGCGGCTGTTTCGATTGTTCGCGCGCAATCCGGTTCGATGGCTTGATGTCTGTTCAGAGTGTAGCTCTAAGCATACACTGCAAAGGCTATGCAGACGTCTAGTGAAAGCTGTGAGAAATGCGTCAAGGCGTGAAGGCGGTACGCTGTGCGCAGTGAATGACATAGCTGTTCGAGGCCGTTGGAGCTCGTGCACGGGCCGACGGCGCTAGACCGGAGGAGTCGGCCGGCTGCAATTCACCTGCGCATGGCATTTGTCTGCCAGCGACGACCACGTACAAAGAACACCCGCTCGCCCACCTCGCTCCTTCCCTTCACCATCTACCCCACTTCCCGCGCAGACAAAGACAACATCGCGCCTACCTGCTGCGCATTGTCGCGCCTGCCGACTGCTACTTCTGGTCTCGTGAGCTCAGTAAGCCTCCCTCCCGAACCACGCTGCGCGACACCCGACGCCTGACACCCAACAGCTTCCCTCACCAATCCCTTCTCCAAAGGCTGCGGCCTCTTATACTCAGCGCCATGGCGGATATGGACGAACTCGCCTTCCTTGACGCGCAGAAAGAGTATGATCCCGCAGGAGAGTTCCAGCCCGCGCCCGCCGACGAGGAAGAGGACTACGATCCGTCTGCTCCCCTCGCATCGTACTCCGCAGGCTCGCCCTCAGATCAGTCGGCGTCGATGCCCGAGTCTGCCGCGAACACGCCGCAGCCAGCAGAGGCGGACGCGCTGAAGCCCCAGCCTGCAGACGCCGCTGCTGCGCCGACGCCGTCCAAGCAGCTGCGCACAAAGGGTGGTTTCGTTGACGAGAGCGAAGATGACGAGGATGAAGTGCCAGTCTCGAGGCCGAAGGCGGCTGGGTTGCTGAATACTGGGGTTTCCGATTCTCCACAGCGTTCTCATACTCACACACCTGCAAATACACTTGCTCCGTCACATGTACCTCTACATAGCACACAAGATGAACAGGCTGTCTCTGGTGTTTCTTCATCTTCGTCTCACACAGTTCATGACGCTGTTCCCACCTTTGCATCTGCGACTCCCAATGGGGGCACGCCAGTGCCAGATACTACTAAGACAGCTGTTCCAGTCCAGACCATCGTTCCACCATCATATCCGACTTCAAGTGCAGCGACACCTACAGTGGGCTCTTCTTCAAAGGCCCGCCTGCCGCAGGACCGAGTCGGCATCTTCGAAGACCGCATCGCAGAAGATCCACGTGGTGATATTGAAGCCTGGTTGAGTCTAATCGAGGAGCACCGTAGACGGAACAAGTTTGACGACGCACGCGCCGTCTTCGACCGCTTCTTCAAGGTCTTCCCCTCGGCGGTAAGTTATATCTTCGTTGGACGGGTGTATGCCCCTTGCCCACGAGCTTTGTACTTTTATACATGCTATCCATCCTACTCTACTTCCATCATTTGCTAACACCTCACAGGCCGAGGAATGGGTCGCGTACGCGAACATGGAGTCGGAGCTGGGAGAGCTCAAGCGTACTGAGGCGATTCTTGGACGATCTATCCTGCAAGCGCCGCACATTGAGCTCTGGATGACTTATGTTAGCCATATCCGCCGCATCAACAACCTCGTGACCGATCAGAGCGGCACTGCTCGTCAAGTCACGCAGCAGGTCTACGATTTTGTGCTCGACCACGCTGGAATTGATGTCAATGCTGGTAAGCTGTGGATCGATTACATCGAATTCGTCAAGACATATCCCGGTATCGTTGGTGGTACATCCTGGCAGGACACACAGAAGATGGACATGCTCCGCAAAGCATACGGACGCGCTATCGCTGTGCCCACCAACTCGTTGCTGGAGATCTGGCGAGAGTACGATAAGTTTGAGATGAATCTCAACAAGGCTACCGTAAGTACTTCAGTCGATTACATCAGATTATTTGATGCTAAATAGTATAACAGGGCCGAAAGAACCTCCAGGAGAAGTCGCCCTTCTACATGACGGCTCGGGGTGCCAACACGCAACTCGAGAACGTCACTCGCGGCATCATTCGTACGACTTTGCCCAAGTTGCCCCCAGCGCCGGGTTTTAACGGTTATGAAGAGTACATGAACCAAGTCCAGATGTGGAAGAATTGGATTATGTGGGAGAAGAGCGATCCGCTGGAGCTGAAGACTGACGATCTGGCACTGTACAAGAAGCGCGTTGTGTATCTCTACAAGCAGGCTCTCATGGCCCTCCGCTTCTGGCCCGAGCTGTGGTACGATGCTGCAGAGTGGTGTTTTCAGAATGACTTGGAGACAGAAGGCAACGAGTTTCTGGACAAGGGTATCGAAGCCAACCCTGAAAGCTGTCTTCTAGCGTTCAAGAAGGCGAATCAGGTCGAGCTCACTGGCACGTTTGAGGATGGCGACGTTGGGGCTGTCCGCAAAGGCGAGGCTGTTCGAGAGCCATACAACAAGGTTCTTGATGCGCTTTACGGCCTGACCAACACACTCAAGAAGCGGGAAGAAACCTCCATCACACAAATGAAAGAGAACTTTGCAGCTCAATTGGCCGCTGAAGAAGCCACACGGGCTAACGACAATGCTTCAAATGATGACTACGATGGACCGGAAGACGAGGAGGAGATCGCTAAGCGACGACAGGAGAAGGAAGATGCTCTACAACTACAATTGAAGAGCATTTCCGCCGGATTCAACGCCCAGGTGACGACGCTTAAGAAGACGATATCATTTGCGTGGATTGCTCTCATGCGGACAATGCGCCGTATACAAGGCAAGGGTCGTCCAGACCCACCACCTGGCACAGGACCAGGGTTCCGGGGCATCTTCGCAGAGGCTCGTAAGAAGGGCAAGCTCCTAAGTGACGCGTATGTGGCCAGCGCGCTCATCGAGCATCACTGTTATCAGGACCCTGCAGCAACTAAGATCTTCGAACGTGGCATGAAGCTCTTCCCGGATGATGAACAGTTTGCATTGGAGTATTGCAAGCATCTTGTCAAACAGAACGATGCTACCAGTAAGCTACAACTGCCTTCCCCTCCCGAACTCGCATACTAACAAACGATCAGATGCACGTGCAGTGTTCGAAACAATCATCAACCGCATCACGGGAAAACCCGAGTCCGTGCATCGTGCAAAACCGCTCTTCCTCTTCTTCCACGAGTATGAGTCGCAATTCGGAGAACTTGCTCAGATTGTGAAGTTGGAGAAGCGCATGGCCGACCTCTTTCCTGAAGATCCGCAACTCCATCGGTTCACGCAGCGCTTCTCAACACCAACCTTTGATCCTACGACCGTGCGTCCCATCATCTCCCCAAAGACGCAGATGCGCCCCACGCTACCGGGTATCATTCCTACCGTAGAAGAACCGCTGGCAGTCCCGACACTTCCCGCGGCAGTAGTTGCTGTGCGACAGCCATCTCCAGGCGTTGCAAACTCACCGCGAATCCCTAACGCTCAACCCCACATCGCGGCCACAAACTCGCCCAAGCGTCCATTAGAAGATTTTGATAATGAGCTCGCTCACCCTCGCAAGATTCCACGTGGCGAGTCACCGCTCAAGGGTGCTGCAGGTCGTCGCCTTGCTGCTCGGTCAGGCAACGTTAATCAACCTTCAGAACAGCCCGGACACCCAGTTGCAGCTCAGCCAACACCTCTCCCGAGGAATGTCAACTTCCTTCTCAGCATCATTCCCGCCGCACACACATACAGGGAGACACGACTTGATGCAAACAAGATGGTCGCTCTGCTGCAGAACATCGATCTTGCACGAGCCAATCTCAGTGGTCGTCCAGGCTCAGCGGCACCGACACCTGTGGCATCCGCCCCGCCTGCAGGTGCGTTTGGAGGTCCGCCAGGCTGGCCGCCGCAGAACGCTTATGGGAATCCGCATCCCGCTAGTTTTCCGATCCCACCTCAAGGATACTACGGGCGTTAGGTGGGCTGCGTGGTAACCGCCGAGTTAGACCGCTACATACGTGGGCTGGGAGACGACAAACGTCTTCCTCTGGGGTTCCCAAGTCCACCTGAGGGTCACCATGGGTCTTAGCGCGGCTCGACGGTGACACCTGAGCTCGATAAGTGGCTACGGATAGCGGTATGGAGAGAGTCTTGCCGCCTTCGATTACATCAATCACGCAATGGTGCATGAATGAGCTTTGGCCAAGCTCTCCAGAACTTTCGAGTTCCTAGGACCTGCATCTCTAACCCGGATTTCCAACGGCGCTTCCGTGCGCTCACACATGGTTCCGGTTTCTTCTATTTTTCAAACATGCTGCGGCAATCGCCACCTTTCCGCGATAGCGAGTAAGTTCCTATTCCACCGTTTCTCATCACCATGCCCAAAATTTGCATTGTTTGGCGTTTGTGGTTTGCATACATGGGTCGTTGGACGAGTCTGACAACAAAATGTTCATTTTTCAAAACGGGCGGCAACTTCCGACATGCGAGATGGGTACGGACCAGGACATGGATAGGTGTATTCATAACAATGCAATCAAAACTTTTCAACTCTTCGTTATCAGCCTGCTGCCTTGCGACTGTGAATGTGATACCAACTTAGACGCCGGATAGCCTACGGGCGTTCGTCAAGGTGCTGGAGAGGTGCTTCCCCGAGCGGAAACTTGCATTGACGTCGTACGAGACTATTTTTATTTCCCTGAAACAGTGTTTGAGCATATAGGTTGTAGTCACCGGTCACATACCTAGAAGACTAAATGCAATTGGACCATGGGGAGCATGGTTTCCCCGACCTTGCTCGTAGCATGATGTTGGTGCAGGAGCGTGCTGATTGGTTGACTCTTTTGGCAGCTTGGCGTGGGGAAAGTTCAGCCTCGCAACGTTGGAGCGCTTGCCGTCTGAACACCACACGGACGCATCGTCCATCCTGAGCATCAACAGCTGTCATCTTGTCTTTGTTTATGTCTAAGGCCATCCCATCTGGACTTTGCTCGCATGGACCAAAACGCGCCATGGTGCACACCTCGCCCACATCCGCGTTGAATACCCATCCCCTAACCCAATGCCTTCCTGCCGGGTGCGTCAGCGCAGTCGGGGTGTACTTTCTAACCTGGATTGCTTTTTAGGAGCGCTACGTTCCCCAAAGACTCTTTCGGTGGGATCTTGCCTGACTGGACGCAGCGCTTCCAGGTAATAATCCGTCCACGATATCTAAGCATCTGATGGACGGGATGGTCAGCATATCATCGGTCGAACGAGCCCTTGCCATCACTAATGGCATTCAATCTTCGGCCCGAGCAGTGTCAAAGTATGGAGCAGGTATGCCCAAGTAAGGGAGCAAGGGTCTCATGCAACCCACGCCTTCCGCTGGTGGTGAAGTGAAGCTCTTCTCTACCAACCGGTTTGTCTATGTTCTCATCTCATCTCATGTGTTGTCATTATCAATTCTATATGAAGTCACCTGACGCGGGACTCTCTCGCCCTCAACGCGTCTCTTACTTGTCATTCTCATCTCTCACCTCTCCTATAGAAACAGGCTCTTCACCTCTGAGAATATTGTGCTCAACCACGGCACGTGGCCCAGAAGTGCCCTGTATCTGAGACATCTGCGCCTGCCTGCCTTCAGTTGCTCTCACCCGCCTCGAGATCTCTGCTCCCCCCTCTACTATATAAGTAACCCTTCCCACCCGGCTACAACCCTTCTTCCTACACCCCACTCCCTCTACTTTCCGACACTCTACCTCTCTACATCTCTACAAGTAAGTCGTCCACCCTAGCTGAGCCACTCCAGCCAGCAGCTTCCATTCGTCGCTTCCTCACCGGGTCAACGCCTGTTGACTAAGCGAGGGCGACCTCACACACACACTTCACACTTCCTTCCGACCTCTGCTCTGCTTGTTTACAACCTCAAACACGTCAGATCACAACAAAACTTTCTTACTGAGCCACTCCAGACGTAACTATCCAACGCAACATACATCACACAACACAACAACCCCCACCAGGCAGAAAATGGCTGGCCCCGCGAAGAAGCGCGCGCAGGCCGAGAAGAAGCCCACCAGCTCGTCGGATAGTGCCCGACAGTCTACCCAAGGCTCTTCTGGTCGCGAGGTGGCATCTCAGCGCTCCGTGCCCAAGAGCATCCCACGCCTCGATGGCAATCGAGACCCCACCAACACGGTCAAGGCGGTGGACTACTCAAAGCCCACTGATCTCAAGAACATCTCCGAGTTCTTAGGTATCCTTGGTTGGTACCAGGCTCGTGGTGTAAGTACAAACGCTTTTCTTTCTCATTGCAGCCCTCACGCATGCTGCATGCAGGTCGCACCATGCATGCAGCTCCCCGACCCGCAAACGAGCACTTCCCCACCCCCATCATTCACATTCAACTCTTCCCATCTTCCGATCTTTCCGGACTGGCACTGGCCCTGGCCCTGTCCTACCGGTCACTATACCCTGTGCCGAGATGGCTTGTCTATATAAACTCGCCTGTCCCAGTTCAGAGCTCCTCTTTATTTCTCTCCCACTTGCACGACTACATTCTTTGCCAATTCATACTCCTTCTTACAATTGTTGTACCATCACCTTCGCACAATCATCTTCATTCATTTCAAACTACCACTCTCATCGACATGGCGGGCGCTCCTGGTCCAGATCGCCGGCCGATCATTGAAGAGCCTCAGCCTCGATTTCGTAACTTCGTGATATCTGACCTTCGATCGCAGTTGCAAGCCCCAGATGCTCTCCCTCATCGACCCAAGGTCCTCAACAATCTCGGCAAGGAGTTGATGGTCAAGCTCAACACCTTCAATGTCCTCTCCACGCCGACCAAGATCGTCCACCAGTACGATGTAGCTTGGGGTGCCGAGACTGATGCCACGAAGCGTGCCGTCATCAAGAAGATCTGGCAATCCAAGGCTGTCAAGTCGGCCATTGGTGAGCCACAGAATATGTGGATCTACGATGGCAACAAGCTGGCTTGGTAAGTACTCTTCTACTTTTATCCATCACAATCGTTGCTAACTATACACCTAGGTGTGCCAAGCGCTTTGAGCGCGATGAGATCCGCGTTGTCGTCGACCTCGATGAAGAAGAGAACCAGCGTCGTGCCCAGGAGGGCCTCCAGCCTCGCCGTGCTCGAGCTAGCGGCAACAAGCACAAGATCTTCATCAAGTGGACTCGCGAGGTTCCCTTCACGTCTCTGCAAGCCTTCCTTGATGGCCACATCTCCTGGGACAACAACTGCATCGACATGGTCAACTTCCTCGATCACGTTATGCGCGAGACCCCATCCCAGCACTACACTCAGATCAAGAAGTCGTTCTTCCAACGTGGTGAGCAGCGCTTCGATCTTGGCGGCGGCATCGAAGCCTTCAAGGGTGTCTTCTCTTCTCTTCGCCCAGTCCTGAACGACAAGCTTCAGAAGAACCTCGCGGTCAACGTTGACGTCGCCAATGGTACCTTCTGGCGTGCTCAAGAGCTGCCTCGCGCGATCTTACAGGTATTCAACTGCCAGATGGCGGGTTTCCAGCAGATGTTCGTCAACTCAAAGCGAGACTGGCGAGCTTCAACCCTCAAGAAGGACCTCGCTCGCTTCAAGCGTGTGGGTGTTACAGACACCCACAATCCTAAGGCGCCTACCCAGTGGACCATCGACGAGTTCGTCGGCCTCGACGCGGAGGACGCCAAGTTCCCTGATCCCGATCATGAAGGCCAGAACATTTCCGTTCGCCAGTACTTCAAGACCAAGTACAACTTCAACTGTACTCCGAAGCTCCCTGTGGTTCGCATGACCAAGAAGATCCGGAAGGGTCCTGTCTACCTCCCCATGGAGTGCTTGAAGATTGATCCCAATCAGCGCTACAACGCCAAGCTGTCCGATAGGCAGACCGCACAGATGATCACCTTTGCCGTCACACGCCCTCGAGAGCGATGGGCTGCCGTCCAGGCAGGTGTTGGGCTTCTCAACTGGCAAAACGATCCGTATCTTCAGCACTACGGAATTAAGATCAACCCACAGCCTGCCACCGTCAAAGCTCGCCAGCTTCCCCTGCCGACGGTCTCCTTCGCCGGCACATCTACTCTCAAGCCCACCGATCTGACCGCCGGTCGCTGGCGTATCGATAAACTCCGCTTCATCGGTCCGAACGAGAAGGCGATCACGTCCTGGGGCGTCTGCGTCATTGGGGGTCGCGGCGGCCTTCAGCAGCCTCAAGTTCAAGCCTTCGTCGACAACTTTATCAAGATTTACAAGGGTCACGGTGGCAAGTTCAGTCCACATCCGCAGAAGGGCGAGAAGCCGTACATCATGCAGGGCAACCTGGCCAAGGGCGGTGAGATGATCGCTGAGCTCTGGAACGCTACTGGCAACCACTTCCAGTCTCGCCCTATGTTCTTGATGTTCATGGTCAACGACCGCAACATCGACGTCTACCGCAAGATCAAGAAGTCGTGCGACTGCCGCTTTGGTGTTGTCTCCCAGGTCCTTCAGTCGAAGAACGTCGAGAAGAACCAGCCGCAGTACATCTCAAACGTCTGCATGAAGGTCAACGCGAAGCTCGGAGGTGCGACCTCGTTCGCCAAATCCACCACGATCCCGAAGGTACGTGCTTATACTCACTTTGCTTTACTCTTCAAAAGCGTCGCAGTGTCAAAACTTCGCTCAGGTGAAGCATCACACTACACGCTGAAGCGCTTTTCATACACGATTCAACCATGAAACTATGCTGACTAGACCTCAGATCGCACCCAAATCGGCCTCGCTACCCACCATGATCATCGGCGCAGACGTCTCCCACCCTGCCCCTGGGTCCATGTCGCAGGAGGCTGCCTCCTTCGCCGCGATCACGTGCTCGGCAGACGCCACCTTTACCCGCTACTGGGCGGAGTGCAACACCAACGGCAACCGCGTCGAGATGGTTACGACCGACAATATCGATAAGCACCTGGGTAGTATGGCTCGGAAGTGGATCCAGCGCACCGGTCGTGGCCAGCCGCCGAAGCGTGTCCTGTACATCCGTGACGGCGTATCCGAGGGCCAGTACGCTGCAGTCATCGAGGAGGAGGTCCGCGATATGAAGCAGGTGTTCGCGAAGGCAGGCTGCAAGGACGTTCCAAAGTTCACTGTAGTGATCGCAGGCAAGCGTCACCACATCCGTTTCTTCCCAGACAAGGGTGGCTTCGATCAGAACGGCAATCCGGTCCCAGGAACACTAGTCGAGACTGGCTGCACGCACCCCTTCGAGTTCGACTGGTATCTCTGCGCCCACGTCGCCATCAAGGGCACGGCCCGCCCAATCCACTACCAGTGCATCCTGAACGAGGGTGAATACCAGGCCATGGAGCTTCAGCAGCTGATCTTCGAGCATTCGTTCCAGTACTGCCGGTCTACAACTCCGGTTTCTCTGCATCCGGCTGTGTACTATGCCCACTTGGCTGCTGATCGTTCTCGCGCTCACGTCAACGACAACCCTGTTTCCTCTGGCAAGAAGGAGGCCAAGGGCGATGGTGGCGTCGCCAAGTCCTCGACGGGCTCCAGCAAGGGTAAAGTCGAGATCGATCCCCTCATCCCGATGTCCAACGGCGCTGGTGCCATGGACGCGATGTGGTTCGTCTAAGCGACTGCTACGACTCCTGTGGTGGATTGTGGAGGCTGGTTGACTTCAGTGATGGTGAGCAGCGGTGATATTTCAGGGAAAAAGTGTGGTTTCAGCAAGGTTTATGAGCAAAGCGGTGCGGTCGACGGTGGATAACGAGTGCTTTTCTCACGGATAATGGCAGTGGATTGTGGCAGCTGAGGACCCTCACAGGCTCCTCACTTGCGCATACATCCTGGATTTCATGGGTGGAGCGGAATGGTCTTCATAGTTTTCACAGGCCTTGATGGCAAAATGCGAGACGAAAATTCCTCGCAAAACTTCTCTCTTCTATGAATGTGATGAAGATGTGGTGTCGCAGTATGCTTGAGAACGAGGTGAAATCTGACCTGATGGGGTGCTGTCGTGCTTCTAGTGAGCTTTACGGAGTGACAGGAGTAGGCCAAATGGTTCAATTGTAGACAACAGCGTACTCAGAGGGTCGACGACGGGGTCACGATTGATGCAAAAGATGGAGTGAGCTCCTCCTAGACCTCCATCTCCACCTCGCTGAGGTGCACTCTACATCGTCAAGGCCAATGCTAACACGAGGGTATCGACATGTCCTGGCTCTGAAACAGCACGAGTGGAGCATACACTGTCAATGAGATGGCATGCCCAGCGTCCTCTCCTCGACGTTTCCCCTCGCTGACTCCTGGGCTTGAAGAGACGGAAGACTTCCAACGGTACGGTTACGAGGTACACTGATCCTGCTGGTGTGGGTGCGAATAGCAGAAGGAGACCGAGCTGTGGTGGGAATGCGAGAGCGGGACTTGAACAATTCTTCCGCGATTGCTGGTCTCGGAGGGAGGGCAGGGCACGATTGGTGTGTGTTGATGCATCGGCTCGGGGTGTGGGAAGGAACATGGTCACAGCGTCGGGAGGCGAGGTGGTGGTCTGGAAGAGACTGAAGGATGCCAGCCTAAGGGACACCGGTGCAGGTTTGAGTAGGAATTGGATAGAGTCGAGGGGCGTCCAGCAGTGTCAAAACGGAAAACTAGACTGCCACTCTACGGAAGCAGTTGTCGACATGACGGCGAGATCTCAGCGTGGTGGGATGCCGAGAGTGGAATGCGAAGAAATGTACTGCGAAGTGTTGGTTTGAGGGGGAACTGAAGGACTACAGGAGTGCTGAAGCGGAGGCGTTGGGGTGCTGATGGTGTGCTGAAGGGCATGAGAAAAGAGATGCGTGTGTGGAAATGTATAATTGGCGACATGCTGGTTCTTGGGGTAAGCGAAGACTTCCGGCCTTAAGGAAGCAGAGCAATGAAATGAGGTTAGTGCGGTCATGGATATCGCAGTGGGAGCCTTCAAGGTCGATTTGTGCATGCTAGTGGGTGGAAGGAGCTGAAGTACATCTGCTACAGTTTTTGGCTCTTGGGGACACTGAGGACTTCCTAGCCCACGAACACGACACTTGACTGTGGTTGAATTAGGTAGGGACATCGCGATGAGAAGTCACATTGACGTGTATGCGAGTGGAAGGCATTAGATTTGACAGCGGCAATCGTTGCCCTTGAAGGTAGTGAAGACGTCCAGCGTTAGCGAAGCAATGGTGCTCGAATGTCGTTCGTAGGGTGTTCCATGAAGATTATGGAGTCGAGGCTTGTGTGATATAAGCGACGATGGTAGCGGCGATACGGCAATAATGGTTTCCAGGCGAAGGGAAGAGCACAAGGGATGTGAGTGGTGACTTAAAAGAAGTCGAGGAAGAAAGACGACAGGAAGCAAGTGATGCAAGTGGCTGTTTCTAAGATTGAAGAGGGTGAAGACATTCAGCACATACATTGCGTCGCTCGTAAAATATCGGTAACTTGAGAGCAGACAGCGTTACGGACAACTTTGGCTATGATCTGGACAACGCTTCGTTGACTTGCAACAGAAACGAAAGGACATTGCGCCTCTTCACCTTCCCCAAGGACTATCAAAGGTAACCCTTTGTGGCTCTTGAACAGGGAGGAAGGTATCTTGAAGAGACATGAAGAAGGATCAGATTGATGAATGGAGATTTCGAGGCTTTCAACATCTCGGAGACCTCGTCGAGAGCAGAGAGCAGAAACCAGTCAGTTGGTCCAGCAAGGACAACTCTGGGAGCATGGCGTGGCATTTGGCAGCCGACAGTACGGATTGGAGGCGTGCACCTCCAATGCAGGTGATGATGATTTGTATCGAGCGAAAAATTTACCATCTCTTCAGAGCAAGCGCTCAAAGACGGGGGTAAGCGGCCGAATAATTTACGTTCTTCTCCCCTCCACTTTCCCCTCCAGAAGCTCCATTGAGTAAGAAACAGCAGAGTGAATATGAAGGGTTGTTCAGTTTATGGAGAAGGAAAGGTCTGCACCGGCCGGCGAACAGAAATCGACATGGACGCTGTGACTAAGCGACTAGTGACAGTTGGGCTTAGTGCATAAACAAGCGGGGACTAGGACCATCCTGGGTTACGGTGAAGAGGATTAAGATGTGTGGTGGGGTTGGGCGGGGCTGTTTTGTTGTTCACTGCTTGCGTGAGAGTGTGACTCTTTCTTCTGCCACCAAATATTCGCTGCTGTGCTGTTACCCAGACTCTCGTGCTTTGAGATCGCTATCGTGAAGTGGTGGTGACGTTCCAAGGCTTCACAACCAGGCTCTTGAAAAACATCTTTCGTCTGCCACCTCGACTTGTCCCCACGCACACACGAAACCCCGCTACAAGAACACCGTCCCCTTGCAACGAGCACGCGATACCCCAAAATTCTCGATTTCGAACACACCAAGTTCTCAGCAGCGCTTAGCACGCCCTCCAGCAAACATGTCTTCTGCATCAGCTCGCGGTCGCGGCGGCAAGTTCAGCAAGCCGAAGCGCGGTGGTACGACTGCACAAACCAGCAACAATATCGGTGGACATGAGACTTACATATGAGTACAGGTGGAAAGCACTTCTCTCGAGATCTCCAGCCTCTGAACGCCGATGGCGAGGTCGTAGGCATGTGGGGTGTACGTTCTTCTCTCTCGGCTCTCGACGCCGTCCGCTAACACACCGCTACAGGAGCAGCCCGACAAGGTAGACGAGGAGGACTCCGACGAGGACTCTTCGGAGGAAGAGTCCGACGAAGATGGTGAGCCTCAGAAGGAGGAACTGACCCGCGAGCAACGTCGCGCCGCCGCCAAAGCCCGCAAGCAAGCCGCGATAGCCCGCCAGAACCAGAAGGTTCCAGAGGCTGGTGATCTGCCTTCATCTTCCGAGGACGAGGACGAGGACGACGAGGATATGCCTGCAAACCCAAACCATACCGCAAAGGCGCGCAGCCAGGCCGCGAAGGCTCCAGAAGGCGAAGCTAGCGAGACCAAGGAGAACAAGGGCAAGGCGAAGGACCTGTCACAGCTGTCTCGTCGCGAGCGTGAGGCTCTTCAGGCACAACAGGCGAAGGAGCGGTACGAAAAGCTGCACGCAGAGGGCAAGACTGAGCAGGCTCGTCTGGATCTGGAGCGACTAGCCATCATTCGCGAGAAGCGTGAGGCAGAGGCTGAGCGCAAGAAAGCTGAAGCCGAAGAGAAGGCCGCACACGAGAAGGAGAAGAAGGAGTTCATGGACCGTGAGGAGCGACGGCGGCAGCAAGCCCTTGGCAAGAAGGGCCGGGGTGGAAAGAAGAAATGAGCGGCTGTTGACACGGTCGTTCATATCGTAGAAGCACTAGAAATACGACTCGCATGGGAAGAGACGGCTGCTTCTTGCATAGCTTGCGGATGGGTATGGATGGGCAAGAGTCTGCCACGGAGATTCAGGTATGACCTTATGATGCAGCCCAATACAAGAAATGGAACAAAACAATTGGAGCCTAGACGGCCAACACGCCTTCCTCGCCCTTTCTTCTTCGTGACACCGTTCCTTGCCTCGTACGTCGCGCCCTCAATGGTGATGCAAAAATGACTCGATACGCATAAAGCAGGTGTGACTACAACGAAGACTTCACGCATGTCGAATCAAGGAATTCGTTATTATATCTGGAATCTTCTCCAACATGTTGACAGTCTCGTATTTCCTTGACCTCAGCCCTTTGCGCAGTAGCCCTCTAGCCCTACCGTTGCAAACGAGCTAAGCCCCGCAGCCGCCATGCATCGTCGACCTCACGACACCAGCACAGACGCCAGCATCAACATCAACATAGATGTTGCTGCCTGTTCAGCTATGTCAAAGTATTCACATATATTGAGGTGTCCCGGCAAACACTTCCCAATACTTCATATGTGTCTGAAGAGTTCCCAATTCCAGAGCTTCAAGCGCAATGGCTGAACGAGTATCCGCGAAGGAGCAATCGAACTTTGAGACGTTCAGGGAATGCTTGAGTGAGCCTGTGCTTAGGGCATTGGCGAAGCCAGTCGAGAAGGTCAAGAAGAAGAAACGACATAGCAAGAAGGGCTCCAAAGCTACGAATAAGGAGAAGAAAGAGCATGGGATAGTTCAAGACACGAATGACGCTGCGAACGAGGAAGTCAGTGACGCTGAAGATTTGGGCGAATTCATCGACTACTTAGCCACGTTGCTGTTCACCAGCCTACCGAATGATCTGCGTGGCATGTCGTATGCACAATTCAAGGATTCCGAGGCTCTTCACGACGCGTACACTACGCCGCTCTCTGCAACTACGACAACAACGTTGCTGGAAAGCGTGTCTCCGACCGCGATTGACAGCTTAGCTTCGTACGGCCTACTGCCAGCAGAGCCAGATATGATAGACTTGAACAACTTCCTCACGCCCATTTTCGGTTCATACCTGAGCGCTGTAACGGCTCCTCCACCGATATGGTATGTGATGCACCAATTAATGGTCTTAGAGGTGGAGGAAGAGTGGCTGACATTCGTAGGTCCTCAACTCGAACAACAGAATGCGAGCTATGCCACCGAGAATGGATTCCGTTGAGCTATCATCATTTGATCCCAAAGAGCACGCATGACCGAGTGTTGAAGCGAGGCTGGCATACCGAAGACAGGCTCAACAGCGTTGCTTGGCTGTGTCGGGCCTGTCATTCGTTCGTGCACAGGTCAGCATCGAACGAAGAGTTGGCGAAGGAATGGTATACGGTAGAGTTGCTGGAGCAGAGGGAGGATGTGCAGGCGTGGGTGAAGTGGGTGGGAAGGGTTAGGTGGAAGAGCCGGTAGCTGCTGGGAATATATATACATCTCTCGAGAGGACCGTAACGCAAGGTATCATGACGTGGAGTAGAAACATTGTTCAGTGGAGTTGTATTCAGAGAAAGCAGTTGTGGCTTGATTTTAAAGCTGTGGAGATTTTGATAGAGCCTCCGGTAGGCATATCATACTACAACCAGGTCTCCCTCAATTCCTTTTAGTTAATCCCTTGTCATCATAATTCCGCGTCCTCAGCCTCGCATCAAATCTTAAGATAAATGTTAACTTCTCTAGGCTGTTTCCTGTCTCTCTTGATTATATCGCTTGCCTCTCTCTCCCAGACCGATGCGCGACGTGAACCATGGATTGATGGTCATAGTCTAGCCAGGAAAAAAAACCAACGACAGAAGGCTATAAGAATGGTCGCGAAATTTCTCTTATTACCGCAAAAACCATAACTTTGATTCCATCGCGTCATACTTGGTATAGTGTATATATTTGACTGAGCTGCTCATCAATAGGCTCAAAGGAAAAACTGTGCTCGTATAGCTGACACCAGATGAGCTAGCAAGCCAGCTTTAAAGGGCTCAATTTGCTTTATGATTTTTTCTAAAGTTAAGCTGTCTTTAGATCGACATATCTATTATCGAAGTGCTGCCCATGCTTGCGCCATCCCATCTTTCGATATCCAAAAACTCCAATGGAAAAAAGAGCAGTCATGTCCGAGATACTCCACTGCGTCATGAGAAGTTTCAGTCACACGAAAGCAGCCCAGCATTCAGCGGAGCTGAATCACACCAACAGTATGCTACACGGGGTTCCTCCAGAGGTACTACTAGAGATAGTGTCTTATTTGGACCCTCTCGAGACGGAATGCTTTCGAGCGACGTTGTAGCAAAGAATCTGCGGCTAAGTCATATTGGAGAATTGTTACTAGAAGAGCGGTTTCTTCGGGATGCAGAAGGACACATCCAACTTCGGCGTTCACCCCAGAGGAGGCGTCCAAGACGACCAGAGAGCGCAGATGTAAAAGATTCGTTGGCGGACTCTGGGCTTGTGAACATATACAAAACCTGTCGTTTTCCCAGCTGGAAGCACATATTCGCAGTCCACCATCGTTTCCGTCAACTTCGTGCGGACGTCTCTGCCAGCAAACTCGCGACATATCACAAGCCCCGATGATTCTTTCATACAGGCGTGGTACCGAACTCTTTCGCCGCATTCCTCTGCTCCCATGTGATGACTACCAAATTTTGCCGGAAGATACCGTACTGAAATGTCTCCTCTCCCGGCAGGACCAACTCTGCAGCCATCTTCGCATCAACAGCGACATATTCATAAAGGAACTCTTCAAGGACGTCGAGCGCAGGGAAAAATAATATAGGAGGGAATCGGGCGTTTCAAGCAGTACGGCAGTGATCAACTTCTCTGATCTAAGCTGGCATCGTGCAGTGGCGGTGTGCAAATACTGCAAAATGGAGAAACAGACCTCTGCAACAGGTGGCACGTTCTACATTACTATTATATGGAAACTGGGTGATTTGGAGGACAAAAAGATAAGAGGTGGTATCGATACTTCAACTGACAAGGTGATGATGCAATAAGTCAAAGTACTGCATGACCTTGATACACAATTACTTAAACTAGCGATGGTTTATTGGCAGGAGAAAATAGCTTAACATGTTATCCTACTCAAAGTTTCTCCTGTTGAGATCTTTTCCTAATGTAGAATCTGCAACAAGAAGTTTCATGAAGACAAAGACTCACAAGGATGCATTGCCCACGTGGTGGGCAAGAAAATACGAATAGATTGTACGTTGCGAGTTCCTGTACCTCGCACTGATCCGGCGCCAGAAGTTACCCAGCAATTCTGATATCATTACTTCGAGGTAGACAAGGGATACTAAGTAGAGGCTTGAGAAGGCCTATAGATGTACTCATAACGCTCTTGCAAGTATGAAGCTCTATTCCGATTATACGGGACCATATGGAAGAAGTCGCATTCACATATGGTAATATATCAAACCAGTACTCTCGAAGCATATCATTTTCATCACTATATCTATCATCAATGATTTCGTATCTTTTAATATCACTTTCGCACGTCCTTAGTTCCTTGCATCTCGCGCTTCACAGTCATCGAACGTGCCTCCCCACGGATGCACACAATGAAGCTGTCCCACATCCACATTTTGCTCGTGCACACTTCGAAACACGACAAACTAAGACATTTCACTCGCCAGACTCCCGTACGACTCGACTCCAGCATTCTCTGACGCGTCCCCGTACTCAATGTCTCAATCAGGAAGCTGGTCGTTTTAAGCTCAAGCGAAGGAGGAGGCGCAGCCCAGCACAATCCCAGCGGAGTAACTGAACCAAAAGGTCGCACCGAGACGGATCTTCAGGCACAATAGGACCGAGAATGTCTCACATCAAAGCACAATGATTGTTCTTTCGCACGAAGACCCATAAAGAGAAGGATGCTAGGTTTGCAGACTTTTCGTAGAATTTGTGAACGCGAGGAAACAATGCGACTACCAATAAGGTATCATCTTAAGGACCACCATTGAGCTCAGCCAAGGGCACATGCTACTTATATACAAAACCGGTATAAGTCCCTTGGCCTCGCACCACGCTTCCACCGTAGACCTCGTGAAATAAGCTCTTCATCTCAATGTACACAATGACCCTGTCTTGAACGGGAAGCTAACAATGACTGACTCCATTCGATCCATTACCAAATCTCAATCCAAGATGAATGAAAGATCGCGACTAGATTAGTTCCTTCCTTCGTTGCTTATAGCAGGATCATAGCTGCGCCCGAGAGGCCAGCTCCGAAGACGTAGACACCGATGGAGAAGAGACCGGTGCTGAAGCTAGGAACGATCATGCCCGGAGCAGCGCCCTGGGAGGACTTGCCAGTCTGAGCAGCACCCGGGGCGCTCGTAACCGTGCCCGTGCCCTGCGGACCAGCCTGCTCGAGGAGGGACTTGCAGGAGTTGGAAGCAGACTTGGGCGAGTTGGACTTGGCCTGGCCCTTGAAGTCGCAGCCTCCAGTGACGTTTTTGGAGTACTGGTCGAGGACGTAGCCGAGCTGCTGCTGGGGCGTGCACATGCCGTAGGCGCCGAAGGAGCCCGTGGTTGCGTTTTTGGCGATGCCGACGCAATAAGCTCCCTTCTTCTCGCCGCAGACGAAGTCGAAGATATCGCTGTAATCTTTCTCATCGACGTCGCTGGAGACGACGCAGCTCAGGCCGTCGGTCATGCAGCTACAGAGATCGGTGTTGGCGGCGGGTGGGAGAGGGGTTGCAACAGCGCCCCAGTCTGAGTTGACGGTTGGGCAAGATGCAGCAACGGTGTTTGTTGGGTTGAAATCGGCCATCTTGACACCGGTAGGGTTGACCTTGGCGATCTGCGAGGAAAGGGCCTTGAAGTCGTCGTTGGTCTTAACCGTGCCACTGCTGTCAACGGAGACAAGACCTTGAAATAGCTGTTAGCAATCGTAGGATTGGTAGATATTGGAGGACAAACCGAAGTCGTTCGCTTCCTGGAAGTACATGTAGACTATGCCACCGGACCAGATGTCGTTCATCTGGCTGCCATACAGAGCCTGCACTTCGGTGAACTGACGAGGCTGGACTTGGTTGCATCCATATTCAGCGAAGAAAACCGGTACATCGAAGCTCTCGAACTCCTTGGTGCGAACGTCGTAGCCTGACTTCTGGAAAGAGGAGTCACCACACCAGGAGTAGATGTTGTAGCCCCAGAAGTCGATGGCATCCTCTCGGTTGCCACAGTCAAAGTAGCTGGCGAGGTTCTCACGGATGTCGGCGTCATCGTTGGTAGCGTAGCCTACACCAATGGTGCGGTAACTCTTCGCCTTGATGTAAGCCTTGGTGTCGCGGACGGCTGCCTTCACGAAGGCACTAGCATACGTATTGTTGGGCTGGTTGGAGACCTCGTTACCGGCAAAGAAACCTAGGGTGTTGTCGTACTTCTGCATCATGTCCACAACGCTTGTGTATCGTTCCAAGAGTGCAGTGGTCCATCCAGCATCTTCTCGGTTGATTGACTCTCCTGGCTGCGACAGATCCGCAACAACGTAGATGCCAGCATCCGCGAGAGCGTTCATGCAGGCGTCATGGTTCTTCGTGGGATCGAGCGCGTACACGCGAATGGTGTTCGTTCGCAGCTTCGAGAGGAACTCAATATCGCGCGTGCAGGACTTCGAATCGGCGAGAGGATCGACAAAATCGAGAGTTTCGGTCTGCGAGGTGTTCGAGCTTATTCCCTGCTGGTAGGCAACACCACGCATGTAGAATTGGGTGCCATTGGTCTTGTAGAAGAATTTGTTGCCCTTGATAACAATAGGATCGACGGCCGCCGAGACGCTTGATGCAAACAGCGCGCCGGCTGCAACTGCTAGACTGAGGCTCTTCATTATGATGATTTCTAGCCAGAGAAATCACAAGAAACGCGCAGAGAGCCGGGAGGTGTTGGCGGTCGAGGCAGGCCTTGGTGTTTTGTGTGTTCGTGCTCGGCGCCCTGGATTTCAGGAGTTTGATTCACGTCGCAGGTTGCAGCTGCGCAAAACGAGCAAGGAGCGAGCGGAAGCAGTGACGAAGGAGTGTGTGAACAATGTCAATAACTATTAAGAAGGCTACTTAGGGAGTGTGAGTTAAAGAAACGACAAAATGACTGTGGAAACAATCGTGAAGCGCAAGAGATGATGAAATTGAAGCTTCCTTCCAAGCTGCAAGGGACCGGAGTCGGTCGACGGCTTCGTCTCAGGGGTTTCCGCCTGACATACTGGAAACAGTCTACCGTGCCTTGGCGATTGTCAGCCGCGGATCATTTGGGTAATTCAGCGAAGCGCTCAATGAAGCATCAGCTGTCAGCTCATCCTGCTGAAGCTGGGAGCGAAGTGCTTTGTGATTCTCGCTGGCGGTTTAAGCAGGTATTTAAAGCTTCAAAGGGTAGTTGTCTGCGTACCACAATAGCTGTCTTACGCGGCGCTATCACAAGTGTCCACGTACTTCTGCGAGCTCAGTGGGATTACTCATGCCGGCCGTCTGCTAGAGCTGTCACTTCTACGTTTGCCTACTGCAAACACAGAGCCTACTCCACGATGTTTATGCAGGCTGTGGGAAGCTACGCGCGACGGTCAAAATTGCGTGCAACCAGTGTCCTAGGCTCGCCAAACGGTAAAAGGTTCACCACACCACCTGCATCGGACTGTGGAAGCAGAGGGCCGATGAACATACGGGCCTGCTCAAGCTTCGTATGGGGTGCTGCAGCGCTCCTGAGGCGCGGCACGGTATCGGCCTTGCTTTCTAACTGAGCAGTTCTCCGCCTAGCGAGACTCGCAGTGGAATGAGTTTAAAACCGCGTGGTGGCAAAGTCACTCCTTCGACTACGCTGCCCAATAGGATCTGCGTGGATATCTAAGATGAAGCACCACTAGCGTCCCGATGGTTGGCCTGAAGCGCGAAATTGCCCACTGATTAGCAGATCTGGAGGATCGAGTACCGTATGCGTCGGAGCGGCGGACGAAATCAATTCCATAGGCGGGCAGATGAGACTTTTGAAGCACTTCCGGTGAGAGGATGCAGCGAGGGGATGGTTGGTCCTATTATCCAAACAGAGCACTGAGCTCACAAACAATCTATTCCCTATTCCCAGAATCCCGTCCCAATTCCAAGGCTTTCAAACTGCAACCGCCAGGGAGTCATATCTGGAAACAAGAAAATCTAATATTACCTTCGAGAAGCTAGGACCCCTGGACGTCGTTATGCTGGCAGGTGTAATTTCGTCATGGGCGGCACCGTTGGCTGCAGGTCAATCTATCGCTATGCGTGCCTCAGGGGAAATTCTGGCGCACAATCGCAATCGGCAGCCTTGCGAAAAGTTTGCGAGATGAAGGAGATGAAGGAGAAGACGGTTGAGCCTAGTCGTTAGACGCGCGCACCCAAGCACCGCGAAGCAGAGCCGGTGCGCCCGCAGCTAAGTTGTTGAGGCTCCCCCGAAAAGGTCTGCAGGCGGTCCCTAACACAGACCGTTGTCCAGGGGGTTGCGCCGCGGGAGCGACAGCGCCACCACATGTCCGATAAGTCGTCCTATCGTTATCGATGGGGCGGATACTGACATGGGAAACTAAAGTTGGCAGGCCCAATCTCAATGCCGGACAGCAGCGATTCCGGACGGCGCGAGCTGTTTGCGTTTGATCGCCCGGGCGTTGCTGCCGCTCCACCTGCGAGCTCCCATAGCAGAGCGGTCCGCCAGCTCCTGACGTGCTCGAAAGACGAGCGGCGGGCGGGCGGGGAGAACAGGAGCTGGTGTTGTCAGCAAGCTTGACCAGAAATGTCAACCAATATGTTCTGCTGCCAGAAGGCGCTCGCTAAGCTTGGCCGCGAGAGCTGCTTGAGTCGCTCAGGCTTGTGCAAAAGAGGATCGAGGAGTCGAAACCCCCTGCCCACGCAGTACAGTACGTACTCCTTCTGAGATGACGGCGGAGCGTGGGAGGTGCCGTGATGGGAGGATGGATGGGGCGTTCTATAATTGTACTGCTCGCGTCGCTCTTTCCCAACTCGACGCTCCCGCCACCGGCGTGGCTGGAGATTTGCAGATGACCAGAACACCGTACAAACACGTCGAGGATGTGCAATTGAAGCCGTCTGTGATTTGGCAACGCTCCTCGAGTGTGTACGCGAAGCGCAGCTCGGTGGCGACGGCGACAGAACTGGCAGGCTTCAAAAGTCGGTTAGGGCGGAGGAGCGCTGGGATGCGCCTGCCTTCGCTGGGGATCCACCAGCGCCCCTGCAAAAGCTCAGTGCGCGGTGCGCTGATTCGCCGTCACTAATTGGCCCGCAGAAAACCCCCTTTTCACTCCGAGTTCAATTGCCAGTGCCTGCCACATTCCTGCATCTGGTCGTCGTTCTTTCTACTTCTTCACCTCCCTCCCAACCCCTCCGACCTCCCCTCGTTCTCGTTCTCTGTTTCTTTCCCCGCCTGTCGCTATTGTTCGTGGGCGCTGCTATCTCGTGGTGACTACTGCAGCATCGGCAGAGGAGCCGCCGCGAGCCGCGTAATCTAGGTGTGCAGCTCAAGCTCGATCGTCGACCGAGCAACAGCACGCTTGCACTGCTCTTCCAACGGATATACACTCGTTAGCTCCCAAAACACCATCCCCAGCGAGCAAGCACGACCTGCGCAGGCTGTGCTTCGAAGGAAACTACCATTGCCCGGGTGATCTGACGCTGCGCCGCTTCACTCGCCAAAATCCTGAACGTCAACACTCGCTCGAACCACGCCCCAACACGCTCGCTCGCCCCGTCGCAACAAACATACTCGATCCTCCTCCCTGCGGCTCTTAAAATCACTTAATTCGACTTCGGTTGGTCCTAATGCTCATTGTTTGAGGTACGCAAACTCCGACGCCTGGTGTTTCAGGCCGATCCCTGCTCCCGCCCGCCGTCCAGCTTGTTGACATCTCCCTCGCAGACTCTACATCGCACCTCATCGCTCCTCAAGATGTCCGGACATCCTCAGGGCGGCCAGTACGAAGAAGGCTACGGCCATCAGGGCCAGGACTCGTATTATCACGACGACCAGTATGGCCAGTACGATCAGCAGCATGGTGGGCAGCAGTACCACGATAACCAGCACGGCGATGCGTACTACGACGAATCGTACGTGCACTCTCTAGCTGCAAGCGCTGCATTGACAACTGACACGTCCACAGAGCCTATTATGACAACAACCAACAGGGTGGTCATTATCAACAAGACGGCTATTATGATGAGCGCGGCCAACAACAGGGTTACCAAGATGAATATTACAATGATCAATATTATGATCAGGGGGGTGCCCAAGGCGGGTATGGGCAGAACGGCTATGGGTTCGTTTCACACACATTGCCTGTTTTGTCATCCACTAACGCGACCTCAGTGCGAAGCCCAAACGCCGTGGCCATGACTCCGAGGACGACTCCGAGACTTTCAGCGACTTCACCATGCGATCCGACATGGCTCGTGCCACCGACATGGACTACTACGGACGCGGTGACGAGAGGTACAACAGCTATGGCGAGGGTATGAACCGTGGCTACAGGCCACCTTCTTCGCAAGTCTCCTATGCCGGCAACCGATCGTCTGGTGCCTCGACGCCACTCTACGGCATGGACTACACCAATGCCCTACCCGCTGGTCAGCGCTCGCGAGAGCCCTACCCCGCGTGGACATCTGATGCTCAGATTCCGTGCACAAAGGAGGAGATTGAGGAGATCTTCATCGATCTCACTGCGAAGTTCGGTTTTCAGCGTGACAGCATGCGAAACATGTACGACCACTTGATGACTCTCCTCGACTCGCGAGCTTCTCGCATGTCTCCCAACCAGGCCTTGCTTTCTTTGCACGCGGACTACATTGGCGGTGAAAACGCCAATTATCGCCGCTGGTACTTCGCCGCGCATCTTGATCTGGACGATGCCGTCGGGTTCGCCAACATGAAGCTCGGAAAGGCGAGCAGAAGAACTCGCAAAGCCCGGAGAGCTGCCAAGAAGAAGGCGGAACAGAATCCAGGCAACGAGCAGCAAACCCTCGAGGCATACGAAGGCGACAACAGTTTGGAAGCCGCCGAATACCGCTGGAAGACGCGGATGAACCGTATGTCGCAGCAAGATCGCGTCCGCCAGATTGCCCTGTACTTGCTTTGCTGGGGTGAGGCCAACCAGGTCCGTTTCATGCCTGAGTGCTTGTGCTTCATCTTCAAGTGCGCAGATGACTATCTCAACTCTCCCGCTGGACAAGTTCAAGGCGAGCCTATCGAGGAGTTCACATACCTCAACAACGTGATAACTCCCCTATATCAATTCTGCCGAGACCAAGGCTACGAAATCGTCGAAGGCAAGTACGTCCGTCGCGAGCGTGATCACGCAGCAATCATCGGGTACGACGATATCAATCAGCTATTCTGGTACCCCGAAGGTATCGAGCGCATCGTCTTGGAAGACAAGTCACGAATCGTCGACCTGCCACCTGCTGAACGGTACGCGAAACTCAAGGATGTGCTCTGGAAAAAAGTCTTCTTCAAGACCTACTACGAGCGACGATCCTGGTTCCACATGATGGTCAACTTCAACCGAATCTGGGTCATCCATGTAACAGCTTTCTGGTTCTATACTGCGTTCAACTCTCAACCGATCTACACGAAGAATTATCAACAACAACTCGATAACAAACCGGAAACAGCCGCCACTCTATCAGCAGTTGCTTTGGGTGGCACCATTGCTTCTTTGATTATGATTGCTGCGACCATTGCCGAATGGGCCTATGTTCCTAGGAAATGGGCTGGCGCTCAGCACTTGACCAAGCGTCTCCTCTTTCTCATCGCTGTATTCGCTGTCAACGTTGCTCCCTCGGTCTATATCTTCGTCATGGACAAGCGCACTGGAAAGATCCCACTCATTCTCGGTGCCGTACAGTTCATCATCGCTCTGTTCACGTTCATCTTCTTCTCCGTCATGCCTCTAGGTGGTCTCTTCGGAAGTTACCTGACCCGCAACTCTCGTCAATACGTTGCCAGCCAGACATTCACTGCTAGCTATCCCCGTCTCAAGGGTAACGATATGTGGATGTCTTACGGCTTATGGGTCATGGTCTTCGCTGCCAAGTTGGCTGAGTCTTACTTTTTCCTGACTCTGTCGATCAAGGATCCCATTCGCATTCTCTCTCACATGAAGCAGCCCAACTGCGTTGGCGACAAGATTGTCGGAACTGCTCTCTGCCACTACCAGCCTAGGATCCTTTTGGGTCTGATGTTCTTCACTGATTTGGTCCTCTTCTTCTTGGATACGTATCTGTGGTACATTATCCTGAACATGCTGTTTTCGGTCTCGCGCTCCTTCTACCTTGGTGTCTCGATCTGGACTCCATGGCGCAATATCTTCTCGCGTCTGCCGAAGCGTATCTACTCGAAGATCCTCGCGACTACTGACATGGAGATCAAGTACAAACCAAAGGTCTTGATATCGCAGATCTGGAACGCCGTTGTCATTTCCATGTACCGCGAGCATCTGCTCGCTATCGACCATGTGCAGAAGTTGCTCTATCACCAGGTTCCTTCCGAACAGGAAGGCAAGCGAACACTACGCGCACCCACCTTCTTCGTCTCCCAAGAAGATCATTCTTTCAAGACCGAGTTCTTCCCGGCGCAGAGCGAGGCCGAGCGTCGTATCTCTTTCTTCGCCCAGTCTCTGTCAACGCCCATTCCGGAGCCTTTGCCTGTCGACAATATGCCCACATTCACAGTCCTGATCCCTCACTACAGCGAGAAGATCCTTCTGTCGCTCCGTGAGATCATTCGTGAGGATGAGCCGTACTCGCGTGTCACTTTGCTTGAGTATCTTAAGCAGCTTCATCCTCATGAGTGGGACTGCTTCGTTAAGGACACTAAGATTCTCGCCGACGAGACTTCGCAGTTCAGCGGCGACTACGAGAAATCCGAAAAGGACACCGCGAAGAGCAAGATAGACGACCTGCCCTTCTATTGCATTGGCTTCAAGTCTGCTGCCCCTGAGTACACTCTCCGAACTCGTATCTGGGCCTCGCTTCGATCTCAGACTCTGTACCGCACGATCTCTGGCTTTATGAACTACAGCCGCGCTATCAAGCTTCTCTACCGCGTCGAGAACCCTGAAGTTGTGCAGATGTTTGGCGGGAATTCGGACAAGCTTGAGCGCGAACTCGAGCGCATGGCCCGTCGGAAGTACAAGATCTGTGTCTCCATGCAGCGCTACGCCAAGTTCTCTAAAGAGGAGCGCGAGAACACCGAGTTTTTGCTCCGAGCCTACCCTGATCTTCAGATCGCCTATCTTGATGAAGAGCCGCCCGTCAACGAAGGTGAGGAGCCTCGTCTTTACTCTGCTTTGATCGACGGTCACTCCGAGCTCATGGACAATGGCATGCGTCGTCCTAAGTTCCGCGTTCAACTTTCTGGCAACCCCATCCTCGGTGACGGCAAGTCTGACAACCAGAACCACTGCATCATCTTCTATCGTGGCGAGTACATCCAGCTCATCGACGCTAACCAAGACAACTACCTGGAGGAGTGCCTCAAGATCCGAAGTGTACTCGCTGAATTCGAAGAAATGACTACCGACAATGTCTCCCCCTATACTCCTGGCATCCCCAACCCCAACTTCAACCCTGTCGCCATTCTCGGTGCTCGTGAATATATTTTCTCAGAGAACATCGGTATCTTGGGTGACGTTGCAGCCGGAAAGGAACAGACATTCGGTACTATGTTTGCTCGTACTTTGGCCCAAATCGGCGGCAAACTTCATTACGGACATCCAGATTTCCTGAACGGTATCTTCATGACTACCCGCGGTGGTGTGTCTAAGGCGCAGAAGGGTCTGCACCTCAACGAGGATATTTACGCCGGTATGAACGCCCTTCTCCGCGGTGGTAGAATAAAGCATTGCGAGTACTACCAGTGCGGTAAGGGTCGTGATCTTGGATTTGGCTCCATTCTCAACTTCACCACCAAGATTGGTACTGGTATGGGTGAGCAGATGCTGTCCCGTGAGTACTACTACCTCGGTACCCAGCTTCCTTTGGATCGATTCCTGTCCTTCTACTACGCTCATCCGGGTTTCCACATCAACAACTTGTTCATCATGTTGTCGGTGCAGTGCTTCATGTTCGTTCTTCTCAACTTGGGAGCCCTCAAGCACGAGACCATCCTCTGCCGTTACAACAAGGACACCCCGATCACCGATCCTCTGTGGCCCAATGGCTGTGCCAACCTCGTTCCCGTGTTCGACTGGGTTTCTCGTTGCATTGTCTCCATCTTCATCGTCTTCTTCATCTCATTTGTGCCCCTCGTGGTCCAGGAGTTGACAGAGCGTGGATTCTGGCGTGCAGCCACCCGTCTGGCCAAGCACTTTGCATCCGGTTCTCCATTCTTCGAGGTCTTCGTCTGTCAGATCTACGCCAACGCGCTTCACACTGACCTGTCTTTCGGTGGTGCCCGTTACATCGGTACTGGTCGTGGCTTCGCTACCGCACGCATTCCCTTCGGTATTCTGTACTCTCGCTTCGCTGGTCCATCGATGTACATTGGCGCTCGATCCTTGATGATGCTCCTCTTCGCTACCATTACGGTCTGGGGCCCGTGGCTCATCTATTTCTGGGCGTCCCTGTTGTCTCTCTGCTTGTGCCCATTCTTGTTCAACCCGCACCAGTTCTCCTGGGACGACTTCTTCATCGACTACCGGGAGTATCTTCGCTGGTTGTCCCGAGGTAACACCCGCTCTCACAGCGCCTCTTGGATCGGTTACTGTCGTCTCTCCCGTACACGTATCACTGGTTTCAAGCGCAAGGCTCTGGGAGACCCATCTTCGAAGCTGTCTGGCGATATACCTCGTGCCCACATCACCAACATCTTCATGAGCGAGATCTTTGGACCCCTTGTCTTGGTTGCCGTCACCCTCATCCCGTACCTGTTCATCAACGCTCAAACGGGTGTGCCAGACGCCCAGAACCCGTCGAATGACGATGGGTCGGTCAAGCAAACCAATTCTTTGATCCGCGTCGGTGTTATCGCCCTGGCCCCCGTTGCCATTAACGCTGGTGTCTTGGCCGGTTTCTTCGGAATGGCTTGTTGTATGGGACCGCTTCTCAGCATGTGTTGCAAGAAGTTCGGTGCCGTCTTGGCCGCCATTGCCCACGCTATTGCGGTTATCATCCTCCTCGCCATGTTTGAAGTTATGTTCTTCTTGGAAGGCTTCAACTTCACCAAGACACTGGCCGGTATGATTGCAGTGGTATTCATACAGCGCTTCATCTTCAAGCTGATCATCTCCCTCGCCCTCACTCGAGAATTCAAGGCCGACACGGCTAACATTGCCTGGTGGACTGGTAAATGGTACACTATGGGTTGGCACACCATCTCCCAGCCCGGCCGCGAGTTCCTTTGCAAGATCACTGAGTTGGGCATGTTCGCTGCCGACTTCATCTTGGGTCACGTTCTCCTCATCCTCATGTTCCCAGTGTTGTTGATCCCGTATGTGGACAAGTTCCACTCGGTCATGCTGTTCTGGCTTCGACCAAGGTATGTTCTTTCCCTCGTCTTCACATTCACAATTTCTAATCCATGTCAGTCGTCAAATCCGGCCTCCCATCTACTCTCTCAAGCAAACGAAGCTCCGGAAGCGAAGAGTGATTCGCTACGCTATCCTCTACTTCGTGATCCTCGTCGTTTTCCTCGCTCTGGTGGTCGGTCCCGTTGTCGCTGGCAAGTATCTCAACTTCGGCGTAAGCATTCCCATGGACCTTCTCCAGCCGACTGGCCTGAACAACAACGACACTACAACCTCAACCACGGGTACATGCCGCAACGGAGCGTGCCCTGCCGGCCCCGGAGAGGCGGCAACCACTGGTGACTCCAAGCTCCGTCGAATGATGGCATTCTAGATGATTTAAAGCGGTATAAAGTGGCTTTGGCAGGAAGCCAGCCTCTGTGGCATTTGCATTGTACAACATGGCGCAAGCATGAAACACTGGCGACTACGGTCCCATAATGATTGTAATATTCTGGAGCCTGATGGACTTCTGCATCCTCTCTTTTTCGCACCTTTCTTTTGGAGTTGGGCAGGGATAGATGCCTTCGGATTCGCCAACTCTTTCTCTCTTAGTTTGAAATTCTCCGCCTGAGGCGCGGGTGCACATATGTATACGGTCGGTTCGATGGGATTCGAGGGCGGCGATATGTTAGATAAAGGCTTTCTTAGTTCTGACTACGTGCCTGTTCCTTGATTGCAGACGTGATTTTGATGTATTGAGTATTAACTCGGAGAAAGCTCCAACACCACAGTGCCCCTGTTGGACCTTGACTCGCAAGTATTACCCTTTGCTCGTTGGCTGGCTGCTGGGAATTGGCTTTTGGTCCCTGACACTTTGGCGTCACGTGAGCGCGAAATTGCGCTGGGACTCGTCGCGTCCGGCTGCTCCGCGCCAATCCGCCATCCTAACTTTTTGGCCTCGCCATTGCGCCCGCGACCACCTCTCACCCTTTCTTTGGCCACAACCACCACCACACAATAATGGACCTCAACGAGGCGCAAGACACGCTCGTGCGTCTTCTCAACGACGCATCGGCGCGCTTCCACCAATTACCCGGCTCCGCGATCGCGCTCCGCTACATCAAGTCGAGCTACCAGAATGACCCCGTGCGCTCGGCGATTGAGCTGTTCTTGTTCCTTTTCGCGGTCAGGTATATGATGGCGAGCAGCTACTCGACGGCAAAGAATAAGCAGGTCAAGTTGAGTGAGCAGGTATGTTTTCCAGCACGAGAGGGAGAGGGAGCGGGTGTGGGTTTGGCTGTGGTTTAGAAGCTAATAGGGGGCCCAGGAGATTGATGAGCTGGTTGAGGACTGGACGCCGGAGCCACTTGTTGCGCCGCCGACACAGATTGAGGAGATGGAGAATGAGAAGAGGCCTGTAATCGTTGGGTACGTTCCCACTCCAACTAATTCTGGATCAGATTTGGGAGACGCTTGCTGACGGGGGTGTTTGTGGCAGCCCGACAGGACCGAAATCGAAGCTCTCCAACGGCCGCACCGTGACCAACCTCGCATCCTACAACTTCTACAACTTCGTCGCCAACGAGACGCTCAAGGAGAAAGCCATACAAACCCTGCGCGAGTACGGCGTTGGGCCCTGCGGACCCCCGGGCTTCTACGGCACCCAGGACGTGCACATCAAGACGGAAGCGGATGTCGCTGCGCATCTGGGCACGCCGGCGTGCATCATCTATGCGCAGGCTTTTAGCACAATATCCTCCGTCATTCCGTCGTTTTCGAAGCGTGGCGATATCATTGTTGCGGATAAGGCGGTGAATTATAGTGTCAGGAAGGGGATGCAGATTAGTCGGAGTACGGTACGGTGGTATGAGCATAACGATATGGAGGATTTGGAGAAGGTGCTGAAGAAGGTTTTGAAGGAGAATCAGGGACGCGGGTTGACGAGGCGGTTCATTATCACGGAGGGGCTGTTTGAGAATGTTGGGGATGTGGTCAATCTACCCAAACTCGTATGTCTACTCTACATTAGAATCGCGGGGAGGATGGTGCTGACGCTGCCAGATCGAGCTCAAGCTCAAATACAAGTTCCGCCTCATCCTCGACGAAACATGGTCCTACGGCGTCCTGGGTCGTACCGGCCGCGGCGTCACCGAAGCGCAGAACGTCGACGCCCGCGAAGTCGACATGATCATCGGCTCCTTGTCCGGCCCTCTCTGCGCCGCAGGCGGCTTCTGCGCCGGCACAGAAGAAGTCGTCGAGCACCAGCGCATTGGCTCGGCCTCGTATACGTATTCTGCGGCCCTCCCTGCGCTGCTGAGCACGACGGCGAGCGAGACAATAGCCATGCTGCAGGACCAGCCTGAGATATTGAGCGGACTGAGGGAGAACATCAAAGCTATGAGAGGACAATTAGATCCGCGGAGTGACTGGGTGAAATGCACAAGCGTGCCCGACAACCCAATCCTCATCCTCGTCCTGAAACCCGAAGTCGTCAAATCCAAGAACCTCTCCGCGCAAGACCAAGGCCAGCTCTTCCAAGACGTGGTTGACGAGTGCATATCCAACGGCGTCTTGATCACGCGGTTGAAGAGCATGCCTCCGGGCGTCGGCGTCGCGCCGAGAGATCAGGGATGGCAGCCTGTGCCGGCGCTGAAGGTGTGTGTCACGAGCGGGTTGACGAGGAAGGAGACGGAGAAGGCGGGGACGGTGATTCGGCATGCTATTACGAAGATTGTGTCGAGGAGGAAGTAGAAAGGAGAGCCTTCACAGAAAGACGGTGAAAGGGCATTGCATGGGCGGCGTTTCTTCGGACGGTCAATGACTTTGGCAATACTGAGCGCGAATGGCGTTGAACCCTTCTAGACTCATATTATCGTCGTAATGTTAATATCGATCACTTCTTCGGCCATGGCACACATTTGAGTTTCTTGCTTCCCATCCTCGTCCTATCTACGTATCGGTCTCATCCCTCCGTTCAATAGAGTTGGCAGAAGCCTGATGTATGTTGATATGACTACTGAAAAAACAAATGAGATTCGGAAGGGAATGGGAACACAAACTCCGTCACTGCTGGGGCGCATCAATACTCCTCTAGAGCGGAGCAAAATCCACGATATTGTAGACTCTCTGAGCATCTCCAGCTCATCACGTATACACTACTCTGCTACTTATTTCCAGCACGCCATCGAGGCACATGGTGGGTCTCCTTTGCACATAAAGACGGAGCAGGTCTTTGTAAGGAATGGTACAAAACTCATCATCTTGCTCTGGAGTGCGTTCAATTTCATTGCGTGCTTTTCGAGGTACCAAATGTGTTTCTCTAATCAAATCCCATCCCGGAGGTATCATTATAGTGTACAAACGGAGAACCGAGCACGCCCCACTGCTCCAAAACCATGCATGTATCCATGTCCTCCCCACCCAAGTTTTCTGGAGCTATCGCTGATTGCTCACCCTAAGGCTTCGGTATGTGAATACTCTTGCTAACCATCAAAGACCCATGTAGCACGAAGAAGAGCGCAACAGGATGCACCTCCAGCGCAGTACCCGTCAGCCACGTCCCTAAGGGCACGTTGTCCAGCGTCCAGCCCTGGTTGACCCAGTACGCCATGACGCTGACGAGAGCTAATGAGGTGGGAATCGGCGTGCCTTCGAAGTACTGCGACTTTCCAGACGCGTCTTTGGGCAGTAGGGCAACGGTGACGTTGAAGCGTGCGAGACGAGTGAGGCCGCAGAGGACGAAGATGGTGAGGAGGAGGTGGTCGAGGGGCGTCCGGAGGCCGAGGGAGAAGGCTGCGGCTGCGGGGGCTACGCCAAAGGAGACCTAGTTGACCAGAAGCATTAGCAAAACTCTATGTAGGTCCTTGGGGAGGTGAGTAGCATACCAGATCGGCAAGAGAATCAAGCTCTTGACCCATCAAGGAAGCCTTCTTCCTCCAACGCGCAACCTTGCCATCCATGAAATCGAAGAACAAGCCCAGAGGGACGAAGGCCAACGCAAGGTACAGGTTTGTGTGATTCGTAGGATCGTCCTGGACGCAGTAGCGTAGCGAGGAGAAGACGGACATTACACCACAGAAGCCTGCATGTCCTCGGTTAGTGTTTCATTCTGTATGAAGAAAGGAATAGATGTTGTACCATTGAGCTCGGTGATGAAGTCGGCCGCGTGGAGCGCTCGTAGGAGGGAGAAGTGTTCTCCTTCTGAAGAGAGGAGGCGTGCTTGCTTGTCTTGCGCTTAACGCATAGTCAGTACTTGTCTCTTCTTTGCGAGATCTGGATGTACGAACTCTGGTCGGTCGCTGGTGGTTGTGCATCCTTAGGCCCAGAGGGAGCGCCGTTTCGTTTCGACATCTTCGGTGGAGCTGTTCCTTGTCGTTTCTCAAATAATCCTACGACTTGCGAACGGGGAGAATTATGTCAGGTATGAAGAACGGGGACGCTGCTCAGAAGGTGGGCTCAGGTTATAGTATGTGTTGTTTGTGGGCTGCGTCACTGGTCTCGCGGAAGCTGCGTGAGGTGATGGGTCGTCGCTTCCAAGATTCGAACGGCAACGTCATTCAGCCATCAGCCACACCCGTGACAGGCTAAGATTTCACACGCGTTGAGCACGTTCGGTAGTTGCACGCTGGCAATTGAAACACGTCTTGGCCAATTCTGTAACTTCTTCACCTGCGAAGATTTCTCCTAGATATTCAACTATTCGTCAATAGGTGTTTTGATCGCAGTAGAGCCATCGAGTGAAGCTTTCTGTACAGATCATGCTTCTATTACTTGGATACTATGCCTGATAGCTAGCCCAATGCTGGAGTAGTAGTATTATAGACATCACCAACAGCAACAGCCATTACGCCCGCACCCCACCGGAATATCGTTGGTGTACTGTACTGTCATCTTGACGAACCAGGCCTTCTCTTACCACCCCTCTCATGCCCTGCATATCCATCCAAGATACTCAAACAAAACCTAGGCTCATGCTGTGCTCAAGGTGTTGCTTGCCGTGGGAGGGTGCAAGAGCACCTCCTCAGTCCGGCAGTGGTGGTTCGAAGCTCCACGCTCGGCGTAGAGGGCAAAACTAAAGGTATGAACAGCGCTCGACATATTATGCAGCCAGGCACTTAGGGTCTGCGGGTCGAGCTGCCAAATCTATGTAAAGCGAACGCCGGTAATCGTATGCTGTTCAATGGGCGAGGTTTTCGCGTCACTGGAGAAAAGGAAGCCGTGCACGTTCTGGACGCTCAACGGATGATGATCAAGGAAAAGCCGTCGATCCATGGGCCGCAGGAGCCTGAGATGCCGCCTAACGTATAGCCACGAGGAGGGATGAGCGTGTGCCTGAATCTGTTAGTCGCTTGTCCATAGTAATAGTACCAAACGTTGACCATGCTTACCCGCTACCGCCATGCGGATTGCCGTACCACTCGCTCTTCCTCCCCAGGCTCGTCAATATTTGCAGCCCATCAATCCAAAGCCCGGCACGGAGCGAGAAGCCCATCAACAGCTCGCCTCGTCGGGTATCGAGGGTGAAATCGCTAGGCTTCCCACCGCGTTTGCCGAACATCTGGCTCGTAGAGTCCTCGTAGATGAATTCAAGACCATCTACGTTAGACCCATGCCACACTCGAACACTAAGCAGAAGCTTGGTCTGGATATGGGCACTCTCTAACAAAACTTCCTGGGGCTCAGAGCCTTTCATCTGGGAATATCCCAATTTGCTTCCGCGATAGCCCCATCGTCCATCGGGGAACCGTACTCGGGCATTCTTCTGATTCGCAAGCTGGCTGAAGTCTTCCACCACATGCTTTCCACCGCCTGCAGAGTAGACCTCGACTTTCAGCCGAGAATTGCGCTTCTCTTTCGGTAGCATGCCACGAAGCTCGGAATCGGTCAGGGCGACCTGGCGAGGATACTGCCGATCGACTTCTGGCCATTCGCGCCATGTGTGACAGACATCGTCGCCTTCAGGATAGAGCTCCACCCAGGCGATGCCAGACTTCGATGTGGCAATTACTCCGCCTTGGCCGCTGTCCACAGTCCATACTTGCACGCTACCGTCACCGCTGAGGTTATCGTCGATGGGAATAGCGAAGCATGGGTGGAAGCGGAAACGCAATGTGTCGAGCCTGTGCCATCTGCACTCGTCGTCCGGCATGACCAGTCGTTGCCCTGGAGCTTTTGTACGCGTAGCAAATGATTCGCGAGTGACGAATGTTCGGTTGAGCGTAACGTAGTCGCGCAACATGACTCCCGATTCTTGGTGAGGACAGCCAAATAGATGGCCCGTCTCATGTAGATGGGCACCGATACCAATATTCGCTGCCTCCCAATTGCTTCCTGACTCATTACAGTCATTGGCAACAAACGCGGTATCGGTCCGTGTGCAGTCCTGGAAAGATTGCCATACTTCTTCGATACTTGATGGGTAGCTCTGGAGAGCCTGTGAGCCGAAGATAGCAAGTTGCAAATCGCCATCGCCTCCGCCCAGAGCAGCGTGTCCTCGTATGGTCTTCGCCTTTGTATCCCAATGGCTATCCAGGAACAAGCATGACACGTACTGTTTCTGTCCTGGTTGCGTCTTGAAGTAGTCCTTAACCGCTTCTGCAGCAATGCCAAAGAGTTCTCCTTTCTTTGTCCCCTTGTCGTACTGCTGAGCGCGGTCTAGGTCTCGAATTTCTGCGACAGTCTTCTTCGACCGAATAATGTGAACCTTTGCCTGTGTCCTGAATTGGCCGGTTCCCCAATCCTGGTAACTCAGCGTTCCTGGCTCCCACGCGTCCTCAAAGCGGAAGCACCGTCTCCCGAAGCCATTGCGGTTCATTTGTTCGCCTGTGAAGGCTTGCCAGAGGTACGCCGACATACGGAATTTTTTGATTGCAAGCTCCAGGCCGTTTCCTTCTCGTTGCATGCGATCGGGCATTACATCGTAGGTTCCAGGCGAATCGCTGCCGAGGATGATGGCCAACTGGAGCGGCGGTTGCTGAACGAGTGGCAGGTAGTTGACATTGAAGAAGGATGAATGAGGGCTAATTGAGGTGTTGCTGGAAGATAACTTTGGGGACGTGAAGTCCAGCCGTATACGATTCCAACCTGGCTCCAGATGGACAAGAGCCTTGAAGTATGAGTCGCTTACCGGCCAGGCGGTGGCGGGGAAGCGGCCCTGGTAATGGTTGACAGTGACCATGCCGTCCAGCGGCCTGGAGGACGAATCGCCGATTTGACCATATACTAACAAGACCTGTTGGTGTACCTAATTGCTGTCAGGCTTATCGATCGGTGTACTTTTATGATAGAGCTCACCCATGATCCATCAGATACCGAGAGTACACGGGGTGCCAGCAACGAGGAAGTATTGGCAGAAAGGTGCGAGCCAGAGCCGTTGCTGCTGGTGGTGGTCATTCCCTGCGTTTGAATCTCAGCCGAGCAAGTCATACAAGGAAGCGCACACTCACATTCATGCTGTAGCGCTTCGTTGTGTTGATATTAGGGCGAGGACCCGGTCTCGTGGTAGGAAGCGGCGGCGGAGTGCTGGCCTTTGGGCCTCTTGTTTGCGACGACGAATCCTCTGAAGTTGGTGGAGTGCTTGTACCCGGTGCGGATGAGTTCAATGTCGAATTAGATTTCCGTGAGGCAAGTGTGCCGTTGGTAGCTCTGGTCGTGCCATTGGTCTGGCCGTTGACCGGACCGTCTGCATGGCTGTTGCCATTGGGCTTCAAGATGCTTGCCGACTTTTGTGTCTTGACGCTGCCGGACCTCGACTTGCTGCGAAGGTTGCTGAGAAAAGAAGGCATGGCCCACAAGGGAGTGATGCAATGCGAGGAACAACAGGCGTGGCCTCACAACTTATTGCGCGCGGCGGCCGACGGTCAGGAAATTATCTCGACAAGTTGGAAACAAGGTCTTGATAGCCGCGTAAATCGGTAGTGGTGGGCACCGGGTCTGCGAGAATTAGCTATACTGCGCGGAAAACGAGCGAAAAGAGCGCAAGGCGAGCGTGAGAGGAAACGAAGGTGAGTGATGGGCGGAGATGTCGGCGGGTCTTCGCTGGTGTTGAGGTTGCCGGCACACGATTGCGGACTAGGTGCAGCGGGCGATATCATGTATGCAGCAAAGCCGCGAATCAAGCTAGGGGCCGCAGCAAGTTCTGGAGAGCGGGCCTGGGAGGGGAACAGTTGCACTCCAGCGTGCGCGCGTGCTGCTCAGGCAATTTGAGAAAGCTGGCCGCTTCTGCAAACGACGTCGCACACGGCTATCACAGCTTTGACAGCTTTGATTCGCGGAGCCCGCGATGTTTCATTCAAGCAGCGATGACGTTGTGCCGTCGCGAGGCAGGAGCCGCACCGCCAAGAAACGTCAGGCCGAGTCTTCCATGGATGCACTCCGGGCACTCGTCCGCTGCGAGCGCTGCTTCCGGGCTAGCAGTATCGTGAAGACGTGAAGACGTGAAGACTCTGCTTGCTTTTCGCACCATCTCTCGTCGCATTGAGGTTCGCACGAGAGGCGTGGCTGTTCACGAGATTACCCTGGGCCGCCGTGCACCGTCGTATCCGCGAGCAACATGTGCAGTGAAGCAAATCCCATATCTGACATCCGGCCAATCGCAGCGCCCTGCACTGGCCAGTCAAGATAGGGCACCAGCCTCGAAGGGTTCGCGTACTTTAACCGTCCGTCTCGTTTCCAAACGCCTGACGGTAATATATCCTCCCCTGCTGCGCCAAGCGCCAGACGCCAGACCGCAAGGCTCCAGCGCGCCCGGGAAGCCGTCGTGGAGCGGCCCAGTAATTGCCATTATGTGCAGCCATAAGTGAGCACTGTTCTCTCTTTGTGCCGACGGACAGGCCTCCAGAGCCATTGTGCCTGTGCTTCCGCTCCCAGGGCTCTCTCTTCGGAGCTATCCCGCATTCGACAAGCAAACTCCTCGCATTCCTCCGCCGGGCGACCCTCAGCTCATGGTGCCGCAGACCCATCCGCCCTGAAACACTTTTGAGAGAGCGTCTCTGCCTCTGCTCGTCACCCTGGCTTCAACATCTGCCATCATGTCCACCATGGCCACTACAGACCGAGTAGACCAGCCTGTCGAGGTTGCGAACAAAGTCCTGCGGAGAGCTCAGGTCTCCAAGGTCCGACCTCCTGCCGCACCTGCGGGCCCCTTGCGCTCGGTATGCTAATGACTGTCTCTGCAGATGACCCGGACGCTGCAAAACCGCCTCGCTCTTGCCAATGTCAAGATCAAGCACGGCTGGGAGAGCCTCAGTCTCGATACCCTCGAGCCGAGAGTTGATGTGGAGCTCAAGCGGAAGCGGCCTGGCTCCAGCAACGAGACCATGTCGGATGCTTCGAGCGTCTCTGAGCGCTTCTATCCCACCGGCGTCCTCGATTCCTCGCCGCTTGCTGCCCCGGTCTTCTCAGACGACGTCCAGCGATCTGGAAGCCGGTCTGGCAGTAGTCACAGTCAGGGCAAACGCCCACGGTACAATCAATCCTTCAACCGATACCCTGGGACGAGCAACCACGCACGCACAAAGGTCAGGACCTCGACTACATCATCTACCTCGTGGAAGAGCACACACCGCCTGCCCGAGTCGTCGCCTGTGTATCACAGCCGGCATGCTCGCTTTGGAAAGACACATGCTCCGAGCTTGTCCTTCGTTTCGGAGAGCTCCACCATCCCAGACGAGACACGGTCACCCCTCCTTTCCGAGGACGATGACGAAGATCTGCCCATCACATCATTCCAATTGAATGCTTCACATGTCCAACCCTCACCTCCGCGAGCACCTCGAACCCCTCCACCAGCTGTGGCCCGTTCAGCTCGTCTCCGTCAGAATGGCTTCACTGCTGTCGCTGCTGCTCGAGATGAACAGACTGGAGAAGAAGAGGCAAACCTGTTGATGTACCTAGCCACCTCGCCGTCACCAGCACAACCTGGCTCCTCAAAACCTCGCATGCTCGCACCATCCACTCCGCCACCGAAGTCAACGCCGCTACCGTCGTCCATGATGTCCACCCCTGGAGGCGGCGGGGCACCATTTGCTGGTTTTGGCCTCCAGACACCATCAGCGAATCTCAACTTTGCCGAATTCCTGAATATGACCCCCAGCCCCGCGCAAGTGGGTCATTCGTGGAGTCGTACTCCTGCTGGAGCAAAGACACCTGCTGCTGCTCGGGAAGCCCGTCGGCGGCTCAATTTCGACACTCTGCTCCCTCCCACAAGCGACAGCCCACGCATCGGCATGAACCGATCACAAATTGGCAAGGTCGAAGGCCTAGGCATGGACTTGGGAGGCGAGCTCGGCGTCTCTTAATTGCAACCATATATGACCATGTCTCACAACAACAATGAGACGATGACTAATGACTTCAAGACGACACTGGAAATACATGAAAAGTGCTCGTTCAGCACCATGCTACACTAGCATGCTTATTCGACTTTCGCACGGTCCTTACCAAAAGCATGGCGTTCCTCTGGAGGAATTTTCCTATTATCGACATGGTGTTGAGTTTCTGACTCGGGAGATGTACACCCATGTCTCTGCTCCGATTGGGTCCCCTTTTTCAAGCGAACCTTACCTTTTTCATGTTCATTCGCACTTTGGCGGAATGCAATGAAGATGCTCGAATTTGTGGTTTGGAGACGTTACCACCGGCGGCTCGATTTTGCAGTACCCGCGGGCCAAGAGTCCGATTGATGCAGCAAGCGCTTTGTGCTACCCTTTCCCCTAGCATATCCCCGCTTCTTGCGTCTCAGTGTTTCTCATTGTACTCCATCAGCTTTTTCAATATTCCATTTGTTTGCTCTATTAGCATCGGAGGGGGAATACTTGGGTAGCGTAGCATAGTATAGTAGGTAGTCTCAGCGCTGCATCGTGTCTTGATAGGAAGTACATCAGCAAGCAAATAAGAAATCAGTACAACACAAACATTCTGAAGTCTTCTGCCTTATCATCACAACCTATCGCGATTGTTGACAAAAGAAGCAATGCTATCTAGAATAGATATTCGTGCATTCATGGTAATCTGGAGAACAGGTTTTCGCTTACGACGAGAGCGAGTACGAGGGTGAGCTCATTAACGCCACGCGTTGTAGATCAAGCGTCTTGATAGCGCCAGCGCAACGCAGCAGCTGCGTGCGATTGCGTGAACATGATGTACGGATTTGCGAGTTGCGTCGCTCGCTCGACGGAGCCGAATCCGACAAAACCAAAGCCAAACCAACACCTGTCCTGACCTGATATGGCAGTCGTTGAGCTGAGCAAACATTTCCCATCCTACGAGCTGCTTTTTGCCGGACGTCGAGCTTCGGACGCGGTCCGTTCCCTCACACGCACGCATCCTCGCCGGCACAACTACCTCTCCACACCATCAACGAAATCCTCACGACAATGGTGTGCGTGGATTGATTGCGATAGCATGATCGTCAGTCAAAAGGAGTCATACCACTCACTACTCCGTACAGCCAGCCCCTCCTCCGCCTTGCAGCGACCACTCACCCAATCGCGGCGCCAAAACCCCACCTGCGCTACGCGCCGGACAAGCACGCGAACTTGACGCGTTGGAGCCCTGTTCCTTGTCTAATTTATCATCCCCTTTAGGGCAAAGGTTTCGCGAGCTTACGTGCCAAGAGGGGTGTGGTAAGCGGAGTGTGTAAGTTATGTTACGGGGTATGAGGGGCTGGATTGGGCTTAGGGTGGGAGAGAGATCGAGATCCGGAGTTGTGGCGTAAGGAGACGTGCTGTTTGCGGTTAGGTGGATGGAGATGCGGATGTTGGACATTGCATTGGTTTTGATGATTTGCATGTGCATTAAAGTCTGAATGGCTTTGTTGTTTGTCCAAGATGAGGCTGATGAGCCTCGAGTCTCATTGCGAAGACTGCAAGGCTGAAGGATGGATTGAAGATGTTCGCTGCTGCTGAAAATGTGAGAGCTCCCGGAATCCCATCCACATCCGTGTTTCCCAGGTCCGAAATATAAGCTGCCAATCCTCGCTTCCAACTTCTTCACAGTCGGCATTGATGTTTACCTTGGAAGCGAAAAATTGGCAGTACTTGATAACGGAGATTACGCGGCGCTTAAGGGCGGGCATCTTATATGTCAAAGCTCCCACCGCATCGTGTCAAAGCTCCAAGAGCGCAGGCGGGTGTGAAGCCGAGAGAAGTCGCAAACGCAAGTGTCGATGTTGTGCATTGCAGATGGGATGGCAGCTGTTGTGCAGCTGTGACGAATAACTGCAGCGACGTTTGTGGTATCACATGTGGCTGAAAAATGTACAACTTTGACAAATTCTGGATATATAACACTAAAATGGGGACACTTCCCTCTCGCTGATAGATCCCTGGTATCTCGAATCATTCCTCCAGATGCTTCAACACCTGCATCCCTGACATGCTATTGGAGCCATGGGCAGAAGCCCCTTCCATTCCTATGCTAACACCACACACGCGAACCCAATGCTACCCACCCACGATGCTACGGTATCTCGAAATGCTAGAGGAAGAAAACAATATGCTCCGGGACGCCGTTGCTGTTCGTACACACCATGAACCCATGGTCACATAAAGGATATACACGGAAAGAAGTGCTATTCGACTCGAAAGCGAAGTTAAGGAGGTGGAATTGTGTCGGAGAGAGTTGCAGCATGCTAGTCGTACTGGTTCATGTTGACTTGTGAAGCCATAACCAACACTAGTAGTCAACTGTTAGCTTCCACTCCGGAGTCAAAGCATCGCTATCAACTTACTCCATATCAGGAAGACGGATCCGATGATCCAGAATGCGAAGATTGCGTCCCAGCATTGACCTAATGACCAGTTGTCAGCTCTGGCCTCGCTCGAAGCTTGAATTACTTACAAATATTCTGCTGCTGTAAGAATGCAAGTGTATTCCCGCTCGGGCCAGTGGCTTTCTGATTGAACACCCAAGTGTTACACTGATTGTTTATGTTCGGGCCGGCAAAAAGTTGTATTGCTGTCCCCACAATCCCCGCTATAAAGAGAACGAGTAGTATGAAGCCGAACAGCAACATGATGCCAGGTAGCAGGCGTCTCTGCGCGATCAAGATGATCTCGATCAGGATGAATACGATTGCAAGGGCTCCGACGGAAACGCCGTATGGAAATATCCTGTTTCAATGAATGTCAGCAATTGCTGGGAGTTTGCGAGCAGTTTAGAGAGCAGCAGCCTACCATGGGGTGTCCAGTCTCATCTGACTCTGAATTGACATGAACTCGGCGCTTATGCCCAATATTGTTGATGCTGTCACCAACATGATGATCGTCCATAGATTCAATTGCGCGTCGGGCCAGTAGTACTTCTGCCGCACGACGACGGCGGACCCTACAACTGTGCGCGCCATGTTTCCTCTTCGTGTCCACTGCCCTCGGTTCGATGCGTACGCGCGGAACGTGGTGAGTCGTGGCGCTCAATCGCGACTTGAGGCTATCGTAATGCCGTAGAAGGTGCTCCGCATGCGCAACCGAAAGATCGATCCCTTGCGCCCTAGGCCGCGCTTTTGTTGTCGCAAAAGTCCGCTCCTGATCGCTGTGCCGCAAAGGCGCGCCGTCCCGCTGTCAGCCTTGCGACCAATTGACCGCAGCTCCTTCCTTGCGGTTTCGAAACCAGCCTCTCTCTTTGTATGCCCCTAGAAGTCTCTTAGACTCAAGTCTTTGCGCGTGCGACGGTGGTAGATTGCGGAACTGTCGGCAGTCTTGTTCGTGTTGTCTAGCAAGTTGTAAGCGAATGGCGTGAGTTGCAGTAACGTGACGCGGGGCAGTCGCAGAGCGATCAAATGTATACGACGCTGCGGTCGAAGACGCGGAAGAATTGAAGGAGAGGAATTGGCTGGTGCAGAAGAGAAAGCAGATGGTGCAGCGGGCTTGCGATGCTGGGTGTTGTTGTTAGCGCGGCTTCAACCTCCGAGGCCTCCGCAATATCTCGAAGGCTGGGCGCAACAGGGAGGCTGGGTATGATTCGGCCGTGACGAAATGCTAAACAAAACATCGGACCGGGTGCATGTTGAGTGTCTGCTGACAGTCTGCAAATCCAATCCATGCTCTAGGGAAATTCTGAAGTTCGAGAGCAAGCATCCAGAGTATGCTTTTGGTAGGCCTATACGTTTGCAAGTATCGCCGCTGAGTTTCCGTCGCATTGTTTACGGTTTTCTGTCCCATGGACTTTCTTATTGGCACCTACGGCAACACAAGTACTACTTTACGGAATCCAAAGAAGGTATTCTTCGATTGCTGTAATCACAGATTCACTTCATTTCTAATTCCACGTTCCCATCATATTCGCGGCTGGGATCGAATGAATGCAAGGGGCCTTGAGGGTTGCGGTCGTTAACTATCAACTCATGCTTCTTTTCTAAACTATCTTGGAGACTGGCACCATGTATGGGTTACTTACGCTCACACGATCTAGTGTTCTTGCGAATCCGGACCACCTTCTCGACTCTGGGTATCCTGAACGGAAGGGGCCAGTGCAGCCGTCTCTACAACATTCTTAAATTGGTGTTACACGACTTCTGTTGGTCATCTATTATACGGCACAGCTATTGTGCTGGTCAGGCTTTGCCTATACCTTCTCATGCGGCACAGCAGTCATGAAGCGACGTAAACGATGCCCTCCTCCCCTTCCAGTTTCACACAATCGCCCGCCAATACTTCTTCTGAACACTGTTTTAAATGACGATTCTGCTGCTACTACTACCATATCTTCTTTTGATACATTTTGTCACATCTATCATATCATCTTTCCAATATCGCGAGAAGCTGAATAGTGAATCAGAATCTCCGCCCTTGGCACCCTATTCCAACCTTCTCTTATCCCCTACTATCTCCTTCGCTCGAGGAAACGAAGTGCTAGGGAAATGCCTCCTGTAAGCAACTGTTGGTGCTAAATAACTCATTTTCCGGCGCTGAAGCTGTAGGACATCGTCTCTAGCAGAGAAAGCAGTGCGTTTCAAAGGCACCGGTTTCAACTTTGTCCTGCTATCAGGGCCCGCTTTAATTCGAAAAACCCTCACACATGCTTCGAATTTCGACTGGAACAAGATCAGCGCACCGCTATTTAAGGGCATGTTTGGCGGCTCCGACACCGTTGTCGAAAGCCCTTCGGCAAGAAGGCTCGGGTATTTGAGCGAAACCGTATCCGGGGAGCAATGTACATCCAGGTAGATGTCTGCAGCGAAACCAGATCCTTTTCGCCTGCAACGTTGACTCCGTGTTTGGCGAGAGCCTTCGTGCTTTGAATCCAACTCTTGACAAAGACTTCTGGGAATATGATGACAACATTGGTTTCCTAGCAACGCCCATGCCTTCATGGGTGCGCCCAAGCGCAGCCAAAGCGCGAGATCGCTGCCATGAGGCGATGAAGAAGTAGCAGCAGAATGCTGTTAAAGAAAGTGAAGGGTTCGATGTACCCGAAGACGACGCTTGGGATCCTGCTTGGGGATCAGGTGCTATTCGGCGAAGGAACAGGGTGCTCGATGCGACTGAAGGCCTGTTCGATGAGCAGAACAGAGGATCAATTGACCTGGCGTTGCTGTGGTCGTAAGTGTACGACTAAAGTTTTTCAAGCGGTGCTTACGGTTGTCTAGTTTAACTTCAAACGTTATTCCAGCTTCTTTCTGGTATCTCTTCGAAGTACTGGCTTCGGATGGCTTACTAGATCGCGCGCGCAGTGCTCTTGAACCGTATGCGCGGCATCTGGACCGCAAATCAGATGCGACGATGGATCCGGAAACCTTGTCAAATGAACCGCTGCTCCAATCGATATACGCAGAGACCTTGCGATTGCATGTCGTGACACTCATCACAAGGACGGTCAAACGAGAACACCACGTTGGTCAATGGCTGCTCCCAAAAGACCAGAACATGATCATCTCTAGTTAAACATTTGAGTAAACAATGGGACACCGACAATGGAATGCATCTGGCTTCATCCTTCTGGCCGGATCGCTTCCTGGTCAGCGAAATTGATGAAGCTGGCAACGAGAGTGTGAAGTTCTCCCTTAACGGAAGCCAGGGTCGATGGTTACCATTTGGGCTAGGAGAGCACATGTGTCCAGGACGGCAAGAAGCGAAGCAAGAGATGATCATCAACTTTGCCCTTCTAGTCTCAGTGTTTGATTTCGAGTTGTTGACATCGAAAGGTTGGCAATCTCATAACAATGTTGATCGATATGGATTTGGGACGCAGCAACCGAGAGAGAAGACTCGCTTCAGGGTTCGCCGGCGCTAAGCTTGTATTATCCTATGATACTTCAGGTTCCCAGGTAAGAAGAGGTTGACCTACCTGAGGATTATAGATTCGAAACAAAAAGATTAAAATGCAAACGCAATCTTAACAAACTCCCATTTTGCCATATAGTGATAGAGCGAGGGCGTTTCCTGTTCGTAGGAGGCAGTCGAACTGCCCCTATAACAATGCGTGACCTAACTTACCCATTTAGAGTCGCTATAGGAGTCCGAAAACTTATGGTTTTTGCAATTTTGAAAATCGATTCAATCCTGGGAAATTTTACAGTAACATGTCCCCTGTCATACGCCTAACGCCATCCTGTGGAATCGTGGTATCGGTAACAGCTCCCTGAAGCTCCGGCACCGGTCACGCATGCTCTTGAAGAGGGACTAATAGCCTCGACCCCTGCCTCCAAACCCTCTGCCACCACCTCTTCCGCCACGGTCGCCGAAACCTCCTCCTCGTGAGAATCCACCACTGCCGCCTCGTCCTCCGAAGCCACCTCGGCTGCCACCTCTTCCACCACGGTCGCCAAAGCCTCCTCTTCCTCTTGGGGCACCTCGTCCACCTCTTCCTCCTCCTCGAGCGCCGCCACGGCCTGCTCCCCCTCCTATCCGCTTAGGCTTCGGAGCGCCTGGTGGTGGTTTCGGTTTCGGGAGGAATCTGAAATAAATTAGCTGAGACCTCGTCTGTGCAGGGTCTCAAAGCGTACTTGTCCAAAGGTAGTAGCTTGTCGCCGCCGATGTAAACCTTGTCGCCAGACGTGAAAGATGTCGCTTGTATGCCTTCTTGGGTCTTGATGGTGAAATAGACCTGATTGAGTGGTCCCAGGATTTCGTCGACCTTGCCGATAGGTGTCTATGCCACAATTAGCTCTCGCTTCTCCCTAATCATCTACTCTGAGGTTTCCGTACTTTGTTTTCGAGGTATATAGGCGCATTGAAATACGGGATCTTGGTGTTAATCGATTCGCAGACCATCTCGCCTTCGCATGCGTGGACGAATTTGCCCATTTCTAATTCCTATGTAAGCTATCGATTCTCTCTCGCCTTTTCTACACGGAGCATACCTAGTACGGAAGACGGTGGGCCGAAGGACGATGCAGCTCCTCCGCGACCTGTAATTCTTAGCTTCTGCAAATTCAAGCTCCAAGGCTTCCTTACCACCCCGGGGGGCGAAGCCACCTCGACCGCCAGATTGAAAGCCGCCGCGTCCGCCGCGTGGAGCTCCTCGCCAGGACATTGTTCGTGAGTCTGAGTCGTGTGAATGCGCAATTGCTGGTCGATGCTGGCTGCAAAGTTCAGTTACAGATTCGCGAAATTTGTCGGTATGGGAAGATCTTTTCTTCCGCGCTAGCCAATCAGCAGCCGAGGCGCGGGGTTACGCTTTCCCCCACTACGGCCAGCACTGTTTATGCGGGCAGCTATTCCCGTGCATTGACTAGAGACGTACCCTTTGAATCCTGGCTCTGTACGCCCATTTCTAGCTGCCTCCAGTACTTAGTAAGGCAATTGACTCGAGACATTGAGTGAATCGCCAAGCTTGGCGCTGACTTTGACTCAGAACAGTTTGACTCAGAACAGTTTGACTCAGAACAGTTTGACTCAGAACAGCTGTTGCAATATAAAACACCCCACCGCCTCGAGCGGCTTCCACCAACCCACACCAGCGAGAACAACCATGGAGGCTGCCAAGGACGCCGTTCAAGGCGCAGTAGAAGGTGTCAAGAACCTTTCCGTCTCGAAAGATCAGAAACCAAAGAAGGAAAAGAAAGACAAGAAGAAGGGCGGGGACGATGGTGGCCGACCGTTAGAGCTTGCCACGAAGCCAGCATACTTCGACCATCGGATACAGATCTTGTAGGTGTAACAATCTGCACGAAGGATTTGAAAGGGCTAATGAAAGTGTAGTGAAAAGCTGAAGGCTAAATACGATGAAGACATCGCACAAAAGGCTCGTGGTATGCACACACGACACCATCTTGGGCAGCACGCTTTTAGCTAACACGCGGGATGCTACAGAAAAAATCGACATCACTCTTCCTGACGGCAAGGTCATCGTAGGAGAGTCATGGGTCACGAGTCCTGCCGATATTGCGCGCGGAATCTCCAAGAGCCTTTTCGAACGCACGGTGATATCGCGGATCGATGCCGGCACCGAGAGCGAGACACTATGGGATCTGGAGCGACCACTGGAGAAGAGTGTGAAGCTTGAGTTCTTGGACTTTGATCACCCCGAAGGCAAGAAGGTGTTCTGGCACTCTAGTGCGCATATTCTAGGCGAGGCTTCAGAGCGACGATTTGGATGTGATCTGTGTATCGGCCCCCCGGTGGACGACGGTTTCTACTATGAGATGGCGCTGCCTGAAAAGGCCCCTGTGGAGCAAGGTGATTATAAGCCACTTGAGACAATTGTATCGTCGATTGTGAAAGAGAAGCAAGTCTTCCAGCGGCTCGAGCTCTCGAAAGAGGATCTGTTGGAGATGTTCAAGTCGAATCCATACAAGCAACACATCATCAAGGACAAGATTCCTGACGGAACCTCCACCACAGTATATCGCAACGGACCGCTTATTGACCTTTGCCGAGGACCACACGTACCGCACACTGGTAGGATAAAGCAGTTCAAGGTTATGAAGAATTCAGCTTCCTACTTCCTGGGCGATGCAAACAACGATAGTTTGCAGAGAATCTATGGTGTTTCTTTTCCGGATAAGGACCAGATGCAGGCACACCTAAAGTACTTAGAAGAGGCCGCAAAGCGAGACCACCGAAAGATTGGCAAAGAGCAGGAACTTTTCTTCTTCCATGAATGGAGCCCTGGGTCGTGTTTCTTCTTACCTCATGGCATGATCATCTACAACACGCTCATGGCCTTCTTACGTCAGGAATACTGGAGCCGGGGCTATCAGGAAGTTGGGTCTCCTAACATGTACAACTCCGAGCTTTGGAAGGTTTCCGGTCACTGGCAGCATTACCAGGACGACATGTTCCTATTCGATGTCGAGAAGGAGAAGTGGGCGTTGAAGCCAATGAACTGCCCTGGCCATTGCCTGATCTTCAAGCACCGCGTCCGAAATTATAAGGAGCTTCCGATCCGAATGGCAGATTTTGGCATTCTTCACCGAAATGAGGCATCTGGAGCGCTCACTGGGTTGACGCGAGTACGACGGTTCCAGCAGGACGATACCCACATCTTCTGCACGGAGAATCAAATCAACGAGGAAGTGTCTGGCTTGTTCGATTTCTTACGAGCAGTGTACGGCAAATTCGGTTTCAGTTTCAAGCTCAAGCTCAGCACGCGTCCAGAAGGTTACCTAGGCGAACTGGAGACGTGGAACAAGGCTGAAGCGAAGTTGACCGAGTCCCTCGACAAGTTCACAGCAGAAGGTGGAGCTAAATGGGAGCTTAACCCTGGCGACGGAGCTTTCTATGGACCCAAGATTGACATTACCATTTCCGATGCTCTGAAGCGTGAGTTCCAGTGCGCTACGATTCAGCTTGATTTCCAGCTACCCATCCGATTTGGCCTCGAATTCCAGACGGCTGAGGTCGCCACCGGAAAGTCAGCAGATGAAGCTTCGAAGGGTCACATAGAAGGCGAGCAAGGTGTGCTAGACCCTTCGAAGGTAAAACCGGTCCAACCGGGCTTTGCTCGACCTGTAATGATTCACCGCGCCATCTGCGGATCCTTCGAGCGTTTCATTGCGTAAGTTCGATCACACATGTTACCACTGTTCTTATATGTATTCGTGCTAACTTTTGCAGTATCCTCACAGAACACTTCGCCGGCCGCTGGCCCTTCTGGCTCTCCCCCCGCCAAGTCCTTGTCATCCCTGTCATGCCCTCTGTCAACGACTACGTCAAGGAAGTCCAGGTCAAACTCCGCGCCCAAGGCTTCCACGCTGACATCGACCTCTCCGGTAACACCATGGCGAAGAAGATTCGCACCGGACAGCTAGCTCTCTACAACTTCATTATCGTCGTTGGTGCAGAAGAGCGGGATGCAAAGGCGGTCAATATTCGGAACAGAGATGACCAGGCGAGTCAGCAGCGTGGTGAGGTTATCCCGCTCGACGAGGTCATTAGCAAGTTGGTTAGCTTGAGGGATGAGAGGAGGTTGGAGAATAAGCTGTAGAGTGGCGATGAGGCTCCTACAAGGTATGCCTACTTTCAATGTAGGCTTGGGAAGAGGCGGCTAGCATGTTCGTCATCGAAGAAGTGATGCAGCTTGATGCGTATCATGAAGGTGCATGACCTCCTGTTGCGCGTGATTGGCGCTGTGAGTTTTGGACGGGTTATGCAGTATGAAGGCACGGCATGGCATGGCTTCGCGAACGTGTGTCTAGAGGTACGATCCCTTAGGGGTCACAAAACGAATTCATACGGAAGTGCTCGATTATTCGACTGGCTTCGGCGTTCTCCGGCATCTGAAGGCTTCACTTCTTATCGATGAATTGCTCGGGAAGCTGCTTTAAGAGTGGAAAGACGCTCTTGCGTAGTATCAAGAGCGTAATATAATTTCTAGGTATCTGTCGTTCGATGGAAAAGTACACATGTGACGATGCACACTCTCAGTCCCCCTATTTTACACGGCCGGCCATTACAGTAGACGCCTTCAACCTTGGAACCCAGTAAGAAAAGGTCGATATGATGAGATAATACAACGGCATGAAAGCTCCAAACCACCCATTTCTTCCTCCAAATTTACTCGACGAAGTTCTTGACGTCTAATGAAGGGTTAGTGGATGTGGGTTGTGTAGGAGGAATTGTTGACTTACTGTTCAACCACCTCACGTACTCCTTCTGCTCCTTGTGGTCAATGTAGTCCGGGATGAAGAGCGCCATGCGAGTGTTGATGCCGCGCTCCTCAAGGTACTTCTCAAGCAGGATCTGGAGATCCTCGTCCAAGTTGCCGAAGGGTGGGCCAGTATACAGTGTCCGCCTCTGCCAGTCCTGTTCAGCGCTCTGAGGGTCGGCAAGCTCAGCTTCGGGGAAGTGGAGAATGTCTTCGATGATGAAGTCGCCATCCTGAGCAACGGCCTCGATAGCGAGAGCGCCCTTGCCGGGTCGCTCGATGCGGATGTTGGTTCTGGCGGGGAAGCCAGACTGGCCGGACTCTTCGTCGAATTCGTCGTCCAGCTCCTCGCGGTCGGCGGGCGCGACACGATCCTCAGTTGCGACACGGATGTTGCCATCTGCTCCCTTGCCCTGGTTGATAACGCCCTTGGTGTTGGCTCCACCGGACTGGCCGTCGGCGATCATATCATCGACTTCGTTGTCGAACATGGCGCCGTCTTCCATCTCGTCGGCATTCTGGACGTTGTTGTTCAGGTCGGCGGTGGTGAAGGTGACGCGGATCTTCTCGTCGCCGAAGGTTCGGGAGAGGACGACCTCCTGGTGGCCGGGCTTGTCTTCGACCTAGTCTTGTTAATACAGCGACTTTTGATGGTGACAGGGTGGTGTATGGGCGTACCTCAAACTGGCTGTTCTCGAGGTACTCCTTGATGTTCTGTCCCAGATCCTCATCCTCCTTCATCTCCTCCTCGAGCGAAATTTCATTCTGGAGCTTTGCGACGAGCTCTTCGTTGACTGCGTTCCAGTTAGCTTTGGCTGACAGTAGGCTCGAGGCCACCGTACCCTGCTCTTGTCTCCGCAGTACTGACGTCGAGAAAGAAGATGTGAGTCTCGGCACCGTCCTCGTCCAGCTGGGCTGAAATGCAGCAGCTTGTCGGAAAAGGGAGGGTTGCGGGCGCACAGCTTTCGGCGAGTATCTCGCGGCGAACCTCGGGGCCGCGCGGGCAATGTTCCGTAGAGCGTACATTGTGGTATTAGGAAGACGGGGTATCTCGAATGAGACAGGTCAGGTGTTGGAATGGAAACGGTGTCGGATGCAATTCTGCGATGAGCTTCGTCGACGATGTAACTTTTCGCGCACTGGCCATATGGCGTCACGTGTAGCGGAGCTTTGGACGTGAGCTCCGACCAATTTCATTCACAAGCCCGCCGGAGAGTTACCTCCCGCCGCTATCGGCTTGTACATGTATCGCCCAAGACGAAGTCGCTGTTGTGTAGACACTTGATGAATGCAATTGATACCCTTGTGCACATTTCAATCGGCCTGGATCGCCTTGCTGGAACCTTTCAACCTGCTGCGTCATTGCCAGTCATTGCGCCCACGCGACCTCGGTCCAGAATACTTCAGAGAGCAAGACCACGGTGAGATTGAGATACTCAAAGATCCACGAGCACCCACTGTAGGGTGGCTTTGGCAATGGCGACGGCGACGGCAACAGGGGAAAAGAAGAAAGCCAGCGCTTTCCGTTCGATCATAGCGGGCGCAACAGCTGGAGCTGTAGAGATATGTAAATGAAATACTGCCCAGCTAGATCCTGACTCAATCGCTAATGATATGCCAGCAATAACGTATCCCGCTGAATGTGCGCTTCCTTCTCGTCCTACCCTCGCGAACCATTCTGACCCTTACCAGTCGCGAAGACTAGATCACAACTCAACCGACGGTTACCTGACGGGCAGAAGCTACCATGGCCGCCATTTGGCAAGCAATGGTACGCTGGATGCACGACACTCATTATAGGGAACTCGTTGAAGGCTGGCATACGTATGTCCCCATGTGCCTTCCTCTTGCTTGAGCAACAGCTTAAACACGTAATACAGGCTTTGTCGCCTTCGACCAGTACAAGTCCCTCCTCGCAGACGCAGACGGCAAAGTATCAGGCCCCGCGAACGTAATCGCAGGCTTCGGCGCCGGAGCCACAGAGTCCCTCCTCGCCGTGACGCCCTTCGAATCAATCAAGACCCAGCTCATCGACGACCGAAAACGAGCACAACCACAGATGCGAGGCTTCCTGCACGGCACAGGAGTTATATTCAGAGAGAAAGGTGTGAGGGGTTTCTTTCAGGGTTTCCTGCCGACGACGGCACGACAGGCTGCGAACTCGGCAGTGAGGTTTAGCAGTTATAATGCGCTAAAGCAGATGGCGACTTCATATGTTGCTCCAGGCGAGAAATTGGGAGTCGTGTCAACATTTGGTCTCGGCGGCCTTGCAGGCATCATAACAGTATACACGACGATGCCGATCGACACCGTCAAGACGCGGATGCAGAGTATTGAAGCAAGGGAACTGTACAAGAACTCATTTCAATGCGCGGCAAAGATCTTCAAAGAGGAGGGCTTACTGACATTCTGGTCCGGTGCGCTGCCAAGGTTGGGACGTCTGATCCTGAGTGGAGGGATCGTATTCACTATGTAAGTGTTGATGGCGTTTTGGATAACTTGGTCACTAACAGGGTGTTAGGTATGAGAAGTCGATGGAGTTCATGGATCGGATGGATCCAGAGGGCCGATACATCTGATACCCGGCAACGTCCGCATTCCCGTTATTGTTCGCTTGGTTCAGTGTAGAGCTGCGTCAAGGTCAATGTCTCTGAGCGTCCCGTTTGGATTCCAAGTGCCTATCCCTTTACCAGGGAGTTCCTCAGCAAAATCATCACTTAGAAGGTAGTACATACACATGATCACGAAGTGAGAACGCATCTCACTACATAGTGCGACATGCTGCTAAGAAACTCATCATTTATATTGACATCAAGCACTACGTGTGTTAAGACTATGTAAGATAGATATACATTAGGTGCAAGCAATCAAGAAGCAAGATACCTCAACATCAAAGCCAAAATATCTCAAAGTCGCCCAATTATGTTTGTGTCGTATAGTGTCGTCAGGTATCCTCCCATAAAGCGTCCTAGCATACTATTATCAAGGTTGCAATCATGTCCAAGTTCTCATCATACTCAGGCCCTGTCTCCCTAGCAGGTCCCAGAGACTATCGATCTGCCACCAGCGCCTGCCGTCCCATCATTCATCCAACAGCAGATCATGGCCTGCCTTGTCGTCTCTTGCAGCGTGAATTCATGGACCATACTACATCACATTGGCTGGGACCACTGCAGATCGAGATCCTGGCCCGAGAATTGCGGGAACGAGAACGGCGGGATCAGGATATCGTCGTTTGGTATCTCGGTCGTGCCGAAGACTTGCTCGAATTCAGACTGTGAATAGGCATCGTGTTAGCGGACTAGAGGTTGGGGAGATTGGAGGAAGAGGCAGTGTGAAGGAAGAGTTTGTTGTATGGGTTAAAGGAGAGCTGCTAATCCAGACAGAGAGGAGGAAACTCACCCATCCGATATCTGGCAAAACATCCATCGGACTTCCTCCCGTACCACTGCCGGTATAAGCATATGTCGGGTTACTATTGCTTGAGTCGCTGAAATTCCCAGGGGTCACGACGCTGGCTGGTGCGGGTGCAGTGGGTAAAGCAGCAGCTCCGTAGGCCAAGTTATAGTTCTGTTGCTGCTCTGGACTAGGCATGGTAACGCCGCTTAGGTCTGCAGCGCCCATGCCCGGTATCCCTCCCAGGTTGATGTCAGTCGCGTAAGGTTGTGCCTGGTAGGAAGCCGGGATATTCGGCATCAGTGGAGTGTTGAGGTTGCTGAAGTTGCTGAGGCTGGACTGAATGGAGGCGCTACGCTCATGGTCTGGGTCCAAGGACGAGGTTCCTGGTGGACTACCGAATTGCTGCTGTTGATCTTGTTGCTGCGGTGGACTCTTAGAGCGGTCTGTGAGGCGCGGTCCGACGGGCTTCATGTTGGCTGGAGTGCGCAGTTTCCGCAGCGATGCATACATTGAAGTCCGTCCAACGAGCTCAGACAGTACTATTCTGATCTTGTCCATGTTGCTCAGGCCAGTAGGAAGATCGAAGCAGAAGTCAATACATCGCCAGACGCGGGCTTCGACACCAGGGTCTGGGTTCTTGATGTACAGCTCATGGAGCAGCAGCAGTGAGGTATGATATTGATGAAGGGCACCAATGTACCACGTCCAAGTCGAAAGAGCCGGAGTCTGTTCAATGACCATGCTGTGCTCGAGGACCGTAACAGCTGAGCTGATCATCATCGATCGGAGTCTTTCAGGCATGATCCTTTTATCGTTGCTAGCATACTTCTGTAAGATTCCGACATACATCCTGTCACTCAAGATACCGTAAATCTCCATGGCTAGGACGTGCAGTGCGCTTGAGGTGTTCATCATGGGACGATACTTTTCGTCCATTGCTTTTCGGAAAGCCTGGATTTTCGATAGGAGTGAAGTCAGCGTGCTTTGCTTCTTTTCGATCTTGGGTCGCTCGGTCCAGATGACTCTATGCATCTCGTAGCACTCAAACCGCAATCGTGTGATGGTCATATCGGTGAAATGATTTGCATCTTCTGTGGGTGCTTCTACCCCTTGCTTGTCAAGGTCACAGTCGTCAACGTTGAGAGGAAATCGAGTATCGTACTCGTCACGCCGGAGCTGAGGACGTGGGCCCGTAGCTTCGCATGTCCGGATATCAAGGAAGCATATCTGATACCAGATCAAACGCCGGACGTGGATCTCAATGGGAGATGCTGAGTAAGCCGAAGGATCTCTATGAAGTCCCATGCATTCAGCAAGTCGAATGCAGGTGCCAGTCAGAGCACTATGGGCTCGTGATATTTCAGCTCGACATAGAGGGATCTAAATTTGATCGCGTGAGTACAGCTCTGGAAGGCTTACGAAAGACATTGAAAGTGGTTTGGGAGACAACAATAAATGCGTAAATCAATGTGAAGTTGCGGCGGGCAAGAAGATGGGGAGCAGGCTCGGGAAACGCAAGGGAGGAACTCACCAAGTACATGACAAAAGCTTGCAACGTCTCCAGCTTCGTCGTTCGCAGAAAGTTTGCTCGAGCTAATGCCGATTCCGCACCTTGTCGGAAGTTGTCCACGAGCCCGTCTTTCGTTACGCCAAATTCTGCGAGTATCTTGTCTTCAGACATACTTATCACCGAGGAAAGCAAAGCGGCCATGAGTACAGCTTGAAATGAGGGGCGGGGATCGACGCCGGTAGACACATCATGCCATAGTCGCTCATACTGTTTCTCGAATGATGGCCGGTGAACTGTTCGGGCTATGACATGGACTGCTCGCCAGTAGTGTTGTATAAGCTTGTCCGTGACAGGTTTCTTGGGGAGATATGTCATCAAAGACGTCTTCTCGACGCCTGGAGCGAAGAAGAAGCTTGAGGAAGGAGCAACATAGTCGCTGCCTGGAGCCATCCACGCACTTGGTCGTTGTGCTGTAAAAGGGTTGTTGTTCATTGGTAAGTCGTTGAGAGATGCCGCAAGCTATACTTGTTAGCACCATTTACTCTGAAGTTGCATCAATCCTACCTCCTCCGAGAATCTCGGCCTCACTAAGCCTCCTATTCTCTCTGTGATCCTCAATTTGCCCATCTGGATACCAAGGTCTACGAGCTCGTCGTTACCGTCATCCTCATAATAGGTAGCATCTTCAGTTACATAGGTGATTGGATCCAATCCTTTGGTATCTTCAGTTTCTTCTTCGTCACTGTCGGCCTCATCCTGTCCAGGGAGTGATTGAGAGTTCAAGTATCCTGGTTTCGATTGCTCATTTGAGGATCCTCTCCGAGCCACATCCTCTTCTAGGGTGCGTTCCAACATGCCCATCTTCTCCTTCACCTCGGCGAGCTTAGCCTGGCCAGCAGGGTCTAATGCTGGAGCAAGGAATACACAGTCGCGACCGAACTTGACACAGTTCGTACATGGTTGCTGCTTGTCGCACTTGAGTTTCCGGCGTCTGCATTCCAAACACGAAGTGATCAATCGGTTTCTGCGTCGGATTCGGGGCTGCTCTTTGTGCGCTTTCTTCTCCGCTGTCGTGGCTGGCGAGGGACCATGTGAGGAACCTGAAGTTCCCTGGGGCGGGGAATAGCTCGAAAAGGTGTCAGCCATGCTCGTCAAGGTGCCTTGCAGCTGTCGGTACAATGCTCGGATTCGACCGTAGACGCAGGCTCCTTACGGACGTATGAGATGGATGAGTAACAGCGTCGCAAAACTAGTCGCTCTGGGTGAAAGACGAACGAGATATATGGAAGACGTAGCACCCGCAGCCGTCGACTGATCGTAGCTATTCCTACTTTCCCACCTCAGCACTTGCGTGTTTGCGTGCTGAGAGGTGGCGGAGGTGATATCGTCGTCTTCTGCTTCTTTAGTCCACTCGTTCGCTACCGTGAAAGATGAGAGCCCGCTCTGCTTATGTTGACAGCAAGGAGGTCGCTGATGCGTAGAATGAATTCTGTTTGGCTTCGAAGGTACCGCCCTCCCCGCAATCAGAACTTGGCCCCAACCGGCATCGCTTGCGAGTTGTCCCGAAATGTACTGATCCAAAGATGTCGTCGATTGTTCCCTACGTGGTTTGTCAGCACTTGCTTAGCTTACTACAGGCCTTGGGGATCGCAGTTGGCCTCTCTGCCTTTCGTTTCGTATCCTTTGAGCTTCAAGCCGTTCATATCCTGTGGATATCCTGGAAGCTGCAACTTCCAGGCCAGCTTTCAACAAAGCCACATCATAGTCAATCTCATATTACTCCGCTCTGCAGCCTTCCTTCTTTCCATGCACACGCGCGTCGTACCAATATCGAACCGGATATCGCAGCGGGAGGTCTGAGTGGGGACTACCCTGGGAGGCGGATGTGCAAACAAGACCCGGTCCTCCGTGACAACTCCGACCTGAACACACCTACCGCTTCATTCGCGGATGAGTGCGCTGGCAGCACGAGTCAATGAAGTTGGCCGATACGCTAGAGCGCGACCATCTAGGATTCACACAGTAAGGCTGATCGTAGGGCTTCCCCGAAGCCGCTGGAGGCGCTAGGGCTTGATCCCCAAGCTCGTATCTTACCCAACAACGGCTTTTCGCATTGAATACCCTCATGTACATACTCTCTTGCACGTGGTACCTGTCTGAAAGGGTGCAGCTGGGCGTGAGGAAGGCAAGACCGATTAGAAAGTTCTTCGTCCTATGGCAGAGCTTTCCCGCAATCCCCAATCATAGAAACGCAATGCGAGGTACAGGCTCACACGTTCATCCTGAAGACTCCCCGTCTCGGCTGGAGTATCATGCATTTTGTCCAGCAATATCCGCACACAGCCTCCTTTTTGGACTCAGTGCAAGACGACAACGCGACTCTAAGCCAACTGAACTCCATGACGAATTCGATAGAGTCGTATTACACGGACGGAAGGCTTTGGAACCGTAATTGTGCACCCGTTGAACTACAGCACAGTATTACACAAGCGGCAGAATGCGTTTGTCCGACCACGACGAAATTTCTGATCGATTGGGAAAGTAATCCCGTGTTCCGCATTGCTCCATACTCTTCCCTTGAACAGATACTTCTCCCAAATCTTAGATTTGGGACTCAGCTAGCGTTCTCAAATCCTCACGCGTTCTAGCTAGCGCCCTCTATTCTCTTTGTTATTCTCTTCGAACTTGTCCATTAGATGATTGAGCATCGAGTTGGCTGCTATAAGTAACTTTCCTAAAATGCCCCACTTCAACCTCATACATACGCTTAGCGGGGTAACTTCCCACCGCGACGCCCGAGGCGTCTACACACCTGCTCACGGACGCTCGGATTGACTTACACGCCGTAATACCGATTCTGAATACCTTTTCTTCCCTATAGCTTTCTTTGAAGTATTTATACGTGTGTTTTCCGCTCTAAGAGCTCTGAATTAACCTTCACCGATCACCTCCGACTACAGTGCAGAGCTCATCACAATGTCAAAGAAAGCAACCGAGATCGCAATTCTTCCTATCCCAGCCAGTGTAGACCTGGCGAGCGGTGATAGCGGAAAAATATGGACCGACACGCTCACTACTATCACCTCGCAGGCTGGTGCAATAGGTTGGTTGTAACCTCATTAGCTAGGAACAGTTTCTAACCAACACGACAGCCGCTTACTGGGGCCGACAGATTGAACACCCAGATGTTGTACAACTAGTCGTCGGTAAGTCCAGTGGTACTACGCAAGACTCTCGTACTGGATGCGGGGCGTGCAACATAGCCCCCTCTCATTACAATGCCTGTAGTCTGCTGGTATGCTGTACAACGATATCTGACACTCTGCAGAATGGGAATCACTCGAGGCGCACAAGGACTTCATTTCGAAACCTTCCTATAAGCCTTTCCTGGACAACGTAGGCTCCGTCCTCACTTCCCCACCTCTTCTGTATCACACCTACTTTCCTGAGTCTTCGCCTTTCAGTGAAGTTGCTGCCGCGCCAGTCCTGGAATGCTTATCTCTGTACTTCGACCCAGCATACTCTACTTCCGAGTATGACTCCAACTTCGAGAACTTCAAGAAAGAAGGAGAGAAGACCGCCGCCGAGGCAAAGGGCATCACTGGTGGCTGGGGAGAGGAAGAGCACGACAAGGAGGAGGTAGAAGGGGGCAAGGCTAAGCTTTTCGCAGCTTTCATTGGCTGGCCCTCAGTCGAGGCACATTTGGAGTATCGGAAATCTGAGCATTTTCCTGGTGTGGTCAAGCATTTGAGAGATGGTCCGAAGGCGGTCGGAGTTTACCATGTTGCGTTCCAGAAGTTCGAGAAGTGAATGCTAGGTCATTGGTAATAGCTTTCTCTTCTGTCATAGTATGATTCGACTGGCAATCTCTCCTCAATATCTGAAATCATGAGCCCTTGCGATCCCTGTATCAAATAAGGACTTGGTCTACACTGTCTTTGGCATCTGAAGTCCTCTAAGGTTCACGACGAAAACAGCGATGGGTGAGCAGAACCGGTTTACTAGTCGACGTCTAACACCTCTCAACACTTAAACATTATTCTAGAGGGGTTTTACCAGCCTTGAATGGTATCAGTAAGCCATGTGCGTAAATTAAATTAAATAGAACATGGGATATACTTGTTACGCGGTCAGCTCGAGATCTATGATACGGTAAAAGAAAGATACTATAGTACATCGTTCCGTGCCTGTTCGTTACCGGTCCCAATTCATGGACTAAAGCCCCCTTCATTCACGATCATTCAGTCCACCACACGACGCCTCTTCTCTTCGTCTCCTTGACAACCAAGCCTTCGTAGAGATTCTGCCGTTCACTAGTGTGTAGTACCACGTCCTCGCTAAGGCCATGAAGTCATCTTCCCATGAACACATCTCCACAACTGTCCGTCTCCTTGTGCTCATGGTAGACCCCACACCTTGCTCCCCTCCACGGCTTACAGCTCTCCCATCTCCTCACGCCTCTCTTCCTCGCGGACATCTTCGCCATCCCGCTTCCTTCTCTTCGTTCCACGGTACCATCTGCCCACGTAATCGTAGCATCGAAGTGCACGCTCACCCTACTATCACTCGAATTCCCTATCCCAACGGCACCTGATAGTGTTCGTCCGTCCTCCCAGCCAGCGAGTGCCACGCCCTCGCCGACACAGCGTATACACCATGCCAAACAGCATTCATCACACCCAACAGCCCCGTATCGAGGCGGGAGTATGCATCGACAAACATCGCACGCCCTCGTTGCATGCCACGACTCTGGTATCCACATGCGCAGCTGATGCCTCCTGAGCGCCTGCTCGCAAGGCCTCTTGAGATGCACACACAGATCGCGCAAGAACTCCGCATGCCACCGATCCTCATGATCCTTTATCAGCTTATCCGTCTTCTTGAACGCAAAGAGGTCGAGAATCAGTTTGCGTATCGGCGCGTCGGGCATGATTTGTTCGTAGAGGATGCGCGTATCGCTCGGCGTCAGGACGCTGTTGGTGCTATCTGCAAGCTCGGAGATCATGTCGACGACCGCGTTCCTTAGCCCCTCGAAGCACAGCCTGTCTGCTAGAATATAGAGATGCAGGAGTGTGTAATATGCTGGCTTCCCATCTTTGAAGGGCGCAGCGTGGATCGAGCCTGTGTAGAGCCATCCTACGCATAGCTCGAAGACGTCTACCAAAACGTCGTCGAGTTCGATGGACTTCGCATTGCTTTCGAGGAATGAGCCTGTTAGGGCGGCGCGGAAATAGGGACTCTGCTCAACGAGAAGCTGAGTGTGGATCAAGAACCGGGTGCGTCTCGATCCTACGAGAAGCTCGGCGGTTGAGCAGAAGTTTTGTGGATTCGTTCTGCTGGAGTAGTTAGGCGGTCTGAACACCGGAGATGTTGGGTATCCAGGTATTGTGGTGTCCATCCCTTGCATGCCAGACGTACCTCAGAGAGCTACCGCGCGTGCCAGTCGCAGTGTAGGGTGGTGGAAGGGTTGATGGAATGGAGGGGCTGCGTGTCATATCTTCTCTCATCTTTGATATTCGTAACCCTCAACCTTCTCTCGCCCCTTGAATTTCGAATTGTTACCGAACGAACGACGTGTGGCGATATGACAACTGAGTGGCGATGCAGAAGCTGTGCACGCGACGATGATAATCTCGATGCGACGAAATCAGTGGCTTGCAGAAGAGAGGAATCCAGTCTCAATTTGAGAGGCAACATATAGACGTCCGCTCGCGGAAGGCTTTGATGTTGGAGGATAACTGCATCTGTCTAAGGAATGCAGATTTGCCCATTTCCGTGTTTTTTCATGTTCAGAAGCTATACCTGCGTGGCGGACGCGTGCAGCTTGTATGTGCATACTCTTTGTTCGCTTGAGCAAACAGACTGCCGGAAGCGGCGCGCTGTTGGCAGGCGACCCAAACGAGATTCATCACAAGCGAACAGGCACAATCATGAAGAGATGCAAGACAGGAACAGATGAGAAGATTTGTAAGATGATAGAGTTTGATGGAAGACTTTTGGAGAATACCTGGAAATGGGTGGCTGCTCCTCTGTCGTGGAGCAGCAAGCCACTACCAGACACGAGCAATCATAGTATGACCACTTGCGAGACATGCGCGCAGATCCTAGATACTGCCAAACGCCATAGAACATCCATCTCAAGCCGTGAAGAGATATCTCGTAAGTATAGACATCGAAGCAAAAGGGATAGAAAGCATGACCAAGACATTCTGCGCCAAGCTACTAGATGCATTGAGAGTAAAATGGTAAGTCCCGCCGAGGATAATCTTCGTTCAGTCTATGGTAGTGTTAGCGCGACATCTCAGATACGATGCTTTTCGGATTCTGGCGGTTGTTAGCTAATTACTAACAGGGCGGGGTTGGCTGCAGCTCACCAAGCCTCGAGTAAAGCATGTACAAGGCCATCTGGTTGCACTCTTGTGTGCCAGTGATTGTGACAAGACGCTCGTTACTGTTGTCGGTGGGTTCGTTGATCTTGATCACACTACCGCTCAATTGACGGATCTCGTTGATCTTCGCGCCACCTTTGCCAATGATGGCGCCAACCATGTCGTTCGGAATGAAGATTTGCTGGGTCAAGGGCTGCCCAGGAACCTGCACAGGGGCATGAGGGGCAGCTGGGTGTGCAACAGGAGCAGCGGGCTGGTGGCCGCCATAAGGAGCGGCGTGCACAGGCGGAACGGGACCATAGTGAGCTCGACCAGGTGATCCGGCTCCATAGGGCATGTTCGGCTGAGCATAGGGTTGTGGTTGGTGTGGTTGACCGTGCATGTGGGGTTGCTGGCCGTATGCACTACCTGCTGGTGTACGCTGTGCCGCGTTGTGTCCCCGCCGATAAGTATCAGGATGACCGAACTGGCCTCCACCAGGCTGAGGCACGTATGGTTGTACGGACATACCGCCAGGGACGACGTTAGCTGCCATGCCACTACGGGTGGCATATTGCGAAGCGGCCGGTCCTCCGAAGCGCTCAGTGAGCTGTTCGACAAGCGTCTGCGCGACGTAGTAGACGGCGATGTGAACAGCATCTGCAACACCAAGAACGACGAGAGAGCGCTCGCCTGAGTTAGGCAGCATGGTATCCGACGCGTTCAGCTTGGCGTTGGACGCATCCTGAATCTCTCGAATGCGTACACCACCTTTGCCGATGATTGAGCCAATGAGGATGTGGGGGATCAGCAGACGCATTGGGTAAGTCTTCGACGTGGATGTGGACGGAGACTCGATATCTTCCTGATTCAGCGTGCGGACGATGAGACCGAAAGCCTGTGAATGTCAGCACATGTAGTGACAGTGACAACGTGGTAGGTCATTATACCTTTGAGACAGCATCAACCTGACCACTAACGGTCAAGATCCGCTCAACAGCGCCGCGCGAGTAGTCGCTGACAGTGCACTTAGCACCAGACAGTCGTCGAATCTGAGTAACATTCTCCCCACCCTTGCCGATGATGGTAGCAGCCTCGCCGGTGCTGATACAGGCACGCAAATGGAGCCAATTGCTCTCGTCCTGGTGCTGGCTCTGGTTGATGGGTCGTCCATTTGCACCCGATGTGGACAGGATGGGCTGCAGATCCGAGGGGAGATCCGAGGATGAGGCTACAGCGGGCGCATCTGGAATAACAGTATCGGCCTGGCCATCTAGCGCACCGTTCTCCGTTGCCTCGACCTCCGGCTTGACATCATCCTCCGTCTTAATATCCTCAGCAGCGATGCTCTCGCCTTTGACGGGCTCGGCAGTCGTGATGTCTTCTGCTGTCTGTGGCTCCTCCTTCACTATCTTGTCCAAGGCAGGGCGTTTGGCATCAGGTTGATCAGTCGGCCCTGCAGGAGAGGAAGGCTCCTCAAGAGGTCGTTTGGTGGAAGAAGTCGCGATGGTTGGTGAAGCAGACATAGTTTCTAATTCGATGAGTGCGGTAGTGGTAAGTCTCACAGTAGCTTTTCACAGCTCAAGTCGTTTGCTCAAGCGAAGCTTTGAGATGATGTATTTACTCTTCGATTCTTCCACGTTATGTACAGCGGGGGCTGTCAAGGAAAACGTGCTGGTGCTGGCGGTTGGGAATGCGGGAGTGCTGAAGGGAGCGTGCGGAGTAAAGGCAGCGGCGTCGAGTGCTGGGAGCTGGGGTTCTGCTGGATTGGGAGGACGTGTGGGTGTGGTGATAAACGTCGAGAACAATTCTCGCTGGCAGCGGAGTTGGGCAGTGTACAAGGTGGGAAACCTTTGGTGCGTGTGTTGCGAGGAGGCTGAGAAGGAGGAGAAGAAGTGCCCAGATTAAGAAACCTCGCTCGTCAAACCTTTGAAGCTTGAACTGCTGTCTCGGCGCGTGAGTGCAGGCTCGAGTGACTGTGCCTGCCGAGAGCAAGGAGGCAGTGAGTGAAAAGGGCAATTTCAATACTTGGGGTAGGCGCAATGGTTCAGTCGCCGTTGTGTTGTTGTAGAGGGAGGCTAAGGAAGGAGGAGCTCTGGTGTCGCGGTCAAATGTGAAGTGGAGAAACTTGAGCTAGTGCCTTGGCGTTTCACGTGATCCTTGCACCCTGCGCGTGATTGAGCGCGTCTGCCAGTCAGCACGACACACGAAGTCACGCACTGGAGTGCTCAATAGTGAAGGTCAGATCAAGACCTCGGAATTCGAATCTGTCTCACCAGCTTGCACGCCTGATATCGAGATCTCAATCGGGTGTTTTGCTTCGTGTCAACATGGCGCAATCCCTGAGCGACACCATCGCAAACATTCGGCAGTATGCGGTCGAGGGTCGCGAGATACAGGAAGAACAGATGGACCTCGACGCGTCGGGCACCGAGGCGCGCCTTGAGAAGACTATACGAGAGCTACAGCAACGCGTAGACGAACAAGAAGCTGCCTTAGCAGAGGTACAGCGAACCCAACTGTTGCTGCGATATACAGACTGAAGGTTTCTAGCTAGTAAGACAGTCCAATACGGACCTCAATGCCATTGCATTCGCTTCTGAAGATCCACGCAAGAAGCTTAAGCAGCTGCTCGCTGTCACCACCGCATACAAGAACCTTACTTCTACTACGCCATACCTTCCCAACAAGAACAAGAAAGAGTCAGTCCTACCTGCCCTTTTGGCGGCACGAAACATCAGGCAGACTGTCAATGGGACGAAAGATGCCATCGCCAGTACCGAAGAGAAGATCAAGAGGACTGAATCCCAGCTTCGAGTCGAAGAGGCAAATCTGCAGGATGCGCATGCTATCACGAAAGCTATGAAGAACCGAATAGAGCGACTTCGTACCCATCAGATCGATCGGTCGGCCAAAACGCCTGCGCAACTTGCAAAGGAGCTGATCCAGGCCAAGAGGGCGCAGCAGGAAACCTACGATGCTAAGATCGAAGAGTTGACTGGAGCTATGAACGACTTCCTCAACGATCATTTGTCTGCCATGATTGCTGCCGAAGAGCTTGGCGGCCCGGTTGTGGGTGATATGGTGGATCCCGGGGAAGGGGAGCTTGCCGCTGGTTTCACAAGGACAGGAAAGACCAAGTCAACGAAGAAGATGCCCTCAGACTCGAAACGGCAGAAAACAATTGATCAGATCTGGGGTTCTGGGAAGACTGTAGGAGATGACGAGCCCATGACAGAGGCTGAAGCTGCTCACGACGAGCTGAGGACGTTGATTGAGGACCTTTTCTTGACCTTGACAGGGCCAGGAGGTGGAAAGGCATACCACCAGCTTGAACGTGACTCTGCTGCTTCGCGCTTTCTGGTGAGGGCGAAGATCGCGCAATTTCACCCCAAGAATGCAAAGCAAATGCGTCTGATAGATTTTGGAAGGGAGCTGGACGACTGAAGCCTTGTATATATCAAACTAAGAGAAAGTTAACGATCTTTCGTAATTTTTGACAGGCGTTACTGTGTCTCTGGCGAGCTTCCAAAGATTCAGTAGAGCGTTTTTGCTCCCTTCACGGTTCAGGCATTCGTATGCGTTCGAACGCGTGCCTACAGTCAAACTATTCGCATATAACGGGCTATATCTATCAGTAGAGCAGCTAGTAGCCTAGAAGCATATGCTTCTCACTGTTGGTTTCGAATAATCACAGCCATGTCATCTCACCAGCCACAGCTCTCCCAACCTGTTGCATGAAGTCTCGGAAATGGAATCCCCAATAGACTCGATGGCGCTCTCCCGCGAACTATCGATCGTGGGCTCATCGTTCAACGTCGCCTCCATCGCCAATATCTCCTATTGCGATCCCACCATTCATTCCGCCGAGACAATGCGAAAGCGACGCCGTCGCCTTATCCAAGCTATTAACAGGTATTGGGCGAAAGCAGTCAAGAAGAAAGTGGCAGTCGACATCCGAGATCTCGTCGGCCAACATCGGTCCATAAGCGAGATCAGGAACTCAGCCCGGCAGGAATCGTTGGGCCTCAAGACTCAAACCAAGAACGTTTGCGGGGAAAGCTACAGGTCGGAGCTATGGGCCGAACCTCCAATGTATCAACTCAATATCGACCGCTCCTTGCGCTTACCATCGCGACATCTCTACCCTCCGCTCCGAACTCAACCTGAAAAGCGCTCATTCTCCGTATCTGAAGCAGATGCAAAGTACCCAGGCACCCCAGTAGCAAGCACGTTAGCCCGGTACATCACATCTCACTCGCCAATCTTACGTTCCCAAATCAGCCATGCTCCGGGATCCGGGATGAACGCACACGTCAACGTGGCTCCTGTGCAGAACAATTGCAGAGAGCTAGCTGCTTGCCCAACCGGCATTGTTCCAGGCCTCAAAAGCCGGTCAAGAAAGCACCAGCCACAGGTGTATGATTCGCTGCCCCGTCTTCTTGATGCAGCTGTCAGTTTAGGCAAAATGAGTTTCAGAATTTGGACTTGGGGATTGGGGGTCGGTGAGGTGTGACTGATGTGTGCATGCGCGAGTACGCAGGTATTGCGGAGGTTTGATTTGTTCTCGATCGCGGAGTGCAAGAGGTTTGTGAGTACTATCTAAAACTGACGTCAACCGAGACAGGGTCTTATGAGATGCCGAGGATGCGCTTTGTGAATGTAAGTCAGGTGTTCGATTCCAAGAAACGCCCAAACGGAAGAAAAGGCCACCGCTGCATTGTCTCTGCAGTGAGACGGCATCCAGTCTGCGAAATCGTTAGGCTGCAGGCCAGATTTGTCGAAGGATAGCGCTGCTGCTGCACGATGGAAGAACTCGTCTACTTAGGTTTAGGCCAAGTACCTCAAGACCTGATTTCGCAAAATGAGGTGAAGAAGCGGTATTGGGTGGCGGTTATCCGCAAAAATTCCGTTCCGGCCCCATTGAGGCATCGCTCTGTTCTAGTAGCAATAACAGATGACGTCGTAGAATCCAGACATCCCCATGTTCAAAGACTCGCTCTACGATTTGTCCGGCACACTATAAGCTCTCGCAATTGTCGCTGGGATCGGGTGCCATTCCGAGCCTAGGCAGACCCTGATAAGCCTACCGACATGCGGGCGATCAAATGCTCTATGCAGTGTCCTGCAGCATTCTCCAGCTCCTACGCTAAGAGGCCCTTCTCAGCTGCAAAGTGGACGCAGGTCGGTAGTCGGTCAAGATCCAGAAGACTCGTGGCAGTGCAGTGTCTACGTAAGTCTGCTCCCGCGTCTGCAAAGCTAGAGCGAAGCTTATCCTCACGTACTCTCGTCAAAAGTTGTCGGTTCTCAATTTTAGCTGTGGCGCTGGGCGGTTGTGTTCCTAGCACCGATCGGGTAGTGTGAGATACAGATCACTGTCTTGCGCAGAGCCCAGCCTCACTGAGACTGCAGTGGCAAACCGATTGCGTATTCTGACACCCGAATTCCATAACAACGAAGAAAGTGTAGCGAAGGATCCTGGTCGTTATACAGGGTCCAACACGGCGGAAGTTCATTCCATCCAACGACACTCTCAAACGGTATCACGAGGGTCTTTTCACAGGCCCGAGCCGTTGTGGCAAGTGTCAAGAGGCTTGATATGCAGCCGCCACAGCAAACGCACCATGGTGGCGAAATGTGGCATTTTCGGTCCATGGATGATGTGGCTCAACTTTTGTCGGTAACCGTTCGAGGAATATGATGTGTAGATCGTGTAGATCACTGATCCGCAAACCAATGTATTGGATGTCATTGGATCAGCGTTGAAACGCAAGGGCCTTTCTATCATTAGCAATTTTGACAAGACGTTGCAATTGCGTTTTGTGTGCTTGCGGCTAATTCTCCAGATATGTCTGTCGGGGTCCGCGATGGTTATGAGTCAACCTGGGGTTGTACAGTGGCAAAATAGTTGGTTGCACCAACAACCATTGGACCGGAAGCCTTGTGTCGGAGAATGACTTCAGAACGCAGGAACAGCTCTATCTGGGACGGCTGGATATGGATACTCGGCATATGTGCCCAGCGGGACAGAAGCAACGGACTGTGGTCCCTTGTCGAAGTCCCCGCCTTTGACGGAAGCCGGACTGCGAGCGAATCAAAACTACTGCAACTTTCCAAGCCAGTACCTGGTACTCGTTGGGATGATCCTTGGGAAGTGTGGCTTGAGAAGCGTCGAGATTGAGCCGGTCATTCGTAGTGTTGAAGTTTCAATGAGGCCTTCGAGTGTCGTTCTCCTGCATACACTATCTCAAACGTCGACTCAGGTGCAGGTAAGAGTTTTGGAGACACTGGACCTCAATAGGCTGGCGTTAAAGGCCTCAATTGCGGGAGGCTTCATGGCGACATGCGGTGAAGTTCAGTGACAGCTGTCCATCCACAAGCATGACGGCTGTCATGAAACGGAGAAGCGACAGAGCTGCAGGGCAGAACGCGTCAATTACTGGACAAAACTGTCGGACAATTGACATTTGGGTTCCCTCCAATACTCCAGTAGCCGCCTAAGGGTTGACAACTGTAAACGCTACCGAACCCCGTCTTCACAATCAGTTGTCGTTGGTGTACGTTCTCTGTGATTCGCCCGATGCTGTATGTATAGTGACGATAAGCTTCGGTCGCGAAAACATAGCGTGATTCCGCTAAAGGCCCAGGTGGATCTGAGAATAGCACCGCCTCAAGGTCTTGCTCCACCATCTGTGCCCGATTGAACTATCCCCAGCCACCGCAATTTCCTCGCGACAAGAAGCAAGCGTGGCTGCATCAGTGTCACATGGGCCTAAAACCGTTTTTCTTGATGAGAAGCTGGCAAGATGGCGGCATTGAGCGCGCTCCTGTCGTTCCTATGCGTAGATCCGATCTAAAGGTATAGCAATGCCTGCTATGTGTACTCTTTCGACTGGTGCCGCTATTAATGGGGGAACCGCTGAAGGTCATGCCTGACTCGCAATCAGTCTAGCGCAGGGGCGTATTGGGTGCTCTTGGCTTGAGGCTCGAGGTTCCAGGAGCAAATTCCGAGGAGACAGAGTCCGCGCTCGGTTTTTGTGATTGTTGGGGACAGATCTACGTAAGGTTGATGTTGTCTGCAATTTATTAGTTATTGGCCGAGGCCGCTGTGACGGAGCTTGCCGCGTTAAGGCCTAATTGATGAGCGGATATCGGAAAAGAAAATATGAACAATAGATATCTTTGAGATTCGGCAGGTCTTCTTGACCGCAAATGTTTGGTAATAGAATTAGACAATTAGAGGAAGGAAAGGTAAAATGTCAGATCTTTGAAAACATCTTGCAGGAAGAAAGCAGCGCGCATGGACTGTTGCCAAAAAGCACGTTCGCTTCCATCGATAGATAGCGAATCCTCCTTCAACCGAGTCCAAATCTCAGCCATTACAACCTCTGCATCCCTACCCTCGTATGTGTGTAGTAAACAATAATTGCAGTTGTCGTCTGCGCGTGTATGTCTTCTTGCCTCCGCCAATCTTAAGCCAAGGTGAAAATGATAATGGGTATCCTGTAAGAAGTTGACAAACGAAATGTAAAAGGGCTCGCGAGGAGTCGTGGTATCTTTGAAGCAGAAAGTTGAAACGCCATATTGAACAGGTAGATCGACCAGGATACAAAGCTCCCAGGAAGCGGCTAGCCAGCGCTTTGAGCTATACAAATAGTACAGTGTCATTAGTTCGGTCATTCCTCGATTAGGTTCTAAGGCAAGATGTAGGGAGGATTGGAGCGTCAGCGAACAGTGGCATCAGAAGAGAAGGCGAAGCTCGTAGCCAGTCGAGTTCACATTCTCAACGACGCTAATGTCACCATCCACTTGTATATCCGTGGGACCGGCGTCCCATTCTCGCTTCATCGGTTGTTGTTGGGGAGTGATTTCGTGAAATTCGGCCGTCATGTCTTGTTGTTCGGGCATTGCCTCAATTGCCTCGTCGTCCATGAGGATCTGAAGCCCTTTCTGGTTGATGCGAACAGTCCGTGTCACTTTCGTGGGTTCAATGTTGATCTTCATCGCGATGCCGCCGACGAGCGCTTTCACAGTACGCTCCATCAGGTAAACAGCTCTGAAGTAATTATCATCCGGTTGTTTACCCGCGATTCTGGGTTGGACGAAGAAGCATGCGACTATAAGAATTACTATTATTAGCATTTGTAGATCGCAAGATATTGGAAGGAATCGTACTTGGCTTCAACATGGGCTCGGGTGGCGGCTGATATGTCTGATCGACGCCCAATGCTTCAATCCAGCCCGAAAGGGCATGATCGTCGGTGTAAGGTCGTTGAACCTTCGTGGGAACGTCAGAGCCAGCCGGAATCGTCGCTAATGGTTTCAAATCGCTGGTTGCTGTCTGTGGAAGACTTCGCCATTCGTTCGATGACATGCGAGAGGGAGGCTGGAAAGGAGTTGGGTGTTGGAAGGATGAGCCCCGACGATCTCTACCTGAATGCAGAGACTGCGAGCTTGGAGTGGGTGACACCACAGAGGAGGTGGCACCAGTGTTGCTGCTCTGCCTTTCCCACATTGTTGTGTCGACGTTGGTATCGAGTTTGGATAGATCTTGGGGAGTTCCCGTCAGTTGAACAGGGTGGAGATCCGGGTCGTCCTGTTCCTCTCCCTTGAGATAAAGAACACTTGCTGGCCTCGTCGAACTGAACATATCCTGGAGGGTTGCCAACTTCAGATGTAGATCTTCTTCAGCTGCCGGTCGCGCTCCAGAATTAGAGCTAGCCGAAGACATTGACCACGTCCTCTTATGTTTAGGCACCTTTCCTGGTCTTGAACTCGGGGTAGCTTTCGATATGGAACCACTGCGTTTACGCTTCCCAAAGTCTTTCATGCCTGATTCGACTTGGGCAATCTGCTGCTTCAGTTTATCAATGGTCTTCTTGACATGTGCGATATCGTTCGAAAGCTTTCGTTCGGCACCATGGTCTCGGAAGAGCTTGACCTTGCAGTAGCAGAGCTCTGCCTTCGAGCTCTCGGGTGGTGAACCAGGGACGCTTGCAACCTGCTCGGTTTTCGCGCAGAGCCTGACTGGAATACCTTTGACTCCTTTGGAATGGCTGAAGTCCGTGGAAAGAAAGTTGAAGCGTACGGCGAGCGAGCATTCCGGTGCAGTGCTATGAACAGGAGTCCAGGTTACCGAGAAGCCGTCAAACGAGGCAGACTCGAGTTCCACTTTCGGTCGGCCTTGCATTTCACCGCCTCCTACTTGGCTTGGGTCAACGAATTCGACAGCTTGCAGGCGACCTCCTCTTTGATGTGCTTCATTCGTTCCCCTGCCTTCTTTCCACAACTGCCAACAAGCTGCTGGGCGCTGTCGCTGCTGCTCGTCCTCAAAAGAGACGCGGATGAAAGTTCTGTACTTGACTGGTCCAGGTGACGCCTGAATAGGCGCAGTGTCGATCAGCGAAATCGAATACGCTTGGCCTTTGTTGAGATAGGTCACTGGTATCTCCTCTGAGTGCTTGATCATAGCTGTGGGCGCATTGAGAGTGATGTGATACCGGAAACTGTAGTGCGTAAGCAGACCGCTCGCTTGACCTCTCGAAATAAGACCATTGCCTTGATCAAGAATGACGTACTTCTGACTAGGTTGGTTAGGAGGAGGTGGTGCCATGTGCTCCTCAAAGGCCTGATGCGCAAAGGTAACGATCGGCGACTGCTCCTGCATCTCAATATCGGGCATTACATTATCCAGAGGGGAGCCCTCGTGGGTCGACGCCATTGGTGCATGTTCGTACGCAGATGGCTGGTGCGAGAAATGGTGTGGCGCAAACGATGAGCCAGGCTGGGGCTGATGAAGAGCGAACGGGTTCTGGTTCGTGAAGTGATGGTGCGTCCCAAGTGCATGAGGATTGAAACCGTGGAAATGAGGGTTTGGAGCGGATTGACCAGCATGCACACCGCCCTCGGACGTTGGTAAAGATAGCGGAGTTCCTAGGCCGAAGCTGAAGCCGGGAGTGTGTAGGTCCCCAGCCTGGCTGTGATAGAGCGTGTTGGTCCCGCCTGGCGTTGGTGTGTAGTAGCCAGGAGGTTGGTTCGCAAAAGATGTGAAAGCAAAGCTGTTAGGATCCAAGAGTGATGGCGTGAACCTCCATGGCTCGGTAGTCCCACGGGGAGTTGGGTCCTGGTCCTTGATGTCTTCATGGTCACCAAAATGTCTGCAACAGAATCAGATGTTAGTAATTGCAACAGCATGCGGCTCTGAAGTTCGCGATGGCACTTTCCGAGCTGGATGGGCGGATATGCGAGCAAGAGCGCGCTTTGGCACGCGCATCGCAGCCGGGTGATGGCGCAACGAGAGCGAGACCAGCAAACGTACCGGGCGTGGTGTGCTACATCGAGCGCATCGGTGAGCGATGGGCCGACGGGGTTGCTGAGTGAGTGCGAGCGCGTCGTCTGCTGCTGCAGATGCGGAAAGCTCTGTTTGAAGCTCTCCAGAAGCTCGTCGTTCGGCTTCTGCGAGTTGGTCCTGGAGCGCGGTCAGGTAAGGTACAAGGGCTCGACGGGAGCGGTATGCGCGTCGCGTGCAGACAGCGCGCTGCGAACCTGAGCACGACGGCACTGCCAGACTTACCGATTGCGAAACATCGCTGGGCAGCTCGAAGCAAAGGTCCTAGGTGTTCAGCATCGAGAGGTGCGATATGGGGGAGGCTCCAGGTCATGAAACGGGAGTAGGTAGGTAATGTGTGGCATTAGGTGGTCAGCCACAGGCAAGGGCCACCGCCTTATAATGGGCTAGTCGACGGAGCGTGGATGGCGCTTGCCGGGTCGAAATGGAGACGGTTAGAGGGAGAGAGGCCTGGCCGTACTCGTGCATGCTAAGGATACTTCGCACGCTCGCCTACGCGCCTACGCGGCGGGCTCCTCAGTGCCAGCTGCCATTGCCCACATCATCGGTGCACAAGGCAGTGGCTGTGCTAGACCCCTCGCCTTCCACGTCCCATCGAGAAGGATTCAAAGAGCAACGATCGTCGCGCATGCCTCGACGGGCCCAAGACGCTTGTTGTGCCACGCGGACCGTCGTTCTCGCTTTCTCGAATCCACCCTCCAACCGCCACACCAATAACGCTCGTGCGCGGCTCCCCCAAGCTCCCCAAGCTTACAGACCAACAGCGGACACGGTAATTTGCTCCCAAAGGGGCGCGTCTAATACCATTAGGCTCTCTTTGGAGAGACGGTACGTACCAGCGCCGCGTACCGTGTGTGTTGGCACCCAAAATGGCCTGATGACACCTGCCATCCGGTGCCGACCAGCTTCAGCTCGTTTTGCATCTGCATCTGCATCCCGATCCTCTGCATTTGCCCATGCCGTCTGGCGCCGCGAAATGAGCGGGCAAGAAGGTTGCGCGGCCGTGCCCTACTCCCTTCAATTACGGTTCCACCCCTGCGGATGAGCTGCGAGGGTTGGCCCCGCCATCCGCTCTCCAAACGACTTCGGGAGCCAATCCAATCTTCGACGGGCTCGAAGCTAAATCAGCCGTATCGCTTGGGAAATACTCCCTCGCCCGTTGGCGGCCTCGTCAGACAGCAGATTTATTTGTGGTAGCATTTGAGCCGAGATTAAGGAGCTTCGAAACGGGCGCTTTGCCAGATCCATGCAGGACCGTCTGCTGCTTTGACAGTTGTGGAGGCATTTCGTCATTGCTATGGCGCCGTCTTCTCGACGTGTCGGTGATGAAACTATTCATCAATGCCGCAGGGGCGTGGAAACGCGTGACTGCTTCGAGCAGAGCCGTAACACTGTACTGCATGGCCGGCATCCTCCGGTGCTGTCGCGCGGCCATGCCTTCCAGCCAATGCTCGACGCACAGCGGAGCGTCTGCCGAGTGGCTACGTAGCTGTCAGTAGCGAGTGTGGCGGTGCTGTACTTTGTGCGCTGGAATACTGTTGATCTCGACCTCGGAAAGTCGATCAGAAGTCGATCACACATACCCCGCCGACGGGATGCGGATAGACCTGCCTTGACGCCACGAAGTGTGGCGACTGCTGCGCCATCTACCGTGTTCTAGACAATAATGTGGATAGATCATTATCGTACTCCTCTTCTCTGATAGCATTCAGCGGAGCTGAGGACACGCGTCCTGGGACGGGAGAGGTAGCACAAAGAGGAAACTCCGAGGGTTGTCGACCACTCCAGCAGCTCCAGAGTCATAGGATCGTCAGGCGTAGTGCATTTGCGGCCCCAAACTGAGAGAGAGCACATTAGCCGATTGTAGACCGTATGTAACTCCAGTGCGACCGGCTTCGGATAGGGTTGATCGAAGAGCCCTTGTTCCTCTCCCGAGGTGGAAGGCCATCGACCTTGTGCAGTCGGAGCAGATGCTGATGTGAGATGTGATGCGAAATTGGAGATGCCGAATCTTATTCTGCGCTGTGCGAAAAGGATCGGTCTCTCAATTACATCCCTGCGATTATCCTGCACAGTGCGTACAGAGAAATTACATTTACGTGGCCACTACCAAACCCTTCTCGCCATTGTTCGTCGCCGTAGGGGTATAGCGACGACCCCTGCCATATCCTCCTATAGCAGCGTGGTATGTAACACGTGAGCTAGAAAACAAAAAAGACAGAAAGCATTTGTTGGACAACCTATGACCAAATGAAATATGTAAGCAGAAGGGGTTCCATGGTTGCATCTGCGCTAATGGTGGTAGACTTTCCTGAGCCAAATGTTGCGAACCACATTAGCGAGACCGGATGAACTGAAAATGTGGGGTTGTACAGCTCATGACCTCCTTTGTGGAGCTTCATTTTCGGAGCTGCTATGGACTTTCTCGCGCCGTGATTGAAGGTTCTGTGTTGAGCCGGCACTGGAGGTCCGGTTGGTTGGTCGTGATGGACTATGCCTCTTCGAACCCGAAGCATTGTTCGCTTTCTCTGCCGCTCGCGCTGCCGCCACGGCAGCGACACTATTGCGCAGTGGAAGGATGCTAGGAGATCCCATTGACAGTTGACTGTCTGCTTCGCGAAGATTGAGGTTCGATGTACTCCTGCTCGTTGAGCCTGAATGAGGTCTCAAGCTATTTTGAGAGGCATGACGAAAAGCAGTCAGGATGCTTGATCTATGGTATCGTTAGTCATGGCCATGACAATTAAAGCAATACACCGTGAGCGGCGCCAGCAGCACAAAGGCTTGTACGAATCTGTGTAAGCAGACTAGAAAAGACATGCGCTAGAAAGCAGGTTGCTGGAGTACTTTCTAGGAGCCACGCGGCATTGTTACTAGATAATTGGAAAATACATACCTAGAATCTCGACGTTGATCATCCTCCAAAAGAGGCCTGCCAGAGACTGTTTGGAGGCTTGAAGCCGACACCTCTCGCTTGGCATGTCCCGATAGCGGACCTTGAATGGGACTGGGGATCTTCGAAGGCCTGTTAGGCGCGGCGTCGACATGACCACCAACTGATTCATCGGAGAGTGAGTCCGAAGAGGAATCCACGAATTGGGGCAAACGTGGCATCGGCGGAATCTCCGGAGAACCGCTCATATGCAAGTTCCTTAAGTTTTCCTCTGTGAGCTGATCATCTCCAGGTTCGAATGAAAAGTGTCGACGACCCATGGTAACAGAGTTCAGTTGACGTCGCGTTGGGTCACTAGCCCTCCTCCGTGCTACCACGAGGTCATCATCCTTTTCCATCCTATTTTCTGTATCTATCACAGGGTTTAGATGATCTAGACTCGCAAGCACGCCGACCAGATGCGAAAGGAGTGCCTCGGTGTCGACGCCATGTTGCAGGGCAACCCGCGAAAGCAGATCGTGTAGATCATCAGCTTTCTCGTGTCCAGTCGAAGGCTGCGTAGACTGGGTCATAGCATTCCCTCTTTCATCTGGTAGTTGGTCTCCTGACGCCGAGAAGTCTGAATATGTTGACTGAGAGTCTGGATTCGAGGTTCCGAAATTGGCCATCTTCGACAGGTTGAGCTCGCTTTTGACCTTCCGCGATAATGTAATCTCTCGCTCCGAACTAGGTGGTGTTCCAATAGGGAGCTCATCAAGAGACGAGCTTGCGAACTTTCTGGAGATACTAGCCATTGTTTCGGAAGGTGAAGAAGGACGATGAAGAGACACTGCCCCACTTTAGTAGGTATACATGGGCCATATGCATATGTCATTGCCAATACGGACTTACACTGCTCCTCTCTTGACTCGAACGAATGGCGAAGCTGTCCTCGGCTCAAGAACTCGGGTACTGTTTCGGACGCATTTGACGCATATGCTGTATGTCTTCGTGTGCGCTTAATAACGCTATCTTGTCTGGCTCTCATGAGACCAGCCATACCAGAGGTGCCACGAGCTATAAGCAATTCGAGGCGACGAATCTCCGCCTTGTATTGGTCCTCGGATGCAGTCCAAGATTCTTCTGCCCTCTTGAAATCCCCCAAAGTCACGTTGAGCAAGTCCTCTATATTCTCTTTCTTTGCTCGGACCTTTCGGTAATCTTCAAAAACACGAAGGATCCCACTGTGATGCTGTACAGGAATCGGTTCTGTTGGGAGCTTGCTTATGTGAGAGCGTACTGACTACAAGTCGAGAGGTGATTAGCGAATTACATAAAAGAAAAGATCGAGAGATTTAGGTACCCGTGTGATCACGACACATACCTGTAGCACCATGAACGGGTCCACGGGCGGTTCAAGCAGGAGCGGCGAGTCTAAACTCCAAGGTTCTGAGAAGATGTGTTCTTTTGGACCCGTGATTGCAATGTAGCTGGACCAATGGCGTTTGGAACTCGGTCTAGGGGGGTCGCTCCGTCGATGTAGAGTGCTAAGTTCTGAGCCTTGCTCAATTCGACTATCGTCCCCATCTTCCTCAGCTGTTGCAGATAGTGCAGTCGCGATAGGTGTGACCGCTCTGCTTCCCTGTATGGTCTTCTTCCAACCAGACTTTTCCGCTTGCGGGCGTCGAGCGGTGTCATCGGTCACTTTCCCCTCCTCTTCAGCAACGTTCACCGGAAGTGGGGTCTTAGGCCGGCCCGCGTGGAACTTCTTCCTCCAACCGGACTTATCAGCAGTACCAAACTCTCGAGCGGATTTGGGGCCATTGTCGGGAGGTTGCGAGGTGGTCGACGATTTGTCTGGTTGCGAGGTGGACTTTGCCAGCGTCAGCAGCCCAAAAGATGGCTTACGGTTCATGTCGCGAGGTTGATGTTGCGGTGTAGCGTGGTTGTGAGTCGCAGCGTTTGTTGTTTCGGTCAATTTAGACTTTTTTCGTGGTCGCTGGAAGCGGAAGGGACCAGACAGGAAGAGCAGGCGCGGCTCCAGACCGCACCCTTTCCTATGTGTACCTGCACGCACTCACTCACTTGCCCTGCTCTTCCGAGAGAGATCGACCGTCCCACCAAGTTGTTTTGTTGGATTTGAGCCCACCAAACCTTGGCCTCGCCTGCGGCCCCGTCGTTGGTCTCCAAGGTGGTTCTCACAACTTCGCCTGTTCCCAGAGTGATGAGACCCATAGTTGATCACGACTGCGGAAACCAGCCACTGTCTAGGTTTTTCTTGTAGGGCCTTTACCTTCCAGGCTACGAGAGAGGTATCACTTCCTCCACCCTCAGACCTTCTACAATCCACGTACATATAACGAGATCCAGTCATCTCGTTACTTCCCCGAATTGAGTTCTCTTCCAGCTGTTGGAATCCTCTAGTAACAGAAATACAATTCTGAAACCCGCTTGCGGTGTGTACCTTCCAAGTCTTCTGGCCTTCTATACGCCCATATGCTCAAGGGCAACCGGCATAAGCATATTATACGAGTGCAGATTGAAGGACGACAACAGCGCAGAAAATACGGCGAAGACACGAGAAGGATATGTTTGAATGATATAGGCCTACCACCAAGGCAACAGTTAGACGCGCGTCAAGGGCCAGATTTCAGGGAACAGTATACGATCGATGACGCAACGCTTAACCCACCGCCATCCTCAACGAACACATGACAATCCCGATTGAAGAGCTTGAGAGTATGACTGAAGATGAAAATTGAGATGTCAAAGTGAAGAGACGACGCAGCATACTTGTGCCTTTAGAAATCTAATCGCGAGATAATGGACCGTGTCCGCGGGTAGCAAGCCTGCCTGGGCTTAAATTTAGTAACGTAGCCCCTAGTTAAGTGCTTCTCTAGGCACAGCTGTCGAATTCGCTCAATCATACCTCTGCACATGGCTTCTGATGAAGGAGCGAGGTGGGAAGACAGGACTGGCGCGGTTGATGAAGTCAACAACAAACCCGGATCTGCCGAATCGGGTTTAGGTCCGATCTCACCTCCACCGTTAACATTCTCGAGCTCACGACATTCCGTACACATCTCAGCTAACGGCCTTCGAACCTCTAAATTGTGATGGTTCATGTCAGTATACTAGATCACCGAGAGATATCTCATGTTATCTATTGAATAGGCCACACGCGAGTCCCAACGCGTAGCAGACGCTTAATATACCTAGACTCATCCTAAGACCTTGCGCTTTGTTTCTGCGATGCTGTGGGTGATACTTCGAGCGGCATTCTGATTTAAAGCACGTTGTGTACCCCCATTTCTTTTCTAGATTTGGCCTGTAACAATCTCCCTCCCCCAAAATGTTACCTCCGCATGCTTCTACCAATCACCATCGTAACGGAAGCAGGCGCGACGATGCTCTACTACCTGAGAGCACATCAATCTGCCCGATCGTCACGGTGCGAACATCTACAGCGCCTGGAATACGGAAAGATGACTGCCTCCCTTTTCATGCAGGCACTCGCCGATGTATGCTGTTGTTCGACCCGTGTTCAACTACCAACCGTGCATTACTTACACTTCGAAACTCGAGCTGGCTTTCTGTACGAGCACTTGATATCTCGCTACAAGCTCAGCTGGATTGGAAGCCTACTTCCAATTTTGTCTCGGCTCCAGTAAGTTTGGAGCTACTGCGCAAAGCATTCACTTGTGTATCAGACGAGGAGGCCCGCGAGTATATAACGCAGCCCTACTCCTAGTCAGAGGCTAAAGAGAAGTTCATCCTCATATCAAACGTACAATAATCATTGGGCCGCCATCATACTTCGCAAGTCGGCTTTTTTAGTTATGATCTACAATTTATCAATGCCCTATGGCTCTCTCGAGGCATATCTTTTAGTCTCTTAAAGATTATCCAACAAAACTATACCTGTATCCTTGGTGTTGTGCGTTGGCCTATGAGCATGTCAACGATTGATTATAATTCTGATTAACCAGCAGCAAGGCTTGAAAGACATGACTCCATAGAGCTGATGCGATGAAGGCTTCTAGAGGATGTGCGCTGGAAACTCTACCATAGAAAGAGTTGATGGTATCGAGTTGCTGGGTAAGTTAGAGCTTTAGTAAATGTAACCCTTATCTCCGATCTTTACGAAGCTTCGTCTTGACTGCAGTCAGTTTTGACTCAAGTTGATCTTAAACCATGTTGATTCTTGGTTAAGAAAAGTATTAATTAACTTTGAGCCTGAAGTGTAAATGTTACCGTTGGAGTATTCGTGGATTCAGCTAGTCCGCAGGAGAACCTAGTCGAACACGACGTGGCGAGGCCACGGTGTCCTAGGTATGACGACGACGTGCGCGGGATAGACTTACAGACTGGCAGGTCCCAGCGATCAAGAAGGGAGGGCAGTTATGTAGCTGCATAACGCGGGATTGTAGGCTGTCGTGCTAGAAAGAGTGGATAGGAAAGGCCGAGTGCGACCAGGCTTCCTCAATAATGTCACACGAGGGAATAGTCAAAAGATTTTATATAAACCACCAAAAGAAGACAAAATCACATTGGAAGGCTACTGCTACTGACCGCGTCCCTTGGAAACACTAGCGACACGTTCCGTTCAGCGACTTGAGATAGGACTAGCCAGCCCCGCACTCCCACTGGTAGCACTCCTGCTCATCATAGGCTTGACCTTAGGAACAGGCGACATCGGATCGCGCTGGCTGGAGCTTTGGCTGCTTGTACCAGAACTGAGACTACCACTACCATTGCTGCCTTTCCTGCCGTTCAACAGTCCACCAAGAGGCGCACTGAAAGGGTTGCTGTTCATGTAGACAGTAGGGGAAGCCTGTTCATCGAAGCCATCAGTGAAGCCAGAGATGTTGGACAGCATCGAGGAAGAGCGGCCTCGGCCGCCACGAATGGAGCCGGGCGTGCTGTTGATTTGGCCTGTCATGGAGGGGAAGGTGAAGCTTGTAAAAGCGCTGGCATAAGGAGACATGCTCGTATTTGTACCAGGGAGTGGCCCTTCAGGAGTAGTCGGGACAGACTGCGGTTGCTGGGATTGCTGGAGCGAGAGAGCTTCCCAGTGCTGGATCTGCTGGAGGGCTTGGGAGATCGAGGAGTTGTAATCGCCAGTACGGCGCTCGTAGCTGTTGATATTGCTCCGATACTGGTTCTCAACGTTGATCCTGTCTTGCACTACGACCATGCGTTCCTGCTGTTTACGTTGCTTGGCAGTATAGCCCTCCTTATTGGCAGTCACTAAACGATCGTGTTCTCCGTTAAGTCTTGTCTGCCTGTGCTGAAGACGCTCCCTCTTCTGCACGGCACCTGCAATGTCGGTTTCGATACTGTTGACTTGACGTGCGATCTCAGCCTTGACTTTCTCTAGCTCGGCAAAAGCAGCGTCCTTGATGTCCCGTTCCTTCTGCCACTCGCTCCTGACCTTGGTAGCCTCCTTGGTCTGGTCCTCCGGAATCTCGCCAAGAGAGTCGATCTGGAGAGCAAGGTCTGCAGCGGAGTCATCGGCTTGTCGAATGTTCTGGTTGAACTGAAGGACCCTCTGGCGTTGACGCTCATCACTGCCTCCTGCATTGGCGAGACGGCCACTCAAAGAGTCCACCTCTCTCTTGATAGCAGTGATTCCAGCCTTATGATCCTTCCTGTTTCGCTTCAGACGGTTGCGGTGCTCCTGGAGTTTCTGGTCTGCAGCAGCAATAGAGTTCTTCAAGGTCGTGGTTGGAGAAGAAGGACGCAGAGTCTGATGAGCTGGAGGTGAAGTGACAGAAGCTGAAAGAGGTGTCAGTAGGATTGTACATCTGTCGCGACCATTGTGACTTACCTTGCTCGTCTACTGGGCCTGCCGAGGTAATAAGACTTGTGGCGTAGAAGACCTCATGATCAGCGGCGCGTACAAACTCCAGATAGTAGTTTGACAGCGCCGTCAATCCGAAAATTTCTCCATCCCAAAAGTCTGTTCCCTGATCGCCCTGGTAGCCAATCGGCTTGACTCGACGAGTCTGGGTGGAACTCCAATTCGCACCGTTGACACGAACGTAGAATGGCTTTGACTTGTCGATCCCAGACATGGCACTTCCGTTCCCCTCTTCTTGATAGTCCGCTTCAGTGAACAAGTGGACCCGAAAAGAAATATCGCTGTGTCCTACTTCAGAAACCCAAGCACGGTCCTCCTCCGATCTCCAAATAGCGTTTCCAATGTGATTTGCATCTTTTGCGTTAGCCTCTCCGGCGTCGTTCGCCGCTCGACTACTCTCCATCTCTTTAAGAACTGTAACTTTTGTACTAGCGAGTGCAGCCCAAAACGGCTGCTGACTCCGAACATGTGTAGCCTGCTTCCTCTTCCTTCTGCTACTAATCGCCTTTTCCTTATGGGGATTCGCTGCAGGCGATGGCCCAGGTGGACGGCCATCGGTACTCGAGGAATTTGGAACGTCCGCATTCGCGTCGAGGTTGGCGGTGTTAGTGCGTGGGAGGTGGACGCCGGCTTCGGGGTCAATCTTCTTGCTAGTCGCGAGAGACTGTGCTGCTTCTCGCCGAGAGAGAGAGCGTCGAATAATGCGTACGACACCTTGAGCTAAAATGTGGGTACCAAGGATTGTTCTGAGCCAGCCGTGCGGCGTCGAGAAACTCTCCTCGTAAGTAGGTATAGAAGGTGGGCTCGTCAGAAAGTCTAGGCCTCCCCGGGCGAGCCCAGTCCATAGAAAATGGACGATGTGTTGCCGGAGAGGCCTGAATCTGAAGAGATGATTTGAAAGAATGATAATGAAACAGATGATCATGCTGTTCGTCGTTCCATTTTTTCCTGCCGCGGCGCCCCCAAGCGCGATAGCAATGACTGCCTGAGCCAGATCCAAGAAGAAGTTCTGCACCGGGACCCAGAGCACCAGCCATGCCACGAGGATGAGGGCATCGGCAAAGATTATCGTGAAGAGTGAGGGTGTGCCGCCGGAACCTTGGAAGATGTCGGTAAAGGAAGGGAACGCGGAGAGAGCGGAGAGAGGCGTTCCGGCTTGGGGAGGCACGAATGTGAGTGTTGCAAAGAGAAATTGCACGACGGTGAGGACGGTGGGGGGGAGCTGGAGGAGGATAATGAGAATGGCGAGGACGTCCCGCAAGGGACAGGACGAGAGAATGGTGGTGGCCATGGTTAGGAGAGTACTTGGGTAAGCAGATGCCGTGTTGGAGCCATTGGCATCGCTTCGCCGCGTGGTGGAGGGAGAGGCGTGATCGAGGGGTCCGTTGCTGTTGGTGTTGTCGTACGGGCGGCAGGCCTCGAGGCCGTCGAGCGACACATCGGAGCCCGCCCGATCCCTCTCTCCCGCCAGCTTGCTCGCAGACACGGTGCCGGCCATGGTGTTCCCGGGTGCGTACGATCCATGGGAAGCGGTGGAGTTGGCGGCCGGCTGCGTCATAGGCTCGTGGGTTACATTGTCATGCGAGAGCGGCGGCGTCGGCGGCTGGGCTTTCCCATTGACGTGCCCGTTGAGGTGCGAGTTGCTCTTCTGCTTCGTGATGCGCTTGCCAACAGGGGCAGCAAGGCCTCCACCATTCTCTGTCGTTTTCGTTGCGTTTCGCCTGGACTTATTGACCATCAACGGCGAGAGGGCGGCTGGCGGTCTCCCCGGGTCGAGCTCGACTGCACAAGACGAGCCAGACTGGACAGACGTGAGCCGCTTCTCTGCGAAGGGATCGAGTCGTCGGTGGGTGCGGGTGTGGTTGTGGAGGTCAGATTGGGGAGGCACGACCAGTGCAAAGCAAATCAGGCCTGCGCTCGCCTTGACTAAGCAGGCGCGGCCCCAGGTCGCAGTCGCAGTCGCAGTTGTAGGTGCAGCGTGTCGGGAGCTGCCATACACTCCGCTGGCACCACCGAACCAAGGTCGAGCTGTGCGCAGACGTCGCCGGCCGGCCAATCGCCCGCTGTCAGATGCAAGACTGGCACGCGCGAGGAAGGGACGATGGACGATGCGGTGCTCTTGCCCCGAGGCTGGCCGGCTAGACGCTGCAGTTCCAGGAACTGGCAAATATACACGGGCGCACGACTACACGACTACGTCTACGTCTAGCTCGACAAGAAAGCGAGGAAGCAGCGGGAATGCTGCCTGGTGCTCTAGTGCTCTGGTGCTCCGGCCCTCTGCGTCGTCGCTGCAGCATGCGGGACACATCAGAGCTCCATCCTGTGATGTCGATCATCCTCGCCGAAAAGGGATCCGATGCTAGCTGCGATGTTTCAACGCCCGGAAAAGGACTGTCCTGGAGGGCCCTTTCCAGCCGAAAGAGAAGCTTTCTAGTTCAAGCTTCTTCACGGCCTGTGCCCTCGTATCGGAGGCCATTTCGGGCGCCTCACTTCTCACCTCAACGCTGTTTGCAATCGCATCCTCCAGCACTTCGTCTCACCTGCCATCGCAGTCAAACAAACAACACCGCGGGAGCCAATGGCCGCGCAGCGGGTACCAATTTAGCTCGTCTTATTCATTTGCTTCAGCCAGGCACCCATGTTTTAGAGCCCTCATTTTATCAGAGCGGATGAGATCGGCAATGAATGAGGAAGTGCCAGAGCGTATCGGAGTGCGACCGCTACACCGCATCGTCTCGAAGTGCATCTGAAGAGCTTGCAAAGAGCCTTCAATGGGCAAATCTGCTGCACCCCGCGATGCCTGTCTTACTCACGCCTCACTTGTCCATATCCGTCTTTGTCAGAGCTATATTACCTGCAAGCGGCCAGATGCCGCGAAGTCCGCCTCCAACTGCCACAGGAATGCGCGAACGCCGCAATCTGTTTTAATATTCAGTATCTTGGATTGTGGGACGATCTGTTCGGCTCTTGTTCGGAGGTTTTTTGCAAGAATTGAAGTAACCTGGAGTGCTTCCCGCCCCTCCATCACAATGTCTCCGCTTGCGCCCCTCCCATGGCCGATGTCGAAGCTAGACACCAGACCAATGAGAGCAACCTTTGATGGGCGTATCAGGCAATCCGAAAGGTCACGCGCTCAACGGGCATGCAGATCACCTCGATCGAGCTTGTTCAGAAGGCTTCAATCGGCTAGGTGGTCGATCACGCCAGAGACTGCAAGCAATGCGGAGCGAAGAGCCGTCAGAATGCGAGATGAGATAAGCATTTACGCATTCGCTGGTCCCATATCCTCGACGGCGTCGACTCTATCCCAACTAACCTTCTCTAATTCCCGTGTGCGCTTAAGCAACTCCGTGACCCTATTCCCGTATATGCTTTTTGCCTGCTCTTGAAGCTCAAATGTTTCCCTGAACTTGTCGACCATGAATGGTTTCAGCGGCGATTTGCGTGCTGCCTTGTAATCGTAGACCACAATGTCCTCAATGCATCGAGCTGCAGGGCGCTGGTGCAACTCGGAAAGTATGAGGACGTCTAGGATGAAGTGGTCGGTATCGGCCTCTGGCATATTTCTGAGCTTATGCAGTACCGTTACACGGTCTGGATACTTCATTGGCTGGGAGTGCTCTATTAGCAAGCCACTCTCTGGAGAAATATGCTTTGTACCACTCTCGCTACTGGCAGGGTATGGTCGGAAAGTGGAGCATGCGGTAGCAAACAATTGCGAGACGGAAGCACTCAGTCGTCTGCCGAACCGCGGTCGTATGTCCAAATGCAGACGAGCTTGTGAAATGATGATATCAAACTTACAAACTTGTAGTCCGTCTTGATGCTCCGTAGAATGAGGCCGATGCTTCGCGGAGTCATGAGCTCGAGCCATTGCTTCTTGTTTGCTGGATCTAGAGCGCCGTAGTTCAGACCCCAATTTACTCTCGCGGATTCAGCGTATCTGTTGTAGACGACGTTATTTACGTGTCCTGTTACACAAGTCAATGGCTGCTTCGATGTGGTAACATCTAGAGCGAGTAGATACCCTTCAAATATTAGCTTTGCATATCACGGCTACTTGGGGAAGCTCACCATGCTGTCCTACAAAATCGAGGCAGTCCATTAGCTGCTGTGCTCCCAATATTTGTTGCAGGTGGGGCAAGTACCATTTCACCCCAGACCACTTCCTGTCGAAAGAGGCCAATCCGGTTTTTGTCGGTCAGGAAGCCTTCACTGCCAGCGAGAAGGTGTCTCCAGTCCTTAGCTATCTCTTCGAGTATCAGACATGCTTCCTGCGTCTGCTCTGTCCTCAAGCCAAAATTTATGCATTTTCCAATTCGTGCCTTTACGTCTGAGAGCCATCGGGGATTTAGCGAAGCCGTGGTACCCGGTTCATCTTTTCCCGAGGGTGTAGATATACATCGCATGTGGCGGGGAACGCGTTGAATGAAGGTCGTGGAGCTCGGAAGCAGTGGTCGAGGGAGGTATCGTCGCATACTGTGCTCTTTGATGTGTATCAGAATGCAATTCTCCACCGCAGCTGCATCAATCTAGGTGAGAAAATGGCCTGAAAGCAGCTTCGAATTTCCCCGGTTTGCTGACTTGTCTGTTCCTCGGTCGATTGCGCGATCTCTCGGCTGCAGGTCGCGACTGCTGTTCGCGAAAGTTAAACCCTACGTCAGGATGGGCCCAAGCTCCACGGACCTTATTGGTCTTCCCCGCCAAACCACCACCACATGTCCTCGAACCATCATCCTGTGCTTCTGAATGAGACGCTCGTCCTTAGGTTTCATCCACCCCGGTTCAACAGTCACAGCTCCTTGTGTGAGCTCAAAGGTGTCACGGGTCGACGTAAGGAAACATGACTTCCGCCAATCCTGCTTTGCGGCACCAAGTCAAGCGGATATATAAAGGTAAGCCGGCAAAAGTCAAACGGTACCTGCCATCCTGTACCCGATCTGACTTGCACAGAGCTCTTATACATGGGGAAAGACTTCCCGCAAGGCTATGATTACTTCAGGACCAGACTCCACAAAGCGTTTATGAGTCAGCAGCACATCGATGATGAGGAGAAGATCAAGAAGGGAATTGAAAGAGCAGAGTTTGTAAGAAAAGGTACGCAACTCCCCTTAATCGGTAGATGTTGGCTGATTCGTTGCCCCAGAGATTGAAGCATTGTGCGTGGAGTCTTCTCACAGTAAACGTGAATTTAATATTGATAATGTGGCCTCAGGTACTTCCTCAAGAAGTATCGTACGCTTCGCCATACGTACGACAAGTTTTAAAAAAGACCAACGCCATTCAATGCCATCAGCCGTATCATCGGCCGTCAAACCTGGGATATCTTTAATGCAATGGGTACGCCAACTTCCTTACATCTTACGACACCACCATACTCCAACTTCCAGACATTCCCCGCTCGAAGCACCTTTCTCTTCCAACAAATTCGCCATCATCCAACCCCACCAACGTTGCCACTCTTCTTGACTCTTCCCACTGACTTCTTTCAGCAAAGGCTCGAGACTTTCAATCATCTGGATCACAACCAGCAAAGCAGTGTATCTCAACGCTGCTTGCTCTTCGGTGAGGATGGAACTTGCGACACTGGTGCTCGGCTTCTTGCCTCTTGCCACCTCACTAGGTCGACGCTTTGCCGGGTTTCGGTCTCCTGCAGCTTCTCGCTCCCAGCGCAATTCCCCTAGGGGTATTGCTATCCTTCGGTTGCCTACGTCACACAGTGTCTCGACCTCCTGGAGCAACATCTGTGAGATACGAGCGCACGGCGTTGGCGACAATTTCCGTCTATCGAGTGCATCCTGTATCCAAGAATTCGAGTCTTGCAGGTACTTGTTTTGGGCGTCGGTGAATGGTGTTCCTGGAGAGATTAGGAAGGTTCCCGTCGACACTGCACAGGCAATTTCTTCTGGATTCTTTCCTGGCGGAGCGGGTGGATGCGGCAGGATTGATCGTATTACGTGGTCCGACTCCCAGGTCTCGAGTGTTCCTCCGGATTTCAATATCCGAATCGCTTCATCGAGCACTCTTTGTGTTGGCGAACCGAGCGGTACCACCATGCTGAGATCTTTCATGACCACAATATCAAATTCTCCATCATCGAACGGCAGCGGCACCTTGCGCAAGTCATGTTGCACAAATCTCCAGTCGATTTCTTGCCTTCGCAAGTCGCCCGCCAAAGGTACAATGTCCAAGCCAGTGAACGAGACATCATCGTAGCCTAGTTCGCTCAAGTACTCGTGGCAGAGCGACGACCAATATCCACTGCCGCACGCTATTTCCAGCACTTTCGTTGGAGGATTTTTGGCTGAAGGTGTCGACCCCAAGGCTCGTCCTAACACCGAGGTCGCGAGGAGGGTATGAAGGTTCTGGCGTTGGAGTTCTGGCAGATCGCAAGGGAGCGGATATGGGAGGTCTCGAAGGTAGCGGCGCCCATGGCGGAGGGCGAAAGGATTGGTTAAGAGACTGCCATCGTCTTGGGTGCTCTTTGTCGAAGTGCTCGAGATAGAGCCCCGCGTCGCGTCCATGACTTGCGCCTGCGTTGGGGCAGCAGAACTTGCGCTCGACGTCGATATAGTTCGCCCAAGAGCATCAGTGGTCGTCAGGTCCCATTGCCTTGCCTCTGCGGTCTTCGTTCTCGAGGGTGTACCATTGGCGTTGCCGCCAGTATAGCGATACTGGGTTTCGGATTAGAAGAAGTTCCCCAGACAGCCGTCCTCAGGAGTAGCACACCCACCATCATCCATTCCGCCATTGCCCCACTGTTTCTTAGCGTGTGGCCGATATTAGTCCTTTCCTAAGTCGTATGATAAGCACGTGTGGCCAGGGGCACCGGAGCGCGAGATAAACGACGTAGGCGTAGCGGGACGAATGCGGGCGGTACGTGCTCAGCGGGTGTCGTAGAAGAAGCAAAGCGGAGGCATGGCAGACCTAGAAGTCACATCGGTGTTCGTACAGTGTATAGGCCGGGTGTGTAGAGCCTGTTCACCACATACGCCTCAGGTGAGCAGGTGGCCAGCTCCGAGCATCCTGTGTGGAAGAGCAGCCGAGGGATTTGGGATTTGGGCCAGGTTTTACTCCGCGTCTCCAATCATGACAGGCGGACACACTGTCTAATACCCCAGAACAACATTCCTGTTAGCAATTTGATCGCCTGGGCTACGCGGCAGCCAGAAGCTTGGGCAATGCAGCTGTCCACGGGTGTGGCTTTGCCTCTGCGGGCACCATCTGGGAGGCGCTCAAGCACATCATTCACAAAGGACTGAGCCGAGCCTGCACCCGTGGACGTGGCTGAAAGCAGAGGTTAAGTGAGCAACGAGCAATGAGCAATGAGCAATGAATTACGTGAAATGGTGCAAGCGGAGCGGTACCAGAGAATCTAGGCTCACACAGCGTGTCCCAAGATCTGCGGCGTGCACGTGACCTGGATTGGCAAGCGCCGAACTCAAACGGACCTTACAGCTCGATATCGCGACCCAGCATCACTACGCTCACTATTCTTCCTCTGCACCCCGGTTGGAACAGCTTTCGGCCGCCCTCACGCAATTGAGACTGCTTGAATAGCTGCATCTGCTCCCACCCCCCGGCAGCGCAGGTACGTGTTCGCTCTTCCGCGCTGCTGTCGTCCGATCCGACTTCAACCCAGTGTGCACCTCCCCCGCTGCCAGCTTCTGACGGCAGAGACAACAGGAACTGCGATATCAATACAACCTACAGCTACACCCGCTACACGACAGCCCGGCATCCGCCCGACTCGCGCGCCGCCTTCCTGCCATCTCTGCCAGCTGGCCCCCGCCGTCCACGGCCGCAAACCACGCAGCGACCTGGCGTCTGAATACATGCCTCACGGCGGCAGGCCATAGCTAGTGAACGCACATGACGGATAGGCGTACGCTTGCCCATGTACAAACGAAGAAAAGCGCGAACTCGATCCTTAACCCCGACCTGACCCACGAGCTAGAACCTCCCCCGGGCGTCCACACCACACCGCCGCTGCCCTGGGCTTCTTCCATACGCACCGCGGCGACACCCTTAGATGGCCGATTTTTCGGCTTACCAAAGGGGAGCCGGCCAAACCTTCTATCCCCAGCACCAGCCTTCGATTCACTCGCGCAACCTCCCAAACCGTGTGCGGTCACCCACCGCGACTAGCGGCCGCATACCCTTCAGCACCGATACACCCTCGCCCTCGCGCTCTCCCGGCCCGCAATCCCCCCAGCAGTTCGGCATGTTCAACCAAGGGCACACGCATCAGGGCCACAACGTGATGATGAACGGTGGTGGTGCGGGCCACCAGCGCTATGGTGTTCCTGTGAACCTGGGCAAGCCCTTCCAGCACAACCAGAACCACCAGCACCACGGCCACGCCCATCAACAGCACCAGGACCACACTGGAGGCACCCACGGCGGCTACAATCACCAGCACAACATCTCTAGTGGAGGGCTCTCGAACGCGCAACCGCATTTTGGACAAGGACACCTCGCCAACGGGACGCCTGGGAGCGTGCACAGCGGGCTTAGCAAGCCGCCGAACGAACACTGGGCGCTGCAGCTGCAGGTCGCGCAGGCGGCTCGTGAGATGACGCAGTCGCACTCTCACGCTCGAAACCATCCAAGTGTCAATAAGAACATGGTCGCGGCAGGTACTACGAACGGGATGCAGAAGGAGCCAGACAAGGAAGAGCGTAATAGGCCATCAGCACCACTTGCCGAGGATGCGAAGGAAAACCACATATGGACCATCCTCGACTTCGGCGGTCAGAACCTCAAGGTTATAACCACGGCGCTGTTTCAATACAAGTTCCTGACCAAGCTCTATCTCAATTCCAATAAACTGCAAATTCTGCCGACCGCCATTGGGAAGTTGAGGAACCTGACGCACCTGGACCTCTCGTTGAACGACCTCCGCTTCCTTCCTCCGGAGATAGGTATGTTGACCAATCTGAAAGAGCTCCACCTCGTCGACAATCACCTGGACACCTTACCTTACGAGCTGGGCGCCCTCTATCAGCTGGAGATGCTCGCAATCGAGGGTAATCCGCTTCCGGATGATATCAAGAACATCGTGGTTGAATCGGGCACCACAGAGCTCATCAAGTATTTCCGCGAAAACGCGCCAGGTCCTGAGCCACCAAGGGAGCGAGACTGGATCCAATTGGATGAAGACCCGGATTCTGCACAAGAAACCGTCTCTGCCTTAAGCTACAACATCCTGTGCGACAAGTATTGCACGCAAGCTCAGTACGGATACACACCAAGCACAGCGTTAAGCTGGGAACATCGGAGAGAGCTCATTCTTGGGGAACTTCGGGAGCGCAATGCCGACATCGTCGCTCTGCAGGAGATTGATCAAGAAAGCTTCAATGATTACTTCAGAGGAGCATTGGCTCTCAACGACTACAAAGGTGTGTTTTGGCCGAAGGGCCGAGCGCGAACCATGGCAGAACGGGAAGCAAAACAGGTCGATGGGTGTGCCATCTTCTACAAGAATAGCAAGTACGTATTAATACATTCCGAAGGTGAAGATATCAGCTAATTATGTCAGATATATCTTGTTGGACAAGCAGCTCATCGACTTTAGCAATCTTGCGATCAACAGGCCCGACATGAAGGGCGAACACGACATCTTCAATCGTGTAATGCCTCGAGATGATATTGGCGTTCTTGCTTTCATGGAGAACCGAGCTACTGGTTCAAGGCTGATTGTTGGGAACGTCCACGTCTTCTGGAACCCTGCCTACACGGATGTCAAGACCGTCCAGGTCGCCATCCTGATGGAGCAGATCACAAAATTCGCGAATAAGTGGGCCAAGCATCCTGCCTGCACTGACAAAGTGCTGTATCGATTCACGAACGGCGACGGTGAAGATGGGAACGAGACACCAGATACGACGCAAGAGCCTGCTCCATCACAGGAGTACTCTGACGGCGCCCAGATCCCTCTGCTGTTATGCGGTGACTTCAACTCGCTGCCTCACTCTGGCATCTACGAGCTCATTGTTCAGGGCAACCTGTCCAACGCGCATACAGATCTTGGGAATAGGAAGTACGGCAACTTTACAAGAGATGGCATCTCCCACCCGTTTAGCCTTAAGTCGAGCTACTCCGCGATTGGAGAACTGTCATTCACCAACTATGTTCCCCATTTCTGCGGCGTCCTCGACTATATCTGGTACTCGACAAATACGCTCCACGTGGTAGGGTTGCTTGGCGACGTGGACAAGGAGTATCTCACGCGTGTTCCGGGATTTCCAAACTACCACTTCCCTAGCGATCATTTAGCTCTATATGCGAAGTACGTACTGAAGGGCCGGAAAGAAAAGAAGGCGATTACGGAGCCAGACTTTGGGCCCAGCAGTCGCAACCGTGAACGGACGTAGGCCGACGTCGTTCGCGGCAGCAAATGATCCCACCTTCCGCTGTACATTTCTCCATAGCCAGTACCTCATTGCTTGGATCTGTCAATAGGCGCGTTTGTGGGAGTCCAGTCATGTTCAGGCGTCCTTTGGTGTTCGGTTGTTCTCTTTCGAATCTCTGCTTTATCATGGGACCAAGTGGCGGATCTCCTGGTTGTCAGTCTAGGGTTGATGGCGGAAGAGCTGGGTAGAGGCGTGCCAAAAGGATGGCAGGAGGTCGCTCATGGTTAGTGCACAGCAGGATCTCTCATCATGTTCGTCTGTAGTACTTTGAATCAGCATAGAGGCTATGCCACTCTCATTCCTTGGTGCGACTGGTAGCTGGAGGTGTTTGGCGGCTCTGTGTCCGTTTTGGTTTGCGCACTTGCAGTTGGTCTCATTTCCTTCCCTTTCCTGCAAATGTATGATCTATAGGTAGTTCTCCAAAATCGGCCACTGTCCCTCCGGGTTGACTCTGGCTTCAACCTTCATGCCCACCTGGAACGCGATCATGTGAAACAATGCAAGACACAATCAGGTGAGTGTGCAAAACGAGATGAGTCTTGGATGCCACCCGTTAATTTGTCGCAGGATGCGATCATTCGCAGGTCGAGTCTTGATATGGCAATGTTGTCTCAGTGACGAAGGTCCTTGCCCCTCCAATGCTCGCTTGCCGCCTTACACGTGCGCCTAAACCTAGACCTACTCCGTCATTTCTCCAGCCAAACTCCCACTGCCTCCATGCCCACGCACACCTGCACCTAGCCCCCTCCCTCCCTACACTTCACGCGAAACACCACTACGTATAATCCTACAGGGACACCAGTCTGTTCACCATGGCGCACGCCAAAATCCCAGAGAAACACGACGTCCCCCTCGACTCTAAATACGACGACTATGATTTCCCCACCACGGCTCCCGTGCCGCAGAAGGGACACCCTGGGTATACAACACCTGAAGAGGAGGCGCAGATCTATCAGCTGCGGAGCCTGCTTGAGCAGGCGGGGTATACGGACAACCTGGACACCCTGACACTCGTAGGTTTGGCAAGGAACGGGCAGGAGGGCGGTGAGGGCTGAGATGGGCTAACGAGAAGGCGTAGTTGCGGTTCCTGAGAGCGAGAAAATTCAACGTCGAGCTGAGCAAGCAGATGTAAGTCATGCTGCGCAATTGATGCCTGTCTGCCCTGGGTGAGGCCGCCCACCTGCTGAGAAGACCGCGCGTCAACACACACAAAGGAGCCTCCCTCTCGTACAGCTGCTCATGCGCTTGCAGGTTCATCGACAGCGAGAAATGGCGAAAGGAGTACGCAACCGTCGGTGTCGCGGAGCTCGTCAGGACCTTCGATTACAAGGAGCGGCCCCAGATCTTCAAGTACTACCCACAGTACTATCACAAGACGGATAAGGTTTGTACCCGGCCCACTCGCGCCTTTCTTTGACTGTCCTGCCTGCAGTGGCAACATTCGCTGACGCTCCTGCGTGTTTGTACAGGACGGCCGCCCAGTCTACATCGAACAGCTCGGCAACGTCGACCTCACCGCCATGGCCAAGATCACCTCCCAAGAACGCATGGCCCAGAACCTCGTCTGCGAGTATGAGAAGATGGCCGACCCACGCCTGCCCGCCTGCTCCCGCAAGTCTGGCTACCTCCTCGAAACGTCGTGCTCCATTATGGACCTCAAGGGCGTCGGTCTCGCGAAGGCTACCTCTGTCTACGGATACCTAGGGACCGTGTCCGGCATTTCCCAGAATTACTATCCAGAGAGGCTGGGCAAGATGTATGTTATCAATGCGCCGTGGGGTTTCTCGACAGTCTGGAGTTTTGTGAAGAAGTTTTTGGATCCGGTCACTGTCGCCAAGATTCACATATTGGGCAGCGGGTATGAGAAGGAATTGCTCGCGCAGGTTCCCGCCGAGAATCTGCCGAAGCAGTTTGGAGGCAAGTGCGAATGCGAGGGCGGTTGTGCGTTCAGCGATGCCGGGCCGTGGCAGGATCCACAGTGGGTGAAGCCCGCCAAGTGGGAGAAGAAGAAGGGCGGCGATGCGGGCACAGTCGACAACACGAAGCAGCCTGGTCCAACGGAACCCGCTGCTGGCGCTGGTGGTGCGCAGGCTCCTATTGGCCAGCCCGCTCCGGCGCCTGCTGGTCAGCCTGCTCCTACGGCTTGAACGACCGTCGAGGACAAGGTCCTACAATGGCTTTGAGGATCGAGATAGTCGAGGCCGATTGGTGGAGGCCAGTTTCCCTTTCCGTTTCCGTTCCTTACGGTTAGTCGAAGTCATTCGCCATGATAGACAAACAAAGGATTCTGGGTATGGGATGGTAGGCATTATACATGGTACAAAGTCTTGGACCTAGTTTAGACGTAATGAGTCTTGTCTCTCCTGTCTCGATTTCTTTGTCTGTGTCCAATGTCTGCTCCTTGCTTCATTCGCTACTCTCCACCCCCAGTTCTCTCTTTGTCTTTATCCAAGAAGTTTCAACCCCTACTTTGCATGACCCAACCCTTTCGACATACAGTACTTCACCTTCTCTCTAAGTATAACCTTCCTCTACTGCCAGTCCTCTGTCTTTCTATATGCATACGACCAGCATGCCCGAACCAACCCTGTCCATCCAACTCCCCTACATCTTCCTCGGCTCGCCCACCACCCCATCCGGCATCTACGACCCCCCTAAAGACCCCGATAACGTCCTCCCACTGCAAACTATACACCGTCTCCTAAAAGAGACATGCCCGCGCATCAAAGTGCTGCGCTGGCAGCCGTCCCTCGAACCTGATGACGATATTCCGAGCGAGAAGATGGAGGAGAAAGAGACGTGGGAGGAGCGTGTGAAACTGAGGGAACGGTGGAAGGAGGAGAGGAGGAGGGTATGGATTGAGGGGGAGAGGAGGAGGTGGAACGAGGAAAGGAAGGGGTCGTGGGTGTTGAGGAGGGGTGGGAGGTCGATTGTAGGATGTGAGGAGCTAGGCAGATGGAAAGATGGGGATGGTGATTTAACTGATCAGGAAAAGAGGGTCATGGTGAGGGGCGCTTGGTGGTAAGTGTCCCATGGTGGATATGAGTCGATGAGCGATGGGTTGCTGACTCAAGTTCTGGGGAGCTGTAGGTATCCGTTCGTGCTCCAGCGCTTCGATGTCCCGATGGATGCAAAGAGGAGCGAGGAGGTCATGAGGGAGCTTGCGGATATCCTGCTAGCGCTTGATGAGACCTTCAATAGGTCTCACGATCTCCGCGTCGTGTGCAATGAGCGGTGTCGGATACGCGTTGCTGTTTCGTTGGACGACGGTTCAAATTGGGATCTTAAGATGGTGGAGAAGGTATTACTAGCCATTGCCGCTTGGGAGCGGGAACTGACCGCGATGGATACTATGGCCGGTGTATTGCAGTACGCGTATCTAAGCAGGTTCCTGGAATATCGTGGGATCCGGGACTTGGACAAGGAGAGGAAGAATATTTGGCGTGGTTTGCCTGAGAAGACGAGGGCGAAGTGGGACATGGAGAAGGCTGAGTGGCAGTACGACATCGATCTCGAGGAGAGGACTGCGTTGGAGGATACAGCGGTTGATTTGTGGAAGTATGTTGACTCGATCGTGCGCGAGGGTGAAGAGGCGGTAGCAGAGCTAGCAAGGAGCATGGAGAAGTTCGAGACGGAACATGGTCGGAGACTGGCCGTGAGCTTTCCACTGGTGCATGGTTTGGGGGCCGAGCGACCTTTGACATCACATTCTTCGGCAGTGTCTAGTAATCAACCCTTCCATGTAGAAGAAACGAAGCCTGAGGTCGAGGCCATCGTCTTTCAGTCCCATCGCAGCACTCTGAACCCAAAAGAGCTCATCGCATACATCGACATGCTAACATCGCTCCTCTATACGACAGCGAGAACTTCATACCTAATCCTACGTCCTAGAATCGAGGAATTCAGATCTGCAGCAATAGCGCTCAAAGACACTCCACGGGCGTCTGCACTCAAGCTATTCACCTTATTACACGTTTCCGGCGATACGAGAAAGTATTATAGCGATTACCTCCCAGATGGAAAGGTGTGGGGAAACGCAAGTCCAGAATCAGAGCACCAGACTGCTATTCGGCGCGCTACGAAAGTTTTCGAGAGAATCATCAAGGCAATTGAAGAAGAGAGGAGGAGGGAGCGCGAGTACGTACCGACGTTTATTGAGCGGTATGAGCTAGCCAGTGGTTTCAAGAAGACAAGGAAGACGAAGTTGTTGAAATTGTTGGAGGAAGACAACCGTAAGACGAATAGGACGGAGGGATATGATGGTGGGAAGCTGAAGAAGCTCCAAAATGTTGCGTTGGGTGAGGAAGGCGAGGCGTGGGCTAAGTTACGGCCGGGAAGAGAAGGGGAGAAGGAAGACACGGAAGAGATGTCAGACAGAAATACTAGGCAACCGCATGTGACAGACGTCGAGGAGGACGACGATGAAGAAGTGGATGAGCTGAAAACCCCCAAGCCAGGGAAGGTCAAGTCGCTCGCGCAGAACTTCAGACCGAGGAGGGTTGGAGCTAATCTGCCGAAGGAATATGAGAAAGTATGATGTTGGAAAACATTGCAGGTTTGCACCTGGCTGAAAGGGATCCGAAGGATGCTTAATAGAACTCATTGAAGAACAGTGTGCGGAATTGGGCGTTCGGGCATACATCTTCTGATGCTGCTCAATACTTTTACGATTTATGGTGTACCATTCTGGTGTCTAAACCGATGTCCCAAGGCCCGTAGGCTGTTTAATTACGCCATACCCAAGTCATGTAAAGTGACGTATACATGTGTCAATTGTTTGTAGTGCACATGGCCTTCTCTCAGCAGATGCCCATCCCCCTAATTCCTCGAAGCACTTCCTTAGGTGCAGCCCTGGGCGAGCTGGGTGACCTCGCCGTTCTCGCCTTTGACGCACATGCCGTGGTTCTGAGCTCGCTTGTCTTGATACTTGTCAGTACGATGTGAAAGCCTCAAGTGCAACTGCACAACACACCTTCAATGGGTGCCGCAATAGTGAAGACAGCCATGGAGAGGACGGCAGCGACGATAGCAGTGAACTTCATGTTGATTAAGGTATATGAATTGATCTCGGTTGGTGTTGGAAGAGAATGTAAAGTCGCCCGGCGACAAAGGAATGTATGGAAAGTTGGAAGAAGAGAAGTTGCAAGAAAACGTGACAGAGAGCGGTTGAATGAAGAGCCTCAGCATTCCAGGGCATCAATCCCTCTTATACGATGCCCAGCCCTAGCATTGATGTGTGCTCATTGCCTGGGATGGCCTTGAGACCCGCAAGGCCCACAAAAGCTTGTCTTTTTGCCTCAACCCAATGCTGAAACCGGATGGCGATGGTTCCTGAGTTGCTTGGCAGATGCATGAGCAAGTGGAGATGAGGATTGACGCGTGGTGACCCTGCCACGCTCTTAGCCCCAATTTCAATTGGTCTCGGAGAATTAATGTGGGCTTGACTGGATGGTTGGGGTCTGTTGGCACCTTGTGGAGTGTATCAGCCTGCCGGCGACTTTGCCTCAGGAGCCTCGGAATTGTCAGCGAGACGCGAGGCTCGGCGGCTTGCGAATTTCGATTAGCCACTGATGTCCTTTTCGGGCTTCTCAGGCGCTTGTTGTTCGAGACCTGGTTGTCAGCAAATTGTCAGCCCTGCTGAACCGTCGTATACATCTCTCTTTCGAAGCAATCGTTAGACAAGTCACTGCTGGCTCTTTCCTTTCTGACCACTCTACCCACGCTCTTGTTAGTTGATGAGCACGATCTACGAAGCTTCAGTGCTTGAGTTCTTGGTATTGTTTGCTGTTCTGAAGATCCTAAGGCTTCCGGATCTCTGAAACGGCGCTCAAACTGACCCGAAACGCAAAGCGTAGAGAACGCCAAGCCGATGATGACCACGATTTGAGAGCTTCTCACAGAAAGCGCTGATAGCCTCACGACGTCACAGCAACAGCGTGTCAGAGAAGTGTTGCCATCCTGAAGACGGTTCGAGGTGGAGGTGGAATGCGGTTGTGGAGATTGACATTTGACGTCTGGATCTAACCTAGCCCGAACCTACCGCATTGGGCAACTTGACTTTGCCATCGATCACAGATTTATTCATTCGAAGACCGGTGGAAAGCTCAAAAACATTGATTGCACCAACCAACCACCTACAACAAGTTCTCGCCACGATTTCGTTCAGGTCATAATATTTGTGACAACTACAACCCTTTCTTTAGTCTCTTTGTGACGGTTCTTAGTCGCTGTTACTGTGGTTTTTGTCGAGACGGCTTTCTGGTTAGTGAAGAGCTTGAAACTCGAAATTTGAAGCAATGCAACTAAACCATTTGGGACTGTCATCCTCTTCCTTTGGGCCTACATTTGGAACGAACATCAGTAGATTCAAAATCTAGTCACCTTGAGTCTCCCCATTGCAAGTTCTAGAGAGCAATTTCTCCGTACTCGAATCCTGCGTCCTCTATGATTTGAGACTACAGTGAAAAGATTGGCAGCTTAGTTCTAATATGGTGAACGCGGTTCATTGTCTAACAGATAGTATATCTATTGGACAATTGCAAAAGGTACTGAGAGAAGAACGCCCTGGAGACACCATCATCAGCATCGTACTCAATGTTGATCTTGGAACACGGGCCGAGGATACGGAAGAGCTCGCAAATAGCGGCTAGTACAATAATCGGAGCAGGTGCGGGAGATGAAAGCTTACACACTCCATTCAGATCACTGAGGCTCTGCAGAAGATCGAGCATGGCCGTTGAGCGACGCACCTTGTTTAACGCATGGCGTCTTGACGAGTTGCGGCTGTTAGAGCCACACGTATAAGCGCATTGCGTTGTTGGAGCAGACCAGCAGATGATATCTAGTGAGCTAGAGCTTCACCAAACGCGTCCAAGCGCTTCCAGTCCGCTACCCAGCTGACCTCAAGACCGCTCTAAGTCTACTCTATGCGTCTGGCTCATAGACACGCTTGCAATCACGCAAGGCGAAGAGATTATGGAGTGCTGCTTTCATTAGCAGCTTCAGCTGTAACGGCAATCGACGTTTTGTATTTCCTCCCAATCTGAGTTCTTCCTCTGGCCTGAGGCTCGGGAGGTTGAGACAAAGGCATTACTCGACCGGCCATCGCAGTTCTTCGAGGACGATGTTCTCAACTGTAGACGGGTCTAACTCGTTACCCATGGAAGCCGCTTGCACAAGACTCGGACGTTGAAGTACGTTTAGAGGCCGGTCGCTAGGTTCGTGCTCAATCTGAAGAGCTAGGAGGCTAGGAAGAAAGGAGGAAAGCGGATCAGAGCCCACGACTGCTTCATAACGATGACGGCGGCACAAGACCAACTTCGACAGCTGTGCGCGCCCAGATGGAATCTCTTTATATCTCGAGGCGGATTACGTAGTCGAATGAAACGAGCGGCACCAGTGGTCTTTGAAGGAATAGCAGCAGGAGGAGCCATCGGAGGTAGAGCAGAGCGGGACAAGCTGTCGCTCTCCACGTGCTGCATGCTCCAGTCCGTAGCAAGGCTCAGAGGACAGCTAGAACAAAGGTGCCGACTATTCACTGCCAACCGAGAGCTGCAATGTGGCGACAGATGATGGAATTTCGATCGACGCAAGGTACTCCAATGGCGAAGTCCGACAGCCACCTCGGCCGCTTAGGACCCTGCCCTTGCTGATGCGTCCCACGTGCACCTCTACACCAACCTGATAGCGAAGCTCACTGGCCTCACATGCCTGAACAGGCATCGATCCCTATCATGTTTCGCATATTGCCTGACGCCTATCGCTGCGTGACCCTCGCGGGCGTGCACCCTGACGCTGCGCCATGAGTGGCTGTTCTTTGTATCCTTCATTAAGAAGCTCCGGGCGCGTCGCATACACATTCATTCTACCTCCCTCTTCCAGACAAGTCCACGTCCCTACCGAGCGCCAGCATTTACCAGCAGAGACGAGCAGCCTATCAAGACGTTCAAGAAACAAACGAGTTGCCGGTCCGGGCGAGGATCGCCCCGCAAAGCTTGTTTGCATTCAAGCCAGTCTGCCTGTACTAACGCGACCTTGTATTCACAGTAGCCATGGTAGTCCTCGGAGACTGGTTACACGCGGCTGGCGAGAGGATACATAATGCTGCTCCTGCTTCCCACTACGATGCCTCGTCCTACCTCCCCTCAACTGCCCCAATACCAGACATGGCATCCTCGGTTCCCTCGTTGCGAACGCTCTCGAAGCTTGCGGTTGGCGGCGCGCGGTTGCTGCTAGGGGGTGGCCAGACGGTGCTTGGAGGGACACCAGCAACGTGTCCTGCCAACTCGCAGTTAAGCTGTCACAACACTACAGTGGTAGCGGATCTGTGCTGTTTCAATGCACCAGGAGGGCAATTGTTGCAGACGCAATTTTGGGACACGGACCCGGCGACAGGGCCTGATAACAGCTGGACTATCCATGGATTATGGTGCGTTCCTTGCCAATCCTGAAAACGGAGATTGAGGACTGACCATGCAAAGGCCAGATCATTGTGATGGTACCTTCGATGCGAACTGCGACTCTACCAGAGCATATACCAACATCAGCGCCATAATCTCCTCCTTCGGCAAGACCGATCTCCTCACATATATGCAAACGTACTGGAAGGACTATCAGGGCAATGACGAAACATTCTGGGAGCACGAGTGGGGTAAACATGGAACCTGCATTTCTACACTCGACCCAGACTGCTACACAGATCACAAGCCGACAGAAGAGGTTGTAGACTTCTTCCAGAAAACCGTCGATCTCTTCAAGGCCTTACCGAGTTACGAATGGCTCTCTGCGGCTGGCATCGTACCCTCAACATCAGCGACATATACCACACAAGCTATACAGAATGCACTCGCGAAGAATAGACCAGGAGTCACAGTTACTCTGGGCTGTTCGAGCGGTGCGCTGAACGAGATTTGGTATCACTACGACGTTCGCGGCAGCGTCCAGACTGGCACGTTTGTGCCTGCTAATCCTGATGGCACGAAGTCAACATGCGCAGCAACTGGTATTAAGTATCTCCCCAAGAATGGTGGAGGTGGAGGTGGCACCCCTACTACGACTGGATCTACACCCACAGGAACCAGTGCCCCAGGAACGCCGTTTAGCGGGAAGGGATATCTGAATGTTAACGTGAATGGCGCGAAGAAGGGTTGCATCATCTCGGGTGGTACTTGGTATACCACAGGAACGTGCGCGACATTTACTGCTGCGGCTTCTGGCTCAGGTTTCTCTTTGACATCGTCTAAGGGCAAGTGTGGAGTTGTATCTGGTGCCTTGTCGTGTGGATCGGGGGTTACAGCGACGGCGTTCACAGCTGTCAATGGACAGCTTGCTGCTGGAGGCAATGCTGCTTGGAGCGCTGATGCAGTTGCGAGTGGGAGTACGCAGGAGACCGTGTACGCTGGCACGGGCCATGCTTCAACTGTTAACATTGTATGGCAGAGCGTTTAGAGGCGCTTGATGCATATAGATGGAGTTTGGTGATTCATATCTGGTTCAATTCCTTCTAACTCATTGTGGCAAAGTATTTGCTACATATTTCCGGGCTGCCTTGAACGCATGTCTCCTTGCCAGCACGCCTATCTAGACTCACGATGGCGGAAGCTTTGTGGGAGTATAGGGAAGGGCTTTCATGCCCTTGCGACACCTTCTCGATTCGGAATTCAGACCTCAGCTCTGCGATCTCAGGAACACCACGAAGAACCCCACTGCCACCCAAACAATAATCTTATCATGACATGTTGACATCAAACTCTCTTTGATGAAATTGGATTGTCTCGTATCACCTCTACCTACACTTTCCCGTTGCGATCGACATCCTCAACACTTCTCCGGAGACATAATTGACGATGGGGCTGAGCATGCTGCGGCCTAACCTTGGCGAAAAAAGTACAGCTCCATTTGGCCCCAATCCTACAGTCTGGGCAAGCCACTTACGTTTAACAGGTTTGGAATGCGATTGACGAGCAGTTGAAATACTGATCTCGCTCCCCAATAATACTCTCGCCTACACGAACCGCCATCGCGATACCACGTCGGTAGGTACGCTCGATGCGAATTGAACGACAAATGCCGCCATAATGAACGCGAAAGTCAAATACCGCGTCCTCAGTCTGAGCTCGACATGGCGAACCAAACCGCGATCAAGTACGGAGGAGTATAGCTCGTATTCCGACTCCCTGGATACCGAAACAAGATCGCTCCGCAAGATTGACGCAAAATCGATCGTCCTCTCCCCCTTCAAGTTTTGGCCGGACGCATGGCGCGACCTATGCCGCGATTTCAAGAATCTCCGTTGGCGTCGAGGACTTTCTTGGTACGGAGTCGGAATCTGGTATATTGGATTGTTGATGATACTAGGCGTCATCTGCACAGTTACACTGAGCGACCCCTACAATGCATGCCAACCGGATGATAGTTTCCAGCTGAAGCCGCAGACATTTTCTTTTTGGGGCTCCAGCGGGTTCTTCCAAGTTACTCTTGCAACGGGAGATTTGACGTTTACGCAGGCGAAGGTCATTGATGTTATTTGGGACGTGGTTGCTGGTCGAGGTGGACAGGCGCTTCTGGCTCTTATCTCATGGCGGATCTTCAGCCAGTATGTTGCGATTTGCATGGAGACGTCTCCGGTAACGTTCAAGACTTTTCGGACTATGTTCCTTCAGGAAGGCCCTTCCGTGTATTCGCTGTACACTACGATTCGGGACTTCTGTGTCCGTTTGCGACTTCGATCCAAGACGGCCATGGTCTTCATTATCACGACAATGATCTTCATTCTGGCGTTCCCTACTATGACTTCTGCGATGACAGCTTACAGTGGGAACGTTCAGGCGTTCATTCCCGACGACGCCAATAACCTCGTTCAATTCAAAGGGTTCGAAAGGGTACTATACATCATCCACGATGGAGTAAGAATCAACCAGACGGACGATTTCATTGTCATCGATCCGGAAAGAGAGATCCGAGGCAATTACTACGCGGCTAAAGACCCCGTCTTGGCCGCCGATGAGACATACTGCACCAATTACCAATGGCTCCATTTGTGGAGTTGTAACTTTGTAAACAATATCACACAATGTAAGTATGCCCGACTCCAATCCATACATCACCGCGCGAACAACGCAACAACACGCTGGGCTTGCATCATATCCACCTAATCACTAACCCTCACAGATGCACAAGTCTACGGCTACGGAGGCACCATCCAAAACACAACATCGCTATTTATGAACTTCACTCTACCCTCCCCAACCCTGAATATCACTGTCTTTGCCGACGGCCCCAGGAAACAAGGCGGCCCCATCAACAAATATACTGAGGATATCTCCTGGAAATGGCAGAACCAGATCTACAACCAGACCTACATTACGCAAAAAGGTTCCTGTCAAACGATCCAGACGTACAAGTGGGGTTTTTCGTACTTACAATTGTTCATCATGATCGTACTCCTGGAGCTCTGGACTACGGGTATTCTCTGCATGTGGGTTATATCGCACATCGCGCTTAGGACGAGAAGCGACAGTGGAGCGAACAAGCGTGGAGAGACAAAAGCTATTTTCGAACTCGCGGACGCAATGGGCGCACAACTCCAGACCTCAGACTACAAGACCGATCCGCGGTTCGAGCTCGAACACGAACTGCGCCAGCGTATACGGAAAGACCTCAAAGGTGGGAAGATCTCCTACCCGCCTCCCGTCCTTCTCGACTCGGAGTTCGGATTTCGTAAAACAATATGGGCTTGGGTCAAGAAGGAGCGGTGGTGGTTCGGCTTCTTCTGGCTCTGGGCTGCTATGGCGTCTTCGATGTGGGTAATCAACTTTCCGTTTGCGATGTGGTGTGCAGGCCCAGCTGGGGGAGCGTTCTTTGCGTTGACGATTGGGACCACGTGGAGAAGTAGGACTTTTATTATATTGGTTTGTAGTGTTTTGAGTATGGTGCTGAGTGTAAGCTTGGGCTTCTATTTTGGAATGATAGGGCCGGAGAGGTGGTACTGATAGATATGAAAGCTGATAAGAATCGATCAACTTCAGTTTACCAAGTTGGTGAAGCATGTCAAGGCGCCTTTCTTGCGATATCCTACCGGCTGAAACTCCCATTACTAGGAAAGGATTGCTGGGCTGGACCCCCGTCATGTTCCCTTCGCACAGGTAAACATGTCCACAATACACTCTGTTGAAAAACTGATGCGTTGCCCAGTCTCGCACCTGGCAGGATTGACGTGCATCGCTGAAGACCCTTATACCCACCGTCACATCGTTAATTACTTTTCCCTTCATGAACAGCTGGGTACTTTATTGACGCACCAGCGTGGAGAGCATGTCCTCGCCACGTGTTCTTGTCTCCCTCTGCCTTTCGAAACGCTTACAATATCGAAAGCTTTCGGAGTGCTCGCTCATCGGAGTACTTGGTCAACCGTGCGAAGGCGCTGGCGTAGCCGCAGAAGAGGCTGCCGCTGTTGCGACGTCTTCACAAGGCTGAGTTAACGCCTTTGCTAATTTTAACCCCTGCGGCAAGGGCAATTTTCCGAGCGCCTCAATTTTCACGACTTGAATTGTCACCAAACCTCAGTGTTCTCCATCTGGATTTCCCTTTAGAGACTTCTTTCGACTTCCCCTTGGTGGAAGATGTGGAGAACATTATCTGGAATGAAGAAGATCTTCGACAATTCTGCCTGATCGCCCATGTTTCATCATGGGAGAGCGGCTGCGGCGCAACGCGTGGCTTGGAATCCTAGAGCGGAAACTAACCGAATGGAGAACAAGCCACCTTATCTTGCAACCGCGGTATCTGACTCGTCACCTCATCTTCAACACCTGCCGGTCGGACGTCGAGACTTGTAGTGTAATTCTTGGAGATTCGTGATGGAGCGTAAAAAGCAACATGTATGTTTTTACGTCACAAGCGACATCTCGTACTTGGGAGCGAGACGAAAGATACGCACGCCGCGCGTTCACCGAATCAAGCAAACAAGCGTTTGGCACAGAGAAAAACGCGCATATCGCATCGTCAATCATGTCCTTCTGATCTACGCACCTCTAGATTTTCTCCAATCTGCTCTCGGCAAATGTCCTTCGCCGGTTGAGTCTAGAGCCCTCGCTGCACCTGTCTTAACGGTGCTCATGAAAAGAAGGTTTGCAAAGAGTTCTTCAGTCCGAATAAGACATGCACACACATCTTTTCGGCAACCTTGGGCGTTGAGAGAAGGTTAAGGCTTCCATTGATTAGGCAGTGACATTGCTTAGTATGGGCCCTAAAAGAGGAAACCTCCTGGGGCGTTCATGTAAGCGATCGGCAGGCTGTACAGCATCAGCCTATCAACCCCCATCAGCATGCACAACAACAACATCCTCGACGTGGTATATCGCAACTCAACGACTCCCGCTGAAGATGCTTCGAGGTGGCATTCGTTAGTTGCTGCAAAGGCAAGAGCGATACCTACTCTTCAAGGTGCACGGCACGCCTTGTGGGGATGCAGTGGCGCAGTGTTTCAAGACGCAGCTTGGCATTACCACCGTGAATACGGCGTCCCAGCACTGCTGGAGGATTCTGACCCTGGTCAGCATGCCTTGCAGGATGCGCAGTTTCTTCTGAGGCAATGTAGGTGAGAAGGACTTACCGTGCCTCAGAGTCACGATACATAGCGCTGCGTCTTCTTTCCTTCCTCCATCCACAATACACCACGCCATACCGGATACCTAATCATTCGCTTCGTTTTGAGGACCCTTCGACTTTCGAGTCCGACTTAGACGATAACTAATTATTAGCAGCTTGTTGAAACTGAACTTCAATATACTGCTAGACACTGCACCAGTCATACCTGGATACTCATTAGCATTTTCATGTCATACTCAGCCGACCAGTTCTGAGTCACGAGCACCATCGTGGTCGTCTATGGGCTTTCGCAGTACAACCCGCTGTTGCGCTTGATCGTCAAGACGGAGGACCGCAATTTCAAGAGTACGTCGTCCGTCGTACGACGAAGGACGTTCGGGTCACCCATTGAAAAGATGAGCAGAGAGTCTGCAAGAACCTGGGACTTGTCCGAACGTCGTGGGCCTGTACGACGCATATACGACGATCTACGGAGCCTGCCGCGGTTTGCCTGGACAGTCTGCGCTGGCATATCCTTGATGAGCTCGAAGGCTCTGATGATTGACCTCGATCTCCAATACCCATTACACCTGCTCTTGATCAATCTGTTAGTCGCAGCTGCTTGTTCGACGCTCTATGCTCTTTTGAGAGACACATATGTTCCACCACCGCGAGCGAGAGGTCCTATTGGGTTAGAGTGGGTACTGTTACTAGCCGTTGCCGTTCCTATGGCTTTTTCAACCATCCTAAGCTTTCAAGCGATCGTACATTTTCCGAATGTAGTTACTCTTCCTATGTTAGCAGTGAGTCACTCAACAACGCTGGAACCGCAAAGGCTTACTCATAAAATAGACCATATCACTCTTCGTTGAGATCGCAATATCTTCAACTGCCGATTCTAAAACTCAAACTGTTGGAGAATGTCTTCGACTCATACTTCTCTTTGTCAGCTGCGCCGGGGTTCTATTCTACGAGTACAGGCTCATGGTAAAAGGCCTGGTGTCTGCAATCCTTGCCGCCCTGTTTGCCGGCTTTTCGCGAGCTTTGCGTACGATCATCGCGGATAATCTACAAGTATCCATCGAGCAGTCGAAACGGATCAATCTGTTGTACTTCTGTTCGGCCTCTGTTATTGCTGGTCTGTGGTCTGGATTCCTCGAGCAAGGGTTTTTCGCATCCATCTCAACGCAACACATTCCGTTGTTACTCGTCAACATTCCGTCAACCGCAGTTGCCCTATCAATTGGGTGGTCGATACTGTTGCCGTTCGATGAGCCCGAGCCTCGTGCCTCTGGGACTTCGCGAGACAGGACCCGGGTCGCCGACATCATGGTGGTTATCGCATTGACCGCTGGGGTTGGACTAGTATCCTCGTTTACGCTACGACGCTCCTACACTGCGCCATCGCAGATACTTTGCTTTTTCGCCGCTTTGGCCATCATCGCCCTGCCCGTTATTCGAAGAGCTCAGAATGCGGAAACAGAGGGTAAAGGATACCGTTCGATCTCGGAAGATATCACATTGGAGTCGATTGGTTCTGGAGGTAGTGATATCTCTGTATGGGAAGAGAGTAGTGTATCGAAAGAGCGCAAGAACAGTAGCGGTGCCATCGCCTTTTTCTTGTCGGCGATCACGATCGCATCGTTATTGATGGTCTTCCTTGCAGCCAACTTTTCAGGAAAGGTCCTCATTCCGACCTATACGCCCGAACCAACGCTCGACACTGAATACGTCCCGACAACTGCCAGCGAGGTGGTTATCAGCATGTACAAAGAGCCCATACATGATGTTGTTGAACTCATTATGAACCTTAAGCGGATGGACTCGTTAGCAGAAGCAAAATTCCACATCTACGTCAAGGACGCAGGCGCAGACGCAGAAAATATTCAGCAACTTACCGGAGCAGATAATGTAACACAGGTCGCCAATATCGGCCGCGAAGGCGAGACCTACCTCTACCATATCCTCAATTCCTGGGATACACTCGCAAAACACACCGTATTCCTGCAAGCAGACGTTCACAACCCAAGAGAATTTTACCCCAGAATACGAGATTACTTCGACCCGGAAAGGACTGGTATGTTGAGCCTAGGGTTCTCAGGTCATACGTGTAATTGTGAGAGCTGCGGCGACGCATTCGACTGGCATGACACAGCTGGCCTCTTCCCTAAGACATACAATCGTATATACGGCAATTCCTCCAGCTCCTCCTCCTCCTCCCAGTGCTCAAACGTCCTCCTGAGTTACAAAGGCCAATTCATTGCGTCCGCGAAACGCATCCGTGGTATCGATAAAGCGATTTACTCAGACCTTCGCGACGCTTTTGTCAACCCAGAGTCTTGGGCGCATAGCGACGAGTATCTCCAAGGAAGAAAGGATACGATGAGCCAGCCGCAATTCGGATATACGATGGAGAGGATGTGGAATCTGCTTCTCCAATGCTCGGGTATGGAGATTGCGTGGAAGTGTTCGACCCTTATTAGTGGGACAAGGCAGGGTGGGAGTTTTGAGGATTGTCAGTGTTTTGATCCAATGGCGAGGGATCTAGACTGAAGATATAAGATTTTGAATGCTGGATGTTTTGCATAATTGAGCGCTTTTTGTGTAGAAAATGATACCCCCTTGCGCTTCTTCCACTCGAGCCTTGAGACATTACTGTGCGATGTGAGGTGTATGTGCTGTGAGTGATAGACCAATTGAGATTGAGGAGCTGACAACATCCAGGTGAAAAGAGGACTCACGGCGTCGACGACCAACAGACTTGCTTCAGTCGCTGGATTGGTATGCAGAAGGAATGTCACTGTGGTTCCTTCTGCAGCGTTCCGCGGGCAAGCCATCCGATTTCGGTTTAGTGCACTTTCGTGTCTTCCCAGGCGCAAGAAGCACATGTCGACATCTTGTGGGCGCAATTATCCATACCATGTTTCCATTTTCCCATCTGGTTCGCTCCGAGAATTAGTCTAGCAGTATCTTTCATCCGTTAGGGAAGAGTGCGTAGTATAAAAGTACGTAGTTCGTCGCTAGCTGAGACACCAGGCTTTCTCCATAGGACCCTTTACAGGAAGGATCTTGAAAGGCATTCTTACTTCGCTTCGACTTATATATCAACTCCTTCAACCATTCATCAGCACCGCGGACCTTCATAGAAAGCGGAACCCGAGAACAGTATGTCCGCGACACATTACGCGTCTCACAGGATCAAAGACCTCGACATGTCTAACATCGTACCACTGTCTATCTCTACGGCGCAGGGTGAAGTAGTCGGACATACCTCGCAACCCGACTCCCACAGAGCTAACGCTCAATCCTGAGGAACATTCACAAGCGACCCTCCGCGCGAGTACCTGAGCGGAGTACTCATTCAGCCCCGAAATTAACTCTAGGGCTAATAAATGCGCCCTGATCATCCTCGAGTATCTAACGCTAACGGTGCGTGGACTAGTGCTCTAGCTGGATCACTACCTTGTTTCAATATGTTGTCGTATTGCTACTTTCGAGTGTCGCATGCATCAACGAGCCTCAGAATACTGACCTCCATTTTCCAAATATTAATATTCTCCTTGGTCTACTGTCTGACTTATATTTCCATCTGGATTAGGAAGTCTAACGATACCTCTTGAAATTCAAGAAAGCTTCCTTTTCGAGCCAACAGCAAGGCCTGTCTTGAGCATGGACACCTTTTGGACTAGTAACGCCTCATTTCTCGGCGTCAGCACTCACTTCGCACTATCACAAAATCTCCTGTCAATCATGTCCTTTCTCTTGATTCCCTATCATCGCCTGACTTTATTGGTGAAGGACTGGCGTCGGTTGTTAGTCATCAGCGGGAAGGAACTGTGCTAGTCGCGGACAGTCTCTCATATATATTGGAATCTTCCTGCCACGCGCATGCACCCTTGTGTCATCTTCCCTTATCATTTACACCATTAGCTCGCGGAGGAAGTCATCATGTCGTTCCTCTACAGCTGGCTTTTCGGGAGCAAGCGAGTTGCTCCAAAACGCGTCCCTACCGATACAGTCATCCCTGTCCATACCCATGATGATAATAGTGTCTTCCGCTCGGTCACCATGCGCTTCACATTACGATTCGATGATGTGTTGGATGTCGAAAAGCTTGTTGGGGCACTCGAGAAGCTTCTAGAAAAGCCAGGTTGGAGGAGGTTAGGAGCCAGACTTCGACTTGACGTATGTGGGTAGACTGCCGTCTTCAAGTCGAGATTTCTTCTTGACAACCTCCAGGACTGAGTATTACATAGCATGGAGTTGCGATGCTAACGGTATAGTATAGGAGAAGACGAATAAGCTATACTATCATGTTCCAAAGGAGTATAGCACGGACCGCCCAGCAATCCAGTTCACACATGCAAACCACGAAATTCCTATCGCTTCGCATCCGGAAGCTTCTCAAATACCACGGGCCAGTAATGACTTGGCGCTGAGTCCTCCAAGTGCAACATATGCTCAAGTATGTTTTGGCCCCAATCAGCCAACGAAAATGGCAGACTGGATATATGAAGACCGTCCGCAGCTGCAACTCCATATCGCCTCTTTCCAAGACGCTACTTTTGTCACTCTCACATGGCTGCACACGCTCTTCGACGCACTAGGCCGAAACGCCCTGCTCAGAGCTTGGACAATGATGATCGACGGCCGTGAGGACGAAGTCCCTGAGTTCTATGGTTACGATTTCGATCCTTTGGCCTCCTTAGGATCCCCCGAATCCGCGAAACTGGAAGAGAAGCCGGAGAAATCCGTCCTGGAAGGTAGGGAACTGAGCACCTGGCAACTAATTCGATTCGGCTTCAGCATGATGTGGGAGTTCTTCATATACCGTGAAGAGGACCAGCGCGGTATCTGCATACCGCAATCCTTGTTCGTAAAACTGCGTCAGGCCGCGCTGGAAGACCTCGCCTCCGCGCCACCAGACACAGTGACGATGGATTCCAGAGATCCCGCACACCCTACTCCGTTCCTGAGCGACGGCGACATCCTAGCCGCGTGGTGGATGCGCCTAATCGTGAAATCCCAACCCTGGTCCTCTACCGCCCCTCCCACAAAAACAATCCAAGTCCAGAACATCTTCGGCCTGCGCGAGCTCCTCACCACCACCGAGCCAAAACTCCTCCCTAAGGGTGTTGCATACGTCTCCAATGCCGCAAATGCAATACACACCTTCTACTCTCTACAAGAGGTCCTCGAGCTCCCCCTGGGATACTTAGCAGCCCGGATACGCAAAGATCTGGTTATCCAAGGAACTCGGGGCCAGATCAGCGCAAAGGAACGCGTCAGCCAACATACCTTGGAGAAGACAGGCCAGCATCCACTATACGGCACAGGAGACATGATGCTCGTAACCTTCAGCAACTGGACGAAGGGGAAAATGTACGAGACCGATTTTCGAGCCGCGGTTGTGCAGGAAGGGGGAGCGAAGCATGAGGTGGGCAAACCAAGCTATGTGCATAGTAATGGGGTCAGTGAAACTTTCCCGTTGCGGAATGCGGGTTGTGCGGTTGGGAAGGATTTAGAGGGGAATTACTGGGTTGGGGGATCTGCGAGGATGGGGATTTGGGAGAGTATTGAGAGGGCGGTGAAGAGGGAGGCGGGGAGGATGTGATGGAGTGGTGATGAGTTGATCATGAAAGTGGAAAGGGTTCATGTGGTGAGAATCGTTGGGGAGCTGCATATGGCTAGGAGAGGTGATAGCTCGCTGGTAAATCTCAATGAATTTCAACTCAAGACAATGGCACGCTCTTTCAATCTGGCATAAGCCAGCGCGGATCCATGCGTTTATAATCCATTAATGCAAGAATGCTGTACCAAATATATAAATGCCCAAATCCTATCCGTGCTTCCTCATCCTAATCATTCGATCCTCGATCGCCCTATCTACAGCAAAACATCTAGCATTGAAGCACAGCCGGTCCTGGAATCTTATAGTTTCCATTCCCAGTCGGTTGACCCTTCGCATCATAGATGCTCACCAAAATTCCCGGGTCCGACGCCGAATAGGCACCCGGAAAACTAACGGTATTGCTCCCGGTGTTGCTTCCTCCACTGACAACATTGATCTGCGCACATCCCATGTAGAATTGCGCCATACCCTGCTTCGACGCCGAATGCAGAGCAATGATCTCGGCGCGGAGGAGGTACTGGCCAGGAGCGACGCAAGACGGGAGTGTGAAGTCTACCCAACCACCGGCTGCGATCATGCGGTCGACACCCCAGGTCGTGCCTTGCAGGCCGTCTTCGGCTACTTTGAACCATTTTTGGCCTGCGCCTTGGGCTGAGGCTGCGTTGTCTACTTTTGCACTTGATGGCTTTTAGTATGTATTGAAGAGACAAGAAAGTGTCGTATGTGGGAAGCTCTAGAAGAGAAGAGAGAAACGTACAGATAGAACAGAGTGGGACCCTTGTGGGACTTCGCGATCGGGTTATCTGCGTCGTTGGCAAATTGAGCACCGCCGATGACATGACCCCATTTGACACCGATCTTGTCTCCTGCCTTTACATCGAGGACCTTGGACGATACTGGGGAGCTGAAACCGGAGTTGCAGGCGATGTTTGCGTCGTTTACGTTGAGGATGGGGTTGTTGCTAGTAGGCGTTCTGATCCCAACGAGCTGGCCTTGTTCAGCGCCGTTGATGCGGACATTTTGTGCTACACAATGAGCGGAAGCAAGGGCTGGGAGAAGAGAGAGGACGGCAGCGGCGAGGTACTTCATGGTGTTAGACTGGGATTCTGAAGGTATTCAAACGATAGACTGATTGACTTCGATGCCACTGGATGATAACGATCGTCGAACAGCCCTCTTTTATACCTCCATCTCTTCCACAAGCCAGGAACCTGGTCGATCATAGCATAGACAACATGACGATCCATACTCTATCCCAAGCCAGGCATTCGTGCAGAATTCAAAGTTCGCAATAAAGACGGCGCAGTCATCTGCTCCCCAGACACCGCTTGGCATGCTCCCCACACTTTCCCCTTGCAAAACGGTGCCATGTACCCGTATCTGTCGATCGCTTCAGGCACCACTCAGAGCATTCAACCCCAGACTTCGAACACAAAAAAGCATTGTGTTTTGTTTCAAGGGTGTCGTATGATTGGATAATAGGTGTTGATATTGCTCGCTTCGCGAGGCATAGAGATTGAAGTTTCATATAACTTGCCGGCCCGGGCGCCGATAACGCAGGCGGGTAATTCGCGAAGGAAACATATAGAGCTGGGCGTTTGGCGTATAAACGTGTTCGAGTATATTGTGTGCTACACCTGAATCTCTTGTGTCAATATGATGGGGGAGGTGGTAATAGGAGGAGGGTTGGCAGCTTTGTCGAGACTGCTATGGTTGGTAATAGATTGGGCTGCGTTATCAGGCGTCGCATGTTCAGCTGTGTGTTCGAAAACAATGCGCTTTCAAGTCCATGGTTGCAATACGATGGTAGCAACAGGGCCTTTACACAGTTCGAAGTACTGCGCATGTCTTACCCACCATGAAAGGTGCTGGTAGCCTCGAGCTACTACGACGTCTGGGTGATCACAAGGGTACAGCAAATGTGCAGTGCGCCAAAGAGTACATGTGCCATCGACAGACAGGATTTCGGATGCCGGCAGTCGAGAAGTGCGGATGCTGTGACACTGAGTAATTCTTGGCAGATTCCTTGGTGCTTGGGCAGCAGGGAGCAAGAGGTTGACAGAGACTCGGGATATCGATGCCGGATCTTGTTATTTCTTCGGACGGCACTCGCCCAATCTTGGCCTGGTTTTCGATATAAGCAGTAATGCGTTCATCATGCCCGCTACCAAGAAGAAGTCTTAGCTTGAGAACATTAATATGTTTCTGCTGCTCGACAAGATGAGGGCGTTTTGACGCCACAGCTGATATGGGACCACGAAGTGGCTCAGTAGCTCGTTGCTAGCATACCTACCTAGTAACCGTGGTGCTTAAGTCTCTTGAACTCGTTGCATGCCTGAACTGACAGAGCCTCATATGAAGATTCAAATGCCAACTTCCTTGTTTGGCATACCAGCACTAGTCTGTTAGTTCTGCGGGAGACCCGGACGATCGCGGGCTAGCACGAGCGAGGATTTTCGGACAGCATCCAGCATAACCCGGTGCACGACTTCTGCTTGCACTGGAGGACCTACTATCGCAGCTCGTCCTACTCTTCTATCCTGGGTTCATTGACATGTCTTCTCAGACCTGCTCTGCTGTGCTACAGCCTCGCATATGACAGTTGCGCCGAAAATGGTGTCGCTAGTACGAATGATGATAGACGTTGGACGAGGTGGAGAGAAGACGCCATTGGCGACGGCGATTATCCAAGATGCATTGGTTCGCCCAAGAGAGCTTAGGAAGACGATTCGGGGCTGCGAGGTGACGATCATGGTGCTGCGAAGGCCGAATCAAGACCTTGGGACTCGCTGGAGAGGAAAATGACATCACTAGCTCCTCGCGCTCCTTTCCGAGGGCGCAAACACGCAGCCAACAAAAGACGCTTGTCAGGCCTCGAACTGTCTTGCTTTTGGTCTCAAAGCTCGAGACACCATCGCAGGTTAATCGTGCAGTGCGCCCACTGCTTTAGACAGCCCATTACCCCGACAGCGGAGGGTCGGTCCATCGCTGCGCTCAGCCTCAGTAGCCTTCATCCACGCACCACCACCACGTCATTGGGAGGGCTGCCCCTTGTCACTGCCGACTAGCCGGGGATCCCTCTGGGAAAGCTTTCGAAACACCCAAATACAGAAGTTTGAAGCGCTAGACTGCTCGCATCTCTGCTATTGCAAAGTGGAGCTCTACGCTTCACCTTCAATACCACCCCGCTATGGCGACTCAACGACCGCAGACGCCGTCCGCCACGTACAACTCGGTGCCTCACCCAAACGACCCCACGCATCTTAGCAAAGGCTATGGCGTGAACGACTTCGCGACAACTCCAGCGAATCCTGCAGATTCATCGCCCCTCTCGCAGTCTGTGTCGCAGCAGCAGCGGCTCGGCAGGTTCGAGGAGGACTTTGATGCGCGCACTCGCGGGTCTTCAGTGCTGGGCGACGGGGACCTCCCGCAGCGCTCTGCCTCGCGCGCCTCGCGGGCATCGACGCTGAACCAGGGCGCAACACCCTCGAGGAGTGGCACGCTGAAGAAGAAGTCTTCGGTCAAGAGGAGCCAGAGCTTGAAGCGCAGTGGAAGCAGGCGGAGCTATGCGGGCAGCATTCGCGGCGTGAGCGTGGAAGACGACGAGCGAGGCTCCAGCAGGCAGAACAGCGCCTTCTACACCCCGGTTCCCACGTCTGGATCGCCGACAGAGATCCTAGCGAACAGATTTCAAGGTGAGTGCGAGTCTGGTTTCAGGTTACAGTGGACGCAGCTAATCCTTCGCAGCATGGCGAAAGTTCCTTAAGGACCTCATCACATATTTCCGCGAAGTCGCTACTTCATACGAACACCGCGCAAAGGCCCTGCTCAAAGTGTCCAACATCGTCAACAACACAAATGCACCCTCGGTCTTCATGACAGAAGGAGGTCTGAACGATGCGAACAGGATACTGCGGGACTACCACAAGCAGGCCTTGGCGGAGGCCAACAAGGCGAAGGACTTGGAGTCAGACGTGATCAACCAACTGAACGGTCTCAGAGCAGACTTGGGTCAGAAGATCAAAGAGATCAAGTCGCTATCAGGCGACTTCAAGAACTCGGTCGAAAAGGAGAAGGAAGCTACCCGCAAGTGTGTGGCCCTGCTCGAAGACTCTCTGGCAGCGGTAGATGCAGACCCAAATGCTATTGCAGGCAAAGGAGACCCATACGTGGTCCGCCTTGGCGTCGACCGACAAGTTGAAAGGCAGATCGATGAAGAGAATTACCTACACAGGGTGAGTACTCCTGTTGCGTGTGCCATCAAGCCGCTGCTGACCTGTCCAGGCATATCTTAACATCGAAAACTCGGGCCGAGAACTCGAATCCATCGTTGTAGGCGAAATTCAGAAGGCATACAACGTCCTCGCCAGCGTGATGAAGCGCGAGGCGGACGAGTCCTACGCGACGATTGAGAAGCTGCGCAACGGCCCCGTTGGCATGCCGCGTGATTTCGAGTGGAATCAGTTCGTGGCCAGCGATCCTCATTTTGTGAACCCTAGCATTCCTTTGCGAAGGCTAGAGGACATCGAGTATCCAGGCAAGCACCATCCTGCAACAGCAGAAGTCAGAGCTGGTATGCTTGAGAGGAAGAGCAAGTATCTGAAGAGTTACACCCCCGGATGGTGAGCATCACCCACTGATTTGCTTCGTCCCAAATTGGTTTTTAGAATCATCACTGACATGCACCAGGTATGTTCTGTCGCCGACTCATATCCACGAGTTCAAGTCCGCGGACAAGATCTACACTCAGCCTCCCGTCATGTCCTTGTATCTTCCGGACCAGAAGCTCGGTTCGCATTCTCAGCCCGGTAGCTCGTCCCACAAATTTGTTCTCAAAGGCCGCCAGACCGGATCAATGCATCGTGGACATACCTGGGTGTTCCGGGCCGAGACATACGACACCATGCTTGCCTGGTACGAGGATATCAAGCAATTGACAGAGAAAACTGGCGAAGAACGAAACGCATTTGTCCGACGACACGCTCGCAGCGTAAGCCAAGGGAGCGCTCGCTCTGTCGCCAGCAGCGACGGTGGCTTAGAAGAGGACGAGGCAGACGCTGTTCCATACTCTGCAAACCAGTCGATGACCAACGCACCCGTGCCACGGGAACAGCGACCATCTCCAGGTGGGCGCTTTCCGTCTGATCTTCAAGTAGAACGTCACTTACAAGCGCCTCTTTCGCCGTCTAGTGGATCATCGGAGATCGATCATGATATAACCACCGCATCTGGAGGCCTGCAGAACAGTTACCCGTACTCTAATGATCCCATCAATCCAACCCCTAATCCCTACGCGCCCGCACAACAGTCTCAGCAAGCTGACGGTCTGCAAACCCGTCACAAGGATTACGCGCCCGAGTCTTCCTCGCAGTACCCAGTCCAGCCACCACAGCACTCGCAAACTTCTTATGGTGCACAGAACGCCTTTGGGTACAATACAGACAACCCATACCAACAGCAGCCCCTACCACCAACTCAGACACCCCAGTACACGAATGCCACATCTTCAGATAACTATCAGCCCGCTGCTACTGGTCCAGTACCCGTGGCAACACAAGCGCCGCCTGCCCAACAGCCTGCATACCCGTCGAATCTCCCGCAATTCGAACGACATGACAGCACATACGGTGACTGGATGGCGCCAGCAGCCGGTGGCGTCGCTGCAGGTGCTGTCGGAGCAGGAGCATATCACCAATACCAGCAGCATCAGCAACTGCAACAAGAGCAAACGGAGGCGCCTGTGCACCAATACGACCACCCTCAGTCTAAGCTTGTGCCGGCTCCTATCCCAGCTTCCGAGCTGCCAGGTCCATCTGAGCCAGACAGTCTTGCAACCACACCTGCTACTTCTGTTGCCAACCCGTCTTTTTTAGCCGGAGCTGAGGCAGTGTCCGCCCCTACTGCCTCGAATGCTGCGAACGGCGGACCTATCCTCGGATCGAATGGGCATCCGACGTTTGTGAGGCAGAAGACTGATGTTAGTGTCAGCGACCTACACGTCCCAGGCGAGTATCCTAAGACGCCTGGATTGTAAATCGCTAGAGGATCTCCTTTTCTATCTTCTCTATCTTGAGCAAGGACTTTCAGCTATGTATGACTGACATGTTTGGATTTTGGAAGATTGGAATGGACGGGATACATTTAGTACGGGTACGTTATGTATGGGTCTCTAGGTCGCCTTGGTCTTATTCCTCTGCCTTTTTTCTTTCTTCACTCGCTTTAGCGTGGCGGATATCTGGATTTTGGGTTTCCTATTCCCTTTCTTTCTTGTCGTCGACGATACCCGTTGGCGATGCATGCTCTCTCTGAGTGAGTGTATATGATGAGATACCTAGTTCTATTTACTGCTGCGAATCGAGATGTGCTCTTCCCATGGTTATTGATGTGCATACTCGTCTTAGAGGCTTTTCGAAGAGATACTTCCAGCTAGATGGCTGCGAGTCAAGGATCGTGTAGTTGCGATCATTATGTGAGATGTGGGTAGTTGAAGAGGTGTCGTGAGAAGAGAGTGCATCAGCAATGGTAGCTTCCAGGGACAGATCCATGTAACCGCATGTCAGACGGGCAACATGCTTGATGTCTCACCGCTATATGAACGTCCAGCCAAAGTCTTCATCGTAGATCAAGGTCACAAGCGCATCTTGAATAATATCCCGATCAAGTATAGTTCTACATTCACGTTAGGAAAGCTTTGAGATGTATCTACTTCTACGGTATAGTGATTGGTGGGAACCAGGCATTCGTTCCTCGCACACAAAGCTGGAAACTCCACGGGACATCCAGATCAGCACATGGATTTCTTGATCAGGCCTTGGGCTGAGCGGATTGCGACCCATGCTCCCTCCTGCACCTCGGCCGAGGCTAGCCACGATATCAAAATTGATGTGAAGCTCCGCCAGATCTGGAGAGGGATTTTAAATAGTCGCCACGCGTGCAGGTTGGGTTTCCGACGGCTGGTGCGCTCCGAAGGCCTGGTGAATGGGATGAGGGCTACGGGTTTGTGGTTCTTGGAAAAGGGAGACTGGGGAAGATGGGCTAATGGTGTGGGGGGTGTTGAGGCGAGGAAATGCTCGAAGTGGCGTGCTTGCAGAGAGCGGGGTGCATTGTGCATGGGATTTGCAGGCGTCTGAACAGCTCCGGAGGCATTCTCGGCATGTACTTCTATATCACTCTAATATTATAGCATCTCAAACTGTGTATACTTCCGTACTTCAGATACCTATGCATCAACATTGATGTTGGGAGTTCTTCCATGATGACTGAATGCTTAGTATGAGAGGATTTTCCGTGGCATTTCGTTCTTCCCGCGACGCCTTTCCCTCCGTCCTCTCACTTCACCAGTCCTTGCTTCCCTCAAATCAGTAAGACCCGATAGCGGCAAGGGAATAGCGGTGACTACACCATCTCCAGGATGTGCAAAGGCGGGTTTACCGGCCTTAACGCGAAAACAGACGCACCTTAGTTGTTAGCGGAAACGGCAAACCGGCACCATGCTCCTTCGATTTCGCAGCCATGGATGCGTCCCGTGGCTGCTGCTTCCCGTTCGTAGGGCGCATCCTCGTTATTAATAACGTTATGTTCTCCCGTATCTGCGATGTGACTCTTTCACTTCTGCCTACTGAACAACGCTATTCCTACGACATTGTTATCTCCAGCAGTGTTGGAAGCGGAAGATCCATGTTTGCTGATTCCAGTCGTTCGATTTGCGCAGATCACCGATTGATCTGCTTGAAGTGTATTTTCGTTCTGGGCTGATACTTGGCCACAACCGCTCGCGACCAAACGACATACACGAAGACAAAGAGCATTCGTTACACTTCCCTTTTCCAACCTGTACCCTAACTCTACTGTCACATCTGGGATCCACCAACACTCTCTCAAAATGGGGGAGTCACTGGAGCGAAAACCTACCCGAGAGGAGATAATACAGTTAGCCTTCCAGGAAGGTCACGATGCGGATATACCCAGCAATACAGGGTCGATCAAAGATTTCGAAAAGGATCCCATCAACGAGAAACTATCTAACCTCGACTTTGACAAGGATATAGAGAAGGGCGCACCGGATAGATCAGAGTCTCTGTCAAGTGTAGAGGAGGCCGACGATGCTGCTTCCCAACAGGATCCAAACATCGTTGACTGGGATGGACCGGATGATCCTCAGAACCCAATGAACTGGACATTTAACAAGAAATGGGGCACTGTTATCCTCGTATCGGCAATAACATTCCTGACGCCGCTGGCGTCTTCGATGTTCGCACCTGGTGTCCCTAAGGTTATGGAGACATTTGGCTCGACGAACGACATGTTAGAGGGTTTCATGGTGTCCGTCTACGTTCTGGGGTTCGCATTCGGGCCGCTGAGTATGTCTAGGTCGAAATTTGGACAGGAACTTGGCTAACGAGCTCTAGTTATTGCACCCCTGTCAGAGATGTATGGTCGGCTTCCGCTCTATCACAGCTGCAACATCTTCTTCATTATCTTTACTATCGCAGCAGCTGTGGCATCTAACATGAGCATGTTCATTGTCTTTCGATTCTTCATGGGCTGTAAGTCCTTCTTGATTCTGCCACGCGAGCTTCAAGCTGACTCAATTAGGTTTTGGTGGAGCACCACTTGTCTTAGGAGGAGGGACTATAGCAGATCTCATCTCACAAAGGCAAAGGGGAACAGCAATGGTTGTATGGATGATGGGACCAACAATAGGTCCATGTGTAGGACCAATCATCGGCGGGTTCTTGACCCAAGCCAAAGGCTGGCGGTGGAACTTCTGGTTCGTTGCGATCGTTGCCGGAGCTTTTGTGATCATGTCGATGATCATAATGAGGGAAACATCCGCCGTGGTGATACTCAAACGCAAGGCGGCACGGCTCCAGAAAGAGACGGGAAATCCAAAGCTGAGATCAAAGCTGGATACTGGTCTCTCGGCTCAAGACCTGTTCAAGTTTGCCATCTTCCGTCCGGTGAAGATGTTGACGCGCTCGTGGATCTGCTTCCTCATGTCACTCTATGTCGCCATCACGTACTCTTATCTCTACGTCTTATTCACGACTTTCACTGTCGTCTTCGAGACTCAATATCACTGGCATGGCGGCGTCGTTGGTCTTTCTTTCCTCGGCCTCGGAATAGGCAGCTTGCTCGGTCAAACGGTTTTCACGCACTGGGGCAACAAGACGGCCGCAAAGCATCTCGAACGAGGGGACTTCAGACCAGAGCATCGCCTCTACATCATGAGTATCGGGGGTTGGTTCTTACCTATTGGTCTGTTTTGGTATGGCTGGTCTGTCCAAGCACAGGCGCACTACATGGTCCCTATCATTGGCACAAGCTTCATTGGATTCGGATTGCTGATGACCTTCATGCCCGCCAACACGTACTTAGTGGATGTGTTTACGGTGCACGCCGCCTCTGCTATGGCGGCCAATACTGTGCTGCGTAGTCTGTGTGCAGCGCTCATTCCGCTAAGCAGTCAGAAGATGTACGCAGCACTGGGCTATGGATGGGGAAACTCGCTACTTGGATTTGTTGCGTTGTTTCTGATCCCGATACCGTTTCTGTTCATCAAGTATGGCGAAAGGATAAGAGCTAGGAGTAAGGTTATTCTTTAATGGCATTACATTTGGCATGGCATAGCGCTGGAGTTGGTATATACTAGCATACATGCATAGCGAGTGCTAGACAAAGCAAAAATACTATTGAAAGCACATCAAAGATCTCTCATGAGGCAAATCTGGCATATGGTTCGCAACACATCCCTGACTCGCTTGAGCTAGCATCGACCTCGGACCGTACCCTAGACCCACATTCGGAAACTTCACAACCTGCGGGGTACCCTTTCAACGTCATATACTAAGCCATGACCCAGTGACGTTGCATGGGGGAACAGGTTCAGAAATACTAGACTTGGGTGGTGGGCAGATACGCAGGAATTTGTTAGACATACGAAGCAAGCAATTCTTTTTTCGTCACCCTCAGGTCGCTTGGTAGCACCTCAAGCTTGTGCGTCTGGGAGAGCCTTGCGGATTCTCTTTAATCATTTGCTGATCCTGCTGAGATCTACACAACCACCCACTGCAACTGTATTTGGCTGTATTTTGTTCAGGTCAAAATGTCCAAGCTCCCAGAGTCGTACAAATCTCTGACCTACACACAACCATCCACCGATCCGCATCTCACGTACACCCAAATCACACCGTCAGGTCCTAATGAGCTGCTCATCAAGGTAGAAGCAGCTGCCATCAACCCCGTCGACATCCAACTATGGGGCAATCCGGTCGTCGGATGGTTGGCTGGCAAGAAAGAGAAGGGCATCGGACGAGACTATGCTGGTACTATCGTTGGCGTTGGCGGGAATCTGAAGAGTAAATGGGAAGAGGGCACTGAAGTGTTTGGGCTGTTCAGCCGGCCGGTGAGACCCCTAGCTTCCGATCTCCGAACAAAGTCCTTGACGAAATTGGCCAATTGTTGATCAGTGTCGTAGACTGCTGAAGGGACTTTCAGCCAGTATGTCAAAGTCACTGACCAGGATCCGATTGCACGGAAACCTGAGACGTGGAGCTTCGAAGAGGCTGCTTCGGTTTCACTCGTTGTACTCACCGCATACGCTTGTCTGGAATGGTTGCCGGAGGCGAAGAGTGCACAGAAGAGAAGAGTAATTGTAAGCGGCGCGAGTGGTGGGGTAGGCATTTGGGCCGTCCAATGTAGGTGCTGCAATGCTAATGCAAGCTCGTACTCTGACAACCAGATAGTGGCCAAGAAGGTCTTCAACTGCTATGTAACGGGTATTTGTTCTAGCAGGAACGCCGACTTCGTACGTGAGCTTGGTGCAGACGAGGTCATCGATTATAGCAAGCAAGATGTACCAAAGACATTGCTTGACTCAAGACCGAACGGATCAAAGTACGATTTGTACATTGACTGTGTTGGTGGTGTAGAAATGTTCAACTACTGGACAGAAATTCTGCATACGGACGGTGCATACATAACCATTGTGGGAGACAAAACTTCCCGCACGAGTATGGGTGGACCAGCAACATACTTCACATATCCAGTGCAGCTCGTCCGCTTCTTGAGGGGCTATTTCTTTGGACCCAGGTATGCGAACATTCTGCTCTCGTCGAAGAGTGCGTATTTGGAGCAGACTGCATCACTAGCAGAGAAGGGCGAAGTGAAGGTCGTGGTGCAGGAAGTTATCGGAGGCATCCTGGACGAGGGTAGCGATGCATGGAAGAAGGTCTGGGCTCATATGGAGAGCGGAAGAGTTAGAGGAAAGATTGTCGTGGACATCAAGTAGAGTGCAGCTAAGTGAATGCAACCTGGATTTATGGCTGAGTTTGATCAATCAATATGTACGTTGTAATCGGATGGATGAGATATACACAAGCTTTTCCTTTGCGCCGTTTGGGATTTCGGTAGCGGTCTCCTTCTTTTCCCATCATATCATCGCACCATGTCTGTATGATGGTTGAGGTAGCGGGTCGTTAATGCCATAATTCCCATAAAAATCGAGGTTGCTTTTCCGCTTCGACTTCATGGCATCCTCAAGGTTTTGCGACACATATATTTGCATTTCACCACTTTGGGCCATCCCTTTCGTTTCCGAAGCGAGTTTATAACCAACGCCTGCTGAAGGATTTGGCGACACAACAGAGTCTTTCTTGGTGCGTAATATTTGAAGCCAGCGCTGTTCTGCATGTCGTTTGAAAACATCCTCGAGATCAAAGAGATCCTGCATGGACAGGCCATAGTACTTTCCTGACCGGAAGCGCCAGAAGAAGAGAACAGAGAGTTCAATATTCTCGATAGCCTGTAGCGGGGCAAGGAGTTTGTCCATAGTCTGGCGCAGGTCGTCCGTCATTCGGATTTGATCCCCCATCCGGTCGTTCTTCGTAATAATATAGTTCCATTCCACGTAGAAGCGAATATGAGTGACGAACTTCAGCATAGGAAGTTTTAAGACATGAGGTGAGTAGTTGAAGTGCCAGTTGTTCTCCTTCGAGTTGCGAAGTTCAGCGTGTAAGAAGAGCTTGCTTTTCCGGAAGTATGTTTGGAGAAACTCATCGTGTAGCTGCTTGTTAATCATGAGTAGGCGCGGATGTAGTCGAGATTCCTTCGGCACAGAATTGGCATACCCATAAATATCGTGTCTCCAGGGCTCGTGTATCATGCTTAATTTGGGGGTACAAAGTCAGTAGAGTTCTACAAAGTGAGGGAGATGGGAATGTCATGCTCTCATACTCAGCACGAAACGACACTTCGCAACGTACAAACAGAAGTCTCGTTTCATGCCGATTTTGACGATCAATACTGACATTGTACCCCGGTCTTACGTACTCTGCTCCCCATAAGCAAGTGTGTAGCTCTGGACGACCAGCGTCTGATGCCTCAGGCAAAACATACTCCAAGATGATGTCTCGAAGTTCCCTTGGTAAAGCAAGGAGGTCTGAACTCAACGCTCTTGGATTCAAATCGAGCAGCAATTCGAGCTCCCGCATCAACATGCTCTGCCGTTCCGTCGAAAAGTCCTCGCTCCCTTGTGACAATACTGAAAGCTTTTTGCTGCCATCTTTAGGCATGCTAACCGGACCAAAGAGGTATATAGAATGCCTGGTGAAGTGAAGCGCCGAGTTTGTATACTCAGATACAGAGGGTGGACAGTGTGAACAAGTTGTAGCTGCGGCGAGAGAACTGCCGAGGGGAAGCTGAACGATGCTTATGGGCTAGACCATGTTGAAGCTCGCGACTTGTGGACCAAGGCCGCGAGAGGATTTGAAAGACAGAAACAAGGCGAAGAAAACAATGTAGGGGCCAAGTATTGAACTGGCATTTGCAGTCTTGTGTGCGGTGAGAGCTCGAACCGAGGGAGCTGAGAGATCAACTGGATCACGTGGGGATTCAACGAGCGAGTCCGAGCTTCGGTTTCGTCAGGGTCTCAACCTTGGCGTCTGTGACAGTTCCGACGTTGCGCCTGACTGACCGTTCAACCTTTCAAACACTTATTGATACACCGTTGCATGAATTCAGCTTGAATCTGAGGGAAACGCCTTCCCTTTCCGTTGTATAGTGTACTACAGCGAGCCTCGCATCCGGGCGCCTTTTGATGTCAGACTCCATTGTATACGTCTCCACGCACAAGTGCGTCAGAGCCATGTCGACATGCTACTCGCTGTCGATTGTTGAGCCAAGCAGCTCACTTGAGTGAAAGGTTCTTCTTTCTACACATTGCAAAACATTGCCGCTCCGTCAACTCTTCCTTTACTCCAACGCAATGGGAAGATTTACAGGCTGTGGTACTGTAGGTATAGCCTCGTGTCGTACCTTGGATAGGTTTCCATGCTTCGTCTTGAGATGTGATCAGGTGTGGCTGTGAGGCTGAACAGCCAAGGCTCGCTTGGCCGGCCTGTATCGCCCTCGTTTGGGTGAGATGATTTCGCAACCTTCCGGTAATCTCGGAGCGCTACGCACAGTTCTGTGGAGTCAGACAAAGATGATATGGATCCCCTCAGTGTTGCTGCAAGTATTATCACCATCGTCCAAGTTGCCAACGCGATCACGATAATATGTTTGGACGCCAGTTCAAAATCGAACAGCGCAAGGCTGAATATACGCCGTATCTTGGATGATGTCAACTCACTCCGCACAGTATTAGAAGGCCTTGCGTGTTTGGTAGCAGACGGACACGAGAAGTCAGCAACGGACCTTCCAAACCTCCAAGCTTTAGCTACAAAAGATGGTCCGCTTTCAAGATGTAAAACCGAACTGGAGGAGCTGCAGGCCGAGCTTCAGAAAGCCGTCAATACTAAGACTGGAATGATCACTTGGATTTTTCGAGAAAAAGAGGTCAATGCCCGCCTCGAACGAGTCTCTAGGGTTAGACAAAGCCTTCAACTTGCACTGACTACAGACCAAACGTGAGGAGCCTTCTTTCGTATTCTATCAGGCTCTCGGCTAATGCAGACTCCAGTACGATTATCCTTGATTCTCGAATTGTATCTATGGTCATTCGATCTACTCTCGATGACACAGTCGCAGGTTTGTTCCCGAAGCGTGTATCTGACTCGGGGTGTCCTGGGTGGTAACGATCAACAGAAAATCAACGCGAGTCAATACTGCAATGGCTTGGAGCTGCATCTTCATCATCCAATTTGAACGATGCACAGAAGCTTCGAACCCCGACTACTGGTGATTGGCTTTTACGCGGCTCTGCCTACGCCCAGTGGAAAATATCGCCACGCTCCTTGTTCTGGCTTCACGGTGTCCCGGGTAGCGGGAAAACGGTTCTTTGCTCCTCGATCGTTGAGGATCTAAAAGAGATGAGCATTTACAATAGCGATATGCTTGTCCTCTATGTTTTCTTCGACTTCTCTCGACAAGGCCAACAGGTTCTGAGTACGTTTCTTCGATCACTTCTTGCACAGATACTCGTACAAAAAGACGACATCCCCGAAGCGATCCTATCACTTTACCAACGCCATCACAAAGGTTTCAACCAGGCAGGTGACCAAGCCCTACTTGACACGCTTCAGGTCGTACTGAAGGATGTCCGGCCCACATATCTAGTCATGGATGCTCTAGACGAGTGCGCTGAAAGAGCCGATCTTCTAAGGTCTGTTCGGGATATTGTGAACTGGAAATTTGAACATCTCCATGTTCTGGCAACGAGCCGTCCAGAAATGGACATCGATGAAACATTCCTCTGCCTAGGGGCACATCGACTTAGTCTCGAAGACGAGATTGTTAGAGATGACATTCGACAATACGTAGAAGCCACTGTATGCGGAGACAACCGACTCAAGAAGTGGCCTGATGAGGTACAGTCTGAAATCACAACTGTCATCATGTCGAAGGCGGGAACAATGTTCCGCTGGGTGGCCTGTCAACTCGAGGTCCTGAAAAACTGCATGAACCTGAAAAGACTACGAGAAGCCCTTCAAGCACTCCCGTCCACTTTAGATGAGACGTACGCTCGCATACTGAAGAACGTTGATCCACACCTCTCGCGAGATGCGTTGAGGGTTCTATCATTCCTTTGCTTCTCAGCGGAGGAAGTTACGGTAGAGGAAATAGCAGATGTTCTAGCGATTGACCCCGAAACGAACGAATACGACGTGGAAATGAGAATACAGAATCCTGCCGACATTCTCAGGATATGCGGTAGTCTGGTTACGAGACGCCCAACAGGCACATTCAATCTGTCACATTACACGGTGAAAGAATTCTTGACATCGGGTCGCATCCTTCAATCGAGCCTAAAGCACTTCCACATTCGGGAACGTACCGCAGAAACGATGATTGCCAAGGCCTCGCTCATATACTTAGCATTTTACGATCAACAACGGAAGGGTCCTCCATCCTCACGACACGTACACTTTTTATCACCTTTCACCCATTATGCATTGAATCATTGGGTGGCACACTTTAGTCGTGCGGCCAATGTGAGCGAGCTCCTCCCGTTTGTGATACAGCTTCTTTATCGAGGAGGCTCCGGCTTCTTGCACTGGGGTATGCTTGCCGGTGATGGACGGAATCGCTTCCACATTGAGACTCCCCAGCTATCTTTATCCGCAAGAGATGACATTGTCTTGTATCTCGCAACTCTTATGAGTTGTCCAGAACTTGTCGACGTTGCATTGAAACGAGGCGCCAACATCAATGGCTTAGGTGGAGAACACGGCACTGCTCTCAATGTGGCTGCATTGAGTGGGAAGAAATCGTTTTTAGAGCTGTTGTTCGACAGAGGCGCAGACGTCAACGTGCAATCTGGAGTCTATGGAAGTGCTTTACAAGCTGCGGCGGCTTTCGGTCAGTTGGATATCATGTCGTCTTTGATCTCACGGGGAGCAGATGTAAATGCTTCTGGAGGCATATATGGCGCTCCTATACTAGCGGCAATGTACTCAGAGGACAATTGCGCAGAGACCGTGGAGCTACTTATGAATGCAGGGTGCAACCTTCGCATTCCCGGTAGATACGCAGGCAATCCGTCTTCCGAAGGGTTCATTTCTCTACTTTCAGTTGCCGCGCACTATGGTATCGAACCTGTTGTACGCCTTCTTCTCGAAAGAAATGTCGACCCAAACGAAGACAATGCTGCAGCACTTCAGTTCGCCCTTGACGAGAGCCAGACAGATATTGCGGATATTCTAATTAGCAAAGGAGCTATGGTCAATTTCAGTGGTGGTGCCTTTCACAGCACCATTGGTGCCGCTGTTTCAGGTGGAATCTTTTCTACGCAATTTCTTATTGATACACACAATGCAGATCTCACAATCAGAGATATTCAGGGACGAACAGCTCTGCATTTAGCGTCAGGTGGAACTTCAACATATGTGGTAGAGTACCTACTTGAACTAGGCATGGATGTGAACGACAAAGATACCAGAGGGTGGACGTCGTTACATTATGCTGCGATGTCCTACGACACGAAAATACTCGAATTGCTCATACCACATTGGAACAATCATCACACATCGCAAAACAGCCAATGGACCCCACTACACTTGGCCTGCTGTTACAACGAACCACATGCTCTGGATCTCTTGATTAACATGGGCTTTGAGCCCATCGTAATCACAACGACAGAGGGGCAATGGACCCTCTACGACATTGCGGTCGCTTTTCGCAATGAGAGACTAGTGGCACAGGATGGAATACCACTGCACCCTTTGCTAACCGCAGCGAAAGCTGGGTGCTCGGTGGATCGAACAGTAAAGTCTATCCACGATGCTATGCCCAAACATACAGGGCGAGTCTGTGATGGTTGTTCACCCTTCATGGTAAGCTCTTCGTATACACTGCTATCTTCATATCTAATGCAGGCGTAGAACAAGCCCATCTATGGTCCAGTCTTCCACTGTAAAGAATGTCATGACTTCGACTACTGCTTCATGTGCATGCATAACGGACAAGAGACACATCCTCACTCCTCGTGGCTTGTGGCAACAGATGGTTATTACAGGACTATCCGCCAAACTCAGGAGCTTAACAATGCTTTGCGCAAACTAGAGTGACCAAGATGATTCCTCAAAATCAACCGGGAAGCGCTCGAATGTGGGAATTACATACCCTGTAAATACGCCACGGGAAAGCTGGCAGATTGCTTCACCAGTCCTAAGATAGAAGAAGACAAGAAAGATACACTGTCTCTAAACAAAGCACGTTGCTCTCTATGCCAATCACTGGTGCGTTTATCGATCACGTCATTCCATCAACATAACTATCTTGACTCTGCGACCTAAAACTTGACATCGCCCATCAGCGAATCAATATAGCCCCACCACCTCCAACCATTCTCTTTGTCCAATGATTGCCGTAAGATGCTGCCAAACACACTTCATCGAGCAGCATAGCACGAACCGCTTCAAGAAATGAGTGATCAAATCGAGGAATACATTGCATGCTAAACACCGATCAAAAGTACAAGCCCGAACCCAATCTACATGAGCCAGGATGGAGCCATAACAAGGAAAATGATGTGCCAACTGCTACTTCCCGCGATCGCCCACAAGCCTGCCGAATATTGTTCCATATCCTTCCTATAAGTCCAGTGTTCCACCCACCTCAGTTCATGTTCGCATCTATTGCCTGGGTCACTCCACACACTGATATCTACATCCCCAGTAATGTTTTCCTGGCTGTCGTTTCCATGTTGCCTAACCATTTATGACTTATGCGCCTTGGCCATGGTGTTGAGCGCGCTACCGTTCTTGAACCACTCAATCTGGCCGGCGTTGAAGGTGTGCGAGAGCTTGACGTCGAATTCCTTGCCACCGTCGGCCGGATGTACGCGGAGAGTCATAGGCTTGCCGACAGCGAGCTCGGTGCAGAGGAGGTCAACCTTGTCGTTGGGGGCAATCTTGTCGTAGTCTTCAGGGTTGGAGAAGACAAGAGGAAGCATACCCTGCTTCTTCAAGTTGGTCTCGTGCTGTTATGGCGTTAGCTTGAGTTCAGCTGTCAGCTCGGAGATCAGGCAGCACTTACAATACGGGCGAAAGATCGAGTGATGATAGCAAGGCCACCAAGATGCCTTGGCTCCAGCGCGGCGTGCTCACGCGAGCTACCCTCTCCGTAGTTCCAGTCGCCAACAACAACCCACCTAATACCATTCTTCTTGTAGTCACGAGCGACAGCGGGGACAGCATCATAGTCGCCAGTTAGGATATTCTTAATCTTGTTGGCCTCGCCGTTCTCGGCATTGATGGCACCGATAAGCATGTTGTTGGAGATGTTATCGAGATGTCCACGGTACTTCAACCAGGGACCAGCCATCGAGATGTGATCAGTGGTAGTCTTACCCTGGGTCTTGATAAGGATGGGCAGGTCCAAAGCATCCTTTCCATCCCAAGCATTGAATGGCTCGAGGATCTGGAGACGGTCGGAAGAGGGCGAGACAGCAACAGAGACGGAGGAGCGATCGTCGGGAGGAGCCTGGTAGGTATCCTGCCCCGGATCGTAGCCGTTAGCGGGCAGGCCAGCACCTGTGGGGGCCTTGAGCTTGAACTCCTGGCCGTCCTTGCCCTTGAGTGTGTCGGTCAACGGGTTGAAGTTGAGGGTACCGGCGATAGTCATGGCGACGACGAGATCGGGTGAGGTAACGAAGGAGTGCGTAGCAGGATTGGCATCGTTACGTCCGGTGAAGTTACGGTTGTATGAGGAGATGATGGAGTTCGGCTCGCCCTTCTTAACATCGCGACGATCCCATTGACCTGACAATATTAGTATGATTTCTGCCTTAGTTTGAACCGTCCGAAGTCAGACAGGGTGCACATACCAATGCAAGGACCGCAGGCGTTAGCAAGGACCATACCACCGAATTCCTCAAACGTCTTCAATTGCCCGTCACGCTCAATTGTAGCTCTGATCTGCTCGGAACCTGGGGTAACGGTGAAGAGAGCCTTGGCCTTGATACCGTGGGACATGGCATCCTCAGCGATGGAAGCAGCGCGGGTCATGTCCTCGTACGAGGAATTGGTGCAAGAGCCGATGAGACCGACCTTGAGGTCTTCTGGCCACTTATTGGCCTTGACAGCCTCTTTGAACTTGCTAATGGGGGTAGCAAGATCGGGAGTGAACGGTCCGTTAATGTGTGGCTCAAGCTCACTAAGATTGAGCTCAATGAGTTGATCGTACTCAGCACCCTCGTCCTCCTTCAGGTCCTTGGCGTACTCGCGGGCGAAATCACCAATGGCAGTACGCTTAGTGGCCTTCAAGTAATCGTACATTCTGTCGTTGAAGGGGAAGAGGGACGTGGTGGCGCCGATTTCAGCACCCTGCATGCAGTTAGCATACGTAGGGGAGTTTGGGCAAAGCTCTTCTTCCATACCATATTGCAAATGGTGCCCATACCAGTGCACGAGAGAGCCTCGGTACCTGGGCCATGGTACTCCACAATAGCGCCAGTGCCACCCTTGACGGTGAGTATACCGGCGACCTTCAGGATGATGTCTGCAGTGCTAGTTAGCTTCGTTTTTGCTCAGTGGATAGCTTTGCTACCCCGCAGCTAGCCGGAGGTCGGAGCTACCACGCGATAGGGAAGCTTGGGACTGGGAAGAACTCACCCTTGGGAGAAGTCCAGCCTGACAGCTCACCAGTCAGCTTCACGCCAATGACCTTGGGAGCTTTCAATTCCCAGGGAAGGTTGGCCATAACGTCGACAGCATCAGCACCACCGACGCCTATGGCAGCCATGCCGAGACCACCTGCATTGGGAGTGTGCGAGTCAGTACCAATCATCAGACCACCCGGGAACGCATAGTTCTCCAAGATGATCTGATGGATGATACCAGAGCCGGGCCTCCAGAAGCCAATGTTGTACTTGGCGCAAGATGTGGACAAGAAGTCGTAGACTTCCTTGTTGATGTCATTGGCGCGAGCCAAATCCTTCTCACCACCAACCTGTGCCTCGATAAGATGGTCACAGTGTACAGTAGTCGGGGTGGCGACTGAGGGCATGCCTGCAGACATGAATTGGAGGATGGCCATCTGGGCGGTGGCATCCTGGCAAGCTACTCGGTCTGGTCGAAGCTTCAGGTAGCTGCTGCCGCGCTCGATCTCCTGGCCGTGCGGGTCGTCCAAGTGCGAGTAGAGGATCTTCTCGGCGTAGGTGAGCGGTCGGTTCAGGCGCTGGCGCACAATGCTGAGGTTCTCGCTCATCTTCTTGTAGTTGATGAAGTGCCCTTTCTCCCAGTTGGTCATCTCGACCTTGCGGGAGAGCGGAGCATCGCTGACGGTCGCCAATTGCCTGCGTCCAAGGCCCTGGCCGAGGCGGCCCAGCCTGGAGAACTTCTGCATGGTGGGCGAGGGGTGCGAGGATGAGGGGAGAGTCGAGGGTGATGATGGAAGAAGATGAAGAGAACGTCAGAAGCTGCCCGCAAGATGGCCGATAACTAATAGCCAACAGGGGATAGCTGATTGGCCGCTGCGCCGTTCGCCTGGGACCTCGGCGTCAAAACAAAGCTGCAGCGGTAATTATTTCCCGCTGGACCGCGTTTCACGTGTTTGTGGGTGTGTGAGGAAGCTCAATTAAGTGACGAGGCTTGCGCAAGCAGTGTTCTGAGCTGCTTATATGAGATATTGAACAAGAAGAGCTGATGCTGGTTGCTTGTGCTATGTCGTCACCCAGCTTGCCGTCCGTGAGGGAAGCGCAACCCCGCGCGCCTCGTTGCTTTTGAGGAGCTCCTGCCAGGCTGATTGGCAGAAGATAACGAGCTTCCCACCGCGGCCCCTCTGCCACAGTGAAACACAGATTATTCGAGACGAATCCTCGATCTGAGGCTATCGCGAGTCTGCAGACGCGACCTGCAGACCAGAAGACAGAGGCGAAGTGGCATTTCCTGATGGTGCCAAGCAAGTCGGAGCTCGAGCTCCAGATGCGAGAAATTTCTGTCGACCTGCAGACAAGCTGCCACAGCCGCACGATCCGCTAGCCGAACTGCGTCGAAATTCAACATACCCGATCGCGTACCGTATCCGCGGCCGATAACGACCCACAACACCAGACACGATGCCAGCTATTCGGGGCGCGAAGTCGAAGAAGAAGACGAGGCGGTACACGCGCGACGTCGACCAGGTCCACGCCGACCTGCGCTCAGAGAGGCACCTCGCACAATTCAAGGACACCAAAGCAATCGAGGACCTGCCTGGACTTGGCGAATACTACTGCAAGGAGTGCGCAAAATGGTTTGAGAGCGAGACAAACTTTGGAGCACATCAGAAGGGGAAGCCCCACAAGCGGAGGTAGGTCGTTCCTGCCATGGGAAGGCAATGAAGGTGAATGCTAATTTGATTGCAGAGTACGACAGCTTCGCGAAGAACCATACAGCCAGAAGGAAGCAGAAGCGGCAGTAGGACTCAGCACAGATAATGGAAAGCGAACGACGGCTCCAATGGAGGTGGATGAGGAGGCAGGCGCGGGACAGTAGAGACCCAAGCCATACGTCAAATCTACAATGAACGTCGATGGTTGTGAAGGTTTCGAGATGCTATCAGACCCATGGAAGAGGTGCTTTACATTATGAAAGCATTTGCGGCGTTTTGGAAAGGCAGTTGCTTCGCAGCAGTGCCTTATTGCCTTCATGGTTGCCTACATCCAAAAGCATGGTTTGGCGTTAGAGGAAAGTTTGGGACAGACCACATAGAGGCTTCACAAAAGTTCAAATGATACCCCAAGCAAATGAAGTTACATTTACGACCATGAAAATTCTACGTTGTTTCAAAATGCTTGCCAGGTACCCGTCTGAAGTGGTGCCTGACTCTGCCTGATCGCTACCTACAACATCGCCTATCTCCATAGCATATATAGAATGTAACCCCAAGACATGCCCCTCACCATCCCATAACCCACCAACTTTTCTTACGACCCAACAATCGCACCACCAACAATGTCCTTCAAGAACACCGAACTTTACGGCGGCGCAATCACCGTCGACCTACCTACCGCATTCGGAGACGTCAGGTTCGTACCTTCCCACCCGCATACCACACCTCTCTCCCAAAATACCTCTTCCGCTAACTTCACACAGCCAAATCCGCCAAGTAGCCGATCACCAAGAAGTCTATCTAGACAGTAATGGGTACTCTAGCGTCGTCTTCGATATCCTAGAAAGGGTGGAGAAAGGGAGCGATGAAGAGGCGCTGCAGTACCATTTCCAGGATCTGATTGAGGGAACGGATGATAGTACGAATGTGCTTGAGCAGGGAGGAGCAAGGATGGCGAAGATTCCGTAAGTAAAGCCTTCTCTTTAGCTTGTGGGTTATGGGTCGCGTGTAGGCGGTGGAGGGAGGGATGCGGTAGATATCACGTGCATCTTCTCTCACCATCAGCCTCACGATTCTCTGACTGTTCCATTTCGATATCTATCCTTGAATTGAACTATCGAACTAACTTCGTTTTCCAGCAACGCACCCGTCTACGTCCTGACATACATCCAAACCCCCCCACCTACTACAGAAGCACCCAAGCGCCCCACACCAGACTTCACATCCATCCACCTACTGCTCCTACGACTCAAAGAACAGAGCACAGACATCGTGATAACAGTGAATGTGCCGCATTATGCGGGCCAGTACGTGAAGAGCGCTGAGGGTGAGAAGACGCAGATGATGAAGGATGGAGAGGCGGTAAAAGAGAAGATCTTGGAGACCTTCGAGATCAAGGATTGGGGATTGTTTGAGGGCTGATATGGAGGAGGGGATCTGATACAGATCCGTCGCGTGTAACTTCAGAACGCTGCTCCAAACAGTGCAGAATGTACCGAATGTAACAAACTGATATTTGTATCTCTGATTGACAATAAGATGATGGTAGTGATGGTAGCATCCTTGCAAAGGGGATTGAAACGAAATTATTGAACGCAGCTACAGCTAACAGAGCAATTTGGGATTTCCACCATCGGCTGCCTTACGAAATGGGGGTACAGATACCGTATTACGACTCCTGAAGTGCTATGATCTTCCGAACGAGGCTCCACTTATGTAGTCTCTGGATATTGAAGTGCTCCTGGACGGTAATCCAAGCCTTAACCAGCACCCAGAGGACCAGCACAGCTAAAGGCGGTGGTGTGTCCACTTGCAAACGCAGCCTTCAAGCCCAAAATAGACGCATACATGCCCAGAGCCGCCGTAACCAAGGCGCCGCAGCCGTAAATCAGGTTCCAAAGATTGACATACCACATCTTCTTCGCACCTCTGATCCACCTCTTCATGCCCTGGTCGTTTCTCTTAGTCACACCAGTCGCCGGGTCGAACCCCTCGTCTGCCATGATAGCATGGTACTGGATATCACAGCCAAGCTTTAGGAGAGGGGGAAAAGTGTACGTGAATTGTAGAATGCAAAGCGCAGCCACGAAACCAGACAAGTTCGAGAAGTTCGGAATAGCAGCAGCCAGGACAAAGGCAGTGGCCCAGTAGATAGGGATGAGGAAAACCCAGAAAATCTTACCCATCTTCTGATCCAGTGCCGGTGCGTTGAACAACTCGACGAAGATGTTCGAGTAGATGACTTTGACGCCAATGTTTCCGTAGAGCGCGGCTGCTATAAGTCCGGTGATAAGGCCCATAACATTACCGGCTGTGAGCATGTGGCCAGTCAAGCCCTGGTACGCTGGGTTGATGACAAACTCTCCGTGGAAGGAATAGACGAACAGGCCGAAGAACAAGTACGCGCAGAAGATGAAGGACTCTGCCGCAATGAGCGCTTTCCAAAAATCCGAAGGTTTGCGCATTTCGGAAATAAACTCGCAAAAAATCATGGAACCCCCGTATGAGTAGACCGCTTGCATTAGGCCGGATATGCCCGTCCGGAAGCCTTCAGAGTAAGGAGGCGAGCCGCCGTAAGTCTTGATCGGTCCGAAGTCTTCGCCGCGGCTGTTGGATGCTTCGGATGCGGTGTAGTTCGGAGGGTTGTGTGCGACGTAGACCATCGTGAGTATCATGACGATGATGTTGATCCAGACAGCTAAATTCGCAACCCAGCCAAAACGCTGCAATGTACGAATCTGTCCAAGGACCATACCGGCAAGCATCCAAATGATACAGCAAAGAACGTAGCAGATCTTACTGTTGATCTGGTATAGACCCTGGCCGTTTTGGATGATGATTACACCGACATTCATGACCAACTGAATGGATTGAAGCACATTAATCAGATAACGTGAATAACGTCCTGGAACACATTAGAACAACGTCGAACAACATGATAAACTCTGCTTGGAGCCTCTCCAACATACCATATACACGGAAAGCAATGTCTCCAAAGGCCTTCATAGGGTACTGTGCGGAGTCCAAACGGAGGAACATTTGCCAGATCTGCCAGCCCGAGTAGCCAGCCAAGATTCCAAAGATCGTGTAGAGGACGACGCCAGGTCCGTATCCCATCTGCGACAGTGCCCACCTGCTCAACTGTCAATTTATGTCGCCTTAGTAGAACGGCATCATGGAACGTGCTTACGGTACGCTGTACGGCCCGAGTACGTCAGTGGTAATGAGATAGAAGAGGGCACCCCAGGTAGCAGTCTTCAGTGCTCTCGAAGCTTGATGCCATTCTTCGTCGGCGACAACAGGCTGTTGTACAGCGTGCTTCTCATCGTTCTTATCCGAGCCTGCAACGACAGGTGATGCCGTATGGTCAATGGCTTGCTTTCGACCCAGAATGGTCCTCAGAGAAGTGCCTGCAGGAGCACTTTCAGGAAGGGACTTCTCGTACTCTCGCTCGAGTTTCGCATAATAGACGTATTCCTCGAAAGTGACGCTTGGACGGGTAAGTCAATGGCGCACCAAGGCTTAAGGGCAACTGACCTTGTGTCGTGAAGCCTCTTAGCGGTAGGACCACTTGGGCCATTATTCAGGCGTGGGTCTCCTCCATCGAGGGCAAGAGCTGCTGGTTGCGCCATGGCTGCTAACCACGTTGTTGTTAAGGTGTGAGGGCGTGAGAAATCGAAAGCCAAGACGCTGGTCGCACTTGCCACAGTATATGTACCAAATCCCTGGCGATGTGCATGCTATAACAACCCTGACAGCTGCCGGTCGCCGGATAAGGGGGTCTAATTGCAGGACACCCTGCCGATACCCAGAACCCCGTTATCGTCCTACCGGAGAACATGTTTGTGTTAATGTACAACTGCCGCTATTCCCAGGCGCGAATTGAGTATTCCGCGGAGGCAGAACACCTCTGATACGAGCGTTATCTGAGATCTCTGTGGTGAAGAGGACTCTAAGATAACATCATGACGTCTAAGAAATACCTCAAAAGGGAAGCTCACGAGATTAGTCGCAGAGATTGACAAAAATAGAAGGATATTGAAGGAAGAGTAGCACAATTGACTGCAAGGAATCTGGAAGCTGGGATAACGGAAACTACGCGTTTACCGCATATTGGACACCTTTTAACCCGAAAAAGAAGGTCAAGAGAGAAAGTCCACAGCTGGCGTAAAATGTAGTGCAGATAAGCTACTTGCCGAGCCGCGTGGTCTTGCGTCGTGAGCTTGGCTTTGCGCGAATTGAAGACTGCGAACGATCTCCCAGGGCAGGGACAACCTTTGAAACTTGGTTCTGGAAGCCCCTCGGCTCCAAAACGACCCCTCATCTCGAGTAATTGCTGCTAGTAGCTCTCGTTTTCTCCGCGACGCAATAGGAGGAGTGCACGTACGAAATGGTACGACTTCTGTTGATCGTGGGAGCGCGAGGCTGTACATCTTCGAAACTGGAACACGTACGCGCGGACGAAAGGAGACAACGTATAACTACGGCCATTGTCCGTACTCAAAACGAAGCATGGGCACCACGTCGTCCGAAATCATTGATTGCTGTGTCGGTCGCCGTCAGTTGATTGGGGCCAATGGCATCGCATTAGCGTGAAGATCGGGGTTGGCTTCAAATGTACTTTCGAAGCCTTCAACTACTCTCTAACATGCATCATCTTCCTCCAACCGTGCTGTCGGCACAGCAATTCCTAGCAAAGTCCGTAACAGGTATTAGGATGGGTGTGACATAAAGGACCGTCTCCAGGATGTCGAAGTAAAGATCTGACAAGCATAGACCGGCGCGACAAAAAGGTCCACACTAACCTTTATCCGAGAGATTCCTCAGGCAACCACTTTATCGTATCGTAGTTGTATGGACGGCTAGGTAGACTTGGCATGAACGATCATTCATCTCTCAACGCCGTGTACCTGTCATCATGCACATCAAGTCCCCGAAACCCTGCAGGTGTCCTCGCCGCAATACCCCACTTTGAGCCTCATTTCCACCGTTGAGAAACCTCTTGTGCTAAGACTACGGTGCTAGTACAGCTTCGATACATATGAAAGCAAAACCCCACCAGGTATAGGAAGAGATGGTATATAACGCGTCCTACAGATCCTATAAGAGATTTCGACATCACTCGACATCGGCGAACCACGGATGCTACACAAATGTTAGGCCAGTCTAAAAACATTAGAAAGAGGCGTCTAGGACAATGAGACATCCAATGCGGATAATGGGCTTCATTGTCCACCATTTACCCTTTCCTCCTTCAAGTCTACTTTTGGGAATCAAGCGACCGGACGACTACGTTGATCCCCCAACATATTCAATGCATGTCAGCAACGGCGCATACGAGGGTCGAAAGTCTTCAGAAGCCTTGTCTTGTAAGCTGGGTGGCCATCTGCATCGTTTGAATTACACTTACTGCAAATCTTCGTCACAGAGCACTGCAAGCACGACGGAAGCGCTACATCTCATACGTCTCTGTACTCAACACGGGCTCACCCAGTGTTGCTTTTCAGTCACTTTATAACTTTCTAATCGTCGACTTACCAAACCATAAAATTTTGTTAAAGGTCCCATTCACCTTCGCTAGCACCAAAACATTCGCATAATTCACTTGCCAAAATGTCATACCTTTCTTTATATCGCGGTTCACGATTCACGAAGACTTAAATCTCAGAATCTGTTTCAAGATTGACAAGCTAAACAGATATATGCTACTTTCCCGGGTGGTCGTCCAAATCGATGCAATGCTGCGCCAAAATGCTTTCAATATCTCCACAAAAGCCGTCAAAACAACAGGCTTCGCGCTCAGCTTTCGGAAAGAAGTATGCCTCCAGGACAGACAGACAAGTTGCTCAGCATCCAGCCTCACCACTGCCCACTCCTCCCCTTGCCCCTCACGCCAGTCACGCCCCTCTTCTCCTTGCCCCCATCTCCCTTCGCTTTCTCAAACCAGCGCAGACCACGGATCTCCCAATACGATTCAGCGAACGCTTCGGGATGATCTCGAACATAGTCTGCACACTTCGCGACCCCGGTCTTCTTCGCACAGCTCTGGCCCCAAACCTTCTCATCGCCGGCCCATTGGCCACAGAAAGCGATGTTGAAGATGATCTTCATATTGCTGAACTTGGTGTCGAAGTCGCAGCCGGAGCCGGAGAAGCGGGCGATCGGGGTGCCGAAGGTAGACGTATCGGGATGTTCTTTCAGGTCTATCGATGAAGCGGTAGTGTTGGAGGCGAAGAACCAGACCGATATCCCAGAAGAGGACCACTCCATGGCATACACACCACCGCCAGCTTTGTTAAACGCGTCGCCGTACGTCGGCAGCTGTTTCCCATCCACCGTCTCCGGCGCCGCGATCGAGCACCCAACATTCTTATCCTGATTCGCCGCCGCAATATTACAATCCCCCGTCTTCATGTTCCCCGAAAACGCCATCTGCGCATCCGCAGTATTCGCCTGATTTGGACCAAGAGGCGATGTCGCATTATCGACTGCGCAGCCCTCCCCAGTATGCAGTGTAACAGAATTCGTCATCCCATCGTTAACGCCCTCGAGGATATCAATCTCGCCAGCCTGCGGCCACATCGCCTTCCCGTCCTCACCTACCCCAAGGGCCCAGAAAGCAGGCCAACTACCACAGATACTCCCCGGCATGTGCGCCAAATCCGCGATCAGGAGTCCCTGACCAAACGTCTTGTTGCTCTCCGCCCTCACTGACATGCGTCCCGCGGGATCTTTGTTTTGATAGTCAACGCCCAAGAAGACGTTCTGGCCTAGGTAGCCGACGAGCGAGCTGTTGACTGCAGAGGCGAGGGGCTGGTAGGACACGAAGCCTTCTGTGGGGTCCAGGCCGGAGAAGAGGTCGAAGTTCGCGAAGAAGTTCTTGTAGGAGAGGTCGGTTGTGAGGGAGTATTGCGATGCAGAAGCGTTGCCGTGATCGCCATCGTGTGCGGTGCTCAGGCCTGTGAGCAGAGAGAAGGTGGCCAGCACCTCTAGAATTGCGGAAAAACGAGGCATCTTTATCGATCGAACTTTGTGTGTTGAAGAAATGTATATGCGATCGGAAATGGTTGGCTATTGCTGAAGTAGCTCTGCGAGACAGGAAACGAATGCGCGCTTATATGACAGTAGAAGAGGGAATGGAATCTAGAGAATGGACTGTGCGGGAATGAAAAGGCTTCTTGTGGAGGCTTCATTGTGCTTCGCGATGCACAATAGACGTGATCGCTTTGATATTGTGAAATGTGTACAATGGAACAATGGAAGTGATCCACGCTATTCTACTATTTTGGTGAACCTTCGCGTGCTCACGTGCCAGGGGCTGCGCAGGAGGGCTGATGAGGGGCAAAACGCGATAGGAAGGGCGAACAAAAAGAGAACAGAAAAAGCATTGAAGGGAGGATTGAAGTCTTTGTATTAAGCGTCCCCACACAACGTAGCTGCAACTACCTACCTACCTACCTTAAATGAAAGTCAACAAAAGCAGGCCTCATGATCTGAGGTCCAAGCTGAACCCCGTCCATGCAGATGAAATCCAACATAGTGCTATGCACGAGTAGATGAGCGCCGCATCTAACCTCACACGTCGTTGTATATCAAACAAAGGGGAAGGAGGAAATGCTGAAAGTCGACTGAGGCGAACGAACATCGTATGTGAACAATATCATGTCGTAAATTTAATCGCGCGAACAGTTGGTTGTTGCTGGTGTGGCTGTGGATGTGGGAACAAAGATCTACCGGAGCTGGCCCCGGTCCTTGGCTTCTTTCACTTGCTCGAAGACCTGACCAGTCAGTCAGCGAGTGGTCACATCAAGCAATCACAGAATTACATACCTTCAACATCTTCCTACGAGCACCCAGTGCGTTGACTCCACGCTTCTCCAAGGCCTCATCGTCCAGCTCGACGAGCTCCGTCCATTTCAGGTCCTTGAGGTTATCGGTGTACTTGTGCAAGCGCAGACTCCTAAGCCAGCTTGGGATGTCTTGGAGGAGGGAGGGGTCAGTTGGGTCTTCCGGAGGCTTCGAGCTGCCTCGTCGTCCACGAGGAGACCTGCCACGGTTGATCTCAGAATGATCCGAGATGTAACCAGGGTGATCGCCCATTCCGATACCGAACTGGCTAAGATTCAATGCACCCAAGCCGTTGTTAACGAGAGGTGAGGCACCATAGTCAGCAGCCAGGAAGCCATTGTTCTGTGGGGAGGCAAAGCTCATTGCACCCAAGCCTTGACCTTGCATAGCTAGACCGGGTGAGCTAGGTCGAGAGCGGCGACCGTTGAGCGCAGCCAGTTGTTGTGCTTGCAGAGCAGCGGCTTGCTGGGGAGTCAACACCTGACCCAACTCGTTGGTCATGACAAAGTTAGCGCCGCCAAGCTGCTGTTGCACTGGAAGACCTGGCGAAGGAGGAACGTTTCCAGCCCCTCCCTCGGAAGACCGAGCGCGTCGGTATTTGCGTACGTCATCTAGTTGGATGCGGTTGTTGACTGTAGAAAGAGCGGCTAATTTCATGGCTGTAGCATTGGCGACCATCTCAGCTTGGCTAGCACCCTGCTGCGCGAAGTTGCCAACCATTGGAGTGCTTAACTGGGACGCCCAGCTTCCACCCGGAGCATATGAGGGAGATAGCATGGGCATGTTTCCAGTGTCCTGAGGGGCATTGAGCGTGGTGCTTTGGAGGTTGCCGCCGTCGCCAGACAGAGGAAGTCGTGGGGAGCGGAGTCCAGCCGAGGGAGGCGGTCGTTCGAACTGGCCCATGGGCGTCTGACCAGAAGACTTTGGACGTGCGGACTGCTGACCCTCATTCCAAGGCGAAGTCGGGCCATTCTCCTTCCTGTCCTCTGGAGCCGAGATTGTTGGCGCGGCCAGCGAGTTGCGATCGACCAGGCTGTTGCGGTTGGAAACTGGGGGAACTCCAGTAGTCTCCGTGAACTCAGCCTTCTGCTTAGCGATGGCAGCTGCGGCATCCGGGAACATGCGGTTGATGGTGGATGTATCCAAGCCAGAGTTTCGCTTTGCACCCGGCGATGGTGGAGGGCGGCCGATTCCGATCGAGTTGCGAGAGCTCTCACCGGTGCTCAGCTTGCTCATTGCATCGCTCAACTTCTGTGTCATGGGGTCTGGGATTCATTAGCTGTGACGACAAGGCGCGAGGCGCGAGGTTCTCACCTTTCTCACCAAAGTTGGCGGGAGAGAGCACGCCAGACATGGGCATGCTCTTTGACATCTGCTGCAGGACCTGGATGAAGAACCTAATCTGCACCTGGGTCGTCTGCTGGAGCAGGGCATAGAGAGCAGCGGTCCTCTCGGCTTCACTGAGAACACGGAACCACTGCTCGATAGCACTCAGCTCGTCTTTGAAGTCCTGGTCGAGGGTGGCCGTGGCCATCTCCTCCAGAGTGACCTCATACTGGTCGATGTCTGCCAGCCACTGCTGCGCCGCCCGTTCCATCTCGTCTGGATTGCCCGAGTTCGTGTTGTTGCGTCCGAAATACACCTCGGACGCCGGGCGAATGCCGCGGTTGGAGAGAGGGGAGGAGAAGCCGCCCATGTCAGCCGACGCTCGAAGGTGATGGCCGGCGCCTATGGTGCTGCGCTGGGGAGGGCGGAGGGAGCTGGACCCTTCCGGGGTGCTGTTCCTGTTCCCTGCGAGAGACATTGTGGGCGAGGGAGTCTATGTTCGGTCGTGGCTATGTGTAGCGGAAATTCGAATTCTGTGCAGCCTCGTCAGTGGGCCGTTCTGAGACATGCAGACGATAGCGGCAGGAGGGGGAGGGCGGGCAACGCACACGGTCGACTGGTACGGGGCACAGTCCTCTCGAAAGTGCGTGCAATCGAAGTCTCCTGCAGTTCCTGCTGGCCTCAAAGGAGCTCGACGGCGGACGGTCAGGAGTCGGTCGCAGCGAGGGCTAGGTGATGCAGGCAGCCACAGCGAGCGGTCGAGGTCTCGGCGGGCAGGGATCCTCGGGATGCCGGGCACTGCAGTAAGAAGAGGATACGTTAGAATACCAAGTACAACGAAGGAAACGAAGAGACGGCTTCAAGGAGAAGGGGCGAAGAGCGCAGCGCGAGCTCTGCAGAAAGTGAAGAGACGGGCGCCAGTGGTCGAGAGGTCGTTCTTCGGCTATCATGCCGCCGCGCTAAGTGATCCCTGCGCCTCCAACCACGAGTGAATAGAGCTCCAGCCCTAACGCTCCGTGTCCAGCTGCAGCTGTCTGACAGACACGCGGTTGCGGACGGGGCGAGACAGCGCACGCGGATACAGTACCTGCCTGCCCTTCAATTGCGCGAGTGCGACGCTGCAGGCGCTTGTGGTCGCTGCCAGCTGTGAATTTTGAGGCATCTTCAATGGGTCGAGCCTGCCTTATCCCAATCGATACAGCAAGCGTTTCGTGTCAGGCATTGCCCATTACCCATCTCGCTACGCCTCCAACGGCTCACTAACATCGCCACTAACATCCGCGTTCGAGGCCATTGATGCCATCAGCCGCTCTGCAGAACACGAGGTTATCACCATGTGCGAGTTGCCTCTGTAACACGATGAGAAGCAGAACGCTGTAAAAAGTAGTTTGGATTGGAGCTCAACATGTTACGTTGAAGTGCTTTCGGTACACTTTCCATCGTATAGAGAATCGGATCGCGCACGAACTGATACGACACCCAGCCAGAGCTTACGTCTCTGACACCCATCCGCGTCCAAGCACACTTTGTAAGATCGCTTTACTTAGCATCCGAAGCACAAAGCACGTAGCGCATGAACTGGCTCTCCGGGACAATTAACATCTGTTTCTCCGCCGTTTGACTTTCGGGCGTGTGCATCCCATCGTTTCGAGCCATCGTTTCTATTAAAGGAGCATTGGCAGTCCACAACCCCACTTGTGCCTGTCGCTGCTGGAGCTGCTGTCGTACATACGCTGTGCTGGAAGCTGCCGGCTCAGGCATTCACTTTTGTTGAAACGATGTCCTGAGCTCGTTGTCAAGCGAGCCGGGAGTTGCCGCTACCTATATATCAACGCAGGCGTCGTAGCCTTATGATCTTTCAAACAGTCGTGCGCTAAGCTTCCGCTACTTCACCTGATCTGTCCTATGATTGCGCCGACCATCACAGCAGCTTCACGCTCCCAGCTGCCAGCTGTGACAGATTTACCCTTATTCAATGGCCCGCCAGGTAGCTGTGAGCCCCGATTCACGCATTCGCGAACAGCGTCCCTGACCCTCTCCTTGTTCGTTCGCAGCGTCCTTGCAGACACGCCTCCTCTGTTCATGATCTCTTGCACCCTTGGCGAGAGATTGGATGCCAACGACCTCCAGAAGTATGATGGCAAGGAAGATGTGTCTAGCGCTTGCAGTAGAGGCTGGAGGAAGTTCGATGTTGACCTGGCCTCTTCACTGCCCTCGTCGACGAAAAGAGGATGAGTTGGTGGCTTGAGCGACTCAAGCAGAGTTTCTAGAGCCACGATGTTCTGGCAACGTGCTGATATCTCCAATAAAGTCCCGCCCAACGAGGGTAGCTGTCCGAGCGATCGAGCAAGCGATGCCAGAGATGATGTCAGCGCAGACTGCAAGTACTGTTGCAGAGCGGTAAGCATCAGTGTAGGGTGGAAGGTGTCGGCAGTAGTATGCAGAGGAGTTGGTGATAGCAGATACAAGGTCTGCAAGGCTGATATTGTTCTTGATTTCGTATCCTCAGTCTGCGCATATGTCGCTGATTGTCCGGCTGGGCTCGCCAGCGAGGACATGGAGAACTCCTTGACCACCTGATGTGCTCTTGATGCTATGCTTCTCTCGCCAGGATTGACCAGTTCGTTCTTCAGTGTATTGATCACATTGACCCTGTCTAACCCTTCGCCTTCTTCTCCTGGTCGTGACGCTAGGAAGATCTGTCGCAGCGAAAGTAATGTATCGGCAGATCTGACCATCGCTCTGTGGTCCTCCTTCTTCGCGCTGCCAATGCCTCCCAGCTCTGACATGCGGACCTCGAGCTGTCTTCCGAGCATGAGGCAGCGAGCCACCGCTCTTCCAATCTTCACCGTCTGACATAGTCTCTCTGCAGTCAAACGGACTTGTTCAGCGACTTCGTAGCGTTCAATGACCTCCCTCTCCAAAGTCTTGTAAGCTTCGGTCAGACTGGCAACCTGGCCTTCCACTTCCTGCAGTATCCTCCCACTCGACTCTGCATGTTCTCGCGTGTGGTCCAACAACGGTAGCGCAGACTTGGTCGTGAGGGTGTCAATGTGTGTGTCGATCTCCTGCACATCGAACAGTACGCGAGAGAGGGGTGTCGAAAGGTCTAACGGGGTGTCGGAGGGGTTGTTGGTCGAGAGCACTAACGTGTTCGCGAAGGAGGTTGCGGAGAATTCTGGGTCTAGGAACGCCTCGTAGTCGATGTACGAGGCCTCCTCTTCTGACATGTTGAATCTTGGGTCAACGGTAGTGCCCGCTCCCGTGTCGACGATGTGGTTGACCTGCATATGCCTTGGCGGACCAGGTTCAGATCGATGAGTTAGCGTGGGCCATAGCTCGCTTTCACATTCACGAGCTTCGACAACACACCTTCGCTTCCTCCTCACGTCTCCCAGCACTCTCAATTGCTGCTTGACGCAAGCAAGATGCCTACCTCAATGCCATCACCGTCTATACGGATACCTGTCGAGCTCCTCACCCAGGCCTCTTTCTCACAATTCGGCACCGTGATCGAGAACCCCGCACATTCCAATGCCCCGCGCTCTCAACGGCTTCCTTTCAATGCTGTCTCAGCAAACCAAGGCACGGCTCTCAAGTTTGTCGATGTTACACATATGACGGACCTGTATCATGTTGCTCCAAGCAAGAAGCCGGCGCGAGCTGTCATGAACATGTTCGTGTGTGCTCCTCGCGATCTGAGACCTCACGAGCCTGCTGAGAGCATGCCATCAAGCTGGGGAGACATCGACTTTGACGATGATGAGGATGGCAATAACAAGAGAGAGCTTTTTGATGTTGGTATATTAGAGAGACATCCGTTCACGACACAGACGTTCATACCAATGGGGCTGTCGCAGTTCGATAGACATACGCAGTACCTTGTAATCGTTGCCCCTACGTTACCTGCCTCGGCTTCAAAAAGACACGTCGATCGCCCACCGCCATATCCAACTCCCAAAATCAATAGGAAGAAGTCTATCAAAGACATCTTTGCGCGAGCTCGACCGTCACCATTCACGAACGAAGCAGCTCCACCACCAAGCCAGTTCTCACGGCTTCACCCATCACAGAGGCCAAAAGGGCCTGGATTACCAGATCTGAAGAACCTGAGAGCGTTCATTGCGAATGGAAATCAGGCAGTGACATACGGAGCTGGGACATGGCATGCTCCAATGGCTGTCATTGGAGACCGGCCAATTGACTTTGTTGTTGTACAATTTGCGAATGATGTTGCAATCGAAGACTGCCAAGAGATCGTGTTGAAGCCAGATCGGAGTGCAGAAGAAGGCATGGTCGTGATGGTAGATTCCGACTCGTCTGGAAAAGTGTTGGTCAAGGCAGGCGTTGGTTCTGTAAAGGCAAAGTTGTGATCACTTGTTCTGGTACTAATTGGCGATATAATAATTTCGCTTCTTGTACAAGCTGGACTGGCAATATAGTTATAATCGACATGTTGGATATGAGACAAATTTCTCTCTCTTCGAGTGTTGCCGAACGGTTTCAAGGCCGGGAGCTAGCGCGCTTGGAGATGCGAGGCGTTGCTCAGCAACCGACCAATCAACAAACATCGTCAGAACTCCATCGCCAACATCCTTACCACATATTGACCACCTGCGCGCAATCCACACAACTCTTGGATATTTCTATACCTCTACGCGATAATGGCTCGTCTGCGCAAACCGAGCCCGGACGAGGCGGCGTTCATCCCACCTCCCGCCTCATCTTTCTCCAGATCGACCCGGTCCAGTCCGCGCAAGACAATTCGCGAGTCGCCTTCAAAACGCGAACTTAGATACACATCATCGCAGGACAACGAGGAGTCGTTTCTCGTGCCGAAAGCTCCTGCCAGCGAAACCCCCAAGAAGCAAAGGGTGCTGCGACCGGTCGCATCGAATAGCAAGCTTCTAAGGAAGCTATCGGACGAAAGTCTTGCCAGTCCCGAGAGGAAGGCTAGGAGGAGCGACAAGTCGGACATACTCGGGTTCTCGTACTCGAAGAGCTTGGCCAGGACACTTGCGAAGAGAGGCAGTCATGTGAAGAGGATTGGCGAGAAGCTGGACCTGGAGGTGGAAGAGACAGTCCTGGGTGAGAACGATGAGCCGGATCAGAGCATATGGTGCGGAGATGAGGAAACGCCTGCGACACGGAAAGAACAGAAGATACAGATACTGGAGGACGAAGAAGAGGACGATGAAGACCCGGTCGTCGATGTCAGGAGTCGGCGAAGGCAATTACAGATGCAGTCCGTCGAAGTCAAGATTGTAGCAGATCTTCTTCCAGATATGGAGCAACTGCGGGAGGAGAAGGCCAAGCTAGAGATGCCACCGCCAGCTCTGAACTCGATGAAGCTGCCGTTCCGTAAAGGTCACAGCACGATATCGAACTGCGCTCAAGACGCCGTTGATCTTACGAGCTCACCGGATCCTCCAGCGTCTTTTGTGATCCAAGACAGAGCAAGGTCTGCGTCTCTCACACACTCCTCGCGGCCAACAAGTTCATCGTCCTTTGACGCCGAAGCCATCATGAAGTTCTCTCCCACGCCGACCAAAAAGCGGAGTCCTAGGAAAGCTCCGCCTATCTCTCGGCCAAGCACGCCTCCTTTGCCTCCATCTAGCCCAACCAAGCTCATATCACCTTCCAAGAAGCATCGCATACCAGAAGCGCCTGCTCTTCGGCCATCCATCGATGCCTTCTGGCAAGCAGATGTAGTCAACGACTGGAACGATCAACACTCGCCACGAAAACCACTCTTTTCCCCACGAAAGCAAAAGCTATGGCAAGCGCTCGAGCGACAAGAGAAGGGAACCTTCTCATCAGACAGCGACAGCGAGACCTCCATCCCCTCTCCGACGACCTCGCCGCGCAAGAAGACCCAATCTCGATCCCAATCACCCATCAAAATTCCTCTCTCCTCCACCTCCCCAACAGTCGCCCAGATCCGTGCCCAACGCAAAGCCTTCGCCGCCTCCAAACATGTTCTCGCAGAATCCTTCCTTACCGACCTAGACCAAAAGATCACCAATGGAGAAATAACCCGCCTCTCCGCCTCAACAGGCGGCATCAAACTCCTCTGGTCCAAAACCCTCAAGACAACCGCCGGCCGCGCAAACTGGCGCCGCGAGACCCTGCGCATCAAAACCGGTCCCGCGCCCACGGACGTGAAGCCAGAAGTCCGCCACCACTGCTCCATCGAGCTCGCTGAGAAAGTCATCGACGACGAAGAGCGGCTTTACAATGTGCTTGCACACGAGTACTGCCACCTCACGACGTTCATGATCTCGAATATCCGCACGAATCCGCATGGCAAGGAGTTCCGATCTTGGGCGAGCAAAGTCAGCGAGGCATTTAAGGACAAGAGTGTGGAGGTCACGACGAAACATAGCTATGCTATCGAGTACAAGTACGTCTGGGAATGCGTGAATTGCTCTTATGAGTTCAAGCGGCATAGCAAATCTGTTGATCCTACCAGACATAGCTGTGGGAAGTGTCAGGGGAAGCTGGTGCAGACAAAACCTGTCCCGAGGGGTGGGAAGACGCCGGGTAAGGCGAGGGAGAGGTCGGAGTATCAGGTTTTCGTCAAGGAGAATTTCTCGAGCGTGAAGGCGAGGTTGGAGGCCCAGGGGAAGGATGCGCAGATGGGCAGGGTTATGGAGGCTGTGGCGAAGGAGTACCGGGAGAGGAAGGAGCCGGGGAAGAGTAAGGCTAGTGCTATTGAGCTTGATGCCGATGCTGAAGATGATGGCTTGGAGCTGGTGTTCGAGAAGTTGGACATTAGGGATGAGGATGTCTGATCGAGAGGAGGGTGTCTTGCTATTGCTTCTTTTGCGTTCAGTCATGATCCCTTTGCATGACCTTTCTGTATGGTGTAGTTGTGGACAGTAGCGGCATATTCTTGAACGAATAATGATTCTCATTTGAATTCATGAAACAGTCCGTTGAACCCTTCCTCGAGATGAATCGAGATAGTGAGGTCTTCAGAAGGCTGGCCTTCAATCAGCTTTCCGGCTAACCATCCCAAACTGCCAAATGCCTATCTCCCCAGTCCAGCAACCAAATAATTTATAGACAAGAAGCTCTCCCAACATAGCCCTACCTTTAGCCCAAATCCCTACTATCAAGAACCAACTTTTTCTCCTTCCCCACCTTCTCTCACTTCCCCTACGCTCGCATCCTCAATTATCTTGGCTTCCTTAGCCCTCCACTCCGGGTCTAGCCAATCCTTCGGCTTGTCCCTCCTAATAACCTCCGCAGCTGCGACCAACTTCGCTGCATCATGCTGTGTCTGCGCCGCGATCTCGGATGCGGTTGTGGATTGGAGGGTTGCGCGACGATTCTGGTGGTCGTGGGGTGCGGGTGCGGAGGGTGTTTGAGATAGTATCGGACGGACAGGGTGCAATGTCTGAGATTGGGATTGAGGTTGAACTTGAGATAGGTGTTGGGAGGAGAAACGGCGGAGGGAGAGGCGGGATCTGAGACGGTTGGTCGTTGCCGCAAAGTCTGGGCTCGTGTTCGCGGTCGTTGTTATCGTGGTCGTAGGACCAGGTTGTGCCCAGAAATTCGCCGGCGCCGTATTTCTTCTTGTGTTGCGAGGCTTTTTGATTGTAGATGGAGGGGACGCTCGACGATTTCTTGGGTCGGCTGGTGAATGGATCGTGGTTTCAGTCGTGGGCGCGAACAAGGCCGCTGGCGCAGGTACAGGAGCGGCATTCGAGGTCGACTGAGGAGACATTGTCGTCGCTATGGACGTAACTGTTACCGTCGTCGTCGCCTTCTTCGCTTTCCTCTTCTCCCTCCACTTCCTAATCGCCTGCCTCAATCCCCTCTTCTCCTCTTTCAAGCCTACGTCAGCCATCTCGGCCAACTCAGCACAATAGTACAGTACTATGGCGGCCTCCCACCGTCGTGCCGTCGACACGAAGCTTGCACAGCTTCACACGACTCCACGCGGCTGCGGGACACGGTCCGCATAATCACAAGAAAGAGGAAGGTACAGTATGCACGATAACAGCCCCAGGGCCACAACTCCGTACCAAGCCTTTGGATCCTCAAGCGAGACACAAGACTCCAAGTCCGAGGAAGCGAGGCTTGGAACTCTTCCGTCGGGCGCCCGTTGGATCAGAACTCAGGGCGGCACGTTTGCAGTGCGAACGGAAAACGGAAGTTCAACATGGTTAGGTACGAACGCGAAATGGCGCCACAAAAAGCCACAGTAAGGGATCGTGCGGCCCGTTAAACTGTTCTCGAAAAGTCTAGGTGCTAGGCGTGAGCGTGAGCGGAAGGTTTTAATATTGGCACGGAACAACGAGGCTAGATGTCTTTAATGGCGTGATGTTGATGTTGATGTGGAAGGTGGAAGTGTTCCTGCATACGCGGGGTTGCTGGATCGGGGAAGGAGCCGGTAGGAAGCGATTCCTGGAACTCGGGTATATCTGTGGAGGCAAGAATGGAAACACTGAGAAGATATATGGGAAATCGCGATATGTTATATAATAGATGCTTCATTGATGTTGAAGAAGCGGTACCTCGAGGCACAGGGCCTCTGCTCTGGTCCAAAGTTCCAACGTGCTGCTTGACTGATTTCACACTTGCCAAGCGCTCTCTGATCGTATCAACGCCCGTTAGAACGCCTCTTAACGGTGCGGTCCGTTCAGATTTCGGTTGAAGTCCAGCGTTCCGATGATCTTCTATAGTTGCCTCCACATAGAACAGCTTCTTTAGCTGATCAGACGCATAGTAACCTCGACTCTGCAAGTTGTCAATATCACTCACAAAGTAGAACAACTATCCGGGATCCACTTACGTTGCAAACGTGCCCGCACTGACAGGCATGGCCCTGAGTAACGTCGGTCCGATACCTCTCCAGAAGCCTCCGAGGCCCTCCGCTCTGTAGGTCTTTGCGAAGCAATCCCTCATGCTCTTGTACTTCCGGTCCGAACCAAAACCGTCACTCTGCTGCTTGCTCTTCACGACGTCGAATGGGTAACTTGATATCCAAAGTGCTTCGCCTGCTAGACCACCGTAGAATGCCACCTTGAGTGTACTAACTTGGTCGCGCTTGATGTTATTCCGCTTGGCGTCTGCGTTCATAAGGTACTCGAAAGTCGTAAACCAGATTCCGTACGCTTGAGCCTCACGAAGGAAAGTGACGGCTGTTCCGCGGTAAAGTCCTTTGAGAACACCCTCGTGCGCCGAAAGTTTCCTCATGCAGTCTATCGGTCCGTTGTAGAGACGACCAGCTCCATGGGGCTGAGTCTGTAGCCTAATACGAATATGCTCGATTGGACTCGAGAGCACGGTGTTCGTTATCCCGGCGAATGCACCGGACGCATAGTATTGTCCATATGAGAGCTGGCCACTACCACCGTGCTTCTGCTGATTTCGAGTTTCAAACTGTCTTCGAGCGAAGTGAAAGCCACCAAATTGCACAGACACACATGCGCCGATGCCGATTAATGGCGTCAAAGTACCCTTATAGAATGCTAATGCTCCCTCATTCTTGTAGATCTGGGTCGCAGCGTCCAAGGCACCTGAGTATTGCTGTGTAGTCTGTAGTCTGACTTTGACGATATCTGAAAGCTGATGTTAGCTGCAGGCTATGAGATGGCATATATCATGCAAAGTTGACAGGTGATATACCAAACGGTTGACCCAATAGAACTTGTGCAACACCACCCACCGCACCCGCAAACAAGTCCTTGAACGTCTGCTTCAAGCCTTGACTAGGTAATTCCAACTCTTCACTAAAGCCCGACATTGCGTCCGCCCAGCTTCACTCCTCGCTTCCTACTCTTCTATATGTCAGCCGCCTCCAACTGAGGGGCAATTGAGGGGTAATTCGGAGTTCAGATGCAGGAAACACGTATGTGAAGCGTTTTGCGGATCAATTGACCGATCCCTCAGGTTTACGGAGTTTGTAGATAAGTTACAGGGCAATTGTAAGTCTTTCGCAGAGGCTAGAGACAAAGATACAATTTCTTTGGCTGACGTGCTCGTTGCCAAGACGCTAGATGTAGCTGCGATAGGTAGCCGGAGATTGGGGTTGATACTTATACTTCGACTCCTCTTCATGAATCTTTGAAAAGAGATCGAGCTGGAACATTATTCCGAGTAGGTTGTTATACATTATCTAATTCTGCAGTCCTTGTGATGTACATGAAAGGCACCCCTCCACCGCTCATAAACACAATAGACGCCCAGTATGCGTCCGGCTACTGATGCAGTATTAAGCTCCAAACGTTGATGTAGAACTCCTAGGAGTGCCTCGTAGGCGCATCTAACGCTAATCAAAAATCACAAATGGAGCATCTCCCGGCCTAAGCAAGAGAGCATCCAAAGTTTAGCGGCCAACGCCGAAGAGCTCGCTCTTAATCGTACACCTCTTCAACGGGTATCGGGCTCGGCTCCTTGCTTACCAGCACCTCAGTCTCTTCCAGAAGCTTTGCTTCGGTGCTCCATCGCCGTTCTTCTCTGGTGGTGCATTCGATGAGACAGTATCCTTCTCGTTCATAGGCGGTAGGGCAGCGGTTCGAGTTGGCATAGCAGCAGCGCCGCCATTGGCAGCAATACGTCGCGCCTCGACGACTCTTCGGACAAGCACTGCTCTGAGTATCAGCCATCGGTCCAATCGCGGATCCATAGATGTTGGTAGTGCTTACGAGCAAAAGTCTCCTCGATGTTCACCATCTCCCGCGCACTCGTCTCCATGAACCCACACTTCCTCTTCCGCGCCCACTCCAGTCCCTGCGGACTCTTGATTTGCCGCTGGCTCTGCAAATCGCACTTGTTGCCAGCCACGATCCGCACTGGAGGTACGCCGCCTTGATCTATCCGCGACTCTTCCTCCATGTCAATCATTTCGATGAAGTAGTCGAGGCCGTCGAGCGAGTGCGGGTTCGTTATATCGTAGACGAGGAGGAAGGCGTCGGATTTGAGGTTGGAGGCTGCCCAAAGGCCGCGGTACTCTTCTTGGCCAGCGGTGTCGGTGAGCATGAGGAAGTAGTTCTGGCCGTCGATTGTGCGGGTTACGGAGTAGGAATCCTCTATGGGCGCAATTAGCTTCTGCATGCTTCTTTGGCACCACTCGAGGGTCGCAGGGCTGGGCGCGCATCCGTCACGCGACGCAGGGGCGTTGTAGCTAGAGCTCTGTAACTTGAGCGTGGATGATGCGTACCTATCGTAGGATCATATCTGCCACTCGTCAGCAAAGCCCATAAACGCCGAACTCCAAGCCTGGTCCACTCACTCATGCGTCCATTGGCTCCTCACCAGCCGCAGCGTTATGCTCGACTTCCCTAAACACTATCAACAAACTGATGGCAGCCCAAAACATGACATGGGGCGCATACCGCAGCCACCGTCGCCGCAGACCGTGATCGTTATTCTGCTGTTGTCGTCCATGCTCTCCGCCCTGTCGCCTCTCGTCGGAGTCGTGGAGAGGTGTCCCCTGAGCCCTGGTGTTGGTATTGTCGGTGTCGCAGTAGTCCAGGTCCAGCTCGACCAAAACCGCGGTTGCGCCCAATCACTTCTCAGCGGGGAGAATATCGCTGCACTACGTCAGCGTGCCTAGCCGGAGCTCGAAATAGCACTGTCCACGTCCTCAAGCTTGATATGCACTGTGACGCGGTCAGTCTTTCCTTTATGTGCGCGTCCGTTTGCGATGTGAGTGTGTGTTGTGTTTGGGAAATTGACGGAACCAAATAATTGCGGGAGGGATGAGAGGGTACTTGCACCTGCGGCTCGCACCCCTGCCAGGTATCAGCAGCTCAGGCCTCGCTTGGGCTCGGTTCGCGTTGCACAGGTCCTTCTGTTCTCGACTTCACTAACCGCATAGTTGCTAGGTGCCGAATCCATGATGATATCTCCATCAATCACTCCCGCAAGGCCATTCTCCGAAGCCCGGCATAGTCTAGCTGGCATATATTCGTTCTTACACAGCTCCTACCTGAATTACTTCAGCTTGACAGTGTGAAGATACACAAGTTTCAAGGCTATGCAAGCACCCATGAAGAAGGAAGGCCAGCACCGCACCCCCTTGCTTCTGATCCCGACCTCTCTGAACGCAGGGGCCAAGGAATCCCCGTTTCCCACGCCGTTCGCGCAAGATGATATGCGCCAAGCGCTCACTCCAATCAACACCATGTCTACGCCGCCTTGCCGTAGCTAAATCTCCCTGCCTTAACCGCACGATGCTCTGTTTTATAGAGTACGGATCTATCTAGGACATGGAAAGGTGGGATCGGGCCTGTATGTATGGCGCACTGGACATATAGCGGCAGGGGTAACGATGTTTACGTCGTGCTATATTGGCGTTAACAGAGAAACAGACACTTGTCGCGAATTGACGTGGTTCATTCACGGGAGTATCAAGATATTATGTATATGTACATAGGAAATGCATCCTTCGGTAACCTTTCATCTACAAAATTCGCAGCAAAGTCATAAATCAAGTCGCTGCTGAGGCTGGGTAGACGCTTCAGCCCGAGCCACGATGGCACAGATGTCCAACAGAGTATACCAGATTTTCACTGCGAGAATGGTGGCGCTCAAACCCAAAACTGGCAGGTAAAACGCTGCAGACTAACACCAACCGCTGAAAATGACCAACATCCTCCCTATATAAAATAGGATAGCTTCTATATGCCAGGAATTCCTTGATGCGCCGGTGACGCAAAAGCGCAGGCGATTGGAAAAGCTAGCCGAAAAGCAAGCTTGTAAAAATATCGCGTGAAAGGGTATCGTTTCGTAGTCGAGGCAGAGAGCCTAAATTCCCATTTGAGCGGTCCGCCAAAGGACGCAAAGATGAGAGAGAGATTAACAGTCTAGATCCGGATTCTCTAAGACATGTCCTACGTCGGCTCGGTACCTTCGTCGATCCGCGAGGGAATATTCGGAGGCTGCATATGGGTGCTATGAGCGCTGCTGTGGCCATAGCCTTGCGACGTAGCCGCCTCCATGCGAGCCGCCTTTGCAGTGTGGGTATTTTCACCGGCTTGTTGCGGCGAGGTCCTGCCTGGCTGGGCCATAGACGAGGGCATTGAGGACGGGGCGCCGGTTTCTGGATTTACGTTGGGCAATAAGGTCTGGTTGTGGCGCGGTGATGTGCTCTTCTTACTCTTGTCACTTTGCGATGACGCTCGCGGCGACACACGTCCATTCTGTACGATGAGGTCAGTGAACGAAATCCAGAGACAGCGAGTCGCGAAGGGTTCCTCGCAGCATCCAAGAAGCAAGATGACATGACGACTTACCTGTTTGGCCCATCGTAATCCACAGGAATTGCATAGATCTCTGTTGCCGGACGGCCCTCTTCTCCACTCTGGAGTGGTCCTCGTATGACAGTTCACGCAGTCCTTCTGCATTTGACCTGCTCCTTTTCTCCTCTTCCTCTTTTTCTTGGCTGCCAACAGACTTTGAACCTCTTCTGCGAGATATCGATTGCGTTTCTCCATTTGCCTCAACTCATACTGCCAACTTGTGCTTCTTGTAGTTTTGAGCTCATCGAAGATATTCTCCTCTGAGGCAAGACTTTGGTCTTGGTGGCCGATTGCAAGCCCCTGTTGACCTGCATACGTGGTCGGATGAGCGTCGGTGGTCACAAATCGTCCGTCAGATGCGACTGTGAGCGGAGTGGACGAACCAGGGTTTCCTGTAAGTGACTGTGGTGGTAAAGGCGAAGCACCAGGGAGCATCGAGCTCGAAGTTGTAGAGTCTCCAGAGTTCCTTTCCTTGCTTTGGTACATGGACGGTCGCTGGCTTTGGGAGCTCCTCGAATATTTCAGCAGTCGCGTTTGTCCTACCACAAAGGTGGGCTTCTGTCCTTCAATTGCATCGCCAGGATATATAGTGGTGAAAGCTTGGAGAACCTGGCCTCTCTTGTTGATCATCTCATGCTTCACTTCGCCAGTTCTGCCACCCCTGGCCAATTCAAGTATCCTCCCAAAGTTCAGCTTCGAGTCTTGGCGCATCAGAGCCTGAATACTGGTGCCCACAAGTTCTTCCGGCTGTCGATCAAGAAGCTGACGAACGTTCGAAGACACGAACAAAAACATCCCTGATGTGGACATTTTGGACCATAGCTCATTGTCTCCGATACCTCCAGATGCGCGAACAATCGTTTTGCCCAAGGTATACACAGGTCTTTCACGTCCAACGAGAATAATGCATTTGCGGCCCTTTCCCTGTTCGGTGTGTAATGAGCCGTGTCCCTCAAACCACATGTAGCCACTCTTCTTCCGTCTGATCCTGAAGACCACATTGACCGATGCGCCGTTGCCAGACTCTTTCAGTTCCCGCGTTACAGGTACAATGTCACTCGGGTGACACACCGATGATAAAGCTGTGCCGACAAGCTCGCTTGCTTCATATTCCAAGACTTTCTTGCTGGATGGGGATAGGTATAGGTAAAGGCCCTTTAATGAGAGTACAAACACTACGTCGTCAGTGTTCTCTAACAGGACTTTGTCCCAGAGACGTCTAGTGATTTCTGAATCACCGGTTTGCCCATATGTAGCCAAGACATTGGAGACTTCGTCTTTAGAAATCGTCTGGCCTACTTCTGTCGCCAGCTTCGGTGTGTCGGGGTTGAACACGTAACTTGGCATGGACATGCCTCGCTGGTAATTGACTCGGTATGAGCCATCTATCATTTACGAATTAGCATTGCAAGATGACCGCTCAGCGTGCCATCATACCTGAGTTCTTATTGGTCATGGCACCTGGCTGTTCGACAAGATCGACTTGGAATCCCACAATGAACTTGATGGCTTGCCCGGGCTCCCAAGCAATTGGGATCATGGTCAAGAGGTTCATGAACGGCTGCCCTCCTCTTCGATAATTGATAAGACTTATTTGTGCTTCCTTCCGTCCATTGATCATGTTCTTCAAATATAAGACCGAGTCATCGTCGACATATTTTCGCTTGATCCCGGGTTCGACCTTGCCATCTGGCGATTGAAGAAATCGGCAATTCCTGCCAAGGATCATGTGTTTGGTATAGCCCGTAAGACGCTCGAAATTCTCCGAACAGTATACTATTGGACAATCGTGTTCCTGCGCGTCGCACACTACAAAGGCACACGAGAGATCGACCGATCCAATGTCGATGTCCGGATTTCGTCTAGTAGCAACTCGCATCTAAACATATTAGCACCAGCTTCGTGAGGTAGCAATACTTATGCTGAACGCACCAAAACGCCAAGCATATCGAACCCGGTAGAGGAGTAGGCATTCTTAAACTCCGTTTTCATATGTGTATTGTTATTTCTACTGGACGGAAACCCTTCTACAAAGCGTTAGTCGCATGCGATGTATAGTGAGGCAGACTGTCGTACCGGATGGAGTTGTCCATGGGAACTTTAATGGACCGAACGAATCGCTCTGGTTGAAGGATTCGCTCCCCATGGAAGGGTCCTGCGTTGGAGGAATAGCAACAGGCTCTCCAGTAAAGGCCGCTGCGGGCCCATGACTGATGCCTTGTGCTAACTGTGGTTCACTCTGTTGTCTCGAGGTGGATCGTTGGCTACTTTGCCCGTGACTGTCCGTGCGAGAAAGCTCGCCAGAGGGTAACTCTGATTTGGTGCTCACAGAGTTATTGCCAAACTGGTCCCCTAAGGGCAATCCGCTTATGGTATTATCCTGCGGAGGCTGCGGCATAGGTCCTGAGAAATCTTGAGCGACTGGAGAGTCCATCAAGGGGGTCGCAAATTGGTTCGCTGGAAAAATGTTCATATCGGTACCCAAAGCATTCAAAGAAGGGTCGTGCATATCGAAAGGCATAGAAGAGGCGTTCGGCGGATATGGGCTGGCAAGATTCATATCCATGTCCAGCGTATTTCCGCCAGGCAGAGGAGAAGCATATGCGGACCCCGGATCGGCCAGATTCGAGAAGGGCGTGTTCTGGTTCGAGTATTGGGTGTTGACCGAGAGGTCGGCCGCGGGCATGCCATCCAACTGGGCATTGGTGCTGGCTCGTGGAAACGTGTTGCTGCGCATCATGCCGTCCATGGATGGGTCTGCTGGCATGCTAAACTGGAAGTCGCCATAGTTCGCGTCTCCTATGTCCCCAAAGTTCATCATAGACAGCCTCCTAGAGTCCGGGCTTCCCATCTGCATTGGGCCGCCAGCATACACTGGCATGCTCCTCCTCCTGTTTACTTTTTCATTTTGCGAGACGATGTCATCGAGAGATTGTCCGTCGCCCAGTCCAAAGGCATTCAGGCCATCCCCAGACATATCCATTATGCTGGATGCATTGTTATGAGGAAGGTACCGCCGCTGCGGCTGCTGAAAGTTGCCGTAGCCGTTCATCGTTTCGTCCGGAAGGTGCGTCCTGGGAGCCCTCGGGCAGCTCAGGCAGGTGCGACAGAAGACGGCGAACGCATCGATGGACCAGCACCATTGGCCACGCTGGAGGATCTCAAAGACGTGGTTCGGGAGCTCGTCGACACCAAGCGGCCCCACGGATTGAGCGAGTATCTGTCTGCAGGTCGAGATGCGGGCAACGGCGTGGAAGCGCTCCGACACCCCTTGCAGTGCTCCAAGCAGGGCTCTTTCCTCGGCCGTCTACTTCGCCAAACGATGCGGAACTGTTCTGTTGGTGTGCGACAGCGGCGAAGGTGGGGAACGTGTACGAGAGCGCCGGCGACAGATATTGATGAAGAGAGGCGACTTTGGGGGGAAACAACAACCCGGCAAGCTCGTCACGACGAATGCGCCCTAATCCGCGGATAGGTGGCGACAGCGAGCGCGGTAGCTACCTGAGAGCGAAAGCGGACGGTATGCCACTAAAGCCAAGCCCCAAAAGAGGCGGAGGACCAGACAGCAGCAGCAGAGCAAGACGACTCGCACACGTCCACGCTGCGGTGTAAGGACCCTGGCCTGGCAGCCGGAGGAAGAGGAACGGAAGGGAGGGGCAGCCCAATAAGTGTCGATGGGATTGCGAATATCGATGCTGACAAGCTTGACCAAGACGGCGGGAAGAAACAGCACGGCGGGATATTGCGACCCGCCTCCGCTGTAACAATGCAATTCCAGGCGGTGGTGGGTTGGACACCGAGCAGCAGCCTTTGAAAGCCTCTGACTCTGCTCACAGACGCCTCCCACGCGCACATTCGAGCCACGCTGCAGCTATTCCTGCACAGTGGTCCGCGGAGGACCCCGGATTATGAGAGCGTGCGAAGCTCTACGATCTCCGCAGAAGGCAGTCCTGCAGTCCTGCAGTCTGTGCCCGGGCCGTACGCGCTGCACGTACGTTCTCAGGGCGCTGGCTGCCGTCGCAGAGATCTGGTGTGTTTCCAATGTCTTTCATCCCATCCATCGTAGGCCGCTCCACAGCGATATTGACGTCAGCCTCGTACTCGACTATGTCCTCCGGCTGAGCCCCTGCGCGCTAGCACGATCACGTGATACATAGTCCGAGCGCCGCGCGACATCTTTTCCTCGAGCAGCGTGTGGGACACTCTCAACGCAGCACCATGATCATACGGCATGTCGCAGTGCGGAGTGGTATGTCTATCTCGCTCTTGGTCCCCGCACTGCTAATGAGAACAAATCAGGCCCTCGAGTCTTTGCGCGACGCTCACTCCAGCCCCTGCGAAGATTCCTATCCTCTGAGGTAGACCCCATCGACCAAGCGACCAACAACAGCATAAAACAGACCCAGTCCCTCGAAGCACAGCTCAATGCTTTACCCCCTCAGCCAGTTCCATCAATTGACCCCGAGACACCCGGGACTTCCCCAGCAGCACAAGTGACAGACTCTGTTGCAGAGCAATACCACCAGTATAAGAAACGACGTAGGTGCACCGGTGAACAGCGTGAAAGCAGTCGTCTGACACATAGCAGAGCAGCTGATTGGCAACCTGGGCTCCGACATCTCCCCTCACTACCAGCCACACACACTCCTGAACAACCCTCCCTCGCCCGCCGATGTCACGCTCGAGCTCCTCCTTGCTTCCGAAGCACACCAGGGCCATGCCACTTCACTCTGGAACCCCGCTAATGCGCGCTACATACACGGAATCCGCCAAGGTATCCACATCATCTCACTCGAAGTCACCGCGGCGCACTTGAGAAGAGCAGCAAAGGTAGTGGAGGAAGTTTCTAGAAGAGCAGGACTCATCCTCTTTGTCGGCACACGAGAGGGCCAAGACAGAGCTGTTGTTCGAGCAGCAGAGCTTTCCAAGCAGTATCATCTGTTCGAGCGATGGATACCGGGGAGCATCACAAACGGACAGCAGATCCTTGGGAGGTGTAAGACAAAAGTCATCAATGAGAAGGACGAGGAGATTCCGGGGTTTGAGGAGCAGCTGTACGATCGGCCGGTGCTGAGACCAGACCTAGTTGTCTGCATGAATCCCTTGGAGAACTATGTCCTGCTGCACGAGTGTGCATTGAATAACATTCCTACCATTGGCGTGATTGACACCAACGCTGATCCTACCTGGGTTACGTATCCCATCCCGGCAAACGACGACAGGTATGCCTTACAACTCTCATCTCTTGACTACCTCCTTGTTTCAAGGAAAGCTCACAGAAGATGTACTAACAGTGTCTAGTCTCCGTTGCATACAAGTCATTGCCGGCGTCCTAGGCCGGGCCGGCGAAGCGGGTACGAAACAGCGCCTCCTCGCTGCCGAACGCGGAGAGGTCGTATACCGTCCTGCAAAGAATCTCAAGATGCCTGGTGAGGATGACGGGCTCGCCAACCCTTCACCCGAAGCAGCAGCAGACGTCAGCCAACGGCTGCAAAACGACGAGAGTTTGGGGAATGCTGATGAACTCGAAGCGAAACTCGAAGATGCCAATAACGGTGATGGAAGAAGACAGCAGAGGATCAACCTTTCGGCGTAAAGACAAAAAAGGAAGTACATTCGTACAGCCTTGCGACGTCGCTTACGGGGCGCCAAAGCGGAGGACCACATCTCAGAACCAGTATCGATCTGCACATGTTGTGTTACTAGCTGTATCGTATTAAGCATCTGCATGAAACTTTGTATATTAGATAGTATATTGATGGGGACTTGCATACACCTCATCAAAGGCACTTCGCGGTTGATAAAAAGGAAACCTGCCCTTCACATTCCGACATCGCTAGCTCTGTTGTCCACATACGCCACTCCACTTGACACCATTCCAAGTGATATCCGCCCCCCACGCGATACCATCTGTCAAGAAGTAAAGTCACCTACCCCTCAATGATCAGCACTCAAAGCCCCACAACCCAGATAGTGACATCTCCCACACCGTTCCGGTTCGGTTTCCGAGGGGATTGGCTTCGCTGCCCAGGTCTATCTTTTCCTCGTCAGGCAAGATCGTTATAAGAACGGCTCGCTGTGATATTAGGTCGATAGTGAGTGATTTCGCCCATAGCTAGACTTCCGATACTGCCACTGAGGGACCGATGATCCAGACACTTCATCATGGTTCGCTGCTGCACGTAAGTGAAGCTTAGGCACGATGAGCAGATTGCAGAAATTACTCTCAAACTGTCTCGATTCGGTCTCGATCAATATCCCTTTCGCTAATTAAAAGCGTACTACATAACGAATACTTCGCTATTTTCCAAAAATCCCTGCCTATTGCTCGCTCAGCCACCAAGAATATGAAGAAGGCGCTAAAATAACCAAACTCAAGCCCATCCTTTTGACCTCAAGGATAAGCATTAACCTCTTCCTCCTTCCCAGGCTTCTTCTCATTACTTGGTTGATGTCTTCTAAAATCCAAACTCCGTCTACTCTTCTTGATCTCATCATTATCTTCCCTATCACTCTCGCTTTCCCTTTCCTTCTTCTTCTCGACTTTCTTCATAGCTTCTTCAGTGAGTTCTTGCCTGTTCATGCGTTCTAAAACGTCCTTCTTGCGGGTCTTGTGGTCGCCAATCCAAATCAAAAGACCACCACAGGCGTTGCAAGCAATCGAACAGCAAAGGATGACGGTGGTAAGGGCAAAGGGGCGGTCTTTGTAATAGATAGCCCAGGTACATGTACCAAGGGCGATCTGAAAGATGGAATGAAAGTCCAAGAGTACAACGATAGCGACAAGGAGACGTAGAGGGAAGGCGTGGTGTGTCTCGGTCTCATGTGGTTTGTAGAAGGAATGAGATTTACAGAACTTGGCAGTGTGGTGCTCGAGCTTAGCTTGCTGCTTCGGAGTGAGGACCGTGAACTCCCATTGCTTCTCTGGGTCATCTGGATCCGCTGTTCTAGGCGCAGTGATGGGTGCATTGCTTGCCGGAAGGTCGTTGTGATCGTGCAGCTCGGGCAGAAGCTGCTTCTTTCGGCGAGACCAGGTGAAGTGGTGATAATGGGCAATATAGATCATGTGGTAAGTGTCGACGGCGCGGAAGGGGGCGAGGCCGTCACCGACGATGGCGAAGAGTGCGACTAGGACGTTGTCGATGATGTTGATAATGTAGAGCTGTCGTCCACCGACATTGATCCAGCCGATCAAGAAGAGTACCCAAGCGAGACCGAACAGAGTGATGAGCGTGGCGTAGAGAGTAACCAGGAAGCCGAGAGCTGTATCAAGTTAGAGAAGTTGATGGCTTGTTTGACTGGTGTAACTTACGTCTGCGGATGTACTGGCCGAATCCCCTCATTGAGCGCTTGAATCTTGACCGGCGAGAGTGCAGCATGTGCCTTACGTGATCGTTCAGCTCAGACTTATCCTCCTTGCTCCAGCCTTCTAGCGATGTACCGTGGGGCAACACAGCGAATCGAGATTCGCTCAAGGTTGAGTCGATAGTCGCTACCGTCGCCAAGGTAGCATTCGTCGAGCTTCTTTCAAGCCCTGCAGGCCTGGCCGGATCTTCGTCAGCCTGGCGAGCTGGCTCTAGGACTCTGTTGATATCCTCTCGACTAGCCTGCTCACTGGGAGCCTGTCGCAATGTGTACGTGGGTCTTCGATTCACGAATCTTCCGAGGTTGGGGATGAAGAGCGAATTCTGGACGTTCGTGAGGGATGTAAGGGTCTGGATTTCGGGATCTGTAAATGTTAGCACCTACTGCATCCCAACATGTTGTAATCGCCATACCAATGGTGTCGAGCACATCTACCATGCCTGGGTGGAAGTCTCTCTGAGGCACAGCGAGCCTTTCGGGCACATCGTTGCCCGACTCGACGACATCGTCGTCTTTCTTGGAACCCCCAAAAGCCGAGCGCAATGCCACGCTCGCCCTCCTTAATCGTCCCTGCGGCTGTGCTTGATCTTGTTTTGAGGCTGCGGAGGCACTATCGTCCGCAAGGTCGCTATGCTCCAGAGCACACGTCTCGTCCAACACAGGCAATCGCGAGTTCGTTGTCGTCTGCTGCAACGGAAGTGCATCTGTGCTAAGGGCTGCTTGTCGCAGGCCCTGACTCGACGGCATTCGTCTTATGCCAATACTGGGATGTCGTGGTCCTACCGTCGGTCGCATTCGTCGCTGGGGATCACTGACGCTTCTCGCCCGGCCCGTTGGCACTTGTAGTCTGGAGGCATCTCGAGAGGCGCTATCGCGAGAATCAGCATGTGGCATTCTTTCCAGATTGGAAAACAGGGCTTGGACATACCTCGAACCGCCAGCCTTTGGCACAGGGACCGGCTTCCCAGCGTCAACAGAGGACTGCAGGCTCGTCGGAGGCTCGGTCGTAGGCTGGTGTCGTGCTGGATGGCCTGGCGCTGCGAAGTCGCGTGCTGCTGTCGTCCCTATGTTCCCTTCGTGGACGGCTATGGCCGAGGCGTTGTCAGGCGCTGGCAGTGTAGAGTGCGGCACACTCAGACTGCCACTTCCCGTCCCAGACGAGGTCTGCTCTGCAAGCCGGTTCCGCGCAGAACGCGCCTTCACCTTCAACTTGTCCATGGCGATCTCGAAACAAACGCGGCCCGAAAAAAGGTGTATAATCACTGGCCGCGTTGCATGTTTTATTCTGGAGAAAGGGTGTCCGTCGTTGCGCAGGGTAGCCCTAGGCCTTGGCCCTCAAGCTTGGAACCACCAATGGGCAGAAACCGGGCTAGGGGGATTGGCTTTCGTCAGTGGTGCTAACGCGCTGACCAAGATGCTATCAGCAGGCTCGACCTCCAAGCGATGCTCAATTCCACCTGAAACGGGTGCTCCCTAGAGCCGACGAGCGAAAGACCCCGCGAACAGAAGGAGGACTTTGAGGAAGGGCAATAGGTGTCGAAAAGCGCAAGTCGCTGCTTTGTGAAGGAGATTGAGCAGACGCGCCCGAGATTGGCCCCCTGCTGCACATCGATTTCGCTTAGGCGATGACGTCTTTTTATCAGATCTTGCCTTTTCCTTTCACTCTCCAATAGTACGGCGGGAATATGACCAGCCGGCAGCCGGAAGCGTAAACATCATGAGCAGAAATTTATCCTTCGAGCTTCCATTGCAGCACCGTCAGTCAGTAGTTTCCGCAACCGGATCGTTCTTGCGAGTTAGGCTCGTGCGAGATCTGAATCTGGAGGGCTGTGTATTATGATTGGGACAGGTATTCTGCACTGTCCGTTGCAGCATGCGCAGAGGCCAACTACGCAACAGACACATTGCCCAAATCCCCACTGGGGGCAAACACGATCGACAAGACGGAGGCTCATGGACCCTGACTCCGTCTATCTCCACGGCAAGGGAACCGAGGGCGCTGAATAAAAGGCTTGTCCGGCTTACATACATCAACTTCGGCTTCTCATCGCTCGAAGGGTCCATCTAGATTCGGACGCCTATCGCCTAACTAGGTATGCCTGCTTTTGTATAGAGCCGGGCATAACGTACAGTGAAGCTTCGATGGTAGGATGTCAAACTTGAGTTTCACGCTTGCGCGTCCAGGGCGCTTGTTGTCCTCTCGAGCGCCTGTTACTGATCAGAGTCAAACACAGTGTTCGACATATGTCCTACATGCCTCAGATTTACCACAGAGTCTACTGCAAAAGGCCAGACCTCACAATCAGCGGTTTAAGAGTCTTGTAGCATCACTCTTGCGTGCACGTGCTGCTTTCACGCTGGGGCGAGGCTGATGGCGGAAACGAGTAAATTGCCACTTCGGGAGCGGAATTCTTAGTGGATGCGGCACTTCGAACAGAGAATTGCACATGAATTTTAGAAGCCAGAGGCGGCTTTACAGAAAGGGGGTAAGGAAAATGCGATCAAATAGTGAGGAGCGCTTCAACCTTCAATCACCACTTTAGTGGGCCCTAACCAAGTTACGATAGCGCTCCAAGGCGGCTAGTTCTATGACCCTTGAGATGCCTCGAAAGTCGATTTTTGGAAGCTGCATGACAAAAGCACGATATCACAAATGTACAGCGAGATCAGTGGCTGAACAAGATCTTCAAGACCATTAGTTCACCTAAGAAGACCGTTCCGTCAAAGATAATCCCATCACCATCGAATTCTAGAGTTCTGGTGCCCCCACACAGCATGAGAAAGAATCCTAGAATAACTCAAGCAACTTTCAGTACTACTTTTCCTCTCGCATGCCCACCCTCCAGCCTCTCAAAAGCCTCCTTGTACTCCTCAAGCATATATACGCTATCGACTACCCCATTTACCTTTCTCTCCTCGATCAATTTTGTAATCTCGGTCAGTTGCTCTCCGTTCGCGGTGACAATGTACCAAGTACTCTCCACGCCCTCTGCGATACCATCGGCCGGTTTCTTGGGGTCTGGAGGCTCAGCGACACTGATCACTCTGCCTCCCTTCCTTGCGCATTTCCATACGTCTGTAAGTGTTTGGCCGCCAATGCAGTCGAGAATAACGTCAAATCCTCTCTCTTCTCGTTTCACACTGACCCATTCCAGGACGTCAATCTTACGATAGTCGAGGACAGTGTCCGCTCCCAAAGATTTGACGAATTCAACGTTAGAGGTCCCACATGTAGCCACTACTTCCTCAATACCAGCGAGGTGAGCAAGCTGAACACCCCAGATTCCCACGCCGCCTGAGGCTGCTGTGATCAGGACTCTCTTGCCCTTGTTGGCGCTGGGAGAATTGGGGGACGGAGGCTGAAGCTTTGCGTGCACGAAAAGCGCTTGCCATGCACTCAAGGCACTCAAAGGTACACTGGCCGCTTCCTCCCAATTCACATTCTTCGGCTTCAGGGCCAGCTCCTCCTCCGTAGCGACGGTGATCTCTTTTGCGTTGCCTTGCCAACTGAAAGTGCTTAGTGCGTAGACCTCGTCGCCCGGTTTGTATGCATTTGAGCGGTTTGCTGGCTTGGTTGGCGCCTGCTCGATGATGCCTGCGAGGTCGAAGCCTGGGATTGGAGTTTGGGGGATCAGAGGTTCCGGCCAGGTGAGCTCGCCACGGGTAAGTGCTGTGGTTTTGGTGCGGATTATGTAGTGGTCTGCGAACTCCTCTGGTGTAGGTTCCAGAAAGTCGGTTGTGAAGCTGAGTGTTTTGGGGTTGCCGCTTCTGATGAGCGCGCGCATGGTGTTGTTCAACGGCGTTGGGGTGTTCTATTGCAAATGAAGCCGTGTATCAGATGGAGACAAAGAGGTTTCTAATTCGCGAAGTTGGCTTTTATGGAACTGAGCGGCTCTGGTTTTCTAGAGAGAGGCAGTTTGAGTGTGGTGCTCTTGTTGCATAAGGGAAGTAGCTCTTTCCTCCTCTTTATATTTCATGATTTACTTTGCAACAGCACCGAAATACCAATAGCGACTCACGGCCATTCTCAATGTTGGATCGCTCATCCTCGCCTGGCTTACTCACCATTCCGACCTGTTACACCACATTTCGTACGAGCGCTCTCTATTCATGCATCTCCGGCAGTTGAGCTCGAGATCGTCTACATCCACGGAATTATTCCGAAGTATTCTGTTCGTTACTCGTCGCTCAACGTGTGATTGCGTGCTTCACACATAATAGTTCGGCCTGTCGGTAATTCGGACAGTTTCTGTCTCTGTTGAACCTACTTTCCACAAGTGGCAGGTCCATCCTTAACCTCCCAGCTACCGTCGTTACGAAATGTCACGAAGGCTCAATATTAGAGACAAGCATTATTGAATGATGCTGTTGACTCTATGATATTAATTACAGGGGTGAGGTGTTCGTGAGGGGTCGAACTGCACGCGATCTGAAGAGTCCGACGTCTTCCCCGCTTGCGTCATGAAGACGCCTTATTCGAACGTCATACTCCTATATCTACGAATTCATAACGCTGACTTCTCTCCAATTTGCTTTTTTATCTTTGACCGATCAGTCAAGCTCCGAATCTTCAAAATTACTTCAGATACTAGTTAGCATCATGGGCAAAGATCATCCGGACGCAGACCTTCATCCAGAGGCTACTGGCCTTGCAGCTCAAACAGTCAAGGTATGTCTTCAAGTTTCAGCGCAAGACCGTTGCTGAACAGTTCTAGGCCCATTCAGCAGAAAGTCCGCTGAAACTCTACTCGGGCTGGTTTTGCCCCTTCGTCCAGCGTGTATGGATCGCGCTCGAGGAAAAGAAGATACAATACCAGTACATCGAAGTGAACCCGTACCACAAACCCAAATCACTACTAGATCTAAATCCTCGCGGTCTCGTCCCAACGCTTCAGTACGACAATAAGCCACTATACGAAAGTACTGTCCTTTGCGAATTCTTGGAGGAAGCGTATCCGCACCATACCCCGCATCTCCTGCCTGACGACCCATATACTCGGGCGAGAACGAGAATCTGGACCGATTTCGTGACAAGTAGAATCATCCCAAGCTTCCATCGCTTCCTACAGCATCAAGGTCAGGATGGTCTAGCAGAGAAGCAGAAAGAGTTCCTAGGCTATCTCAAAGAATTCATCAAGGAGGCAGACAAGGATGGGCCATTCTTCCTCGGCAAGGAGTTCAGTCTCATCGACATCATCATAGCTCCTTGGGCGACTAGGTTGTGGATTTTCGACCACTTCAAGGGTGGACTAGGCATCCCCGAAAAGGGACAGGGTGGGGAGGACGAAGAGACTTGGGAGCGCTACAGAAAGTGGCTAGCGGCTGTTGAAGATAGAAAGAGTGTGAAGGAGACGATGAGTGACAAGGAACATTATCTGCCAATTTATAAGAGGTATGCCGATGATAAGGCGCAAAGTGAGCTTGCGAAGGCCACAAGGGCTGGACGTGGGGTTCCGTAGCGAGTTAGTTTACACGCGATATCGTCAAGCAATTAGCTCCTGTAGACGGGTACAGCGACAAGGATAACATCTTAAACACCCGGCTAGTCAATAGGCTCCATCGACCCATTGCGGGCGAACATGCCTTTGAGAAGATGACTCTGTTCATATCACGAAGCTCGCGTACCACAAACTTGGAGATGTTCGGACTCAACCTCCGCCATAGCCAAGGAGGCAAAGACATCAGGAAATATGTCAAGGAAGTTCGGATTGTGGTGCCACCATTCATCTATTCTAAATCCACATGGTCACGCGAAATTGATGAAGACTTCGGACTTTAAATTGAGGAAGCATTGACAAATTACGCCATGATGCTACGAGTTCAAGGTGACCTCAATCCTGAACAGCTTACCGGATTTTACTTCTACTATGACGAGTGCATCAAACCATTCCTTCGATGTTCTGGTATCTCTTTGTCGGAACAATACGGTGGTTTGAAGATTCGGCAGGATCTTCAGCTCTTTCCTAATCTCCACACCCTCTGCGTGGAAGAACAATACCCATTCCTCAAAGCTAGCTCTTTCGCCCAGAGGCAGTTGGAAAAAATGGGCCTTCTGGACAGTATTTTGAACGAAGAGAATCGCGAGTTGCGAAATCTTCCTCCGGGCATACACTCTATGAGGTGGGGGCTCTATGCTGAGAACATATGTAATGTCGAGCCTCCGGTGAGTATCCAGCAACTTTCTCAGGTAGGTTCTAGGGCATCTCCATGTTTCTTCTGATCTTTTAACCTGGCGCAAGGAGTGACTGACAGCTTCTAGATCGAACATTTGGGGAGCATGTTGGACCACACAAATAATAATGGCAATTACGTAGATATGCTCAACAAACTCCGCGGTCTGAAGACTCTAGAAATTTATCAACCTGAGAAGTGGAGGGACGACTATATCAACTATGATTGGTCAGACATGAGTGAACACACTTTCGTCTGGGATACACTTTCCAATGTGGCTCTGCCAAAATTGGAGAGTCTCCACATCAAGAAGTTCTGGCTATGCGCGAAGTCGTTCTCATCACTGATCGGTCATTGCGCGGATCACAACATTCGACTGCACTTCGAGGACATCAGCTTCATGATCATCGTCTAAATATAACTAATTCAACCAATCAACTTCCTCACACATCATGAAACCTCCGCAACCCCAACACCTGCAACCCCCAGATCATCAAACATCAAATTACCCGCCCATTTACCCTCACGTGTCCCTCCCTCTTCCGTAAAACGTCCTTAGACCCCGCGACACAGCTTCGGGTGTTCGGTAAATTCTCACGTTTGCCCACTAAGTCTCACATTATGCCCTCGTCTCAACATCCCACGTTTGCAGTGCATAAAACACGAAGATTCGAATCAGACACAAAACTTGGCGAGGCTGCGCGATTCATTGAGTCTTGCAGATCATGAGAAAAGTAAAGCTGGGAAATCTTGATGAAAGGCTTGTGAGGCTGTGCTGTGCTATTGGGAACAGACGGCGCGGTGGAGGGAGATTGCGATGCGCGTTCGATCTCAATCTCAGGGTCTGCGCGTCTCCGGATCCGCACCAGAATATTCGCCAATGGAAGATCAAGGCGGGCTCAAATTCTTCACTCGTTCACGGCATGGCATCAAGCGCGGCCCGAAAGCGCTTCCAGATCGCGAGTTCAGAGCATGCACTGGTGTGGAAGTTGCGAGCCATGGAAAGGCTGTTTGAACACACACTCTTCTCGAACCGCATGAAACCCCCTTCCTTCCGCGTTTGATAGACATGCATGACCCGGCTCCTTTGGGCTCGATTGGCTTGCAGATCGACTGTGCATACCTCCACGATGCTGAAAGCAGCAATCTCGGCCGCTAAATGTAGTATCCTGCGATAAGACTACTGCTGGATTTGATATGGCAATCGATGCCTTTGAGATCGATGGCGTCAAACATTTCGTGATGGTCACGAAACCAGACGCTCTTCGGTTCGAGGTGCCGTTTGAGGCTCCGCTGCTATGTTTGGTGGTGACGTACGACAGCAGACTCGAACACGTGGTACGCGTACGCTGTGTAAAAATTCAGGTTGGAAAGCATGAAGTCGGAGATGCACGTGAGATACTACCGATATTCGTCATTCCAAGCTATCAGAAAAGCTATGTAACAAGTAGAAAATGAAAATGCCGCTTTTGCACTACACCAAGCCCAGTCGCTAATAGCCTCTTGGAAGGCTACATGTCGATTGGATTTGGAGAGGTAGAGGGAGGAGTACTAAGAGAGACTATAGAGGATAGGTGGCAAGAGGACGGGCCACGGAGCGGTACAGAAGGGACAGGCTGGGGACGAGTGGCCATCACGCGGTAGAACGTAATAGGCCATGCGCAATCCGATGAAAAGGAATGACAAAATACTGAAGGAGTGACCATTGTGCTCCGTGTTGCCCGCGCCCCAAATGATGAGGTAGTTGCCCGTTTATACCGTAATCGAACGCCAATGACACCGGATATATTCAGAGAAAGAGGGCCTATAAACACTGGTGATTGAGCATCACCTAACCATCGCCAATTGGATTCGAAAGGTCGAATGGGCTCGTTCACCAAATCCATTTCGAAGATGTGGATCCAAATGCGTCTTTACTCTCGTCAAGCATAATCGCAAAATCGGTACAATGGTGGTACGTTGGCCAAGACATAATAAGAGGCTGGGGAGGATTACGAGAAATGCGATGATCGCTAATAGGATGCTGAAGGTGTCGTATATGCCGGAAACGTAAAGAAGCAAAGGCGGGTACGTCGTAACAGCAAAGGAGCTAGTACTGGTGTCCGTCTGGTGCGCCTATGCGTTGGTGACCTAACGTGAGATTAGTTGGAACGTGTATCTCGCCGCGTATCTGGCTGACGCTTACCTTCAATATCCTCCTCGAGTAGTCCTCATTGTCAGCAATGCTTCCATTGCTTGCTCTCCTTGCCATGAATTCTGGGTCCAGACGCGAATCAGTCATGGACGAATTGCTTGTGTGTAGCTTGCCACCAGCGCCAAATTGGTTGACGGCAGCTTGGCGACGGTACTCCTCCTCAACATCCTTCCTCCTCTTGTGTCGTAGGTAGAACACTACACCGGCAATAATTGCGGTAAGTGCGACAACGCCGACCACCACACCAGCTGCAATTCCTGCCTTACTCGGCCCACTACTGCTGCTGCTGCTGCTCTTGGTTTCTGGTTTCGCAGCAGCAGCACCGCCTGTTGCGGTAACGACGACAGTGGAAGCGATCTCCGACACCTGGGGCGCGGCAGTTTTGGAAGGGCTTGCTGAAGCTGAAGATGGGCCGTAATTCTTGACGCTGTTCTTGTTCAAGCCGGTCAACGAAATCCACCACATTGAAGGACCACCGCCTGCAATCTTCGTTAGCATCACCGTCATACCATCGCGAGATCCAACCTACATTTGGCCGTGTCAAATCCATTGCATGGTGTGTTGCAAGAGCTGTTGGAGACCTGATCGGCCTTTGGGGGGATCAGATCACCACACCAGCAATTGCTGCCATCTACCAGACCCATCACTTGTTTCTGTAGTAACACACAGATAGGCTGACAGTTGCCAGCAGTCTGGAAGGTGTAGGAGCCATGATCCTCGAGCGGTTCTCCCGTGCTGAAGCAACCAATGTCCGTCATGGAGTGGAGGGCGACACTCGCGGTCGGTGTCGCGATCGATACGATGGACGATGCTGTGCTGGTCGTTCCAGTCGCAGCGGATGCCATTGAGAACATCGAAGCCGCCGCGAGAGCGGACGCGAGCCGTGTGGAGATCATGATGGGCGTTTCTAAAGGTGTAATGCAGAAATTAATGCTTTTGGGGTGCCCCTTCGTCTAGACCAGCAGAGAGGAGCTATTCGGCGTCAGCATCGAGAGGGCAGCAACACACTGGAGACCACGTGTCGTACCTTTGGCCTAAAGAGAGCGGGCTGCACACATGAAGTGGCCTCGCGATGGGTGCAAGATGTACTGGATGTCGAATGGGTGTTGGAGGCGTCGGCGGCTAACGCTGGACGGGCTCGACGGTGACGATAGGGCGGCGAACGAGTGTTTGGATTGAAGTCGAGGAGAAATGCTAGATGCTTTGACAGGCCCTGGCAGCTCGTCGACACTGGCCAGCTGAGGACTCGCTCAACGATGTCCGCGACTGCCGATTTCGAAACACGAAGCGTTGGGATGAGGCCCCGGAATGCACTGTTTCGCGTTTGACCCCTTCTTCTCCTGGCGACAGCTGGCAGCACACTGCAAAAGGAATGTATCGACGTGGAGCGACAATGAGCGTCGAGAGAACAACGAGCAACTGCGATGAACGAATGTGGGTGTTTTCACGACTGACGACGACAAGGACAGACGGCGGGTGGGAGAACAGAGGCTGGCGCTGGCGAGTGGGCCGCTGTTGAAAGGGGACCTTCGGGGACACGAGCTCACTTGAAATGAGGTGGTCCATGCACTCTTCCCGGAGTTGCCAGCCAGGAACGCGGTGCAGGGGTCAGCAATAAGGACAGCCTATCTGCACATGTGGCTCTGATTGCGACGCATCTCTATTAATATGGCCTGTTTGGTGCAGACGCGAGCAGCCCGCTCAATTGCGGCGCGGCCTCTCCAGCGTGTTGTCGCGATGCTCTGCGAGCATTGAGGGCCCCCTCGAAGCAGCAGCACCCACGACAGACGCGCAGACATTTGCGCCGGCGTCAGGGCACGGTGGGCGCTCAACCCAATGGCGACCCGGTGCCTGGGCTAGGCTCGATGGCCTGGCAGGCCTGTCCCTCCACCGTTGCGTCCGCATCGAGCCACATGTTTCACCCGTCACTGACCCGCAGTGCCACACCCACGACCCAGCAGGAATAGCCAGCCGCCGCGAGGCCTCGGAATCGTCCAAAAGCGCTCACAAGTCCATCGGTCGCTGACAGAATGGCAGCTGCGCGCGTGCAAAAGTTTCATCGAATGACGACTCCCGACGCGACAAAATCGGCTTATCATGCAGCTACCGTCGTGCTACAATGGCTCTGATCCTTTATCAATAGATGTGTATCTGATGTCAGCGGTAAATAATGAGCTGGAAGTGTGTGTGGAGATTTGAGGGATTCGTAGAACGGCCGGACGATGCACGTGACCCTCTACTTGGCGAATAAAGACGTATATGCGAGGGAGCGACACAAGACGCAAGGCGTGACATTGAGTATGCCGGAACAGGGCTCGACTGAGCAGAAAGTGAGAGACACGTCGTCAACCCAACTACCATGTAAAGGTTTGATCCTTAGGATTGCACTACGGTAGCATGTTGGGAATCGCGGAACCTTGGGAGGAACGACTGGAGGTTCCTGACATAAGCAAGCAGCCTTGGCACGAGCTTCCGGATGTGGAGAGCTTCAAGCTTTGCGTCTCAAGGATGAGAATCTATGCCCGCCCCAATTCATGCCACGCGCGCCCATTGTCTGCCAGCGAGCAGTGCAGTCCCTCGGTTCGTCCTCTCGCCAGCACATCTGGATCTCTGACGAGCGAGTATCGAGCGCGTTCGACCGCTTCATTCGCAGCTCCTGCCCGCATCAGAAACGGCATGGCAGCCATATCCCAGGGCCATTGGAAGCAAGACGGCGCGCAGTCAAGCGCCGAATGACTGTTGCTGCTGCTTCTCCGCAAGCTGCAGCGCCTCCACCATTCGGGTTGACACTCGGTGACTTGTTTGGGTCCCGGAAGCACCGCGAACCTTCGTGGAGATACGAGCCTCCGTCTAACTCGTATGCTCTAGATGCACATGAGGGCCGTATGTCTTGCAGTGTTCCTCGTGCCTGTTGTGCAATCTGACTAGTTCGTAGGCTCGGATAGACGAATTGCGCGTCCATTTCGTACTCTCGAGAGCTTATTTTCACCCCCCGAGCCAGTGGAAGTCCCAGATAAGGAGGCCGATAATCCAGACGGAATAGGCGCCAGTGAATCTGCGAGCCAAACCCAGGACAATCTTACGATTAGAAACGGGTTCCTTTTGGAGAATGTGGCGCAGGAAAAGACATTGGTGCGGAACGTATCATGGGAGAAGAGGCTCAGCTCTATTGAGGCCAAACTGCAGAATATCCCTGACAAGGCTCATACCTGGCTGGCTCAACTCCCAGGGGTACTAGGTCCTGCTGTTCGACTTCCCAGCGATCCGTCAAGGGTCCTCATGTCTTTGGCAAATGGCAAAATCGTCTTACCAAGGCTTCCGACTACTAAAGCGATCGAGTTCACCCGCTGGCTCAGTGACGTCCCCTTAGAGCTGAGGGGAGAAATCAGACCTGTTTACAGACAACTCGCGAAGCAAAGGATTACCGGCTATCAATTTACGTCACATGAGGTCCCTCGGCTATCGGACAACGACCATTTGGACAGCGCTCGCATTAGTATAGTTCTCCGAATTGTGTGGGAATCTATCTTAGCCACGAAATCCCCGGTTGATACCAGCTTGTGGCCATCTGAAATCGAATTTCTCTCCCGGATCCAGCAAGTCTTCAGCAGTCCATTCTGCAGCGAAACAACTCTTCACTTCAGCGATCCTAACGAATTTATTGATCGGATCACAAGCAAATTGGCGTCCGACGAAACGACCCCTCACTTAGTCCAGCAAGCAGCCGTCCTGTTCAATTCCATACCACAACAAATGCTACATGCTTCGATTGAGCGAGTAACATGCGGATTGGTCCAAGAACGAATTAGTTCAGCGTCACTATTGCCCGAACACACTGCCAAACTGAAATCATGGCTTAGACTTATGAAGTACCTCGATCAGAAGCTGGGTATTGAACACGAAACTGCAAAATGGACGCAGATTACTCTCGAATGCCTGGCTAACGAAGGAATGCGACTCGCAGATATTGGCTCAATACTCGCTCACACTTCGCCGACGCTGGAGGTGCGGTATCTTTTGCATGTCTTGCCTTATCATAAGACAATCCGCGGAACCCATGCTCTGGAAGCGCACATGTTCATCAGGGATCATGGAGAATACTTCCGGAGCCTCAAGGGCGGCCCCGTGCTTCAATTCGCTGAATTGTTGCATGAACTACATAAAGCATCCATCCCGAACCACGGCATCGCGGAGCTTATCTTTGATCGTATCGCCCAATTCAGGAACTCTCACATTGCCATGGGCTCACTCCTGAGACGTTTGAACTACAAGGGATGCAAGCTGTCGAACGTTGATCATCTCTACGCCAAGTTGACAGAGATCCTTGAGAATATGCATCCCACCCAATCAAATATTCACTTCATCAGGCGCCTGCAACAGGTCAGCGAGGATCTCCTTGCCAAGACAAGCAGGATTCGACCAACGACCGCTCTAGGCTCTAGGGAAACAAAGTCACTGGCTCGGACTATTCGACGCGCTCAGAGCATGCATCACCTACCACCAGTATATGCGTCTAAGAGTATCATGGAGCTTCAAATGATGGATGACGAACTTTGTCACCAGCTTGCTCATCAGTACTCTCTCGACTACACCAGGAGCTGCCGCGAGATCTGGCGATCAATGTACTTGCTCTACAAACACCTCATCCTCAGCGCGTCACCCATGAAACCGCTCTTCACAAGAGCTTTAGTGCGCGTTGCAATCATGCGTCCTTTTCTAGAAAACCGATTTGTTAGCTCCCGGCGACTGGTTTGGGTCTGCCAAATAGTTGCTCGTGTGGAGGGGGAGCACGTCGCCACGAAAGTCGAGCATGTCTTTGAAGCATGGAGAGGAGAGCTTATTAAGTACGCGAAAAAGAAGTTTGTCGAGGCTGGTGGAGACCCAAGGGAGAAAGCTCATGTAAATACTATGAAGAGGTTAGGATTGATTTAGAGGTCTGTGTTACAACGCTTGATACCCATCTGTTAAAGCTCGCTCAAATCTATCTGTAAGAAATGTAAACATGAGCACAGTCCAACGTTATAGTCTACGCCCATATCCACACCTTGTCCTCCTCGTTCCACCTTCTCACTTCCTTGCCAGTCCATGACTCCTCCCAGTCCGTCCTCGTTAGGCCGAACATGTGTAGATCCAGAGTTTGACCATGCTTCTCCACATGGCCTTTGAAGATACCTTCCTTCACATATCCGCATCTTTCGAGACACTTCATACTGCCATCGTTCCCCTCAAACACCCCTGCGAACAAGCGTCTGTACGTGTCGTGCCTTTCAGTGTAAATATAGGATGTGAAGGCACGTAAGGCTTCTGTGGTGTAGGCCTTGCCCCAGTAGGGTATGCCAATCCTACAACGATCAACAAATTATGATGGCCGGAAGGTAGGAAGCAGGTCTTACCAATACCCAACCTCAGCACAATGCGCTTGCACATCTGAGCCCGGCTTGATCCCAATACCACCGATAACTCTCTCCGGACTCTCCTTCAGGCAGATCACATACGCCTGACCTGGGTTTGCGACTTGCATGGCTACCCATGTCTCCGCATGTTGTAATGTGTATGGGTGGGCGAAGGCGAGGGACCTGGGAGATGTTTAGCTTCCCGATCGGTTTTTTTTGGCGTCAGAGGCCCGGAGTAGGGGTACAGATACTGTATTGTTTTACTATGTGGGAGCGCTCCGTCTGTCAAACACTACTTGGGTAGGGTCTGGTTCATCTATATCGAAGCACTTCAGGAATAACAATACGCTATCTGTACCCCGGTCCCGGGAGAAGGGTGCTCACATGTACTTTGTGATTTCGAAGGGTGCACATAGTTTTTGCAAGGTGGGTGCGTCTGGGGAGTGCATGGCGCGGAGGATAAGACGGGAGGTTTGGACGATGGGAGTTGGTATGGGAGAGTCTGCTGGGACGGCGGCTCCAGCTTGGATTTGGTCGGTCATTATGGCTGGGTGGGCGGGCGTTGTTCCGGCGGACATGGTCGCGGAGGTTGTCTCAGCACAACTGAATCAAGAATCAAGGTTGACTGAAGTAGGATCGGCAGGTCAAAGTTTGCTTTTATATCTCATATAGCAATTGAGTCATGTTATTCAGCTGAGTCAAAGGAGGATTGGGTGTTTGATGCGAAGCGGGCCGGGTGAGGCAGTGTCGCACATGTTGACTGTTCTCTATGCGTCACAAACCCAAGATGATTGGTAAGGCTGGTTGCCAAAGTCCCATTGAGCCGTAGTATTCCTTCCGAGAATTCGAAGGATAGAGCTTCATTCAGCACGTTAAATCGTCTCGTCTCGAAGAAGTACCCAGGTAGCAATGAATGACTTCGTGGTGTTGCAGGTCTGTGCCTACGCGCTAGTGGGGCAGCCCGCGACGCGCTTCGCGTGCCACTTGTCGAGAACCATGTCTCTGGACATTCTTGATTGCTTGCCAACCACTGCTGCTCAGCTCTCAAAATGCTGTCCAGGTATGTATCTCGAGCTGCAGCAACAGGATGAAGCTAACAGAAGCGCAGAAAACCCTTGCGCACCTACTCGCGACAGAGAAAACCTTCGCTCCCCGATCAAGAGCCACCGACGAAGCGCAGACGCGTTGACACGCCGGAACCACCCACACGATCGATTGCGACACGCGAAAAGGATGAACAGAAGTTCCCAATGCGCAAACGAAGTTCATCGCCGGTTTGCGCCGCATCGACTATGACTACCTCCAGCCCCGCGCCGTCTGAACCACTATTCTCAGATGCACGACTGAAGTCTACTCCTCCCTCGTCGCCCGCTCAGGAACCACAGTCGCATTCTCTACAGCCAAGAAGGCCTGTGTTCTCGTTCTTAAAGAGGAAGCCCGTAACAAAGACGGAGGCTAAGGAGGCACTGTCGGAGCGAAGCAATAATGTACCCACGGCGGCTCCGGCTGCCCACAAAAAGAAGCGTATGGTGCAGATGCAGCTCGACCTAGTCGCCGAGATGAGAAAGACTTGCAAGACTTGTGGTATGGAGTACATTCCATCGAACACCGAGGATGCCACCGTGCACCGGAAGTTCCATGCAATGAACATCGGAGGCATTGACTTCAGCAGAGCTCTCGTTGAGCGTATCAGGCAGAATCAAGTCTGGGCTGGAGGAGACGGAAGCTTCATTTCGGTTGTTGGACGCAAAGACGCAATGGCCCTTCGCAACAAGGCAAACGAGGTTCTGAAAGTCGTCAATTCTGAGCTCGGTGCTGCGCCAACACCGAACGAGGCATTGTGGGGCCAGGTGGACGTGAAGCTATCGAAGAACACGCAAGCAAGGGAAGGAACTAGCAAGCCTGGCGCGACCGGAAAACAAACGTGCGCAACGGGCGACAGGCACAAGGTGTACCTTTACGTTCGCGGGCAAAAATGCGTCGGAGCATGCCTAGCGGAAAGGATTCAGGAGGCTTATACTGTCCTTGACCAGGATAATGCGTCTGAAGAAGCAGGTCAGCTCCCTGCTAACACCGAGAGCTCGTCCATTTCGGTCAATGACACGACCGCGCCGGCCATCTTGGGCATCTCGCGCATATGGACGTCGAATCTCCATCGGAACCATGGCATAGCCACAAAACTGTTGGATTCCGCGTGCTCCGACTTCTTATATGGGATGACCATTGAGAAGCCAATGGTCGCGTTCAGTCAGCCAACAGAGAGTGGAGGCCAGTTGGCTAGGAAATGGTTCGGCCGACGGGCTGGATGGCTGGTCTACGTCGACTGATGTACGGAGTAGTGCGCTTGTAATCTAGGAGGTTGCCTTGCTGCGCCGAACGAGAAACCTTATCCATCCTGTTTCGTTGCGAATTCGCCCCAAGAGTGTGGAAGCTTGTATAGAAGCTACGTCGCACGAACGTCGAGGAATGCTGTTGGAACAGGAACGTTGCCCGAACACGCTCGTCCATGCTGGATGTCTCACAGGCCAAGCTTTCTGATGGTGGGGTAACTCTTCGCTGGCTCTCGCGAGTGAACCGGAACGGGGATACAGATAGCGTATTATAATTCTTGAAGTGCTTCAGTTGTTTGAACAAGATCATACCTAAGTGGTATTCGGTAGACGAAGCGCTCCCACAACGTAATACTACGGTATATGTACCCCTACTCCGGGTGATCTGCTCTACCTGAGTAGCATGTCGGCGATTGGAGGTCCGCACCGCCGCTCATCAGCAACTGCACGTCTGCGGCCCAAATCCCACGCCTCTTGCTGCTGTGAGGCTTCTTCGTGTACATAGACAATGCATTGTTCCTAGCTCTTCAATATGTCCGGGAATCCCTTCCGCATGTCCCAGTATCAACCCCAGCAATCCGTAGCCGCCGCACCTCCGACGTCCTTCAGCTTTATCGATGCAGATAGCAGTAGGGCTGAGCAGCCAGCGCTGGAAATTGACACTGGTACATCTTGACTTGATACACTTGACTTAAATGGTGAAAGAGCAGAAAGAATAATAGTACTACAGTCAATATCGCACCAGCGCCTGCAAAGACAAAGAAAACCGTCCGCATAGAGTCGCCCGCTTCATCGCCTCCGCATCCGGCATTTCACGATGCAGATGACACACTCGCAGAACGTATAGGCCGTGGGAAACAGCCAGGCTCTTCTCCGATCCTTCCGGCAGCGCCATCAGATCCATATTCAAGTCGAGTAGGACAGGGCGGATTCTACAACCCCACGAACAGCGGTGAGGATGCGTATAGGTCACAATCCGTGACAGGGAGCACGAAGAAGGACCCGGAAGTGTGGGATGGGGTACAATCATCTAGTGGAGCTCCGGTCAATCCATTCTCAAGGACATTAGCGACGATTGAGCCGCAGGGAAGGGAACGCGTCGAGCTAGAGCATACAGTAGGGCAGGGCAGAGGTGCGTTGGGCTCTCGTCTGTTTCTCAGATCCTCTAAGGTTCAAGCTGAAGCTTATCGCAATTGTTCGTAGCTGCTAACACATCTGTACCCAGATCGGCCTGCTTCGGAAAAGCAAGGTTCAGCATCCACGAAAGCAATGGACGTGGAGGGCTTCAAGCGTCTGCTTATGACAGGAATCAACCCCTCCAGCTCCGCAGCTTCATCTCAACCATCGACCGCGACCGCGCCTGCCCCGACACCGGCCGTGCCTCCCATCTTCGAGAGCAGCAGCAGCACGGACACCTCGTCAATCTCCAGGCAATCTATCTTCGAGCCTGTCCAAGAGCCACACGTGGAAACACCAAGAACATCTTACGAAATGGCTCCGTCCGATGACGATGAGCAGATATCGTTAATGGGCGAAACGAAGAAGGCAGAGAAGAAGAAAGCGCCGCCTCCGGCTCCAAAGCACCGGCATGGCAAGCTCGTATCTGCAAGAACACCGCAAACCGTATCGTTCTCGGACTTTTCAACACCTAGTTTTATACCACCCATTGAAGCTACATCCCCATCAAGTTCTCGCAACAGAACGGATTCCGATCTTAACAAACCACTTCCTCCTCCGCCCACATTGGCTCCAGCAGCCCATATTACTTCTCAGCTTGACGACCGACCCTCGTTGGAGGCAAAGGCCAGCGAATCTTCCAGCCTGTCTGATACCCCACTGCCGCAGAAGAAGCAACCTCCGCCAGTCCCACTTGCCCGGAGACAGAGCCAGCTTCGCTCTTCAACGACAGGGAATCGGTCACGGAGCAATTCAGCACTAACAACTTCATCACAACTTTCTGTCGAATCAAGTCTTCTTACCCCTGGTCTCGTGAGTGAGGTCACCTCTAACCCACAAGGGCATAAGTCACCGCCGCCCCCTCCGCCTCCTTCGCGTCGACATGGTGCAGCTTTAGCAGGTATCAGTACGCCGAGCGCCAACTCATCAACCACTGAGCTCCCTTCCACTGCATCTGGCCGCCGGAGCGATGTTACACCTCCCGATCCTCCTTCATCCCGGCGGCCTACATTCTCCTCTCCGCCCTCATCGCCAGCACCCGCACAAGCAACAAATCTTAATCGAGCAACATCTGTGAATTCGCGCTCAGTCTCGAACGAAAGCGCCACTGTGGCTCCGCCTCCACCCCCACCCCCGCGACGGCGACAGTCAGGAAGAACAAGCTTGGATGAGAGAAGACCGTACAATCCCTCTAACACCTCCCCAACCGAAAGTCGACGAACGAGCTCCGAGAACAAGAGAAGTAGCTTAGAAGGCAAACGGCGGACAAGCGTCGCCAGCGAGAGCTCACTACGATACGAGTACGCGCCAGCATCTGAACACGAACAGGCATTATACTCGCCAAAGGAAGAGTTGACGGAAGAGCCTCGATCACTGGAACCTATAGCGAGCAACAATTCGAACATACTGGATGACATGGAGAAGTTCCAGAGGGAGATCGACGCACTGAGGGACAAGTACAGGTCCACTAGCTAGGCGCTGGCGAGACCAAGAAGGACTATCTCGGGCAACAATCCTTGGCGACATCATATCATGACCTGCTGATAGGGGGGAACATTGTGGTCCTGGCGTTTGTGCGAATAGGAATTGGGGAGTTCGAGCATTATGACATTTGCAGAAGGTGTTGGAACTATGGACTTGGACTTGCCGCATTTGCATTTGCGTCCGCATTGCTGCTGGACGCCTTGATGGCTCGAGCTATATTACACTCATGATACGTTCTTGAATTATACATATCAACCAATTGCCTCCGGGCTCTTTTCATCAGCTGTTATCCTAGCACCAGTTTTTTTTGGTGTTTTGTCAGTTTACACAACACGGAGAGATTGAACCCAAGACTGCATCAGGTTATGATAGTAGTCATTGGAGGCCTCACACTCGAGTAGCAGGGAGCGTCAACAAGAGACTCGATTGGGGTTGGGGTATCATATGTTCATATTCTATGGCCCGGGAGAAGCCAGATAGACTTGCAACTGCATGAGCAGTATCTCCGTCGGAACATTGTGTCTTGCCGTCTTCATAACCACACATCTCTCGCCCTCCACCTTGCTGCCCCGAACCAGCTCCTTCACATTCTCGTCCCCAAGCAGGTCCTCCAAGCTGTAGACCGCTACCTTCCTACCTTTATATTGCGTAGTCTTGAAATCCAGCTCCGGGTACCGTATCCGAGGCTTGAGGCGAGGAACAACAGGCCCCATCCACCACGAAGGCCGTCGAATTCCCTTGGCTTGCAGCGGGTCGAGGACGCGTTTCATGCTATTCGCATAAGAAGTAGCCAGAGAATCGTCCGCCGCTACTTCTCTGTCCACCTGCACTCGAATCTCATCTGCCCTCGTCTTCAAGCTCCCAAAGAACAGAACACAGCTCACATCCTCCACGCCCTCAATATCCTCCGTCCGTGGACTCGGCACCGGTACCAACCGTCCCGCGGTATTGAAATACCAACGCAACTTCCCCATCAGACTTGTTCGCAGAAGTCTGAGGATCAGATCGGGCATGTCTTCCCTCCAGACCAGCTCCTCGGTACCGGAACCGAGTTTTTCGCGCATGCGCTGGTATACGCCTTGTCTCCAGCTCCTCTTCTTCCCGAGGTAGTCTGCAATTACTCTTCTGCTGAGGAAGCGATAGGGGACGCCGAGCTGTTTCTTTGAGGTTGTGAGGGACACAGGGAGGAGCCATAAGTCGCTGGTTTCCGGGTGTGGGCGCGGGTGGAGCGTGGTTAGGAGGGCCGAGGGGAAGAAGTGGTGGGTTGCTCTGCATTCGCGGACTGGGGAGGCTAGGGCATGGGCTTGGAGATGTCAACAGGAGTCATGCTGTATGTTTATGACGACAGTACCGTAAGGATTCGCCAACAGCTTTCGCTGGAAGGGCGTGAGGGTTGATGCATCAGGTTTCGCTTTCGGCTGCTCCCATCTCGAGCGCTCTTCGAGGACTATGGGGTCGAGGAGGGGTGGGAGGGGTAGCGGTGCGCCATCTTTTCGGACCCGGAAGCTTTGGTGGTCCTCTTGGATGGTGGGACCGAGCTGATTGCCTTTGAGGTTGGTAGAGGTCGACGTTGGGCTTCTTCGTGTCTGATCAGACAGAGACCTTCTGAGGAGGCCGGAGCATGTTGCCAGACGCCGTTGCAAAGCGACTGGCATAGGGTGAGGACGACAATGGACAGGCGCCGTGGATTGCGAAAGCTTGGGGAGCATCCCACGCAAGGTGCATCGGATTCCCTAGCGCCTTGGCCGACATCGAAGCTTATAGCTCTGTCGAGCTTCGTCTGCGCACACCCACAATTCCGCAACCAATTCACTATGGCTTCAATATTTCGAAGAGCCGCGGGGCTGAACCAAATACCAAGATTCTTCCGAAGATCTCTGAGATCAATCTCGACGCTCCCGCAATATCCAATACCGCCATCATTAGCAAGACTACACGATGCTCCTCCGCAAATACAGAATGCTCCACAGTCATACACGCCCACACCATATGTAACCGAGACGATAGGCGGCGGCTGGCACACCTACGATATCTACTCCCGACTGCTGAAAGAGCGCATTGTCATGCTGCAGGGCCCCGTCGACACGACCCTTTCATCCAACATCGTCGCTCAGCTCCTCTTCCTCGAAGCCGACGCGCCCGAGAAACCAATAAGCCTGTATATAAATAGTCCCGGGGGCTCAGTAACCGCTGGGCTAGCTATTTATGATACTATGACGTACATACGGTCGCCGGTGACTACAATTTGCATGGGACAGGCTGCGTCAATGGGCTCACTCCTTCTTTGCGGTGGCGCCGATGGCCAGCGCTTCTGCTTGCCGCACTCGAGTATCATGATACATCAGCCATCTGGTGGTTACTCAGGTCAAGCAAGCGACATCGCGATCCATGCGAAAGAGATATTACGAATCAGAGAGCAGCTTAATGCCATTTACCAGCGGCATCTGACGAAGCAGCACAGCCTGGCGGAGATCGAGAAGTATATGGAGAGGGACTACTTTATGGACGCTAAAGAGGCGTTGGAGTTTGGGCTTGTGGACCGGATTCTGGAGAGGCGGGAATTGGAGAGCGAGGAGAAGAAGTAGACGTACCATCACATGGGCTCATATCAGGATGCTCGCGAGCACAACAACTCTACAATGTATCCTGTTCAGGGTGCTGGGGAGTTCCTGATTCATTGCAAATCGACTTCACATTAACAAGCGAAGCTTCAGGCGATACGAACTTGTGCGACCTCTGCGAAGGAGCCCATAGTGGAAAGAAGAGCACATGAAGTGGAAATACGATGCAAAGCCTGGAATAATGATCTGGGAGTGCCGTGGATAATTGAATAAGATTTCGCGAGAGCGGTGATTGATGGTCGAAGCACTCACCAAAGTATGATGCACTGGGTTGCGTATCTGTACCCCACTCGGCATGTCCCAGAGAGTGTGTAGTGATACTGCACTTAGATCATCCTGGAGGAGTGCTTCGTCTATCGAACACTACTTAGTTACGACCTCGTCCGCACAATGACAGCGCTTCAGGACTCGCAATACGATATCTGAACCCCGAAGCCGGGTGCGAGTGAAGTGGTTGGCTGAAAGGAATACGGACTAGTCTGTAAACCTGGTGGGTCTGTACGACAACGTTTTGATTATACCTACGTTGACTCTCGACTGCTGTGACAGATCACTTCTAAAATGTTCCTGCTTGCCTCGGATTGGCTGGTTGTCATCACGTGATGGCGCGAAGCACATCTTCCTGCATCCGCGATTAGTACTCCCGCGCTTTATATAACATTCAGACAGGATACTACTATTTTTAATAGAATTTTTACTTACTTCCTCCTCTTTCTCTCTCCTCCTTCTTTCTTCATCCTCTTCCTCCTTCTTTCTCGATAACCGTAGATTCCATCTTTCAAGCTGCCTGACTAGCAGTTACAGTAGTGCTACAATTGTCCATTATGGACATCAAGATCAGGAACATCCCAAGGGGCACTCGACCAATAGATCTTCGAGATCTATTAAAGGAGCATCTCTATCGCTTCAATATCAGGTACTTCGATATTCAAATCGATTATACGAGAGAACGCAAAGCCATCATCACCATCGAAGAAGAGACCAAAGCACGTGAGTTCTTGGCAACCTTTGGAGGGAAACACCCAGTCCAACGCCTATTTCTCCTCGAAGAACTTCTGGAATTCGGACATAGCACTCATCGCGGTCAACCCGATCCGTTGAAGGTGCGTTTGCTACGGGAGAAGAGGCTTTGCCAATGGAGTGCCTCAGAAACGATCGATCCTCAATCATTTATCAAAACCTGCACATACTTCAAGGCAGCGGAACGACCACCAGTATTCCATATCGTCTCTCTCGAAACTGGACTATGGATGCGGGACCGGTTGGGTAAACTCTCCTTCGACCAGAAGTACAAGGACGCTCGCAATGTGGGCACTATCATATTTGGCCAGAATACCCTGGTCATATACCTTGAGAAGTCTCGTCATCGGAACAGCTATCATGGAAGAATAGATATACCCTACGACAGCATCGAGAACGCAATAACGACTTCTAGTAGCAAGCATGACTTCCTCACTTGCACGCTTCGAACGCTACCAAAGGTTTATGAGTTTGTTGGCGAAAAGAACTTACATCTCTATCTAGGCCAACTGTCTCGAGCCCCCTCCTCAAAGGGAGAGATATCGCGCTCGCCGAAATCCCACACGCTGCTACGGCGATGTAACCTCAGCAGCAATGTGGATGACAACGTAGCTCTTTGTACGGTATACCGCGTATCGCTCAGGCACAAACAACAAGCGTCCCGGTTACTTCAGTTCATCAGACGCATTCCGACTTTACACCGAAAGGACTGCTTCAAAACCACTGTTCCTTCAGGAAGAACCAAATGCAAGTATATGTGTCTCGAAACTTTGATGTCTTGTGAGCACTTCCGCTGCTTTACACTACAATGTACTAGACTACAATGCTCGTCCCTCACTTTTCTATGCGCAGAAAAGTAGAAACACAAGGAGCACCGATATCCCAGCACTATCCTTTCCTCTGCGTATCACGCATCTGGAAGCGGCTCAGCAATTGACGTGATGGCCTGCGAAATATCGTGGTCGGCGGCTGAGTTGCTTCCGAAGTGTTGTATCTCCCCTTCTCTGTACAGGAACTACGCTAACATTTTGTATATGTAGCAGTTGCATTTGAGTACGAAGTGCTGGAGCACAAACTCTCAGATTTCGGCATCCTAAAGCATCTCGACTTCAACCTCTAGGTTCCAGATTCTTGCTCTGGTTTTGAACGGTACCCTAACGCCAGTGATGGCCAGCACCCTACTCCAACCCTTGAATGCTTCGGCTGGGGGAAACACAAGTGCTAAAGCCAGGCCTACAACCATAGCGAATGCTATCCGCAGACTTCGGAATCAAATCCCAACTCCAGCGCCACATTCGCGCCCGCTGATGGAGCAAGACATACTGCGAATATTTCAAGCGAACCTTAAAGCTGACGATGAGGCTAGAGGCACTCGTGTATATTCAAGGAATCAGCATGGAAAGGCGCATTGCCTCATGAGCATCTATAAAGCCATTGTAACACCTACAGGCTTGTTACTTCGAGGCCCGGATCTTCAGGTCTCCAATCGAGTTCTAAGAAAGTACTCGGGACGCGATGATTCGTTTCTACGCGTCCTCTTCGCTGACGAAGACGGACACCGTGTTTCCTACAGAGATCTCTCCGCCACATCTATGAAGAGACCATGTACGATACCATGATCTCCTACCGCTCACACCATGACAAACACCTCACAGAGCTGGAAGTCTCCTCCGGCATTCTGCTCGGTAAGAACCCCCGCGGTACTGCCAAAGCCCAGCGCGACGCTATCCAAGAGGCGATTGAGCATTTCAATGAGCATACGACGTTCACGATCGATCGGATCCTGTATGGTGATGGGGAAGATAGGAAACAGGAGGAAACGCTTCCGAGAGCCGTGGCGTGCTTCAAGGTTGCGCTTGAGACGGAGGGATGGGAGAGAAATGAGCAGTTGCAGAGCTTTAAATATGTGGCTGCAGCCGTGTGCTTGGAGCAACTGTGGTTCCACGGAGGCGAGAAGTTGAAGCGGCTCTGAGCTTTCTGACAAGGGCAGTAAGCCTCTCCCTTCTAATAGAGAGCAGGCCCACCATTACGACACACTTCATCATCACGGGCATTATGCATCGACCTACGACCGATACATATCAATATCACTATATAGCTTAGCTCCGTTTGCTGTACTCAGCCATGACCACAGCATACATATATAGGTAGCGGGACGACTTTCGGATTATGTCAATCAAAAAGTATATCATTACTTAAGTCGTCAAACTCATCATGAATCGTAAAAGGCATAAGACATGAAGCATCTCCCAAATCCCATCACTATCATCCCTCTCAATACCGTTCAATCAACCACACTCTCCTCTCCTCCTCATCCATCTTCCCCAACATCTCCTGCTCAGCCCTCTTCATCAAGATAAAGTCTCCGACAAAGCCTTCAGCAAGCACCTCCTTCAACTCACTATCCCTCTCCAGCGCGCCTAGCGCCCCTTCAAAACTAGCAGGCATCTTCTCCCTAATTCCGTACAACTCCCGCTCCTCAGGACTCAGCTGGCTAGGATTGACCTGGACATCCTTCGCCTCAAACACCTCACCACCATCAGCCGGAGAGGATTTCAGACCAAGCAAGCCCGCAGCAATAATCCCAGAGAGCGCAAAATACATATTCGCCATCCCATCCAGACACCTGACCTCCCACCGTCCATCCTTAACATGGCGCAAAGGCGTCTCGCGATTCTGCGTGCCCCAGGAAACCCATGTCCCGCCCGTCCACGAATCGTCCACAACACGGGAGTATGATATAGACTCCGGCATCATGAATGCGCAGAGGGCGGAGAGATGTTTCAACACGCCGCCGACCCAGAACTGCATATCTTTATCGGGAGGATCCAAGCTGACGTGGACATGCGCCGCCGTGCCTATGCCAGGGAATGGTTGCGGGTGCAGCGTCGCGCGGAGGCCGTGTAGCGCCGCGATTTGACTGATGACGGTACGGGCCTGGATCAACGTGTCAATAGCGAGGAGGGGAGGGAAAGGAGGAAGAACGAATTCGTATTGCCCCTTCCCGGCTTCGGAGTGGAATTGTTGGATCTCGATACCGATGCCTTCTAGTGCGTCGACGATCTCGGCGAGGAGGGGCAGCTGGAGCCATTGTTCTGGTGTAAGGGTGCCCCAGGCGTGTGTTGTTGTCAACGGTGTGTATGGCTCAGTTTTAGTAGTCGATGTAGTGCTGGAGAATGGGTTCTGAATATGCTTGTCATTACGGGAGAGGAATGTGACCTCTATTTCGAAACCGCAGAGGAGAGAGATGCCGTGGTTGTACTGGAGGTCATGGACCAGTGTTTCTAGATTGGCGCGAGGGCATTCGCGGATAGGTTTCCCTGCCTCGTCTCGCCAGAATGAGAACACCGTAGCTGAGGGAAGCGGGTCCTTCTTGTGCGTTCGTCGCAGCGAGCGAAGGTCCGGCTCGACGTATATCTGACCAATTGGGTTCACGACTGGCGTGATGCCGTCGTTCTGGAGAGTACCTGTATTTCCTTGCGAGATGCCAAGGCGCTCTCCATTTCGAATGAGACGCTCGAATTCTTTGATCGGCGTGATCCGAGCTCGGATGGTGGCCATATAATCCAACCATTCCACATATACGAACTTAACCTCTGGATTATCCTTCAGGAACTGGTCGAGAATCTGAACGTCATAGACTTGTGCTACCTTCGGTGGCGGTGGGAAGGTGGGGGCGTGGAGAGGAGACGCAGTGTCAGACCGAGCAACTGGAGCTGCCAAATGATATGGGATAAAAGATGCCGCTTGAGATGAGGATGATGAGCTTGGTGGATGCTCTGCTCTCGCTGTTGAGCCAGCAGGTGGGAGAACGGGTGGGACTGAGCCGAATGGAGGCGCTTTGGAAGAAGAAGACGACCCTGGTGGCTTCGGGTCCCAAGCCAAGGACTTGAATGCTACTTCACTGAAGTCTGTCTGGTATCGTAGGTCGTATAAAACATTGGAGTTGTTGAAGAGAATGTCCTTTGTCATCGCGATGGCTTGATGTGGCGTTATGTCGTCTTTCTCGACATATTCAATCATGAGCTATCAAAATACGTCAGTGTTTAGCCCTAGTAGAAAGCGTGTAGATGTACCTCAAGCCACACTTCCCGAAATTGTTGGTTGGCCAGCCAATATGTCTCCGCAAAGAAGTGTCCGTCGGTCGAGTATAGAAGCTTGCTGCCAGGTACTATCTCCCAAGCCTCTCGTAGTATCGTCTTTTGGCCATCTCTGCTGACCATCGGGAAGACCTCACCGAGGTCAAGGTAAACATGTTTGTAAACAGTCGCCAGGTAGCCAGCCTCTCGCGTATATGGGTAAGCTGAGTGCAGTAGCACGAATGGGATCATCGAATAGTTCTCAATTAGCGGCTGCAGGTATGCTGGGTTAGACTCTCTCAGACTTATGTCATTATCGCCGAGTCCGGTGTGAAATTGCAGAGGTTTTGATAGGGCATCCTTATGCGGCAAGTGCTCTGACAGGATCTCCAATGTTCGCAGAACAAGGTAGTCGTTCAGCGCCTTCCTCTCTATGCGAAATTTCCTTTTGCGGATACAGCGCTCCACGTAACGCTCAAAAGGATCTCCAACATCTTTCGCAGCTATCTCGTAGTCTGGCTCGATATCGAGTCCGGTCCGGTAGCAAATTACAGTTTTGAAGCCGGCAACATCGTAGTCTTGAATTGCTTCCTGGATTTCCCTTTCAAACTCTTCCGTGAACGTCGTCCAGGTATCTGTGAGATAAGAAGCACGGTCCAGGTCAGAATCTCTAGCTTTCTTCAAGATACCGCTCATGATAGTCTCAGCTACTGTCTCTATCCTGACTATACGTTTCGTGGGCGCCTTCGTATAGCGGTCGTGAAAGTGATACGGATACACTTTCTCGGGTCCAGCGAGGCCATCATCCATCAAAATTGCATGTGTGCCCTCGAAACATCGTTGGCTCAGTCTTTCAGGGTCCGTTCGAAGCCACTCGATCCTTTGCTCCATGATCTCTTCCCAATCTGCATCTTCAGCGCATTCGTAGAGTTGTCGAAGTTGACGTGCTGCTCGAAGGTGAGGTAGTGATTTGAACGTGTCTCTGAGTGCCCTTCCTTGTGCCTCTGAAGTGATGGTCTCAAATGGTATCGTATCCAACTGGGTGGGTAGCAGCAGGTTGTGCCCATGATTGTCGATGATCGGGTAATGGTTGACCACATAGCGGAGCTGGTCAATCGTCGGCTTCTGTAAAGCCTGTGGAGGAGGAGTTGAAGTCATCTTAAACGTCCCTTATCATACGCCAGGCAGCCGACAGAGGGTCGTGACCTCCAACCTCTTGCGCAAGTACTGTCTCGACGGCTTCAGATTTGGTTAAACTAGTGAGTCCGTATGACTTGTAGGGCAGTTTTTACATGGCACGTGTGTAGGATCGAGTTCTTCTGTATTGAAATTTTCGGGTTCGGGAGCCAAAGGTTTATATCGCGGCTTTGCGCGTGCAGAGTTGTCCCTGCAGCTTTGAGATGACGTCGGCTTGCGCGGATATGCCGGTTAAGCACCGTAACCAAAATAGAGAACCTTAAACAAAGTATCCCTGCAACAGTAGTTTTGGAATTCCGACTCGTCGAAAACGTTCAAGAGAGATATCGTGAATTTGGGGCAGGTCTGATCGAGGTCAGATGGACGTTAAATGCCGCTAACAATAGCACTAATCCGTTTTAGGCGTTATACATTGTCTTACAAAATGCGACCTGCCTTGATTTCTTCAACGGCTTATGAGAGATGAAGTACAGATCTCAACGGCTAAATACTGCATCGTAGAGGCGGAAGTCCCCTGGATAGCTATTCAGGCTTCTACTTGAGTCGTTATTGAAAGCTCAACTGCTCCTAGACCGCTATCCAAAACTACATGTTCTACGTCTCCGCCCCTCACCAAGTGTGCCATTTCAAGTACTGTTCCATTTAAGTAGCCATCGTAATCACTTCAACTGTATCAAAGCTTTGCTAGCAGTAAGGAAAGTGGGTATTCTATACTAGAGAAAAACTACCACGCACAGTACCTCCTGGATGCCTTCGTAACCCTTAAGATATTTTTTCTCAGGTGTAAAATACGTTTACCAACTAAAGCCACGACCTCTGTTGCTCAGATTTGCTAACCGAAGCGCGTTGTTGAGCTGTCTCTCTTCCTAGTAGAAGCTGTTCGGGTCGTCATAGTTCGGTTGGCCATGCGTTCTGTCGCCCACATCGTCAAGACTACGATAGGAGGACTGGCCACCTCGGCCGCGCCCTCGACCTCCATTGGGACCACCACGGCTGAAGCCCCCCCGCCCTCTGCCACGGCCACCGTGGGAAGCATCTCGGTTTCCCCCTCGGCCACGCTCCCGATTGCCTCCTCGGTAGTTAGAAGACGTACTGAAGTTGCGCCTATCGTCGCGTCCATTGTGCGGGCGGAAGTCCCTCTGGTAGTGGCGTGGGCTGTTCTCGTTGCTATGAGGACGTTTGGGGTGTTGCTTGTTGGGGAAGTAGCCTTCATATTCGGTTTCGTTCCGAATCTCCTCCTCAATTCGCAGCGATGCCTTCTCACCAACAACGCTCTCAAACACATATCGTTGATCTTCGGAGACTGGCTGCCAATTGACGATGCGGGTCGCATCAGCGGGACGCCCACCATTGCGAAGAGCGAGAATGATGGTGGGTGTCGGATTCTCTGAGTAGAACTTCTGCGTCTTGGGTATGGGTTCAACCCTTGCAGCCCACAGTTTGTTCTCGAAGCATGAGACGCCGGTAACCTTCCATTTCACTCGAGCACCGAGACCACCGACCTTGTCCAAGATGCTCTTCGGCGCTGGCTTGGGTGTGATCAGTATGCTGTTAGCAAGGAGCCGAATGTCTCCATCAGAGCCCGAGGGTAGCTTGATGAGCGATGTAAGCCGGTCCGTCATCGAGTGTGGTATCATGTAGCCCGTGTAGAAGACCGTCTTCTTGATCTGCAACGGTATAGTGCCCGGCGGAGCCTTGCCATCCCGGACAAGCAAGTTGTGAGCGTTGATCATGCGTTGGATCGCGGCAACCTCTGTGACGGGGTCAAGCTGAGTAGCGTTCTCTAGTACCTGCACAACCTCTGCTACAAGGGGCTTCCTTGTCTGCGGTATTTGCTCCGCCATCAAGTCGCTGTTGAGGTGGAAGAAGAAGTCGCGGAAGCCCTTGGTGCTGTAACTTGTTAGACTGAGCCCGCGCTGCAGGAAGAGGTACATACTGCTTGACCCTATCCTCGTACACCCTGATCTCCTCCGCATCCTTGTATGTGTGTACAATGTCCTTCAACAACTCCTGCTTGAACTCCATGGTCGACCTGAACTTCTGATTCGAAGGGCCTGTCGCGGGCTTGAGGCAAACCATGTTGAAGTCTAGATTTTTGCTCCGTACAATGCGCTTGATCAGCTCTGCGAAGCCGGACTCTGAGCGGCCGGTGAGAAGTACACCAAGCGCATCTTTCTGCTGCATCGTGAGCTCCACCAGCTGGACAATCTGCTCGTTCCACCAGCCTTTCCATGCTCGTGGCTCTTCCTTCTCAACGCCTTCGCCAGTCGCGGCAAGAATGCTCGAATCGTGCCACCAGCCGCCGTTGATGAAGACTTCGGGCGACGAGAGCTGGCCCATTGTCTGTCCGGTCCATATCTGCCGGTTTGGCAGAGGGCTTGCGAATACTAATAAAGCGGTCAGTTACAATGTATTCAATCGCAGAGGCAGCAGGTCGAGCAAGAACGGGAGACGAGGAGCATCGGATAGGGTGCTGAAGCGCTTCAAGTGTGCAATACATGGTGGGAGTCTCATGGCGTACAGGTATTATCGAAGTCGTAGACGTGGATCGCCTTGATGTCCGAGACTGGAGGCAGGTCTTTGTCGTCGCAAGACCACCGTTTGAGAGCTGTGACTGTGCGCATGTTCTGTCTTGTGCTCACCGTCCCACTCGAAGACGGTGCTGCCAACGCGTTGAACATGGTCGGGAGAGAGCGTCGAAGCTGCGGGAGGTGCCTTGCGCTGCTGAGGAGCATCCACGGGAGGGGGGGGGATTTATAGTAGAAGTAATGGCAACTAGCGCAGCGAGCGCGAGAAGAGAAAGCGCAGACCCATGGAACCGCTGCGACTGCGACGCCTGGAAGTGGAGTGCAGGCAAGAGCAGCCGGCTGCATCTCTGCATCTCTGCATCTCTGCATCTCTGGAAGTCGCGACAGGAACGGGCGGTCCGTGCCACCTGCATTCGCCGCACATCACCCCCGAGCTGCCTGCGCCTGCGCCTGTGCCTGCGTGATGCGTCAACCCAACTTCTTCACGCCGTCCTAGCGCATGGCAACAACAGGCGCTGGTCCACGCAAAGACTCGACAGGCGATGCTTGCGTCATCTGTCTCTCCGACATCACCGAGAGAGCCATCACGGCTCCATGCAACCACTGCGCCTTCGACTTCCTCTGCCTGGTGAGCTGGCTGCAGCAGCGCTCGACTTGCCCGCTATGTAAACTCACCGCCTCCTTTACATGACTTAGCTACACAGTCTGACTTCTTACTAGGTAAAGCTGCAGTCTCGGTCGTCCAGTACGACTGGCGATCGCCGACAGACTTCAAGTCGTACTCTGTCCGCCCCACTCAGTTGCCCCGCGAACGTGCCTCGAGGCCTTCGATAGCCTCACAGCACCCTCGGCATGGCCTCCCCAGGCGCCCCCGTAGCCTTCGTCGGCCAGGAACAGCATCGAGCCCGGACGTAGCCTTACTTCGCCGTCGCTACGTATACCGCCGCAAGCTGTTCTCTCTACACGTTGGCACGACCCGCTTGTCAGGATACCGGGACCTGACCCCCCAGATGATTGCAACGTCTCCAGACCTGCAGTCGCGCGCGCGCATGTGGATACGCCGAGAACTAAGGGTCTTCAGCTTCCTCGATCCGGATCCGGGCAACACGCCATCTGAAGGCGGCGCAACTACAAGCAGCAATGCCGAGTTCTTGCTCTCGTACACGGTCTCGATCCTCAACGCGATCGACATCAAGTCAAGTGACGGGAAAGCTGAGGAGCTCTTGCAGGAGTTCCTTGGACGGGACCATGCGCGCCTATTCCTGCACGAGCTTAATGGCTGGCTGAGAAGTCCGTACACCAAGCTCGAGGACTGGGATAAACATGTGCAGTATAAAGAAAGACTTCCGGATGCATTTTCTGAGCATGGTCAGCCGGAGTTCTGCGGCAAGCAGCCAAGATTCCCAAGTCGGTCGCGAAGTCCTGCCCGCAGTTGAAGCTTGGAATAGATGGGACCCAAGCTGCGTGGAAACACAAGCCCGAGTGAAGCTGTTGCCGATGCAGCTGCCTCTTCTCCAGAGACTTCCATGGCAGTGTCCGACTTCAAGATCATTTCCATATTCGGTGGATATCATATATCTTACGTCCAGGACTGGTCTTGCGGGGAACATTGATCTGTATCAGGACCTTCACGGCATACACCACACCAATTGAATCACATTGTCGAGCTTACCACCAAAAATCTCTGCCCCAGAATCGCCGCCGAAAAGCGCTTTTCTTATATTGCTTGAATCGGCGTTAGTGAAGCTGAGGAAGCCTGGCTAGGAAATATATCACCACCCCGGGTACACCTCTACCTTTAGGACGAAGCTCCAGTGGGTACATCTTCTAGCAAATTTTGCAAGATTTGCTAGGACATAAGCTCTTGCGTTGAGTCGGAATTTTGACAAGTAGGCCCCCGACTTCGATTCTTTCCCGGACAATGCGATGCTCGCACCTGACACTGACCCAACTTTCGGAGCTGCCACAAGTGTCCCCATCAACAGCGCACCAGCCTGGTAGGTAAAACCGTAGGTTCGACCGTACTGGACGCACGACAACGCCAGATAAGGCCGAGAAGGTGCGAGAGAAACCCTCAATCCTAAGATCGTTATTGGTGGCGACTCGATGCAAAAGACACGTTCTGTCGCACCAGTTTCTATCAATTTGTATGCCTGTTCTCTACGGCAGTACAAGTGCGAAACGATAGCGAGGCCACTAGCCCTACGAGTTACGCGCAAAAGTCCAGCAACCCCACCGAGTGCTCTCACCGAAGCTCTTCAACTGCAAGTAATGTCGTTTCCTCTGTGAAGCCCTAAAGACCCATCAAGTCTTGCTTAGAGTATCCGAACACACGTCTCTATGCATACTTTTCGGTAGTGATTGTACGACCCCTGAGGGTGGGAGTTACCTAGACTCAGGGGTCAACGGGAAACGGCGAAACGAAAACGTTCCACCTAGCTTGAAGTCCATCGTATCCCAGGTTTACTGCGACTCTGGATTGGCAACAGGCGGACGGGCCAAATACAGCACATCTTCGACACTCACCGCGACCGAAAAGGCGTCTCTTTTTACAACTGGGGCGTACTTCCGTTCATCTTTGCGCAAGGCTCTGGGAATTTGACGAGTCACGGTGACTCCAGAGAAGGCGGAGAAGGCCTCAGAGGCGGAGAACACCTATCGCGACTGCTCGTCGCCTATATTAATCTGCTACGCAGGGCTCTCGTACTTTCCGCATCGTCTTACTGGAACACGCGATGACCACGCGCAAGTGGTGGACCGCGATTATGGACGCGTTGGATTTGTTACTTTCAGCCAACTCCAGCTGTTCGCTTCCTCTCTTTTGCTAGTTCGAGAGAAGGCCACGAAAGCCGTCAATACTGGATGCAACCTTCGAATCTGCATAATTTGTTGGTTATCCTCTCAAGGCTTCACTACCATCCGCCTCTATTCTCCCAGCATGATGAAAACACACTCAAATCGTCACGGCAAGCGGGCCGGAGAACCTCCTGGCTGTCAGCACTCATCAGCTTCCTGTGCCCAGCGACTGTGATTGTGGTGCTCTCTAGCGCTCGGATCGGCAAGTTCCAAGACTATAACACAGCGTTGATGGCTCTGGGTTACGCCTTGACAGTTTTACCTCTATTATGGGTGGTCATCCAAGCCATCGGTGGGTGGATTTCGACCACACTTCATGGATGTATGCCAGCCAACCAGTCAGCTGTGGTTCGACCTGGTCATGCATACAATGGGGTTGACAGTATGAATGGGAGAATACTTGTTCTGGACCGCGTCAAGATCGCTTCCCTCTTGCTTTCTGTATGAAATCGCGGAGATGGATTTCTCAGGGCCTGATAGAAGGCGACTACCGCGATGGCCCTTGGGGGTGGGAGTTACCTAGACTCAGGGGTCGTCAGGCTGCATCAGATCGATGCGTGGTGGAGGTGTGTGGTCGCATTTCTTAGTCGCGGCATGGCTGCGGGAATATGTCGCCTTTACAGTATTTATCCCTAAGGTTGATGATATGCAGCTAGATCCTGAATAAGAACACTTGACTTCTATATATGAATCCCTGCACTGGTTTTTCTGATCTGCTTCACCCAGAGGTGTCGGTATCTAATATGCAGTGCTGATGTGGAACCGTGCACATCAGCAACCTTACCGTGCATGCAAGAGTCTTACTCAACCACAATCTAAGCAACATACCCGAAAAAAGGGGGGGGGTACAGATATCGTACCTGACATTCGTCTTGTAGGAGCGCTTCAGAAAGCCACGTAAGACTCCACCTTCGTGGTGATTGGAGACCGAAGTGCTTCTGAAATTCTATACTCTATGTATGGGTGGTCGGGAGGAGAGTAAGAGCGAGTATCCGATCTGATCCGATCTGATCTTGCAGAGCATATAGGGAGCAGGATTGCAAGCTGGATCATATTCCCAGAAACAGCATGTGATCGCCATCTTGTCTATACTTCTATACTTACATCGAGTGGACCTCTCCAGTGCATGCTAGGGCACAAACCGTGCACTTAATGCGGACAAACAAACGCTATACATGAATCCTACTTTTACATCCAGATCCAATCCACCTCTACAATCCCAGTATGATACACGCAAGTTCGGAGTGGTGATATTGCTGTCAGTGTTGTTACAAATGTCGCGGTTCGGCGTGCTCAGTATAGCACTGTACCTTATCGCCGACCTTGAAGTCCTCCCAGGTGCTAAAGGCGAGGCCGCATTCGGTGTCTTTACGCATCTGATCGACGTCTTTCTTATGGTTCTTGAGAGAGGAGAGCGTGCCTTCACATAAGTCAGTAGCGTTTCACTATGGAGGAGGAATCAGTGGACACTTACCGTCATATCTGGTCTTTGTCCCGCGCAGCACGCGCACCTTCTCCTTCTTATCAATGACACCGTTGCGGACCTTAGTACCCGCTACCCTCATATTCTTCTTGCCACCTAAATTGATGTCGAAGATTGCCGCGACTTCTGCTTCGCCGATGACGCGCTGCGTAATCTTGGGTGCCAGTTTTTCGCTGAGCAGGGCCTTGACGTTTTCGACGACGCGGTAGATGATGTTGCTGTCGAGAATTTTGACGCCCTTCTGTTCCGCAAGTGCCGAGACATGTGAAGGGACCGCGGTGTTGAAGTTCACGATGTGTCCTTGGGCATCTGCAGCGTGCTGGACGTCGAATTCAGAAGGCGCGCCGACGCCGTGCCGTAGGATGCGAGTGCCAACCTCTGCGTTGCCGATGGAAGCAATGGAGTCGACTACAGCTTCGGCGGAGCCAGAAACATCAGCCTTCACAATGAAGCTCACGAGTTCCGGTCCACTCTCTTGCTTCGCCTCTTTTTCGACAGGGGCGATGCCATCTTTAGCAGCCTCAGCTGCGGCTTCTTCAGCTGCACGTCGTTCGGATTCTAATCGGCGGTGCTCGTTAATTGCTTCCATGTCCTTCGCCATCTGTTCGCGCTCGATCTTTTCTGTCCTGAGCTCTGTGACTTGCGCAGCTTGTTGTTCGTCCTCAGCTTGAAGCGCCTCATCCCCAGCGATAGGCTGCTCGCGCCAGCCGTCCACTTCAACAGGCATACCGGGTCCAACTTCCTTGACCACGAGGCCTGCTTCGTTGTGAAGGCTACGAACACGCGTCCATGTATTGCCGGCGACAAGAATATCGCCTTGTCGCAGGGTACCAGTTCGGACGAGTACAGTTGCGACCTTGCCAGACTTCTTGGTGGTGCCTTCGAGGACCCAACCTTCAACTCTAGATAGTGGATCCGCGCGATGGTCGAGGATTTCTGACAGTGTCGTGATGGCTTCTTCTAGATCTGGTATGCCTTGTCCAGTCTTGCCACTAACGTTGACGGTCTGCACTTCGCCACCAAAGTCCTCGACTTCGATGCCTTGACGGGCAAGATCTTGTTTGACGCGCTCAGGGTCAGCCTGCGGCTTATCGATCTTGTTGATTGCGACGATGATGGGCACCTGCGCAGATTGAGCGTGCTTGATTGCTTCTACCGTCTGAGGCATAACAGAGTCATCGGCAGCAACGACGAGGACAACTATATCGGTCACATTGGCTCCACGAGCCCGCATGGTCTCGAACGCAGCATGGCCGGGAGTGTCAAGGAAGGTGATCTTCTTGCCGGAAGCTAGGGGCACACTGAAAGCGCCGATATGTTGAGTGATACCGCCAAATTCTCCAGCTGCAACGCTGGTGCTGCGCATATAATCCAAAATGGTGGTCTTGCCGTGATCGACGTGGCCCATGATAGTGACAACAGGCGGCCGTTGCGGGAGCTCAGCATAATCCTCGGGAGACAGGGCTGGGGCAGGATACAAATCGCCGTCTGTTCCATCAGCCTGAACAATCGGCTCAAAGTTGTACTCTTGAGCAACCAGTCCAGCATGCTCAGCATTCAAGATGTGATCATTCTGGACTTCTTCGAACCCAAGCTGCTCAAGCTTGCGCACGAAGTCTTCTACTCGAACCTTGAGGAGAGAGGCAAGGTTTGTAACGCTGATATACTCCGGCAGGTACACAGGAGTGGGCTCGAGCTCGCGCTTTTCCATCTGCTCTCTCTTCTTCTTCGCTTCAGCACGCTGCTTTTTGCGTTGCTCCCTGTCAATAAAGTTGTCTTCCTCCTCGTCGTCTCGCTGCACGCGGCCTCGAGGCCTTCGCTCGCCTGTTGGCCTCCGTCGGAAGTCGGGAGCCTCGTATCGATTGCGCTGCTGTTCTTTCAATGGTAGATCGTCCGCCTCGTCAACCTGCAAACGACTTCTTCTCTTATCAGCTATGTCGTCCTTTCGCGGCCTCACATCCTCCTCGTACAGCACCTGTTCTGCATTCGGCTCCATCCGTGACCCATGCCTGCGAATCCATTCTTCTGCTGCTTGAGCTGTAGACCCTAGCGTCTCTTGCGATGTAGGTGGGTATCGTCGGAGGAGGACAGGTTTCGAAGGGCAATCGACACTCTGGTGATCCTGCCGCCCGCAATGGAAGCACTTCAGGGGAGCTCCCGTGTTGCTCCTTAATCCTCTGTATGGCCTGTTAGATCCTAGCCGTGGCGTGTTCGGATCGTTCCCCAACAGCCTATCCAGCTCAGCTTGATCAAGCTTCCTCACAGGCTCTACTCTCGGTGCGCTCGGTGGAATCAGCTCCGAGGGACGACCCTTTGTCGGTGCACCCGTTTGTGCCTCGTTCTTCTTCCTGAGATTGCCAATACCAAACCGCGGTCCTTCTTCAGAAGGCGGCCTCGCGTCGAACCTGGTCTGATACTGCGGTCGATGGGGTAGCGGTGCAGGGCGATCTCGACCTGGAGCTTTTCGTACCGGGTTGCGAGGCTCGCCCCACGACCGTTGGGGATACTGCGAAGGCAACGAGGGACTGGATCGAGGCGGCGGCGGAGGAGGCGGCGGTGGCCGTTGCGGCACTGAGATTTCCCTTGTCGCCAGCATTCGCTGCCTCATTCTCTCCGCTGCTGTCAGCGGCCTAGTCCGCGGCTGCTCCTCCCTGTACACTTGAGCCTCATCCGCATACTGAGAGGTTTTGCTCGACGAGTTGAGCTGTCTACGCTGCGGCAGGGAGATCGAGGGCGCGAAAGGCGAGGCATTGACTGCATCAGCTGCTGCGTGTTGGGGGGAGGCGCAAAAGATGCAGACATCGCGGGTCGAGGATGCCTGGCTCCAACATCAGTATTGAGGCCTGGAGTCGCCAATTGCAAGGACAATGTCTTACCCGAAGCACACGCGCCTTCCGCATTGCGCCGGTGTGCAGGTGCTGCAAGTATTGCGCTCCTCAAAAGTCCTGACGGATTCGATCTTTCGGCGCGCCCGCCTCGACTTTCTCGAGGAACCGCCCAGCCAACCAACGGCAAGTTAGCGAGCCATTACTAAGTGTGGCGGTGCGCTCTCTAGCCACACGCCGCCTCGCATCCACCTGCATCTCCCACGCGTGTCATCTGCCAGCTGACGTATATTTAGCACACCTACAGCTAGGCAGACGAGCATGCTGCCATTACTGACCCTTTCGGCGCATTGTCAGCCATAGTTATGTTCGCTCATCTCTTGGAAGAGGCGGTATGGGGTGCTGAAGAGTAATTTTAGCATGAGACGATCTGTTGGGTCACGAGAGGATACTAAAACTCATATCGGTCCATGTCTAAATTCGTCAAGAAGTAGTATAAGAGGACGATCTGCTGCGTGGAGTCTGAACTTGGGCTCCGGACTATAGAACAAGCACGGAAACGACCATGGACAGCTCTCACATTCCGCCCTTTCTGCGCCTTCCCACCGAACTCAGGCAAAAGATCTATTCGTATCTTCTAGCACCGCATCCAGAGGAAACCGTAACTACCATCAACTACCAGTTGCACTGGCCATATCTTGACCGTCCAAGCAATTCTACCTTCTTGCCTCATCAATTAGCGTTATGTCGCTGTCGCCGACAAGATGGCGAGCACATCTACACACGCTACCATTGTCCCGGTCCACTCGTAACGTTCACCAAGAAGGGCCGGAAACTTTGGATACTAGCCCAGCCAGCAGAGCAGTTCAATGTTCTTCGACCCGCAACACATGGCGAACTTCAGCATATACCCTCAGCTGGTATCATACGGGTCAACAAGCTGATATATGACGAAGCGGTACCCATTCTCTATCGCCAACGCAATTTCCTCTTCCTCACGGGCCCTTCTCCTCGTGGTCGATACCAAGCATACGCCGCGCAGAAGTGGCTTGCTCAGAGAACCCCACTTGCACGAGCACAAATTACGGATGTGAGCTTAATATGCCAGAGCTTCGAAGAGGACTGTAGGGATCAAGACGCCTTAAGAGCATACGCCGATTTCTCTCGATTCATACTGTCAGATCTGCCTCACTGCCAAACGCTCCACTTCGTTCGATGGAGCCCACAACTACCCTTAGAGCCATTTGCCATGCTCTTCCAGAGAGATGGGTTTGAGATCTTGATGAAACGGAGACTCCTCGACGATCGAACTTCGCTTGAGATGCGGGATATTAGCACTTTCCTGAAGCACGCCGGGATGCATACGTCTCGATATGACACCAGCAGAACACGCCTTCTCGAGAGTTCGGAATGTGACGTAGAAGTGTCCGACACAATCCTCGACGACAGTCTGGCCTTTCGCCAGTAATGGATACGCTGTCTTAGGATTGTAGCGCCTCTGCTACACTTTTATCGTTTCTGCAACTGGCAATATGAAAGAACTAGTTGGGCTCATCCTACATCTTTTGACTTTAGGTTTTCTCCTTCATGGACTTGAAATTGATTCAATGGGTCGCGTAACCTTATTGCTTGTGTGTATGTGCGCTTCGTCTAGGTTGAGAGCCTAGAAAAGTTCGGAACTACGTCGCGAGGGGCATTTCAACACCGGGTTTGCAGAGAAGGGGTACAGATAGTCTGCCTTACTTTACTACTCGGGAGCACTCCAACCTCTAAGAACAACTACAGTAGGGTCTCGCTTAACTACAATAGCACTCCAGGGTGACTGATACAGACTGCGTATCTGTACCTACTCCAGCGGTATCGATATTTAGACTAGTTAGATACTCAGGAGCACTCCGACATTCTTTCATCACCAAGGTAGGATCTCGTCCAGCAGGTTACAGCGCTCCCGCACGATTAATCCACTTGTCCTATATACCGAACTCTGGGCATTCTCGCCAAGTCTTACGCAATGCCCCTATCAAATTCTCTCAACGCCATTTCCACCCTCTCAAGCACTCGCGGACGCCATGAGAAAGAATTGCCTCAGCCTTGCCGCTTACACAAGATCTCTCGCTTGCGACCGGCTGAGAGGCTGAGCTGCAGCTGCCGTGGCGGGGAAGCTGCAACCTCAACTCTTACATTCTACGTCGAATCTGCGCCTCCCAAAACTGCACAGGACATGAGTGTATGAGCTAGACATGTTCGCGACTCTCATGCAATGTCACGCCTCCCGGACCTGGTCTTGGACTCGAAGCTCGACACCCAGTTCCGCAAGGACTACGTGAGGCACGTGTTTCACGAGGCTGATCCTGCCTCTGCCCAACGGGCCAAATCCCGGAAAGAGGTGCGTTTCAGGATTTCAAAGACTACCACTGTATCAGACTCCAATAGGGCGACAGTATTCAAGAAGCCATACATTGGATCCACGGTTTGATAGTTGGAGCACCCTGAAGCGATCTACGAGAGTCTTGCTAACTGTGGCCCCATCTTGACAGTATTGGAAACGAGAGCGATGCATCGGAAGAGGTGCATTTGCCAGTGTTTGGCTAGAGAACCGCGTGCGAGGAGAAGGCGAGGCTAAGGTCCGCGCTGTCAAGCAATTAGCAAAGCCAGCCAACGCAAAGGAGTATCTGAGGGAGCTTGAGAGTATCGCAAAATTCTCACATCCAAGAGTATGTTGGCCCGCGTCTGTTGAGGCTTCACGCACACGCTAAAGCAGTATCCAGTATGCCCGTTGCTTCGTCCGATCATTCGGCTGGTTCGAAGATGAAAGCGAGCTTTATATCACCATGGAGTATCTCAGCCATGGCGATCTCCACAACTATCTTAAAACCGAAGCAGCACTACCAGAGTTGGACGCTCAGCAAATTGCTATTCAGATATGCGAAGGGCTGTCGATGATGCATGAAAATGGCTTCGCGCACAGGGATCTCAAACCGGGGGTATGCTCCTTTCCCATTCCTTTCTTGAAAGTAACCTTATGCTTTCCTAGAACATCTTGATTCATGGCAAACCGCCGGGGCAGTGGTGGATAAAAATCGCTGATTTCGGCATATCCAAGCGCACTGAGCATACCATTGCTGGACCATCGACAAGAAAGGGGACCGAGACTTTCATGCCCCCAGAATGGCACGGCTTTGGCTCAGGCGAAGATGATGGCCTGCCAAATATGCCTCAAGCTATCGATATGTGGTCCCTTGGGGAAACCATATCCCGCATGATTACGAAGGAAGCTACCTTCAAGACTCCTTACGATCTGTTCAGGTTCGCAGAAGCGCAGGACATGTTTCCTGAACAGAGCCTCCGAGCTCATAATGCAAGTGCGGACGCGATTGATCTCATCACAGCCTTGATGAAGCTGTCACCTGAAGCTCGCTTGACTGCATCTCAAGCTTTGCAACATCGATGGTTGCATACGGACTCGCCAAGTCATTCTCGGGAACCATCGATCGCCTCACTGTAGGTGGAGACCTCCACGCCTTGCTTTCGAATTGACAACTGTTGCATGCAGCTAACCTAGCTTAGCGATGAGTTATCAAGTGCAGCTGATTCAAGCACGTCAGAAGATGACTCGGGTCAACTCGAGACCACTGAACTTGAGGACGATGAAGCCCTTGTGAACACAGAGTTGACCTCAAACGATCCGATGAACCCTTTGAGCCATGACAGCCACGATGATCCACCAGAGTCTCATTTTACTGAGACAAACGAATGGAGCGACCAAGACGAAATGAAGTTGCCTCCTGTCGTCGATCTCGGTCTTGCGGACCAAACGAAAGTTCGTGACACGGCAGCACGCAAGGATCCCTCTAACAAGCACGCATTCTACGATTCTGGCTCGGATAGTCTTGATAGTTCAGTTGCTGCCCACGAGGTTGCGAAACGTACTGCGGAACGAAGAGAGAGAGAAAAGTTTGGTCTAGAGCGAGACAGTAAGCAGTCATATTAGTGCCAACAAAGGATGACTACTAAGCTCGTACTACAGGGATAGTTGATTTGCCACCTGAAAAAGGAGGGTTGGAAGGGATAGAGAAAGCAGAAGCGCGAACGACAACAGCTGCATCTCGACTGAGGGCAGAAGAAAGAAGAGCCTCTGCGGGAAGTGGTGGCTCAAACGATCTTCCGCCGCAGTTCGATCAGTATGGGAGGCAAAGAGCAGATGGGAGAAGAGCTGATTCTCCGGATAGTGGGGGTAGCGAAGCTACTACTGAACTTCCACCGCGTTTCAACCCGTACAGGAGGCGGGAAGCGGAAGTTGATGATGCCATAAAGGAGTCAAAACGCCCGTCAACAAGCACACATGGCAACTCAGTTCGTCATTCAGAGAACCCCCATTACCAAAAGATGAGGATCGAAGAATACATGAGAAGGAACCCGCCCCAGTACTCAAGCGTAGGTGAAAACCACCAGAGAGAGCCAGCGCCTCTAAAGCCGTCGAAATCATCTCCGTCCAATATTCGAAGTCAAAGGCGCGCAATTCCGCAGCAGTCGTACACGGAAGGACTAAATAGTTCCACGCTTCCCACAAGAGAGGCTTCTCCCACGCCTACATTCCGTCGGACCGAGACATTGCCAGAGAATGATTTGAAGCCTACGCCCCCACAGCCTTTAGGCCATCGTACCGTCCTTCGTGAACTCGGGCGCAACCGAGCAAGATCGCCATCACCACTGTTACGACCGCCGATGGGGGACAGTCGTGCACATGGAAGCAATGATCCTTTAGACGAATCTTTGCAGGGTCTGAGTACGTTCACTACAGGCCGTGGACAATATCGGAATGCAGATTTCACTGTCTCACCAAAGGGAGACCTGCTCGCTGTCTGGTGGTTTAACTACCTAGAGACTCCCATTATCGAGATATGGGACATTAGCGCAGGGAGACGTCTTCATCGCCTTCAGTCTAAGGAGTGGGAGAGGCTACCTTACGAGGGTTACAGCTACCCACTCCAATTCTCCCCAGACAGCCAATATCTGACATTACATTACCCTACAACTGGCGATAAAGTCCGGCGTCTAATGGAGACTTACGATATGAAGACAGGGAAAAAGCTTAGGGGAATCTTAGGATCAAACAAACACTGCTTCGACATCATGGCGTTCACCCCAGATGGTACCTCGTTAGCGCATTACGAAAACGACCAAATTCTACTCCGAGATCTTGCCACGGGGGCCTTGATCCTTTGGTTTGACTGTCGCCATGTGACCAGCCTTTACGTCGACAATACGACTGTTGCCGTCACTGCTGGAAAGAACCGAATTGAATTCTTTGACTCTGCAACTGCAGAACCAATCTTGCGTACGAGACTACCCGAGCGGCATACCTATCTATCTAGATGGATACCATCAGCCATTTCTTACCCACAGCTCTTATTCATTAAGAAAGAGCACACTCACGAGCCCAATGAAAAGTTGGAGATCTTGTCGATCTGGAAAGATGCAGCGAAGAACATCCAAGATGTACGCCTCTGGTACGACGACGCTAGCGGCTCGCCCTGGAACGATTCACGCACGATGGTTGCTGTATCTGCCGACCGGTCTCTGCTCGCGCGACGGTTGACAAAGACGCAGATTACAGTCTTTGGTACGTGGACCGGCACCCACATTGCAACTGTAGCAATCGACGAGTCGGTGGCCTTCATGGGGTTCCTACAAAATTCTCTCCTCGCCACAGCATGGGTATCAGAAGATAGGAAATCAGTATATTTTCAGTCATTTGATCTTCATATCGGGCGGGTCCCGTACGCAAAGACGTATGGACCAGAGGACATCAGATGGAGTCGCGGACGAGATTCTACCGCACAAGTTCATGAGCGCGATCACATCAAACCTAGTAGGCCAGACAGTGTAGAACGCGTCCCGTACACGGAGAAGTATAGACCAGAGGACATCAGATGGAGTCGCAGACGAAGTTCTACTGTAAAAGATCGTGAGTACGATTACGTCAAACCTAGTAGGGGAGACAGTGGAGAACGCGTGACGTATACGGAGAAGTATGGACCAGAGGACGTCAGATGGAGTCGCGGACGAGGTTCTACTGCGAAAGATCATGAGCGCGATTATGCAAAACCTAGTAGGCAAGCCAGTGTAGAACGCGTCACGTACACGGAGCAGTATGGCCCGGAGGACATCAGATGGAGTCGTGGACGGAAGCCTGCCCCAAAGGAAAGTGACCCTAGACATGTAAAGCCTAGTATGCAACGGTCCACCACTTATGCCTACTAGCAGAGGGCGCTTCGTGTGGATGGTCATTCAAGAGCAAAAGGTCACAAACTACGGCCAAGTCGGGTGCCGCAGCACCTTCGAACGATCGATAAATCCATGCGAAAAACTGCCTTTCCCATTACTTTACATCACCCCGAGTCAGCGGAGGCACGCATAGTGTGTTGTCTCGCTTCTCATATACACTAACAACGAACGACTGATCATGAGCGCTTGTTGGAAGGGCTTAGGTAAGGATGCTGCGGCGGCGTCAACAATCCAGAGAAACTCAATTCCACGGACAGCTGCGAGTCAAGAATTGAGAAAGGATCGGATGTACGTGAAGACGAAAAGGGTGAGAAAAATTGAAGGTGGCACGACTTTGCAGTCAATTGCTGGGCTGCTGCTGGTTTTGGTGCATCCCATGCCGAGTTAGATTACAAGCATCGCGGTCACATTCGGTCCAATCCTGTAGGAGTGTCACGGCAATCACATTGATACATCTTCCGTTCACGTGTACATACACCAGACTTGCTCGTCACTATTGGGACACGTCACTGCCGTTGACCTCCACGCGACCAAGTCACTGCGTCACACAATACGAGAAATTCGAGCCAGATTTACCCATCAACTAAGACAACGCAATATCGTCCTCGCTGGGTAACGTAGGCTAGGGTTGCTTGTTCTCACGCGTCACTGTTGTAAAGGATTAAGACGACAACATAGTGACTAGAATGGGAAGCACCATGCACAATCTGAACTAAGCGCTGCTTAGAAGTCCACGCTCTCACTAGTAGATGAAGAGAAGAAGCAACTACCAGCGTCCGGCATACCTAGGGTCCCTAGGCCTCTTCCCATGGTGTTTCTCCAAGCTATGCTTTGGTACAAGTGTACGCTGACATCTATAACAGAGCTTAATTCCGCATCCATCGCATTGGAGCTCGGTCTGGGACAGATAACTATGTTCGTTAGTCACAGCTTCACGACGGATCACAAAGGATGACTTGCCGGTTGCAGCGATAGCAGTCCTCTACTTTGTTTGTTGGTGTCTAGTGTCCTCTATGGCGAATCGGTCAAGTTTGAGCCGTACGGTATAGTGTGACACCTCCTACACGCGAACGTGGTGGAATAGAGGACGATGTGGTCTCACGAACGCTCGTGTTGGTGCCGGGCTGACTCGTTTGTGGGGGGATGGTGTGACGTTGCCACGAGCGATGCTTGAAGCAGGCTGACTTGTAAGTGGAGAGGACAACGTATTTGTACGAGGAGAGGCATTTGTGACCTGCGGGATTGGCTGTTGAGAGGGCGCCGTAGAGAAAAGAGCTGGGACAATGATTAATGGATGTGACAAGATGTGGAAGCCAACGCGTACCAGTCCAGGCCCTTGAGGATCCCTGGGGCTCCTTTTCCCTCGTAAGACGATCAATAGTTGAGCTGGAGCCCACATCAGGCTTCGGAGAGCTATCGCAGATGTTGGATGTACGCTGAAGCTTGCTCAGCTGGAAAGACAAAGGCATATCGCGCGCGAGACACCTAAATAGCCGAGGCAAACCTGAACGCAGCTTGGTCGAATCGTCGCAAGAAAAGTTTCTCATGCAAAGTATGGACTGAGCTATATCTAGAATCACTCGTTAGAGCCTTCTAGGCAAGGTTTGGAGTATACACCCACAATCTTGGACAGTGTAGCTGGTGAGATGTTTGGCGTCGAGAAAACTGATGCTTGTGCTCAAGGTATCCTTATTGACATCAATAGCCACGAAGATGTAGCTGTCTGAGGACTTAGTGACATGGGCGAACCCAGCAGTACAGGCGAACCTGGGAGTGGCCATAGTCATGAGACCGAGGAGCAAATTCGCCGAGTTCTTGGACGCTTTGTCGTAACAAATGCTGCGGTGATCAACATCGAATGCGGTGAGTACAGTTGGGATATCTAGGGTACGAAGTCAACCAGGCTATACAATCACGATGTTAGTACCGCAACGTATCCTTGTGCTGAAGCGCTGGAAACGAGCTCGACAAGATGCCGCATATATCAACATATCCACGGATGTTGTAGCAAAGGCTCTTGTGGGAATGTTGAGTTCGTCACTCTCACTAAGGGATTGCAACAGGCCAACCTGTAAGTCGAGCACGTTTCGCAAAGGAGGAAGGCGCACGCACCCCGCACCCCGCACCTGCTCGTAGGTCCATGAACATCCGATAGCGGTCAGACCTTTGGTCTGGATTGCAGTAGAGAAGGTAGTGATTCGCTAGGGTACAATCGTCAAAGGGCGGTTGTATTGCTTCTTGCTTAACCTACCTAGGTAGGGTGGCAACTGATATGACAGCCGGCACTGATCTAATATTTTGCAATCTGTATATGGCTAGGTGAGGATCCGACTGACAAAGCAGATTGAGGGCTAACTGACAGCCTCATTAGGTCGTGAAGTGTTCTTAGTGCCTAATGCATCAGTGGATACGGCACGGAATGGGAACAAATTGACACGATGGCGTTGAATAAGTACCATGATTTCTCGAATGATCGTGTGCGATTCCTTCTTTAGTTGGCGGGTAAACTGCTGATAGCCAATCCCCGATTCAGCACCGTCGAATGCGTGGTCCAGAGTGCCATTGCTTCTTCACTCATTGCGCGTATCCTTCTTGTCATCCGTTCGGCGAACCGCCTTTCTTGCCACCTATTGAGTCAACTTCCTGCCTCTCCTTTCTCCGCTGTGCAACGTCCCAATTGTATACTCGCGCGAACGCTACTTCAAGTGTCTGTACATCGTCAGTCGACCGTCTCAACTTCCTGAACTCAATCTTCACGTACCGTTATCTGCTCCCTCAAGAACTCCAGATCCTCCTCACAGTTAGCCAGGCTCTTCTTCGCCGTATCAAGCTTCGACTTGAGCAGCTCCTCTGCCTCTGGTATAGGGTATGCTAGCATGACGTTCGCCTAGGTTGAGCTGTCAGCCTCATGCCCTTCCCTGCTTTGCACATGATTTCTTGAAACGTACCCCAAGCCACAGGTATACCTCGTCGGTCGGTGGGATCTCAGCTTTCGCGTAGAGCGTATCGTTCAGTTCGAAGGTTGTCTCGATCGGATCCGCGTCGCTCTACTGCCCTTAGCAAAAGAGTTCTCCCAATACCCGCAGGAGTTGCACCATACCTTCCTCGTCTTCAAGAACTTCACCGTCTCTAGAGTCTTTTGTATATCTGGTATCTTATCCCTCAAGCCTGCTGCGCGTCGCTGCGTGTTCACTTCCATGAATTGGTACTTCCTGGCCAACGTATGAGTCTTCCACTTTCATGAAGCATGCAAGTTTGTTTCTGCATACGAGATCATCTCCTTGAAGCTGTTCACGGTCGTCTCGACTTCTGAGCGGTCGGTAACGTAGTCCTCGACTCGGTCGACGAAGGGCGCGAGGGGAATGCCGCGCGGGTTGGTGGGCGCATCTTTGGCACTGTGAACTGTAAGTAAACCTCTTCCAAGTGTTTGGAGAGTAGATAAGCACACCGTTCTACTATGGAAGCCATAGCAAAGCTGTTGCGTTACTGCGCACACGATCAAACCGTGCCTTCGTCAAATTGTCAAATCGTGATTATGCTAGTCTGCGCCGTTTGCCCAAGAGCCCCGCGTCTCCTCCGGGCGGAACTCTTGGCTAAATCTAGCGCCCGCTCCGCTGCCTTCTCCTTAACATTCATTAGCAAAGCACTCCGGAGCAGGCAGGGAATTCCGGACAACGTCGAAACCAAGACGCTTCAAACATCATGACCTCATTACATCGCAAACCCTCGTCCATATCGACCCTGTCTCCTTGCCGCTCCCCTGAAGCCGACCAGCCAACCTTAAATGGACCACGAAAGGCGCAACCGCCGTCAACCCAACAAAAGCGTCCTGGACGTCACGACACGTCCTCCCGAAACTCTTTCCTCACCATTACAACACCATGTTCCGACCGCTGGCGTCGATGAGCAGCACAACAGCCTTGCATGCCTTGCACGACTCAGAGCCGGCGCAGACTGGACGCGCTGCGCTGACCGGTCCGTGAATCAGCGGCGCTTCCCATCCTGCTTCGGGATTCTGTGGCGGAGGGCTGGCTGAGGTGCGATAACGACTCACCCAAACGTCCATCTTGTAGCACCTCGGCCTGCATATACGAAGGAAAGAGGGCGCGAATGGGTGCGCAACGGTAAGCCCTCATCCGCATCGCACGTATCCAGTGCAGGTTTGTGGTGCGCGGGCTCTACTGCATCTCCTATTGAAGATCGGCGGGCTGCATCTTCACGAACCCACATCCATTTACTCCGGCTTGAGGTAGATGCCGTGTTTTCCTAGAGCCTGTATCATCACCTTTCCCGCTCTGGCTTGGCCGCGTCTGCGCCATCTTGGTTTAAAAACACGCCACCTATCGATACTGAATCAGCAGCGCGGCGTTGAAATGAAACGCAGAATTTCCAGGAACAGGATTTAAGGTTGGAAAACGAATATGCAGCAGGAGAGGAGTTCGATCGGCGCTTCAACTGTTGCATTGGGGTTACTGTCCATTGCGCATTTTCGGACAACCCCACAATTCTCCGAACCCTCGAAGTACTTCTGCCTCGAGTGTTCGCCGACCACATTCTCACTGCCAACGCATCAAATGCTCACCTCAAACAGTATATTGTCTGAGTAACCGCCCCAGAGCAATTGCCTAGCCCCCAACTTTCGTCCGGTCTTACGCGGTCTGCTCACCGTTTGACTATATGCCTTCCTCAGATAGGAATCTGAGCGAAGCTGTTGTTAGGCGCACGAATTTGCAAAAGGGGACGCCTAGATGAGTGAGCACGATAGCGATGAAATTTGTCGTTGCACGCCTCATCCGTAGCAGGCTATCCGCGTCTGTCACTTGCCCGTGCGTTAGCCAGTTTCTCCCGCTTCCAATTTCAGCCCAGCACGGCGCGATGCCCCCTAGGCAACTCAGCCTTGGATCTCGCGATTTTCCCAAAGGCAGTTAAACAGTGGTTGCGAAGATCGACACTGCTTGCAAGGGGAGATTTTGACAGCCCGCAACGGGAGAGACTGACTGGCGGGCGATGCTCGCCGAGTGTCTGCCAGACCCAGGGCTCGGGGCCCGCTACCAATGTCGACCTTTGTAGCGGATTGTCGCTCTGTGGCAGGGGTTCCGTATCCTGTTTCACCGGAATCAAGTCCTTCACGAACACCTCGTAATTCCTGGCGTTGGCGTTGAAGCCAAACGAACACAGCTTCAGCTCGCCATCTGAACAGCTGCCAGCGCCGCTCGACGTCATGCCGAGGCTGAGGATGACGTCGTCTCGCTTCTGGAGGTAGCTTTGGAGTAGCAAAGCTCCACATCGGTACAATGCATCGTGGTTTTATCCTATCTTGGAGGGATTTTGCCAGAAACAGCCATGCAACGACGCTGCATGTCTCCGAGTCGGTGGCTTGCGTGGGTCGCGACTCGCACAACACGCTCTGCTCCAGCAAAAAGCCCAGGAGTAATGGGTATTCTGAATTCGGTATCCGGCGGTGTGTGTAGCTTGGTGAGCGATGTGTCTTAGGCTGTGGTGGAGATTGAGACCCTGGAGTCTCGCTCCCAGGACCCTGTTCAGAGTAACGATTGTCGCGCGCATACGTGAAGCCGCTGCGCAAATCGATAAATCTAAGGAGAACGCCGTCGAAACAGTCATTCCAGCCACAGTTTTCTTAAGCAAAGATGGCGCACGGCATTTGCAAGACCCGAGTAAGGATCAACGCCAGGGCTGGGTGGATGATCGATATCTCTGCGATGACATTGGTGTTGAGCGGCTGGGGAAATTAAGGTTAGCAAAGAAGGTTATCTCGGACCGCTGCACACATCGCGAACATCATTGCTCTATGCGCGCGCGCAAATCCGGAGTAGGCACCTAATGCGTTATTAATGGAAGAAAAGGAAAACTTGACATGAAGATCTGGAGATAGCGATGCAGGGAGTACGTAGTGCGGGGACGTAGTGCGGGTACGTACGTGTGGAATGCGTAAGGAGTGCAGGCGCTGCAAGTCGTCTGCCGAATGATAGCGGGAGCAGACAGCTGGTCATGTGAGGTGTGCATTCTCTCAAGCAGGTACGGAGCGAAGGGACGTTGGTACGGAGCAGACGTTGCAACCGCTCCGAACGACATAGTCCTCCGTAGCGACGAATGGGGTTGGGCGAACCAAACGTACATAGCGAACACTGGTGCGCTTCGCAACACCCCAATCTATTCGCCTCCATCATATTGCACCTCGATCCTACCTTCCTCATCCACTTCCTCTTCGAGAAGCAGATAACGGTAGAATGTGAAATATGTACATGTACACGAAGAAGGCCCAACAGCCGAGACGCTGCATCATAGCATGCTATGAACCCTTGACCCAAGCATCCCAATCCCTCGAACCCTCTCAACCCACCCCTTGCCCATCACGAACCCTGGTTCGAACACCCAAGCAACACCCCCCAAGAATAGCAAGAAACGCCATTACCCTCTAATCGACACAGGCATCTTCGGGACTGCCGCCGTTATCTCGCACCCTGTCGCAGACCCTGTGCCGGTTTAAATGAAGCCTGGACGTCCCCTCGGGGTTAGCAATCATGGCGACGGGTACCTAGATTCATGTGGACCAGGGCGAGCGAACGTGTCCTTCATCTATGCCTTAATATGCCCCTCGTGTTCGCGGCGGAAGGGAACCGGATAGCACGGCTGATGGACGTTTCTACCCGGGGAATCGCGACTGAGGTATTCACATGGGTATCTAAACGTCCTTGTCGCCATGTGCATCCTTCGCGGCCGGGTGCCGTCAGGGTTCTCTGCGCAAGGACGTGAATGTAGGAGGGGTGTTTATATGTACCTGCAGTAAGGATTTACCCTTGGATCTGGGACCCCTGTGGGCATCCTGGAGCGTCGACGTTGAGATGACCAGGGGTGTTGTCGTTGGGCAAGGGGAGCTGCAGGTTATATAGAGTGCAGATGGATGTGCAGCCGAGACCACGGTTCGAAGGGATGGATATATATGAGCGTGGGGGTTGTGTAACGAAGGCTAGAACACCAAGTCGAGGTAATTCGGACGAGAGAGGGCCGAGCCGAGATAGTAGGATCACGGAGAAGAAAACCAGTAGTATGCGGCAAAGGATGCCGGGCGAACATGTTGTTCCACGAGGGGAGTACAGATGTCAAAGTGAATCAGTGCTAAGAAGCACATCGACCCCATCAAACACCACCTAGATGGGGTCTCGTTCACACTATCACAGCGTGTCAACAATCGTCGTCCGAAATATACCCCATGCCGAGTATAGATCACGTTGCGCAGAAGACGAAGATGGGTGTTTTGAACAGTTCTTGCTATCAATTAAATCTATGTACAATACAGCGACAGGCGATAAAGGAAATTATCGTGAATCAGTGTGAGCATCAGAAGGGAAAAAACGACAAACAGTACAAGCGGGCAACAGTAAGAAAGCCGAAAAATGACAACCGTATACGCCAATCTCTAGCCACCACCAACTCCAAATCCAAACCTGAAGCCAATGAACAACATGATGTAAATGCTCTACCCCGAAGTAACGCCGACATTCCAAGATCAACCCTTGAGCAAGGAAATGTATGCAATCTGTGAACAAATACAATCTTCAAAAACAGTCATAGCCTATAGCTTGAGGCCCTTCTTGATGAGTTGGCCAAGAGTAACACCCTAGACGAAGCGTTAGATGAAGTTCGATCAAAGGAGGAAGTAAGGTTAACTTACGTGATCACCCTTCATCATCGTGAAGTGATTACCACCCATTACAGCGTACTGGAAGTTATCCTTCGGCAACAGCTGCGCCCAGCCGTTGTCGCTGAAGTCGGTACGGTTGTTGAGGAGCCACTTCATAGGAGCTGGATCCTCACCCTCGCCTGGGGGTGGGCGTGGGTCGTCGGGGTTGGGACAGACACCGTCAGTGCACCAGATGGCGAGGACAGGTGGCGCCCTCTTGGAGTCCATTGGGACCGGATCGTAGTCCTTGAGGTTCTGAATGGCGGCAGCAAAGTGAGGGAGCAACCAACCAGGAGTACCTCCAGCCTTGCCAGTACCGAGAAGACCAATTTGGTCAAAGAAGATATGGAGACGAGCGGGAAGAGGATCGAGGGCGACAGGGCAAGGAGCATCGATCAAGACAAGAGACTCAACCTCCTCGCCGCTGTTGACGAGCTGCTGAGTGACCTCATAGGCCATAACACCACCGGCAGACCACCCACCAATGAGGTAAGGGCCCTGAGGCTGGCGACGTTTGATCTCCTGCAGGTAGAGCTTGGAGACACCCTCAACACCACAAGTCCACTTCTCTGGAGCCTTCATGAAGGGGCAGTTCAAGCCGAAGACAGCCATGTCGGGAGAGATGTTGGGGATAGAGATGTAAGAAGTCGCGCTACCGGAACCATCAGGGACGAGGAAGAACTTCTTCGTGGCAATCTTGGCGTTTCCCTGGAGAAGGACAGAGGTGGCAGGGGGGAGTCCAGAAATATCGATGGCTTTCTCGAGCCTCTTGTTCACCTCAGCAAGCTGTGGTGGCTTTGGCGCAGACTTTGGCGCAGGCTTTGGAGCAGCCTGAGCCTTTGGCTTTGGACGCATGCCAAGCTCGTTCTCAATATCCTCGATAGTAACGTTGGTGACGAGGAAGGTGGAAGGAAGGTCAATGCCGGTCTGCTCACGTAGGGCGCCAAGGATAGTCAAGCTCATCAAAGAGTCCATGCCCATCTCGGAGAGGTCGAGCGTATCAGTGAGCTCAGAGATATCGACGCCCATCTCCTCGGCCACGATCTTGCGAGCTAGGCTGGGTTGGCCATCGGCAGTCTCTGTGGTAGGCTTCACGTCGTCTTCATTACCCGAGACGCTTGGGGCAGAGCTTGGCGGAGTGCTGGCGGTGGCATGCTCATAAGGAGTCGGGAGGTCGGAGGGCTCGTCAGTGGTGTCGGAAGCATCGTCGTCCTCAACCAATGGCGCGCCGCCATCATACTGGGAGAAGAACTTCTTCAGCTCGCCAACGGTTGGGTAGTCAGTGAACAGGGTAGAGCTGATCTCCAAATCCAAGTCTTCGCGAAGCTTGGCAGAAATAGTGAGGGACAAGAGGGAGTCGACACCCAAGTTTTCAAAAGCTGCCTCCTCAACGAGCTCAGACATGTCGATGTCAATCTCCTCCGCAACAATCTTCATCACGCGGGAAGTGATGGTGCTGCCAACTTGCTTAGGAGCCTTGGGTTTCGCGACCTTGACAGGTTTGGCGGCCTTGACTGGAGCAACCTTGGAGGCAGCAGCTGGAGCAGCTTTAACTGGGGCAGCCTTGGAAGCTGGAGCGGCGATGGCTGTACCCTTGGCAGGAGCCTTTTGGCCAGCCGGAGGCAACATGATGTTGAGCGCACGGCGAGGAATGTTCTGGAATTTGAGACCTGTCACCAGACCGATGACCTCCCCTCCTTCCATGATGTACACATCACCGACCGAAAGGTTGCCTGGAGCGGGTTGCATCCTGACGTAAGAACGATAAGACCCCTCGGGAGAGAGAGGCTTAGAGATCTTGATGGAGCCCCATCCATGCGAGATATAAACGGAGTTATCGGAGTCAAGATGCTCGGAGGCATTGACGATGAAGCCAGACAAGTGGCACAAGCTGTCGATCCAGTATGGAGAGCAGAAGAAATCGCCGTCAGCAGGTGTAGTCTGGAAGCGAACAGAGGCGGTGGCTTCAGTTTGCTTGCCATCGAGGATGACCTCCTCCATACCGCGGTAGTTGTCGGTATATGTAACGAGAGCCTTGAAGAGCTTGTAAGCCATGCCACGAAGAACCTTATGAGCAGCGCCAGTAGCTAGCTTCTGGTTCAGAAGGTCGATCTGAGTCTGCACCATAAACTGCGTGCGAGCCCACTCCTCACGCCATGTATCAACATCCTCATACTTGACGGTGCCAAAAGCATGCTCAGCGAGGACCTTGGAGCCGTCAGCAGTGACGGTGCGGAACTTCAGCGCGACTTGATTGATGTCAAGGTCGGCTGTTGCTTCAATCTGCAAGTGCTGGCCAGCAGGCGGGGGAGGATACTGCGGAATGAGGGTCTTGGGAACCTCCATGGCGCAGACGTTCAGGCCGGGAGTAGGCAAGTTGGGTCGCAGTTGCTTGTAGAGGTAATCGGCAATCGTCATAGCCTGATCAGCATAAAGCGATGAGGGGCACAAAGGAGTGCCATTGACTTGATGACCAGCGATGGTCGCCCTCAATTGTGGGTCGGACAGGTCGGATTGGACGACAACGGTACCAGAGTTGGCGTGGAGCTCCTCGCGGACGATCTTCTGGCAAGAAGTGGTTGAAAGCTTGGACTTGACCTCCACGGGCGCTTCAATTGCCTTGGGAGCAACTGGGACTTGAGCCTCACCCTTGGTGAGAGTCCAGTTATTGTGGTAGTCGAGCCAATATCTCTTGTCGTCGAAGGAATATGTGGGGAGTGGCAGAAGCTCCTGAGCATCGTTGAACTGCTTGTGGTACTCGTTCCAGTCGAAAGCGACACCAGCAAGGAAAAGGGTGGAGATGCTGGTAGAGAGCGTCTTCCATGGATCCTCATTGCGGCGGAGAGAGCCGGCAGTGCAAGGTGTACCTCCAAGAGAGGACTTGACCATACCACTGCAGACTGGGTGCGCACCAACTTCGAGCCAGGCAGTCTTGTCATCGAAAGCCTTCTCCTCCTTGCCGGTGGTCAGAGCGCTCCAGAAGTTGACAGTCTCGCGGGCATGGCGCACGAGGTATTCGGGACCGATAATGCCAGCCTCGCGAATGACCTCACCAGTAAGCGGAGACAAGACTGGAATCTCCGGCTTGTTGAAGACGACGGGTGAAGCCGCGGCCTTGAACTTCTCCATGATCGGCTCGACCTGGGCAGAGTGGAAAGCGAACGGAACGTTCAGCTTAGTCGCCTTGAAGCCCTTGGCGGCGAGAAGCTCGCTAGTGCTCTCAACGACAGCCACGGTACCGCAAAGCACAGTCTCCTCAGGACCGTTCATGCATGCAATCTCGGTCATCTTGTTGCCAAGAGCCTCTTTGATGGCCGCAACGCCGCCCTTGACAGCGAGCATACCATGGGTGTGGGCAGTGCACTCCTGCTCCAGAAGCTGAGCACGGCGACCAACCAACAAAACCATGTCGCTGGCCGAGATGACGCCGGCAACGTGAAGTGCAGCATACTCGCCCAAGCTGTGACCAATGACAGCAGCAGGTTTGATGCCCCAGGAGGCCCACATGCGGGCAAGCGCAACCTGGATACAAGCCATACCAAGCTGGACGACCACTGGCGAGAGGGTGCCGACATCAGTGCCATCGAGAAGAGGAACGATGGACGGAAGGCTGTGGAGACGAGCAAGATTATCAAGGTTCTCGATGTCAGCCCTGAAGGAGTCAAGCTCCTCGTACAACTTCTTGCCGAGACCAGTGTACTGAGATCCCTGGCCAGTGAAAGTGAAGGCAGTCTTTGTTGGCACCATTGCGATCGGGCTGTAGGTATCTCTCAGCTGCGCCTGTAGAGCATCCTTGACCTTGGCAATGTCAGAGACACAGACAGCCACACGGTAATTATGCTGGATGCGGCGGGCAGTGGTGGTGTATGCCAAGCTGGACAGAGTGACATCCGGGGTGTTGTCGATGTAGTCAATGAGGTTATTAATGTTCCTCTTCAACGAAGCAATGGATCTGGCAGTGACAGTGACAGTCTGCATCGTCCTGGGGTCAACTCCGGTTGGAGCCTCGCGCAGGGGACCGTCCTCCATAACAACAGCCGTGTTGCCACCAGCCGCAGAAAAGTTGTTCAGGAACAGCTTGCGCTTCTCTGCGCCCTTGCGAGCCCAAGGCACCTGCGTGGTGGAAATGTGAACATTGCGCTGACCGAGATCCTTTGGGAAGGTCTTGTTCAAGACACCCTTGATGCCGACGTTGGCAGGGATGGCACCCTTCTTGAGCATCATCATCACCTTGACCATGGAGTTGATACCAGATGCAGCTTCTCCGTGGCCAATGTTGGCCTTGATGGCACCAAGATGAAGCTTCTCTTCAGGCTTGCGCTGTCGGTGGCGAGGAGCGAAGACATTGGTGACAGAGGTCATCTCAATACCATCACCAGCCTGGGTACCAGTGCCGTGCATCTCAACGTAGCTGATCTCGTGAGCGTCCACACCAGCCCTAGCCAGGACTTGCTTGTAGAGAAACTCCTGGGCTCCGGCGTGAGGATGGGTGATAGAGACAGCTTCAGCACTGTGGTTGGTAGCAGCACCGAGAATGCAACCGAGGATGTTGTCCTTATCAGCGACAGCATCCTCATATCGCTTAAGGATGATGGTAGCACATCCGTCGCCACGGCAGTAACCATCGGCATCATTGTCGTAAGTCTTGCAGCTACCAGTCTTGGAGAGGAACTGGCCTTTGCTGAGACCAGCAAAAATGTCGGGGTTTGTCAAGACGTTCAGACCACCAGCGCAAGCAGTATCGCAGTCGCCAGACCACAATGAAGTGCAGGCGAGTTGGATAGCAGCAAGCGAGGACGAGCAAGCCGTGTCGACGCTGTACGATGGGCCCGAGAACTTGAAGTAATAGTTGATGCGACCCGGTGCAAAGGCTCGCACTCCACCGGTGATGAAGTAGGTGTCAACGTTCTCAGCGGCGTTGATTTCACGCCAGTCATCGGATGTCTGACCGTAGAAGGTACCAATGCGGTGAAGCTTCGTGGAAGGAGTACGGTTCGGAACGTAGCCGGACATCTCCAAAGCCTCATAAGCAGTGACGAGCGCCAAGCGACCCATGGGATCAGTCTGTGCAGCTTCGCGCGGGGACATGTTGAAGAATCGAGGGTCGAAAAGCCCCGGCTCGTCGATGAAGCAGCCATACGGGGTATGACTCTTGTTTTTTCCTTTGCCAGAAGGATCGCAGTGAGCCTGGGCGTCGAAGCGGTCGGCAGGAACCTCGCGGTGGACATCGAGACCCTTTTCGAGGAGCTCCCAGAGAGCCTCGTGGTTGGCAGCACCTGGGAAACGGCCAGCCATACCTACGATGGCAATCTTGTCGTTTTGAGTGCGACCGCGACTCGCCTCAGTCTTTTGAGTCCATATTGTGTGGTCGCGGACGGAGATGGAAGATTGGCCGCCTGCCTTGAGGGCAGACGCCAGGCTGTTGGCGACGTTGTTGACACCAATAGCGGTGACGATACACTCGTTGTTGCTGAAGGCGGTCACCTGCGAAACTGTCTCCTCCAATAGGCTGTCCCATCGCACTGGCTGCAGCAGGATCTCGTTCAGCACGTTCTCGATGAGCTCAAGGGTGCTGGTGGCCGTGTGGCACTTGCCGCTCGATGCGGAGTGGACCAGGGCGGACGGGTGGAACTTCTTCAGCACGTCGCGCGTCTCGCCCTCGAGAATGCGGTCGAGGTCGGCCTGGCAGAAGATGTGAGGCGCGTGGTATGGCGCGTAGATGGGAATCGGCACGCGGGTGCTCTTGGAGAATGCGTCGGTCTCCTCGAACAGGCGCCTCGTTGTTGATGGAGGCCCGCTCACGGTAACGGCCATCACGCTAACAGCGCTGACATAGGCCTGCGCCGACACCGATATCCGTCGCTCGTCGTGGAATTCGCTGATGGCGCTCTTTGCTGCGTTTTCGTTCGTGCCGGTAATAATCGTGGACCAGCTCTCCTTTGTGTTGACTGGCTGCTCAAGAGCGTCCTTGGCAGCTCCGACTGCGCTGCCGGTCCTGAAGGCGATGCGAACCGCCTCAACCGAGAGCGGCAGCAGCTCGCCCAACGTTCTCGCAGATGCGACAACGGATCCTGCAATCAAGCCCGTGCAAAGGCCTAGCACTCTCGTGTTTGCGAGATTGGGCATCTCTGTTGGGTTATCACCGTAGTACCTATGCAATCAGCGGGGCTCGTGCCATGCAGATTTCGGTCACTTACCCAATGTAGTGTGCCAGCTGTGCAATCGTGACCATGCAGCTCTCTAACTGCGGAATCTTCAGCCCCTTGGCGTAATATGCTTCCACCAGATCAGATACTCGCAGAAAGTCTGGGATCTGATCTCGCTGCGTCCGTGGCAGCTTCTGTACTTCCTCACGCAGGCAGACGCTGACGCGCTCGAGGAAGCCTGTCAGAAGTGCATTGTTCTTGCAAAGCGACGCCTTCCGCAGAAGCGGATACTGGTCGGCAGTCTGGTCTCCGAAGATAAGAATATTCATTATGGCGGACTTGGAAGGGGTATATTAAACAAAGCTGAAGAAGCGAAAGGGTATCAAAAGGTCGTTGACGAGTGATGCCCGTCTGTCTAAGGGAGTACTAAAGGGTACTGATGCGTTCCTTAGGGGGGCGTGATGGTGGTGAGGGTGGATGGTCGTCAACGAAGGGCTCGGGCAGTCTGCTCCTTGGGAGATGGATGGGAGCCCCCTAATAAAGGATGAAGAAATGTGACGGGCGAGTCAAGTGATGTAAGAAGGAGCCCGAGAGACTGGGATTGGATTGAGCGGGATGAAATTTTTGGGGGATAGGCAAGCACTCTATATTTGTAGGTAGATGCGCAGCCTGGATAGGTATCAGAGTTCAGGGCCGCGGCCTGGGCTGAGATCGCTCGATGACAAGGTCCGTACCGGATCTCTGAGTGGACTGCCGAACGATGTACAGCAGAGGCATATTGACGTGAGGAAGAAAGTGGAGCTGCGGTTAATCCATTTCCTGGTTGGTGCCTCCCTCATTCCGAGGATTGATGGCGTGCATGGACCGGGAGTGCCCCCGACTAAGCATCCATAGCTATTGTTAGATGGCGCAGGCTAGACAGTAGTTCAGCCGCTGAGGTATCAACCAATGCGTCAGGGATGATAACAGAGATGAGACGTGGGAAAGCGTAGTAGTCAGGCATGTTTGAGATGTTCGGGTAGGGAGGGGAGTCCGAAGACAAGCGGGAGACGAGGGCACGGACGCTCCTGACATATTGTCAGCTAACACTAGATACCAAGCGCAAACAGGCATAGACTTATGCAGTACAGATACTGCTGTTGGCTCCGGCGTCTTGATAGACAGTGTTGAACCGTGGCTTGCGAGACGTTTACCACAAAATGTCCGCTCTGATCCGTACGCGGAGCCTGTCGAGCACGCGCTAGAGCACAACAGATGTCCCAATACTGAGGATGGACATGATGTTACATGTGGTTGACCCACCGAGATGAGCGAATCCATTTTGTTTCAATTACCATTCGACCTGGATCGAATCGTGAATCCTGGTACACGGTCTGACCGTGGTGTCTCTGGGCCGAGACGTAGACATGCTTGAGGCATGGGCCAAACACGCTTTCGCCTCCAGAGACGTGCCTCTCGACCGGTTCAGTAAAGGATGAGCGTGGTACGAGACGCGTGGGCTTTGGAGGAGACCCGCTGGCTTGCTCCAGGGCGCTGGCTGTCTGAGGAAGGTCGGTTGAAGCATAGACGAGGTACAAGCAATCCGATCGCCCAGCATGTTAGCCTACCGGGATGCTCTCCTCCGTAGGGCAGGCTTATGGAAATCGAGTTAGCATCCTATTGCCCGAACTCAGGAACCGTGGCGGCAGCCGCTTTCGGACTGGCAGGATACGAGTGCGGTCAAGGGCGGCGGCCGCGCTCCGCTTCGAGGGCAGGCGTCCCCAGTTCGACGAGGGCGTGGAGTCTAACAGCCTCAGCGGCACGCCCGCAAGCATGACGACACTGTTCGATGGTGGTGCTCGACGGCGACTGTTTGTGTCAAGCAGTGCAGCGGCTGGGGTGCGCTCCAAAAGGTGAGGTGAGGTGAGGCCGATGACGATCCGCAGCCTGCCAATAATGCCGATCATCAGCTATCGTCCCTTTGCGCTTCCCCACACCGGAAGCGTAAGCTGTGCACAGCCAGAGGAGCCCGTGGGAACCGTATAAACAGGGCCTGAGGGCTGACAGGGCCGGATGAGCGAGCTGCGAAGCCTGCCTGGGACAGGATCCGCTGGACTGGCGGGCTCCCGTGGGTTCCCATCTATCGCAAATTGAGAGGCACGTCTCGCCTGAGGCCTTTGCATGGACGTCGTGCGGAAGGAGAGGGAGGAACCTGCTGCAACCTCGGCGAGCAACACAGCACCTGCAGTCGCTGCAGCATGCGCAATAGCCTCCTTTAGGGACGCCTTGCGCGGCGCTGGCTGCGGAGCCGCTAAGTTTCGTGAGCCGTTGGCCAAGTCAGCGGAGCGGAGCAAGGGTGGACGCTGCTGAGCCTCCGCCGGCCCTCCCGCGTACCAGATTCGCTGCGATGGCTCGACTTCGCATCGCGACGAGCGCGCTCAGCGACGTCTGGGGTTGGGCATGTCTCAACGGGCGCTGATCGCGACGGTGGATGAGCATGTTGACATGGCTGGGACACGCGCAAGGGGCGACTGCTGCCCTGCTTGGCACTTAGGGTCCCCTCTTCGGCTCCAAAGCCCGAACTCGATCTCAACCTCACCATCTTACATGACGTTCTCCACACCCAGCCTCAGCACCGCCCAGCTGCGACGAGAGGCGCTCTGGGGAACGTTGTATGGAGCACCAAGGTTTTGCCCAGTGGGGTGGTGGCTGACTGCTTGCTCGTCCCTATCAATAATCGCTCAGCGTGAGGCCTCCAGGCTCTCTGTTTGGTGCTCATCGCGAGCTACATCGATCTCGTCCTTCCAGTCGGATGCACGACACGTGTGTTTTCGTATCAGTCCCTGACCTGGTTTGCACTGCTCCGTCCGTGTTGGTACGTCTTCAGCAGCATCATAGCAGAGGGCGAGAGCAAGGTGAAGCCTCACCAGACGCAGCTACCGCCACTACCTAGATTCGTCTCCCGGAGAGGGGTAATAGATACCGCAAGAAGATTGCTCTAGCGAAGCGGTGTGGATAGTCGAATGAGATCCCTCCGATGCGGTCATTGAAGGTTGAAGTGCTTCCGAACCGTCTATCAAACAAGGCATCTGAACCCTGTTCCGCATCAATCCTCCTCTCTATTCCTAGTTCATGAGCTCTTCGTCATAGCGTTCTCGCTACACACAGCTTTCCTTGAAAGAGTGTATCGCTTCAGATGTTCTTCTGCGTATGCCGTTTGAACGCCATGTATCCGACTCTCCGGTTAGCTCTGTCGACTGCATGCAAGCTACCATAGGGCAAGACTCAAGTCCGAAGCGCTGCCTTGGATCCAGTCTGACTCTGAGCAAGCAAGCATTCCTTGTTTTGGCATCACCTTGACTTTACTCATCGCTGAGAGCCCTTTCGAGGTCCAACCTGCAGTCTCACGTAGATGAGGGGATCTGACATGGTAACGACGTGGCAGTGCCCATGGAGTGGCCTTATCATGTACCTCAAGATCGCAGAATAACTTCACGGATGGCCTCATTGTGGCGCTAGGCTGACGGCATCCAGACACCACTATATTCGACTCCACAAGTCAAGGTTCGCCTCCACGGAATAGCGAGACGTGGATGCAAAGGAACGCTTGTACCTGAGACTTGCTGTTGTACGGGCAGTACTAGGAATCATTGAGATGTCAATCTTGTTTCATTTTGGGTCATGTATCGCTCGGAGCCTACATAGGGGCGATTCCAGCGGGTGCCGTAACAACCCTTACGGTCGTTCTTTCCACATGTCGATCAATTCCGCCATCTCGGATCTTTCGATCTTTCCGCTGAGCTAGGATATCCGTTGCGCAACCAACCGAGACGATCCTCGACTGCGACTCAATTGGGCTAGTCACCGTTAGTAGGAGCACATATGCTCTAAACCAAGCTCGCACGTTGGAGCAGATGGCTACTGGGCTCTACGATATCGGACGACTTGGAGCCGAAGAAAGTACGCTACACCATGGCTGCATATACTTTGCTGGCCGCCATCCCATCCGTAGTTGTCGTGTACGACAAAAGATAAGAAAGTTCAGCTATGGCGAATCGATGTCACTGTCAATACGTTCTGCAGCTTATGGTACTGTCCTGTGCCGGACGGAGCTACCCTTGACACTCTACAAACAATCTCTGATAGTTCAAACAATCAATCGGCGACTCGCAATAAAGTAGATCCACAGGCCTATGCAAGCTCCACATCTTCTCAACCCCCAACCTCCATGAGAAGCTTTCACATGTTGAAGGGACTTGACACTGCGATTATCCCATGTCTCTTTGTAGAGTAATCAACGACGCTTATCGTGCTCCTAGCGGCAAGCTTACGGTGACAGGCACTCTCAACATATTCGGCTTCTCGCAACCTCAGCATCTTGCTTGATACTGACACTTTTCTGATCAACGACTAGATCAGTATTCAATTTAGTACACACAGCAAAGTACTACCAAGCAGAGATTTAGGAGGGGCATGTTCTAGCGATAAATCCATCGCAATGAACTAGGTTCCACTTACCCTGGTGGCCTCCAGTGACAGCGTTTCGTTGTTCGGACATCGCATCCGTGAAGGGGTCATAGCCAGCACCCCGATGCCTCCCGCGGCTATCTACTCTAAGCGCGTTCACAACAAGGAAGCTTAGACCCATCTGCTTCGATATTCCCCGAGAGTGAGCGTTATTGGCTGTTTGTGCCTTCCGAGGTCGTTCCTGTATGAGGTTCCTTAGTAGCTCAACAGATCATCTCGCTGTCACTATGGTACGATCGTAAATCTACGACAGGGTGCAGTATCTCAGTATCTCCACCAGCACGTTGCGTCAAGAGTTTGGGATCGGCTCAGATCGTAGCTTGCCATGGGTTGGAGATGGTGTCATGGATCGAAAGGGAGCAGGGTACCCCAAAATCGAAGCCTTTTGACATCCTTGGCGACGTCAACACCTTCAACATGCCCTTGCTAGACTCGAGATACGGAGCAGTGCGCTGTATTCGGCGGTAGCTACTGCTCCACAGTGGAAAGAATGGGTTCCTGCTGCACGTCACGACTTTATCGCACTTGTCATTGTGATATTCTCAAGTCGCGATTTCGCGGGACATTGCAGGCTGCTGGCAGCAACCATATGGAACATCCAACACTAAGTGCAGTCTAGTTGGTAGTGGAAATAGCGTTGGAAGCAGAATAGTGACCCACGGGCTTGATCACAAAAGCACTTCGGGGAAGGTACTACGATTCAATAACTGAAGTTCATACTATGCTCAATAATCTTCGGAGAGCCCCAATCATTGGTCATTTCCAATTACCTTTCTTTCCACTCCGCTGGAGACTGTTCTAGTTCTGGACGATAGCAGGTCCTTTTACTGTAGACTGTACCCTGACAGCGCATCGACTATCCTTCCTTTAGTGTATCTTGAAGGTTCCTTTTAGGCACCAGGTGCGATCGCAGTCCCTTCACAAAGACTGTGGGTTGATAATCACTGAATCTCCTTTCTAGCTAACACAAGTCTTCGGTTTTGCATCGCGGGGGGCGATGGCTGGTCTAGTGTCGGTCTCCCCACCACGTTCTTGAGATCAGATTCCAAGATAACCGAAGGCTCGACTAGAGCATCCGCCGTCGCCCACTAACCTACTTTGCATCGAATCGTTGCATTAAAGCCAATTCTACGTCCAGAGACCACTGACTTGGCAGTCAAGCACCATTTGAGTTTCTTCTAGTCGGCTTCTGCGTGCCGCGCCGTGACTGCTGTTGTTGGTTGCTGCAGGACTAATACATCACCATCACCATGTGTCAGGGGTCAAGCGCTTGCGCATACTCGGTCCGGTATTCGATAGCTCACGATACAACTCCGATTCGTGCTGCTGCTATTTACGAAGTCTCTCTTTGTGGCAAGATGCGATTGCGGGGTCTCAATACGAAAATAGTGTCGAAAGCTTTTGCATCGCGCAGCACTTTAGCCTTCACGATTGACTATCGATCCTAGATAACGTGAGACTTAGGCAAGAGGGGTCCATGGTTTGCAAGAACAATCGGGAGGCTGTAGACACAATAACAAAGCCGTGGTCCTAAGTGGAGGAAGACGATAGTTCACTGGGTCTGCTCCAACTGACAATGGCTTGGTGGTCGCATCTGAATTGCCATGTGAAGGTGCACACGAAAATGGATTCCTTGGTAAGTATTGTTCTGTAACTTTAAGCCAGAGGAGGCGCGCTTGGTCGACAGTGAGCACCGGATCAAGACCCGTTGCGTAGTAATTTGATAACGAAGGTCCGTCGGACCTGTGGTTGCACTAAGCATATGCCCATGGATGACGGACGGAACAAACGGACGGGGACATGACGACATCCATCGTTATCGCTGGGTCGTAATGAAAATCTGAACACACATTCGACGGAAACAAAGACCGCAGCTGAAGACTAATCTCTTTTGACTCCATTCTCGGGAAGTGTACCTGTCAAAGACCGTAATCGTGACGGGCTCGAAGAAACTCTATTCGGGATTGTGGGCGTTGCTCTAATCGTTCCGAGTCTTCCTCGTCGACCTGCAGCAGCGCACTTTCAGATACATAGCTGGTACCTGGTGCCTGTACCGAGTGGTTCATGGTGCGTGCACCCTTTGAGCATGTGTCAATCCCCAAATGTTGACGCTACTGAGCAGGAACTGGACCAACGAAGTCGAGCGATCAATGAATACAGACATCACCCGGAAAGGGGGTACAGATGTTCAAGTGTAATATCTTCTAGGAGCACTTCAACTTTCAAATAGCATATTAGTGGGATCTTGTCTAAAAGACTGGAGCGCTTCAGCGATCGTAATACGATATCTGTACCCCCAAGAAGGGTCAACTTGGCAGATAGCCTTCCATGCAGTCGAATAGCGATTCCGACGAAGTTCCCTGTCCGCATCTGTAACCTTATCATTATCGGGTACTCGGGGTGCCAGTGCCGTGGACTCAGATATCGCAGTGTATTACACACGTTCTCTGTACTCCACAAAGCTGTATACCAGATAAACTACATTGCAGGACGACTCTCCCTGCATATCTGCAACCCAATCACCATCACCATACTACGAGAAAGGCCTGCCCATTTCCTTCCGACTCACCCTCATGCTACCAAGAGGAAGATGCCGTGATACACGGAGAAGAGCGGATGACGACGAGATGTCCTTACCGCTCTTTTGAATGTTGCTCGACACACAGTAAGGACTTCTTACTCAGGTCTTCTGTAGAACATTGACCTGCCTAAAGCAGAGAGTTGATCCAAATGCATCTCCACAGGTTCTCGTGCAGGTGACACTTGAACTCGATACTTCTGCGTCGTACCTCTCGCTTCTCACTACCTTGATAGACCCTTTAAGCCGCCGTGCGACGTCGAGCCTCACGGGGCCCACGTATCGAGACCTTGGGGCCCCGAGGGTCTGAGACATGTGGACACTTTGTGCAACTTGAGTCGTGGGCGCGGAGATGACGAGCACATAACCACGTTGACAGCCCGACGTTGCAGGCCGCTGCACCAAATCTCGTGGTGCATAATCTAGCTCGTTACACGGCGGCAGCAGTGCAGAGTTCGTACTATTGCCAAGTCAAGTTGACAGCGGTTGTGGATGCGCACTTTGCTGGACACTTAGAATGACCGTCGACATCAGCGTCCATCTGGGATACGGCAGCTTCAGCAACGCAGGGCCTGCATGGCTTCATGGGTGAAGAACCATTGTTCCGTGCTAGACCTGTCACGAGAACATCAGTGCATCTCCCTTTTTCCATCGTCAGCTCTGTCAGCGTCGGGCGAGAACATCTGCCGAAGTCTAGACAGCAACATCGAGAGGCAGACTTGGTATCGGCAGCCTCTGCTCATCAATTCGGTACGTGCTGGGCTCTTTTTAGACCGCCTCCGTTCCATCTTGAGGATTGTACGACGTTGCGTTGATTGGATGACAGGATCGAACAAGGATGTGGACATGAGGAAATGGTACCCATCCGTTCGCAGCTACCTACTCACCGCTTGACCATGTCGTTACAATTTGACCATTCCACCACATATTCCACTCTTCATGAATCTCGACCCTAGTACCTTGTACATGCTGCGCGAACAACGAGCTGTACACCTCTAGACCGGAGAGTCGTGAACGTCAGGATAATCTAACTAAGCGCTCCCAACAAGCTTTGCAGCGCGACACGAGCCTGTATATTACAACGCTTTATCATCATATTGCACTACACACGAACCGATTTCTAGATCTGTCTAGCGGGTCGAAGCGATGCGGAAGGGTGAAACGAGGGAGTCGCTTCCACTGCGTTGGATGCAGACCCTGCCGGGTGCCAGATTGCGAGAGTTCGTGTTACATGGCAGACTGTTGCACAGCCATGAGGCGTGCTGGCGCGTCGTGGCCTTGGTTTAGAGCAGGCGGCCTATTTCCCCACCGTCAGCCTTCGTTGACTCTGTTGACTCGAGATACGATCATTAATTATAGACGCAACGGTTTAGCAATGAGGCGACTTTTAGCGACGGGTATGGCTTTGTTGTTTCCTTATCATGTTATCTCAAGTAGGCAGTGTGGCTAAGTATAGAAACTTGGAGAAAGGTTTCCGAGGTCGCGACCAACAAGTAATATGGAGATGCTGGTCCACTCAATTTACATCTGCCAGCGTGATGCAGCCCAGCGAAGGAATCCAGGGCGTTCGATGTGCTGAGAAGGAAGAATCTGTCTCCAGGCTGACAATCGTCGCGCCTCAGGCGAGACTCTGTTGACAGCTCACGACATCACGCGACTGACCGAGCTGAGGAGTGAATGTCTTGTATAGACTCGGCAAGATCGTCATAATCTCAGGCCAGTTCGGTTGAGGTCCTGGAGTGGGCTAGAAGCACCACTTCTGGGCAAGCCTCCGCTGTCATCGAGCTAGTCAAACGCCTCGGCGGGAGCTCCCACGCAAGCTCCGATATATATGAGTTTCAGGATTGCTGACCGGAGGCAGAAGTGCTCCAGCGGCAAGTCCACGTCCATCTCGGACCCGTCCTGGCCCCCTGAGCCGTCGCCGTGCGAGCTGGGGATTGCAAATAGTAAGCTGACTCGGGTCGGTGAATTCTTCTCCGCAGATGGGAGCTCGATGTTCGAGATACGGACGAGGAATTTTCCGATTTTACGCTCGAGCTTATGGAGGGCTATAGTTGTCGCACATATAGCCAATATTGTGTGGTATCGTTACCATTGTAGTTGTGTAGGAAAAGAAAAATCCTGGAAAGCGTATGCGATTAACAGAGCCAGTGTCATGGGATGATGGGTGTAAGGAGCAAGACCCGATGATGCGTCCGCCGACGTCAAACAGACCCTATCTGCTCCATCGCCAGGGTTAGTGCCACAAAGGTTTCACGGCAGTCCAGGGAGATGCGCAGGTCATCAATTATTGCCGGCAAGCCGTACTGGACCTGGGGTGTGGTACAGGACGTTGCGCGCATCCCCATAGCCAAGAGCCGAGTCCCCAAATCATCCAAAGTGATCATCCTTGCCGCATCCGGTGAAATGCACGTTGCGCTTCTATGATGTTGATATGCGGCCTCAAAAACAGCCCTGTCTGTAGGTGGAAGTCGTCCCTTTTGCCCGCACCCGCAGCCTAATTCCTACATTCTCATAGCCATCGCACAGGGATCACGACGCATGGAATGCTTCAGCACCGCGTACTATCGTTTCTTGTGATCGGCACTCTCTGCCTGCCTGTCAACAATTGTCATCAATGGGCCCCTCGCAGTCACTTCACTGTGAGAGGTCGTTGCGTCGAACATTCGTGGGTGATACCTGATTTGGGCAAACAGCTAGGATCACCTCAGCCCTCCAAGGAACCGCCGGCCAGCCACCAATATTTCATGCAGTAGCCATGCATGATCGTCACTACAGATCCTACTGCAATGAGCGTCGGCGAGACGTTGCCATCTCGCATTCGAACCACCAGCAATTCTTATCGCAAGACGCCCCCAAGACGACGGTGAGCAGAGTGACAACTCAGAGGGCGTGTCAGCCGAGTACTTACACACTGGCTATGAGCGTGTTCCAGAAAGGGTTTGCCAGCAAAGCCGGGAGGGGTGCCGAGAAGGCATCCCACTCCTCAGACCCACGTCCCGGGGAGCCTCAGCGGAACTTGGAAATTCCCGCGCAACGCTCCCATCTCTTGGCTGTCTCTGGCTCAATTCCGCCTCACGAGCTCCCGTCCAATCAAGCTGTTCGAAACCGCCGTGCACTCCAGCGTGCTTTGATGGCGGGGCACGCCACAGAAACGGTCATGGGAAGGTCGATCACAGCGTTAAACATTCAGGTGGAGGGTACTTGAAGGACATGCGCCCAGCCAGCCTTCTCGTCATGATCCAATTGCACTTTTCCAAGACCTGAACTTTGAGTTTTGCTCACTTGATGGCGCAGGTATAGCTTGTGCTGCTTAGTTGCAAAGACGCGACGACACACCCCGGTTGGGCGTCATGGCTGCATTGCTGAGGCTGTGTCGAGCACCGTTTCCTGCAACCCGCTCCAGTAAGTTCTTCGTTGCGAGACCCCGAAATGACTGGGATTACAGGTTGCAGATAGCACACTCTGGATCTATCTTGTAGAAGCGCTGCAGATGCTCAAACAAGGTCCTGCCTTAATGGTGATTGAGACCTGAACTGCTCCCAGATGATATCAGTACCCAAAATCCGCCGTCCCGCCGTCGACAGCAATTAATTCGCAGAGGTGCCGCGGATATCGCCCAAAATTGCTAAGACATCGCGCGCGCCCATGAGCTCATTCAAGCATTCAAGTTGTGCTGTTCGGCTGCAGGGACTTGTGAAGCCATCCGCGCTCCATAAGCCACCTTGGCTGATTCCATCTCCACGCTCGGCGGCATTCGATGCGATTGGTGGTACCGACCGATGACGCAGTGGTTCGATTGATCAATGCTGCTGTTTGCGAGAGAATTGAGCATGTCTATGGCCAGACAAGAGCTAGCTGGTACTTCGAGCACGAGCGATGTACGCCTCATGAGCTATCGACGTATGTACGATCAGGCGGTGGAAGGGTCTCGATGCTTATTCACAGGAGGTACTTTACAGCATGGAAACAATACAATTCATGAGCCGAGGAAGCCGGGCAGATGGCGAGCGCAGGATGATAGGAACTAGGAGGTGAGTTATTTTGGCGGGGTGTTCTTGGGCCACTGTGTGATGTTTCGAGGTGCCGCTCGCTTGCCCTGAACGCTATCGGCAGTCCTCGTGTTCCTGATTACGACTAATATCAGTCGCGGGCCGCGTATATGAAGCAGACGCTGGTTCCTGAATGCGGCATTAGGAGCTGGTGAAGTAACGATGTGCAGGCCTGTTGCTCGAATGCGACTGTGGCTGCGTCTCTCCTATTTCCAGTTTCGAGGTCGGTACCTCCTGGACAAGGGCTGGCGATTCAGGAAACTGAAACGATAGTTTGCGTGTGCTCGTGCGTAGCAGTATATGACGCTGTGGGTCCTCCTGAACCGCTCCGTGGGAAGACGGCAAGACCGCTTGCCCACAAAGTTTGTTTCAACGGCCGGTGTTTCTAGATAGCTTCACAACACACAATCCAAATTTTGGTAGCTTGGCCATGCTTCCCATGTCGTGCGAGCCTCGTTGTGCCCCGCTTTGGAAGTTTGCTGTTCGGCATTGCGCCGTGCTTGCGACGTAGCTTGCCGGTGGTATCGACTGACTAGTCCGATCTACCCCATTCCCAGATTGGGCGTTTCTCTCAGCAGATCGGCATAAGGGGCTTCGCTTCTGGAAGGGTCTGCTCCCGCGAAGGATGAGAGACAAGACACGTCCACTCGCATGCCGTTGAGTTCCGCTTTCGAGCAGTACTTTGCCCAAGCCAGCCAAGTAGGGCGGCCGGCGCGGTGAGCTTGGTCGTAAGCAATTGGGCTGAAGCTAGGAGCATTTCCTCTCGACAGTTGCCTTCCTGGAGACGAATTCGGCGAGGACAAACGATCGGCAGCCGATCAGTATTCCCTCACGACGCGCTCAGGCAGCCTCCAAACTTAGGGTTGTTTTGACAGCTTGTCTGGGCGCAACTTCTTGCAAGTCTGAATCGTTGTAGATTGTGACAAGACAAGACAGTAGCAGAAAAGTCGACAGGGGTGCGGATACATCAGATACATCATGATTTCAAGTTGCAGCGCTCAATATTACATGTGCATTCGTGATGACATGCGCTTTATGTATGAGGCTCCCGCTAGCGTATACGGTGATTACTCGGGTCAGCTCCGCCCGTAAAAACTCGCATTTACAAGGTCTAAAGGGTTGATGTTGAGTTGCGAAGGTGAGCACTGCGATAGGTTACTGTGCCACGGACCTGGTCGCCGAAGCGCGATCGTCTCCAAGGATGCTGTCTGGTGTGCCGGATCCGCTGTTCACCACCAGGAATCAACCAGACCACGTCAGTCGTCAGCAATGGATGCACGGCAGAAGCTTCAGCATCCCTTTTCCATCTGTGATCGCCCCGAAGCCAGAGACCCATCTTCCTCTCGCATGTGTAGGAGGGCGGGGAACAGGTGAGTGGCTCTACGAAGGCGAGCATCAACGATAACACCCGTTTGTCAACTCTCGCTTGTGTTTTAGTGCAACTGGTCGAAACGGAATGGTGGGCGTGGGAGGTAACACGGCTACGAGCTCCAAAAAGTCCCGAACCAAGCTAGGAAAGCTTGGTAAGAAGATCCACCCCTTCTCGCCATAAGGCATGAACCCTGCCGAGCAAGGCCTAGCTCTGGTTAAATTTAGCCAGCTAACGCCATCGCGGGTGGGAGCATGCCACGCGATGAGCACCATCGCTCTGTTCTGCCTGAGACCACTCTGGAGTCGGGGTCAGAGACATGCAGCAATTGATTGAGACACAGTGGACAGGCACAAGCCGTAACAGCTCTTCGAGAGCGCCCTCGTCGCGGGGGCTCAGAGGATCGCTGGCGCCTTGGCTTGGTTTGCTGAGGAGAGCGCGCTCCACGGAGTGGAGTCAGTGGACCCGAGAAACACGGGACTGTCAATACACTTGCACGCAATAGAGTCAACCGTCGTGCTGGAGCGGCTCCAGAGTGGTGCACTCGCCGCGTCAGGGTCGCTCGTGTGAGGAAACAAGCTCGCAAACCCGTCGTGAGGCCTGGTACGACACGAACGTTCCGTTTCAAAACAGCAGGTGCAAGACTGAGCAAGCACGAAGAGCGTGCTCGACCGACGAGTCGACTGCTACGGTGCAATCTGTTTCCGTAGGTGCGGTAGATGCTCGGATTCGGCACCAGTGCCCTTGCTGGTATACGCGGCGAGAATGCAGCACGACAGCAAGACAGCGTTTCGGTGCCCACGGCGCTGGCGACGGCTTTTCTCGAGGACGCAAACCCTTCGTCGCCTCTATCTATCTGAAGGAGGCGACTATGCGGGGGATCTGGCGAGCGTCTCGTAGGGCGGCAGCCTGCACCGAAGGCATACGGCTATGCAAGAGAAGACGTGGAGCTGACACACAGAGTCGGTCGAGTACAGCTCAGATGCGGTACGAGGCCGTCGAACTGGCTGCATATTCTTGCTCTCAACGGCCTGCTCCGTACGAACAGCGCTGAAGGCTCCAGGACTGCCCGGCCACTTGCTGCGGGCCTCAGTCCTAGTGTATATCTCACCGTTCTGATCTTCTTCGACATCGAGGCTCAGCATTTGAGATCTGCCAGGCTCGCTTCCGTCGTAGCTGGTGCAGTGGGGGCTGCTAGCAGAGAGGACCGTGGGACGCCGTTTTCTGGCTGTGCTCTGGGTTGCAAATAGAAGGCATCTCGTACTGAGCAAATGGAAGCTGCACAGTGTTTCTGGATGTTGGATGACGGCACGCCGGACGATGGATGCCCGCCAGCGCTGATAGGCTTTACCTCACGATGGAATCATGACCCAGCGACACCATGCCGCATCCAGTCGGCCAGCTGTACTCCGCCAAAAGCGTCGGTCGACTGATCCGTACGGGCTGACCTCGAATGGTACCGTAATGTACTGTAATTATCGACATTCTGGGCGTGCAGGACGCTAGACTTCGTCCCGCTCCCACCGACGCTCCTCACCATTCTCACTCACCTCCGTGCGCAACGCCAAAACCCCCCCCACAGCACTCCAGGCAGGCGGGCGATCTTTCCAGGATGCGCCCCTGTCTTCCTATCCCTGCTCCTCTTATCGAGCTGCGGGTGCTTAGGTCAAGCCATCGAAGCCTCAGCACATGCTCTAAACCTAGACCGGGATGCAAGCGCCTTGCGCCGCAAGCTGGTTCCGTGCCAGGCCAGCGCTGCGAGCTAGCTCGTTCACCATTCTCGGAGCTAAAGCGTGCAATTGATGAGCATCATCGCTGCTCGCTGCGTCTGTCTCTGATTCTTGATTATGCATTGACTCTCCCCGTTGGGATAAGCACCTCCTTCGTACCTCTCGTGCATCTGTAGCCCGGCACCGCACCACTACCTCTCCACTCTAAAGACCCTTGCACTCGTTGTCTATTACCTATTCCCTCGCTGTTGCTGCTCTCTTTTACCGGGCCTGGTACCCTGCTCGACACATGTAATACATTGGTAGACGTCTGGACAAGATAGACTTCTACTCCAGTGCCTGCCTTCAGTCAGACTCAGCCTTCACAGCCTTCCTGACATACATTCTCGTCTCTGACTACCCTACGGCTACCATCTGAAACTCGACTCGACTGCCTTAACCTGACGTTGTTCCTGCTACCACGATTAGCCACCATAATCCTCCTCCGCCTCTGCCAATCCACGCGATACCCTGGCGAGACACAGTGCCAACACAGCATCGAGCGAAACTGCATCTTATACAAGACGCCCCAGGTTCCGCGCCTCAGCTCTTGGTCCATAATCACCCCGCGGTTCCTCCCCAAATATCAGCTAGCCCGCCACCACAGACATAATTCAAGGAACCTGTCGGTCCAAGGCCTAATATACCCTCCACCTCATGTCTTTGGTACCAACTTTACGCCAAAATTCATAATAACGACGCCCTCTCTTGCTGTTTCTCGACGCTCGGTTGACTTGGACGATACACCTAAAGCGTCCTGCTTGTCTGCCATAATCGGCGTCTCCGCCCTATTCTTCCACTTGTCGACTAATCTCCCGGTACCGCCCGACCAAGATGGTTTTCTGTACCTACTGTGGGCAGTCGTTCACCAGAGACGAACATCTGGAACGACACATCCTCACTCGTATGTTATCTCCCCATAGGTATGGAGCTGCATGCTCCCAACCAGTCCTTAGACTCCTTCCATGGTAGTGATTGCATACTGACCATTCCTAGATACCAACGTCAAGCCCTTCAAATGCTTTACGTGCCATATGAGCTTTGCCCGTCGGTAAGTCTTTCAATATCTTTCACCGCACTCAGTGCCCTCAGCACACTTTTTTGGTACGGCTGTGCTACCAGCACCGTCGGTCGTGGGAATTTCGACGGAGTCGCTACTGCTCTGATCGTTAATGGGTATCATTTTTCTAATTTTCTTGCAATAGTGACCTCCTCCAACGACATTACACCGTACACGGTCGAGACCAGAACAACCAGGAAGGTTTACCGCCCAACGCCGGCATCATTCCGAAATCTGCAGGCAGAACACCGATTGCCTGCAGCAACTGCGCGAAGACCAAGACGAAATGCGATAAGAAGTTCCCCTGCAGTCGTTGTGCGCAACGGAACCTGCGCTGTACCCTACGACCGACCCGACGAGCATCGAAGAATGTAAACAGGGGTGTGGTTCCTGGAGAGTCCACTGGAAGTGGTAACTCGAGCGAGGGTGGGAACAACAACGAGTCTCAAACCACATCGAGCGGCAACTCGCCGGCCCGAGATGTGCAACCTCAGAGTGCGTCACCCCAGCAAATCCAACACCCACTCCCCAACGGGCAACCGCAGATGATCCCTCACTCCCAGCCAACACCACCTCCCGGTCCACATTCTCGAAACCCATCGATCTCGCAATCCATCGTGCAGCCTCTTCTAAATCCAACACCTCCGGACGAAAAGACAATCAGTGTTCCAGTCTCCGGCACTCCTCCATTCTTCGAACAGTCCCCTAGCAATGGATTACCTGCAGCACTTCCAACGGTGCTGTCACCACTGCCGACGCCCGTCAACGGCTTCATCTCACAAACGCCCATGTCCGGTTATGAAGATTTCATGAGAACTGGTCAGGACGCATCGGAAAATGCTTCGAGTCCGCGAAATTTTGTTCTAGATCCCTGGTCGACCATGTCATTGAGTGAAGGCTTCGATCCGATCCGGATAGACCCATCCATCATGATGGGGATGCCCATGGACATGAGCATGGGCACTTCCAACGACGGTATCCTGGGCATAATTCCGGAGATGTCGCCGCCTCAAACATTCGGCTCGGTTCAAACGCCCATCCCAACACCCAGGATGGACGAATCTTTTTCAGACCTCCAAATTGGTAGCTCTGCATCCATGTTCTACTCATCTAACCGACACTCATCGATCGCTGATGCTGGTGTTCCAGATCTTGGTGCTATCATCGCAGCCCAGGACGGCTGGACAGTGTTCCGATGCACACCCACGATCCCGTCAAGCTCATGTCCTCGCACTGCAAGATTGAATCTGGAAAGGTTAGAGCAGAGTCTCAAAAACTATGAGGGTTGGAGCACGTGGAGGCCATCTTGGGAAGAGAACGACTTTGATCAAGGCGAGGTCGTATCAGTTTCACCGATACATGACAACGCGCGTGATAAGCTCATGGCTATCACCCAAAGCTTTCTACACAAGGCCTTGGACATCCACAAAGAATCCATGGGTAGCTCTCCCAGCAGTGGTGGTTCGCCAAGTTCGACTTCGTCGAATTTCGTGATATTGCCGCCGGCTCGCGTCCTGGAATATTTCCTCCGCTCCTACGCTAAGTCGTTCGAGCGATACTACCCCATGACATCTCGAGGCGTCCTAGACGTGAATGAGCTGATGGGTCCTCATCTGAATGATAGGGCTTCAAGCCTGTTGCTTCTCATGATGATTGCTCAAGGTGCCATGGTCATTCCATCCATTGAAGCCAGGTGGTTGACCGGTGGTTTGACCGAAGCTTGTCGCATCTCTCTCTTCGACCTCATCGAGAAGAATATCATCATGGCCGGAGATCCCATCGTTCTGCGGGCTGCTCTTCTCTTTACGGTGCAAGCAGCATGGAGTGGCGATAAGTGGCAGATGGATATCGCGATGGGACAGCGCGGTATGTATTTTGCAATGCTCAGACACTCTGGCATCCTCGAAGCTCGGCATGTGTCGACTCCTCACATGAACGGGAATACGACAACGGATACGTTGTGGAAAGACTGGATTCAGCAGGAAAGCCGAAGTCGGTAAGTGACGAAAATCTCCTCATGACCTCGGGATCATGTGCCCAACCCGGATCACGTGCAGACAGCTTACTAACACCTCTCAGACTCATCTATTCTTGGGTGATGGTTGACCAGGATCTTGCCCTATTCCATGACCAAGCCCCTCTGTTCACAGTGTCAGAGTTCGGTGCGTCAATGCCAGATGCCGATCCGCTTTGGCAGGCGAAGACAGCCCCAGAGTGGTCCGAGCTGTTCAACCAGGTGCATGAGTTCTCCAATGGATACTCATCAGTCGGATCCGGTGCCAGGCCATTGAGCCTCAGGGATCTCTTCCGTCATTTCCTCGATGATGAGATCATCGCTCAGGACATCCATCTTACTCCTATGCATCTGCGACTCTTGCTCCACCCTTTGCAAACCATGGTGAACCAGTATTGTCAGCTGCTGAGCTGCTTCTCCGATATGGGCAGTATGGCCTCAAGACAACGATCGAGAACTGTCACCGCTGCATCAACTCGCGTGCGGCTCGAAGAGACACAGGCATTGTTGCAGCGATGGTACGACTTGGCTGAAAGATATACCAAGGCCAACCCTGTGTGCCCCATGATGCAAGCGAATCTTGTCATGTTCCACCTCATCAGCTTGAACACCGTGACAAACTTCCCGGAGATTGAGCGCCTCGCTCGACGGGAAGGTGTCGATGGTACATACCAACAGATGCTTTGGTTGCACAAGAAGTGCATCTCAGATGTCCATGAGGCCATATTCCACTGTGGCCAAATATTCCGGCTCATCAGGAGTATGCCAAGGGGCGTCCGACCGCCTTGGTGGCCTGGTGCAATCTATCGCGCTGCACTTATCATCTGGACAGACTCGCTCACTCATAACGAATCCATGAGTCCTCATCAACAACCTCAGTTCCAGCAGTCGAATATCACCTTCGCTGTCGACGGGTTGCCTGCAGAGCACCCAGTACTTGTCAGGTATCTGACAAGAAGAGAAGGTGTGCCAACGCTGACAAAGAGGGACGGGTCTCCAGTCACGCTTGACCATAACTTCACCGTCCTCTCACATTGCATCGACGTGATCGACGAAGGTGTGGCGACAAGGTTCTCCGATGGGATCCGCGGCAAGCTTGAGAAGCTTGCCAGAGGCTGATAGTTCCAACAACCTCTGGTTAACCCCATCCATATCACATGCCTCTCCATCAAGGCAGTCAGAGGTGATGATCATCATCAACCCCGCATCTGCATTGGCTGGAGTTCCATCTCTTTTCCTCGCTGAGCCATCAAGCATCATAAATATCAGCATCATACGGTGTGTTTCCATCAACAAAGAAGCACCCTGCATCGCTGTCGACGGCGCTGGACGGCGGACTTGTAGTAACGGCGTTTTTCTGGCTTGCGGCGTTTAACGACTTCTTGGCCGAATCTAATCTGACGTTTCTCCCCCGGCATGGACCTAGGGAGTGTTCAGTAATGTATAGTAATGTCCATTGTGCTTTCTAATATCAGATGGGGAGATGGGTGAGATGGGATAGACGGTCATACATACCTTCCTTATCGGTAGCATCAGTGGTGTGCTGGTATTTCAATCGGTAATCAGCCGGCGGTATGGTTGCATTTTGGGTTTGGTGCTGTCTTGTTTTCATTTGCCCCGCCAATGAGCGTGAGCCGTAGTGGTAAGTGTCCCTTAGAGGCACCACCACCTGAGGCCACTTCTCATCAGCGTCGAGTAATGGGTCTCGTCGGAAGAGGATGGGAAGGATAGAACAAAGTAACGAGTTCCTTTTGGTCACGGCCGTCAATACGTTTATGTGTCCTCAATAAGTCTTTCTTCATGTCGAATCGCGCGATCGCTCTTGCTTTTTATCACTGTGCGCTTGTGTTTCAGGATCACATCGGGTATGCGTGGTGTTGTCGAAGGTGATTGGCCTCCTAGGCGGTTAGTGAGGACGAGGTGGGGTCTCCACGATGTGGTTGGTGCTTCAGGGTCGTAGTGGTGGTGAGAGGCACACACTACGTGATGGCGGGGCCATGGCCCTCTCTTGTATGTGGGACATGGGACATGAGAGCCCTATGAGCAGGTATGGCGTAGCGTGTGGAGAAGAGGTAACGATCGATTGTCCGGACCGGCAGGCTGGAAGGGAGTTGGCAAGCATTTCGTATCGACGGTTCCACTTTCGTCTGCTCGATTTCGTTTTGGGATATCCGGCAATAGGAATGGAGAATGTTCAAGAGCTGCCGGCAGTAATATAGGGTCATTACGGGCACGTACCTCTCTTTACAAGATATGCCTTTCACCGCATACTCCTCGCATTGCCCGCACGGCACCCATAATTCCCCGTAACACGCACGTTCCACCAATCTTAGTCCTACCAAGCTTCGATGTTCCCCGGTGCAGCGGCCCACTTTCTGGCTTTGGCAGGCAGCTTCTCGGTTGGTAGAGCGTCATTCGTGACCCAATAGGGTGGTAAGCGCATGAGTACCTACGGCAAACGAAGCTATTGGGGCGCGCTACTTGTCAAGGCCAGAGTGCTTTCCGTTTCCCGAAAGCCGTGCAAGGTGCCCATCTCAGTGCTGTCTTTCCCTGTCACTAAATCAATATTAGAAACGATGGGCGTATGTCATCAAGAATAGTACTCACTATGGGCGCTAGGCATCACATCCATCTCGAGGCGATGAGGAGAATACCAAGAAGACCTACTGCAGGTTCCTGCTTCCGGCTGACGCGTCCAGGATAGAGTCTCAGTCACAGCTTCGACCCTCCAGTGAGAGACCAGAGTTTCGACATGGTGTGCAGCAGTCGGCTTTCGACCGTTCAGCCTATGTCAAAGTGGCTAGCCTAGATCCATTCCCACTCCTGACGTAGTATCACAAACAACGCCTGTGTGATACAACACTGGAATGGAGTTGAAGATATTCAGGACATGCCCCATAATAACAGCTTTCAATGTCCGGGCAGCCCGAAAGGACCGAAGCATTCAGATATTGGCATCGTCTCGCCTCCACAGCCGTCTACAGTTACCCGGATACTTTGGGCCCTATCTTCAAGACCATGGCGGTACCGTGGGGATCTACAAAGAGAGAAGCTCAAAACTGTGGTATGGCACCATGTGGGTAACGGGTGCCCGCACTTGCAAGACGGCAAAGAAAGCTTGAGCCAAACAAGGGCTGTGCCATCGGATATTGGGCCAGGAATCTCCAGCATTCAGTCAACATGTTGCGTGTTAGGGCTCGTAACAGTGAAGCATCAACCGGTATGTCGGCGTCTGTTTTGGCCGTGATTGTTGCCGCCTTGCTAGGTTGAGCGACGTTGCGCAGTGAATTTGCCGGTCGTTACTGGCTGCGGAGTATAGGAACTCCTGCAGGATGCAGATTTGCGGTGGGGATAGGCTTTGGCCGTGAGGCTTAAGCTTAACTTGTCTAAGGTGTGGTGCATGGTTCGTGCAACAACGCCATCATGTCGACGTCCACTACCGTCACCGTTCTTTCTTTTTACATCACATCATTGCGACCAAATCGTCTTTATTACCTACTTCAATTGAACAGTGGTATTCAGAAGATTTGCAATCGACACCTCAAGCATTGCCGACTGGAATACGCGAGTGTGCATTCAGGCGCTGTGGTGGAACCATGCTGAGCAGTGATTTATTGCATGGTCATGCCATCTCTATCTCGAAATGATCTTCTTCCGGACATGCAGGCAGCAGATGAATCTTGGTAAGCTACTACCGGGCTACCATGCGCCGTTTCTCCGTTTCTATTCGCGCCTGGTTCACTATGGGTGCGTGCTCATCGTACGGAGAATGAGGGGGGTTGCGGTGCCTACGATTCAGGCATAGCTTTACCGCTTGGGGCAAGCACGCGAGATGTCATAAAAAGACAACTATATCAGGGAGATTTGCACGCTGACTGCAGTTTTGGATGATTTTCAGCTTCAAAAACTTCGCTCTATCGGCTCACTGACCGGCTATTGGCGCTGCAAATGCTCGAGGACCGTCCCGTCTTACGGTTCGCAGCTGGACGATGCCAACCTTTGAGGCACGTCTGCGATTTCTACGATTCCCGTGTTCCTCGTCTTCCAAGAGTCCAATCAATTCGGTTCCTTTCCGGTCAGCGTACATACACGCGATACTTTACAGCCCTCCCATTCTTTCTCAATCACTGTCTCTAGCTTCACAAAGTCCTCATTCATTTCTGTTTCACTTAGTTCTGCATGCACATTCACAAGCGGTATATCGCTCGTAAGCTAGAGGCATCCGCTTCTTGCATCCGCTCCACTCAAGATCAATCTCACGCAGCTCGAGACGACAGCTCACGGTGAGACGGGCCGCCTGTCTCCGCTTCTCAACACGATGTTGCTGCATGATATCAACCTAAAGCCAATGATGCCTCATCGCGCGGTGACGCATACTGTTCGACGTATGTGGCTCCGGTGTCACAAAAGCAGGGCGATAATCGGCGTTGACAGGAAACAAAGTGCTCACTATAAGAGTATATGAGAGCAACATCCGCCGTCTTCGGCTGTGGCGTGATTCTGCATTTGCAGTTGCAGGACGTCGAGTCAAGGGTTCCGTATCTACAGAGGTCAGGATCAACAATTCACAGCTGAATGTAGTCAGAAATGGTTCGTATCTCTCATTCAGTCTCGTTATCAGCTCTTCCCTCTTCAGCAATGCTCGACACGAAGGATGTCTAGTGTCGCGATGCTGGAGCGGTGCTATCTATCCTTAGCATGACGGTGGTTGGAAAGAGGTGAGGTCCGCTCCCGGTAGTGCACGGGCCACCCGAAGGGAAAGTGCGGAGTGCCGTCACGGACAGCGGCCTGCTACTTTCGCAAGTCGGCAAAAGGAGCCTTTGCGAGACGAGGGTTGTCTCTCGGACATTTGCGTCCGTCTTGCGAGCCAGACGATGGGGAGCCATTGAGCGTTGAGCAACTCGCGGCGTGCTAGGACGAAACGGCCTTGAGGAAAAGACTTCTGTATGAGGCGCCGAAACCAATCAGAGAAGGCGACGCCTTGCTTCTTCGGTTGACAGTCACATGACCCGGCCCTCAATACTGATGCATTGCTTTCTACTGAGGCATCACGCAGGAAAGAGGCACGTCACCACTGAGCAGACATTTGCACACTGGACCCTGAGGAGATCGCCTTCTCTTCGTTCCTGTTCTTGATGCTCGAGAGAATGCGACCCCAGTGGCTGGTTCCCCTCTCGGCTGAGTCGAGGTCTCTCCAGATTTACCCCTCCGCTGCATGCATCTCAGGCTCACTCGTCTCAGGCCGCTTGCGATCTCCAGAATTATCTACATCGCACGCAATCAGCAGTCTACCTTTTCTGTAGTAACAATATGAAGATACATTATAGCCGATCGCCTGCTCTCTGCTGCGCACTTTGCTGGCGCTGACAGCATCTCTGACTCAGGCAGGGTCCTCACTTCTTCGGGTCTCCGCTATCCCCGAAATCTGCCCCAGACTCGCACTCAGCCAGCGAGAGAGCTGCTGCCACACAGCGAGCCTCTGGCTCTCCAGCGGACACTAGCCTCGGGACGGACGCGGCGCAGGAACACTCTCTCATCCAGCCCTAGGCGTCGTCGGGTGCGAAGCCATGGTCCGACCACTTGCCGTCACGGAGATGGTAAGTCGGAATTATGGATGGAATAATTGTATGGGGATGAGAAACAAATGTGTGAAGCACAAGCCCACATGCTATTGATTGTCTCCAGTTCTCCGACTGAGTACCGGAGCTCAAAGAGTATTTATCTGAAGGCCTTCGTGCTTTGTTGAAAATTCATCTTGATCATCACATCACATCAACAACACTCTCCATCCAAACATAGACCTTCAGTGTCTTTCACGACTACCACAGACCAACACCATCAACCAACCAACTATCACAATGGCTGCCAACGGTACCGCTATTCCGTCCTGGAGCTTGGAGGGCAAGGTCGCCGTCGTTACCGGCTCTGGTAAGTGCCCGACTCGTACCAAACAGGTACGGTTCACAACACCATGCATCTTTGGCTAACAACTGGATAGGCCGCGGTATCGGCAAAGAGATGGCCCTCGAGCTCGCCCGTCGTGGTGCCAGCGTTGTTGTGAACTATGCCAACAGCTCTGAGGCCGCTGAGGATGTTGTCAAGCAGATCAAGGCCATGAAGACTGGTGCTGATGCTGTTGCCATCAAGGCCAATGTTGCGGACGTGAAGCAGACCCAGCAGCTTATGGATGATGTCATTAAGCACTTCGGCAAGCTCGATATCTGCTGCTCAAACTCCGGTGTTGTCTCGTTCGGTCACTTCAAGGACGTGACTGAGGAGGAGTACGACCGAGTGATGCAGATCAACACCCGCGGCCAGTTCTTCGTCGCAAAGGAGGCTTACAAGAGAATGGAAGTCGGTGGCCGCATCATTCTTATGGGCTCCATCACTGGCCAGGCCAAGGGTGTCCCCAAGCACGCCGTCTATTCTGGTTCCAAGGGTGCCATCGAGACCTTCACCCGATGCATGGCTATTGGTACGTCCCACTTCCCGACGCATTGCCACATTTTCAAGGCCGGTCACTAACTATGCAATAGATGCTGGTGAGAAGAAGGTTACCGTCAATTGCGTCGCCCCTGGTGGCATCAAGACCGACATGTACCACGCTGTCTGCCGCGAGTACATCCCCAACGGCGATAAGCTCAGCAATGACCAGGTCGATGAGTACGCCGCTACCTGGTCACCACACCAACGTGTCGGCCAGCCGCTCGATATTGCTCGAGTTGTTTGCTTCCTCGCCTCCCAGGACGGCGATTGGGTGAACGGCAAGATCATTGGCATTGACGGCGCTGCTTGCATGTAAGAGGTTCTAAAGGCGAGGTCTATTGTTTCTTTCTCACGGTCATCGGGTCGGTGAATGCATGAATCTGGCGTTCTTCTCTCAACAGGTAGAGGAATCAATTGAAAACGTAATGCACACAATTCCCCTATATACAAAAGTGACGACTTTGTTGGTATCTCTAATACAGTCCCTGAAGCTGAAGGTCAACATTCAAGCTGTTAAACTCTCTAGCTGTGATTGGTGTTTGATGATGGAGCGAGTCGCGCTTTCAGCTAGCTAGTCCCCAAAGGAGGCCATAAACTATGACCAGTCTTCGCATACAGGGGTCTGCAGATGCTTTGAACGCTACGAGAAGATTGCATATACTCGTTGCAACAATTAAGCATACTCTTCCCAATCTCGTCCAACATACATAAGCATGTAAAGCTCGCTATCCAAAAAAAAAATGGGCCTGTTCGAACTCGATCGGAAAAAGCTAACCATTCTGAGATAGCGCAACCCCGCTGGTTGGGGTCGAGCTTCAGATGCGCCATAACGCCAGCTTCGAAACACCACTCCAAACATCTTTGTTTGACAGTCCAGGAAAGCTCAGCATTGCCCACATCACCTCAAAAAGTGAGGTAGGCGACCTGTCTATTACTTCAGCGATGATGTTGGCAATCAGAAGGGGCGATGTGGTGCTCATTCCGCCCTGCAATCAACTTTGTCACTCCAGACTCCTCTGAGCACATCCTACATCGCATCCGATCTGACAGTGGGTAAGTAAGTCTACGATACCTGATGAGCGCCCAACGAGACGAGCCATTACACAGCGCATTTTGCTTCACAATGCCTCTAGAAACAGAGTCAATACTCGAGAGCACCCAGCAACACCGCACTTCCTGGCCATCACAAAGACTCGAACCATTCACGAGGAGCGATCTTGTTTCACCACCGACTGGCAGTCTCGTGCTTGATCTCTAGCCAAGCCTCTTGTGTGAGAGCCACCAAACCAAACGATCCAGTTTATGCATGAAACGGGATCTAAGCAGAAAAGACACCTTGCCAAGACGGCTCCAGTGAGGACCGACCTTCACGTCTACTGACCTTGACCTCTATTTTTCTTGGCTGCCACAAATGGCCGTATACTACTTGCCTGGCCCTCGACTGTCAGGTTTGAAGGAGGCAAAGGGTCTGAACATATCGGATCCGGACCAGTTCGAGCCGTTGGGACGCACCCCATACCAGAACTGGCATTCATGACACCGGAAGCCTATCACGGGTATCATCTGGCCCGCACAGCATGAAGAAACAGCCACACATATTTGATAGCTAGCTCGTCCTTCTTAATGACATCTCTGCCGCTTCCTCTCAGCCAGCCTGATCAGCAGCTCGCCATTCCTTTTGGTTTCTGTTCGTACTATTAGACCTTAAATCTTTGTTTCTTGTTCGTAATTATTTGCTAGTAGCCCGGGTGGCTATCATTCTCTTCACCATGACGTCTGGTACTGTCTCTTCGCTTATCGTTTTCTTCTTGAGCTGCAATCTGTATCCTGCTTTGGCTCAGCAGCAAGCCCAGTTTAATCAAGTACTTAATCTCAATGGCGATGTAAGTCACCCTGTACGTATATACATCTGAAATAGCTGACATAGTCCCGAGATGAACCTGAACTCATTCGTCTTCCCCGATCGATCGAAAGTAGAGACTTTCTCTCAAAGCCAGCGGCAACTAATTGTTAATCAAAACACGCCCTCTATCCCACCGAACCAGGTCACTGGCTCTACAGGACAGCCGTTCGTTGCTTTGATGCAGCAAAGCATGGCAATCAACACCAATGGTGCGAACGATCTGGTTGGTGGACAGATAGAGCTTGTGATGAATGGTCAGATGTTGCAGCAAAACGCTGTCAACCCTGGTATGTTTGCTCCCGACATTTGGACCGCGACTGAAACTCTTCACTAATAAAGGCGATTCAGATAATGTCTTCGTTGCTCAACTCTCACCCGACCGACAAACGTGGATGATTACGGAGCCAATGCAGTCTGTCAACGTCACCGACATGACCGTCCGCTTCCAGAAGAAGAACAACATTGATGGAGAGTATATGGCACTTGGTCGCCAGACAAATGAGACCAAAAATGTGCTCGTACCCTTTGGCAATAGTCAGGCCCAGTCAGTCGTCATCCAAGGAAGCGGCCTCCAGGAGAACGAGTTCGTTGATGGTTTCCGCATGTCGGTCCGCGCTACACAGCCCATCACGATGAACGTGGACGTCAAGAACGGCGTCAATCAGGGTATGCTTACCCAGCTCCAGGGCCAGCAACCAGTCAGTCAGTATATCCTCTTTTTGGTCTGCTAAGTAGTGGGGCACGGCTAACAAGCACCAAGATAACTTCCGTTACCTTGTCACAACCAACCTTGCTGGTGTCCAGCCTGACCTGAACCGCATGGCCACTGTGGTGCAGCTCCCTATTAATGCTGTCCGCGTTCAGCAAATGATGCAGGCGATGGGTGTCTCGGCTGACGGCCAAGTCCAAGTTGGTGTTGCCCAGCGACCTGTACAGCAGAACCCAGGAGGTGCAACTGGCAACCTTCAAGGCGTGGGTGCACCCACTCCCCAACGCCGCACTCGCGACGAGTTTCGTCGTGAGGTAGCTGAGCGCCAAGTTGCGCCTGCTATGGGTGCCACTACAGGAACAGGGCAGACCACCCCCCAGACAGGCGGCACCATTGGTACAAACCCACAGACTGGTGGTACCCCAACCCAGCCGCAGAACAACAACCCGGCTGCAACCCAGCTATTGCTTGCGCCCACGTTCACTCCAATTCAGAACCAGGCGGTTTTGGATCCGCTCAACGTAGGATCTCCTCATCAACTTTGAGATATTTATATTGACTAATGATCCAACAGATGAGGATTGCCATCCCGGTCTCTCAAGTCGACGGAGAATTCATCATCACGATGCAAGCCGCTACAGGTGGCACACCCGCAGCCCCTCAAGCCCAAGCACCACCAACCCCCGCAGGAGAAGCCCCCAAAGCCCCCGGGGGTGCCAATAGCACTACTCTTGCCGCAGAGGCCGCTGACCCCCCGCCAGAGCGCCGCGCCGACAACAGCACCGCCTCCATCGATGGTGCACCAAAGGGCTACGTCTACCTTACCATGCGCGAGGTAAACAGAATGGTTGAGATTGGAAACTGCGGCGGTATGCCTTGCATTAGCAAGATGATGAGTGACCTCAAGAGCGCATAGAGGGCTAGTACTGATACCCTTTTCGTCTGCAAGAGAGCCTAAGCCATTCCGTTACTGATTGTCTGAGTATCTCAACGAATGAATGGCATCTCGGGCTTGCTGTGTTCCTATCTGTCCTATTTCTCTTTTTCCTTCACCTTCGATTACCTTCTGATTACATACTTCGTCTATTGGTAAATACATAAGATCTGGGTCTATGAGTTTCTGAGTAACTTCTGTCGCGACGACGTCTCAATCTATGTGTGATATCCTAATCTCATTGTTTTGTGGTGATGCCTAAATACCTCAGGCGTTTTTCCCCGGTTGCTTCATCTTCCGACCTCAGGTCGAAACACCTTCGCCATCAAGTTTCACGTATTGTTTCGACCACGAGTCGCGCTGAATCACCTCTGTATCAAGAGTCATTGTGTCTCTTATACGCATTCTTGTTTCGGAAGTAAGCACATCGTTCTGGTCGAGCTGTTGATATGTCGATAGGGTTTGTCATCAGGCAATGACCTTCGATCTACTCCTCAGAGTGTATTCACCGTGATGAGACCTTTTGCCGCGGTCTGCGATTTGTATTGCTAGAATGTGCTTTTGGGCCTAAGATTTGGCACCAATTTTCGCACTGGAACCTCTCCGATCGAACCCTGATCCATCCCTAGCGAAGCCATGCCCCGCTGGCTTGTCCCACGTCAGTCAATGAAGAACGTTTACGCACCTTTCATTGTGTTGCATTTTGTAAGATTATTGCGAAGCTCATCATATGGTGTGGTCAGGCCATCAGGTCTGCCCCTCATCGCACACCGAGACTATGAACCCTGTTGATACCATCACGAGAGACTACAATTATGGTTTTTCATTCAATTCGATAGAGAGAATACAGCTCAACTAGTTGAGATGGTTCATCAATCTTCTGCTTCCTGGTCTGGGCGTATCCTCAGGCTCATCGAAAGGGACAACAACTGTACTGCATCCCATGATACAGATCTTTTTGGGGGCACCCGTTGCGTTCTGCAATATCGAGAAGCTGTTGATAGGTCACCAAGTTGGGTCTTTCCACCACTCCGTGACGGTAGGTATAGACTCACTCACTTACGACTTCTCAAGGATTAGAATGATCTCGAGTTTCCACAAGATGAGGGGGAGATTGGCCCGCTACGGGTATATCTGCTTCGCCGCACCAACATCTCTCCTTGCAGATCTGATAGCATACATGACCTTTCTTACTTATGTTAGCCACGTAGAGTGCTACCAATACAAAGTATCACCGATTAGACGAATTACTACTACGCCACAGATAGCTGACCGCCTCTCTCCGTAAGAGACATGCATTTGCTGCGGTTGGAGTTATATTATGGCAGAGCGTACTATCGAATTTGGGTCTTACTGCAATGGCTAGATTAGGCTTCGTTGCTATTTCCAATCCAACGCGCCTCGATGAGGGCCAACGCAGATCCTTCAGGCTGATAAATGCCAACAAATTTGAAATTGGGGTCAGCCTTGGTGAACAACTCCCGCCACTCATCCGCATCCCTCTCCCAAGCGTTAAAGTACGCTTTCATGATCAGATCAGTGCCTCTAAGCGATCGTATCAGCAGACTGCATTATTAGGATTCTGGGCACAACGTACCGGAGGTCTCTTTCTCTCCAATTCGGGATTACACCAGGAGGCGGCATGCAGCCATCCTGGATGAGCACTCTAGACTTGGGCTTCAGAGCCGGAATTAGAGCCTGCAGGATTCTTGTCGCATACTTATCGGACCAACTGTGAAAGATCCAGCGGAAAAGGTACGCGTCGGCTTTGACTGGTTGGGGCGTGAAGAAATCATGGGCCATGAGCTGCACCCGGTTTGCCACGTCTTTCGGCACTGATGAAGCCGTCTCTATGGTATTTCCGAGGTCTTGCGAGATGAACCGCAGGCTGCTATACTCCCTTGCAAGGCTGATGGATACGGTGCCGTGCGAACCGCCAACATCAACGACAAGTCCGTTTCCTAGGGACTGCCAATCGTAGCTCCGGTGAAGATGAGCTGGGTCAAATGCTGGATTGTTCGCAATCGTTGCAGTCATAGAAGCTGCGAAGCGAGTAGCCAGCTTGTCATCTGTTGCTAGCTTCTGATATAGCGGTTCTTCCGTATCGTGAGCTATGTTCCACCCTGTGTGGTTTGGCTCTTCGGAATCTGGCCATTTGGCGAGTGCGTCTACGAGCTAATACTGCAATTAGCGCCGTCCAATTCTAAAATGATCGGTCAGCCTACATTGACACTGGCAGGCCAGAGATCATCGGTCCCCGCCTCAAGCCATACGCGGCAATTTGGGTCGCGCATCAGGGCCGAAGCTGCAGTGTGAGCTACGACTCCTCTTTCTGGCTCAGCAAAGATTCTCATCGTCATCCCGTGCCGCAGTAAATGTTTGAGTGGCTGTTCCGCAAGACCGCAAGCCTTCGAAAGGTCTTGGTAACTCATAGACTCGCCAGGTGTGATTTTGTCGGCGATATTGTAGCGTACAATTGCTTTCATACACACCATGTTGTTGTGCTTCTTTGATTAGCATGCGAAAGCAACGTCTTGAGCTGGAACTTACGCCGCTTTTGCGATAGATCAGGCTCATTGGCGCGAGAAGTAGATCGTGCAACTCTTGAGTCGCGTCAAGGAGAGCGTCCCTCGCAGTGATCGATTCTTGAGGGAAAATAACACCAACACTGGGCTCGAACGAAGGCTGGGGTAGATTTTGAAGGGCAAGTACGGCATCAATAGTAGCAGCATTGCGCGAGATGACCGCGGCGAGCTCAATGATACGGGTCGCCATTTTCCAGATTCGATAGTCGTCCGGCAAGGTACAAGGTCTGGAAAATGAATTTCTTTTGTTCTTCGAGATCTTTTATACTCATTTCCTGACCAACTCTTTGAAGATATAAGCCATGCAAAAAAGTGGCGTGGGCGGTGCCGCAATACAACGCGCACCTTTTACTCAGTAACTCGTACGATACATCCGGCTCGGAAAGCGTAACTGATTTGGAATAGCTGGCTGCTCAGCCCTTTATAGCACTCAAAAAATGAGTCTGCATATACAGCAGAATGAGCCATTTCAACGGTCGAGGTCTGATGTCTTCAAGTGTTCGAAGCGTTCAAGGACTTGGAGTCGAAGTAAAGGTACCCCTCTTGCCCTCCAAAATTTCCCGCTCAATCCTTGCCTTTCGCTCCTCTTCAGCCTCGCTGCTAACGTCCTTGAACACTTCGTCCATTTGTTCAAGGCTTCGACCATTCGTCTCAGGCACAAGAAACCTGCAGATTCATTAGCGTATGTCTCGCTTGCGTAAGGGTCATCGTGCTTACCAAGTGAAGACGAAAGCCAATGCGCAGAAGACAGCGAAAAACACGTAGGCTCCTTCGTTGGTGTTCTGCACCAGAGGAGGCGTGATGAGACCGATGATAAAGTTGTTGAACCAATTGGAGCATGTCGAGAGCGCAACACCTTTTGCACGCAGTGATGACGGGAAGATCTCGGATGGCATCGCCCACGGAACTGGTCCCCATGTCGCGCCGAAGCTGAGCATGTAAAAAAACAAGAACGCTACAGCCACCCAGCCTTCAGCAGCGTAGTCCGTCCATCGACCGCCGAACTTGCCGACGAGAACTGCGATGATCAAGTGGGAAACGAACATCAGGAGAGCTCCAATGAGTAGTAAGGGTCGACGGCCGAATCTGTCCATCGTCCAGAGCGAACTAACTACTCCAACGAGCTGAGTGATGTTGATAACACCGGAGAGGATGAGCTGCATCTCGTAATCCTGCCCAAGCGTCTTGAACAAAGATGGAGAGTAGTAGATCAACGCATTGATACCTACGAACTGTTGAAAGAACATTATACCCATACCAACAACAGTTCGTCGCCAACAGCCATGGCGGAAGCAATCAGCCCAAGAGACTGCCTCTAGTTTCCAACGGGAGGCTCTGCTTCCGTCTTGGAGGTGTGGGTGGCGTTCACGGCTGACTTCTTGCTTGAAAGCTACCTACGAAACGTCAGCATTGAGTCTCTTACGGTTCCTCTTGGTCCTCACCTCGGCTCGGATCTCGCACCATTCTTGCTGAATACGCGAATCAGTGGTAGGTAGTCGTCGAATCCTCGCAAGGTTCTCCAGCGCCTCTTGATCGCGACCGACTGAAGACAGCCACCTGGGCGAATAAGGGAAAAACAAGATACCTGCACCAAGTATAATACCAGGAATCATCTGGATGAGGAAGGGAAGGCGCCAGGCCCATTCGGATTGGATGTAGCGCGTGCCATAAGTGGTCCAGAATGCCCAGACGATTCCGAAGACGATACTGAACTCCTGCAGCACGAGTAATGCGCCGCGATTCTCTGGTGGGGCAATTTCAGAGATGTAGAGAGGTGCAATGGTGGCAAGCCTGAAAGTCGTTAGTGTACAAGTTCTCATGTCTCGGTGAGGAAGCCACCCACATGCCAATACCAATGCCTCCAATGGTTCGTCCAATAGTCAACATTGAGTACTCGACCGCTGCAGTCTGTAGAATACTGCCTACTGTGAAGATGATCACAGCTACAACGATTGAGCGCTTTCTGGAGATCCTGTCTGCGAGGTATCCAGAGAAGGCGGCGCCTACCATAGCTCCTAGCTCCAACATAGCCGTCATCAGGCCTTTCCAGAAGCCTGCGCCCGAAGCCGTGTCCGAGACGCGTGGAAAGCGATTGAGGAATTGTTCCATGGTCAAGGTTACACTGACAACGCCTTGATCATATCCAAAGAGGAGGCCGCCGATGGTAGCGAAGAGAGCACAGAACGCGACATAGTTGTTTGTAAAGAGGCCTCTGAACCCTACTTCTTGTTAGCTTCTACCTTCCTCTGATTGTTGACTTGAGCAGCATACCTGGTGGTCCATACGGCTCTCGCGTAGCCCATGCCTTGCCGCTGTGATGCATGCCCTTTGCCGATATGGCTTCTTGGTGGACATTCGACGGCGCAAACTCAATCGCGTTCTTGTCCTCAATGCCTTTGGACTCCATAGTGAGCAAAATCTTCTTCCAAGCCTTGACTAATTGTTCAAAGTTCTTCACACAGTCTTCAGCGGACAAGTAGGTGGACGACTGGTAATTTGATCGCAAAGCGACTGAAGAAGTGAGGTAGATCTGCACATACTTATATAGACAAGCTTGACTGCTCAGGATCGAAGCCGAGGGCCTTGGTGAGTGTTGATCGGAGGACAAAATCCTGGGCCAAGCACGCTGACGTCTAGCCTAGCATCCCACTAGAGACGCAGACTTGCGAATCGGAGTGCGACCTGGAGATGAGGTTCTCCACAGAAATCGCGAGAAGTCGGCAGCCTCGCGATATCCATATCGAATTGAATCGCAATGCTGCAGCTCCAATCCTCGCGTTCCCAATATTTAGAAAATGCGAGAGGTCGTTTTGCAATCAATCGAGGGTCGAAGTTGTCGTTCAGGTCTTTGACAGGACCGAAGATCTTCGCCCTCACGTGTCCACCAGGATCTCAACTATTTCGTCATACACCGCGGTATTTGCCCACCCCTGCAACACCACACGCAGACCCCCATTCTCCTCACTACCCCAGATTCTGTCCCCGCGACCGCGCAATGCGCCAATGAAGGCAGTTGCATTATTAGCCGCTTGCTGTCCTCTTGTCTTAGAGAGGCGTTGAGAGTATTCGCGGCGTCACCTGCTTTCACGAAGCCGAGTCGGGCAGGCCGTTGTTGCGGCTCTAGTGCGCTTGTATTAGAGGGGAAGGTCAAGCGAGAGTAGATTGAAAATGTTCCGTAGGAGGAGTAATTCGCGCCGTTGTGGCGTGTCTGCTGCTGGATGGGGCTATTACGGCGCTGCCTCTTCGAGCGGTGCCGAAGTAGAATCCTCCGATACATCTTGGATGCTGGCCGAAATGGGACCCATCGGCAAGGTCAAGGCATATCAACAATCCGAGTGCCATGAAAGAGAGGTTCGGAGCGAGATGCGAGGAAGAACGTTTCCGTGCTTTTCTCATTCTATGTAGTGCTCTGATTTACTCTATACATCTAGACATTTAAGCCCGATTGTTTCTGCCTACTGAATGCCCCAAGATGTTACTGATGGACAAGCGCTCACCAGTACACGCTATTGCTCTTTCGTCTCCTCCCCGTGGCTTAAGATTGTAAAAAATCGTCGTCTCTACCCGAAGGACCAGCCGGTACAGACTCATGTACGCGTACATTCCACTCCGAAATGAAACACGGATACCTTGGGAATCCACTATTTGCATATTCGATCGAGACACGAGGAATTTCGCTCGCCTTTAGGAGTCCGGATCGATATTGTGAGGATTTTTGCTTTCCAGTCGCCTAGAGGATTTGAATCAGCACGTCTGGTGTCTGTCAACAGATTGACGGAGAGCTGGAAGAGCTATGGTAGGTACTTACACCCAATTTGACGAGCTTGTCCACGTGTTGGACGGTACTGCGGTTTAAGGGTACAGTCAGTCAACTGGAACCTCTAAGTTCCTTCAGGGGCGCTACATGCAGAAGCGCATCTGCTGTCGCGCCTCTGAAATCTGGTGCGGCATCTGTTCACCAGAAAACTTACAAAAGGGGTTCATCGAGTGGTCAAAATTGCAAGTGGAAAGCTCGGGAAGGAGAGATAAAGTCCCAAGGACACTCTCAATATTGATCATCCGAAAGTTCTGTAGTATAAGCATCTTCAGTCTGGTCAACGCCCCTTGAGTCTGAGCGGTATGTACCCATCGTCCGATGATCAACTCGTCTAGTGTAAGTTGCTTGTCTTTTAAGGGCTGTACGCCCTGCTCCAGAACCAACACGGCGAGATTCGGGATCTTGAGAAGGAGTTCGAAGTCCTTATAGTAGAAGACTGCGTTGGAGGCACTGAAAAGAGTAAGACAATCCAGACCTACGGTAGAAAGAGTGTCTGCCATGGGTTCAAGCAGCTCTAGTGTTGTGCTATGCGTAGTTCCAAAAAGAAGCTCCAGTATTGTGCTATGCCTGAGTCGAACAAGAAGCTCACAGCTACCGGCATATTCGCCTGGAAAGATTGTACGAAAAATATTCCACTTGTTCAAGTCCGTCGTTCCGCTGTGAAAGTTAGCCTGAGTTCGCAAAAGGGACTTCGCACGGTCGGATCGCTGTACCTTCTCTGGTAATACCTCAACACAACTCTGCCTCGCTCCGATGGGATTCTGCGCAGGGTCTCGGCCAAATCATCGTCGGAGATGTTCCAGTAATAGAATCGGAATGCAGAATCGGACAATGTAGGTGCCCCAGTGTTTGAGTGTCTGTAGTCTGCCGGAGACTCCAGCTGCCCTGAGATGTGCGTTTTCTATTCGTTGTCGGTTCGAGCGAAGATTCTGTTAGGCGCTTTGCCAAAGTCTAGCAGCTTTGCGAGTGCCATTGCCTCCAGAAGAGAGACCCCCGAACGCATTAGTGCTATGATGCCGTATATGTTGTGGTTAAATGAGCGACTAGCGATGGAAAGGGCACGACACTTCGTGAATGGACTAACGGAACGTGAAGATGGATCTTGAGGGTTGCTTGCCTTCGCTGACTGTCGAGAAATCTCGTCAGAGCGACCACTTCATTTAAAGTGACACTTCCTCGTGGCTAAAGTTTAGCAAGACCGAGGAAATTGGCAAGGACATCCCCACGTCATGATGGGCAACCGCTACCTTCCTCAATTTCGGGATCTCGTCGCTCGAGCGCTTAGGCACGTTCAGCTGTTGAGAGATGCGCGTCTTTAAAACATGTCCAAGATTGATCCGATATCTTTCTGCTTTGTCTGACGCATCTGTAATTTCGTCTTCTTGGTGTTCGTGTCTTGGCTTATAGTACTCCCGCGAGCTCTCTTTTGACTTTCATCTGGCTTTATTGAAGGTGGAGATGGCGGCAACAACCGCTGAAACCAAATTGATCTGTACTTGTAGGAATTTGAGAAGGGTCTGTCAGTAGGCCCACAATAGTCGATTGAAACGGTGGGATCACGATCCACTGTCGGTGCAGCGCTCTCACCAATTTTGGTGGACTCGTCGTACAACTGCTTCATCTTCTGTGATACTGTAAGATCCTTGCGTTCCAGTACAATCCCCAGTGGATGACGGTCTGCGTATATAATCCTTGTGAAATGATCAGTATTGGTCGCAAATTTGTAGATATTCTATGTGCATACCGATCATATGCTTCGCGCTGCTGCTTTTCAAATTGCTGTGCCTCTCGGCGCTGCTCCTCTCGGAATATTGCAGCCTGTTCCTCGTCCTCATAATCGTGATAATCTTGACAGTCCTCGTATCCGATGAAATCCTCATATTCTCTTTCACCAAAGGATCGAAAACATTCGTCACCTTCATCTCGATCGCCCTCATCTACCGCAAGAGAATCACCATCTCGGCGGTCTTCCTCAGACTTTGAACTCTCCACTATATTTGTCTCTGATCGACTCGTCGCCCGGTGGGCTGCCCTAAAAGAACCCGGCTGAAAGACGTTCGTACCAGAAGATCCAGACTCGCTGCTGCCACCCACATTTGATTTCGAGTCGTCAAGATAGTCGGCTTCTTCCCCTATCTTGTCTTGGGACGGTGTCTGCAGATACTTCCACTTCCCTCCACCGTCGATTGCTGTGTATGGCCCGCATCTACCCGTGTGAAGATTGCACAAACAGAGGTTGGGCAGATTAGAAAGCGCTTCCAGTGCCGACTGGTAGTCCCAATTGAACCCTCTGAGTATGATGATCTTAAGATTTGGGATCTTCCCTGCCTCCCTGACATTCCGAGCCCATCTGCGTAAGAAAGCTTCGTCAACTGGGTCGGCGTTCTGGGCCTCCACGCAGTACGAAGCTATGCTTCGCTGCTCCAGTATGAGGACCGTAAGGCTCGGAAAGTTGTATAATTCTACGAAGTCGCTGGGCCGAAGGTCGAATCCACGGATGCAAAGGAATGTGGAGGATGGAAACGTGAATGTGGCGATCTTCCTTATGAAAGATCCAACGAGTTCGGGTCTAGTGTTGTTCTTCTGCGACTCACGCAAGTCGTAATCCTCTCGAAACTCGAGTGGGAACGCAGATCGAAAGTTGGACCAGTCGCTCACAGTGAATGTTTCACTGTGTTAATTAGTGCTTGTCCGATTACCAGACCTTACTTAACATACGTTTCTTTCATGTGCTTGTAAACTGGCTTGCACAGCTCCCAGCTGTAGTACTGTAGAGTATCCGGCGTGAACAGATCTGCGTTGGCCCTGCAAGATCGAATCGCGGCATCGAACAATGAGGAAACTCCTGGGCCGCGGTTGTAGAAGAGCGATGGGCTCGTCTTCTTACCCCTGCTGTTCTTCGTCCATGTACGCACCATTGATCGGACTGGTGCACTTGTCTCTTTGTATATCTGGCCGTCATTCCTACTAAAACCGTACATGCTGGGCCTGTCTACGTGCTTGAAGAGCAAGCGAAGTTCCTATGCAACGCTCCTAAGCTGAGAGCTGTCGGTGACGTGAAATTATGCGTTGTAAGAAGCATACGACGCGTTCGTCGCAAGTCCTTTGCTGTGCCTGTCCCAATCAGACCAACTTGCGAAGATGGCTACCAGGGCTGTGAGCATGTGGATGGAAGTAGAAAGGCGAAGTGGGGAAGCAAAATGTCCACGAAAAGTGTGGCTCTAGATTTGGATGTAGTAGGGCAGAGTGGTGCGGTTCAGTGAGAGAGATGGAGAGGTGTGGAAGACAATGGAAGAGGGGCTGCAGCCATCCATGCGCTACTCATCCGAGTCAGGACCCCTCGAGAATCTCACGAGCCGCGATAGCTCGTAGACTCTGACCTTACTTGCTATAGGATGATAATGTACTAACGCTACATTGGACTGTGACTGGTATCATATTTCCTCCCACGATGCTGCCTTTTATCGATTGTTTACTCGGTTGTGCTCGCGTCAAGACCGCGTTTACGATCTTCGAGCGACCGAGTCGAGAACATGACTTTGAACAAGTGCTGCGCCTATGATGCGCAGGATCTACGGACACATCCATTATATACGTGAATGAAGAGAAAGCTACGATGGCACACCATCTCAAGCATCAGTGCCGGGGTCATCTTGAAAGATGCGTTGCCTGGGATACCTCGCTTGCCTTGGGTAAACACGCGCCAACGCGTGCACAGACGCGACGCCCGCGGCATATCCGTCCAGACTTCCTCTCGACTCGAGCACACAAGTCCTAGATGCCTGCGTTCATGCTGAACATCCACCATGCGCCGCTATCCTGAAGCAACGCCCTGCCCGGCGCCCAACTTATCCTTTGCCAGTAGCCGCTACCACGAGTACGGCCGACGCTCCTCCATCTACGCGCCGAGCTATGGGGGAGACGACACAACGACCACGAACATAGAATACACAACCGAACTGAAAGCGAGCCTGCGGAATGCGAAGCCACGGCGACCCGTCCGCGGTGCGAAAGCGAACTTCAATCCGTCGCTGGACATATTCGAGGATGTAGCGCAGGAAGAAGAACAGCGGCAGCAACAGCCGGTAGAGGTGAAGAGGAAGAGGCGCGCATCGATACTGCCAGAGAGTATAGTCGAGAAGAAGACCTCGATACTTGCGCATCCGGCGCAGAAGGTGCCCGTGCCAGCAGTGCCAGCCCACGAGCCGCAACTGCTGAAGGGGCATCGCAGGCGCGTGTCGCACATCTTGACAGATCGCGACACGGTCACGCTGAATGCAACCGTCAAGTTGCAGGAGGATGCGTTGGAGAAGCGCGAGTTGAAGAAGCAAGGACCGAAGAAGGACCCGCGGAGAATGACAATCTACATCCCATCCGACGACACGACCGTTATGACGATCCACCCAGGCCAAGGAACACGGCAGCCGAGAAATCCAAGAGTCAAATCGCCGGACATGGGGCTCGAGCTGGTGACACTCTCGGAGAACGAGCAAGAGATTCTGGTGCCTGCGTTGAAGAAGGAAAAGAAGGTTCCTAGGAAGTCCCTAGCAGTGCCACCAAAACGAGGCCCTCTGCAGCAGTCCCTACGGCCGCACCAGAGCGTCTCCTTCGCCGAAGATGTATTCGGGCAGGGAGACGGCAAGGAAAACGTTCCACCAGGCTTGAGGACTCTGGAGAGCAAATACGTCCCAGAAGACGATACCTGTAACATCAGCTTAGAGCCCAAGAAGCTTGTAGGAAAGGCAACGATCAAGCCTGCCAGAGTTCACTTCACGAGCTCCAAATTGACGGAAGCTGTGCCCCAGACAAAGCCCAAGTCGGACGGTCAAAAGAGGTTGCGGTCACAGCTGAGCTACGATGGATCTCCCGCGAAGTCAATAAAGTCGAAGGCTACCAGCACTGCATCTACAGTTCGGGTATCTGTCCGAGAGGCAATAATGAAGGATCGGCAGTTGAAGAAGGATTGCGGCCCTCTCTCCTCTTCACCTTTCCACACCGACAAATCTCCGCCTACCGCACTGAGAAGGCGCAAGCAACCTCAACCACCAACCAATATTAGTATGCTCCATGTTGTTGGAAAGCCACGGGAGCACCCAAAGGAGAGGTACCCTGTCCTCGCAGAGGACCTCACACGACCCGAGCTGTATGAAGATCATTGGCTCACTTACCAAGAGATCGCGATCACACAACTGTTGAACACGCTCTTCACATCTGCCGGATCGGATGCCAACACAGAACAGACTGTAGAGGGTTTGCGTAAGCACATGTTGGCCACGTATCATGAGCCGTCTATGCCTTTGCTGTACAAACGACTGCAGGCTTCACTGCTCTACGGTGCCCTGAGTATACCGAAGGATCTGCTTGCACAAACCTTGAGACTGAAAGACGATGTCGGGCTACGGAAGAAGTTCCTGAATTTATGGGTCAAGACGTACAACCTGCCTTGTCTTCGTGCGGCAGCGGAAGCAATCGTTGGGCGTCAAATTACTGTTCCCTCACGACTCTCTAGTGGTTCGACAAGTTCGGATGATGGATCGCGCCAGTATCGGTCAGAAAGAAGAGCTATCGAAGCGTTTCTCGATGCCTTCCTGATCCGCAATGAGGATGCCGTGCGCATGAAGAGCGGTGTTGGCAGCATCGCCAGCATTGCTCGAGGAGATCAACAGGGCGATGACTTCGGCTCGCAAGGATGGGCATGGAGGAGGACCGTGCTACGCAGCTTAATGCTCATTCTCCTTCTCGACAAGGCTAAGACGACCGATTCACTTCATGGCTGCCTTTTCCAGACTTCATCCCCGTACAAGACATCTACCGATGTGCTTCATTACCTCGCAAGCATGCTTCTACCATCCCTTGGCGACATCACACGGCCACTGGGGCATTTGAACTACAAGGTCGACCACGCCCAATATCCGCTTCAGGAATATACATACTATATTGATAACATCGCTATTGATCTAAGGGATGGAGTAATCTTGACACGGCTTGTGGAGCTCTTACTCTATCCGCCAGCTACCCTCGTCGCTAATCGTGACGAGACAATCACCATTACGATGCCTACCGGAGAATTGCTTACAAGCACATTTGACTTCAACCAGAAAGAAAGCTGGGTGCTCTCGCAGCATCTGAAGTTCCCAAGCATCGGCCGAGCACAGAAACTCTACAACGTCCAGGTCGCATTGTCAGCGCTCATCGGTGTCCACGGCATTTCTACTCAAGCAGTCGGCGCGGTCAAGGCTGAGGACATTGTTGACGGTCATCGTGAAAAGACCCTCAGCCTCCTGTGGTCGCTCGTCGGGAAAAGCGGGCTCAACACACTCGTAGACTGGCCGCAGCTCGTAAAGGAAATCGAACGCTTCCGGGAGATGTGGTACAATAGCCGCGACAACTACGAACAGAGGGACCTAGACTCTGACGACGATGCACCGACGACTGAGCTCGATGGTCTGGAGTACCACAAGCGACTTCTTCTGTCCTGGTCGAGGGGTATTGCCCGTTTGCGCGGATTAAGGGTTGCAAACCTTACTACTTCGTTCTCAAATCCGAAGGTCTTTGAGGCGATTGTGGATACGTATCTTCCATCTTCACTTGCTGTATCGATGGCTTCAAGCCATCTTTCGCTGGCAGCTAAGCTCAAAGCAACGGGGTGCTCCACGTCCTTCATCGCGCTCTTTACAACACCTACCGGGTCAACAAGATCGATACCCTCGAAAGACTTCACTATCCTCGCACTCTCCTTCTTGGCTTCCCGGCTCCTGCCACTGTCGATCACGCACCGTGCTGCTGCAACTATTCAGCGTGCATACCGCATGCGCCTCGTTCGCAGAATGGTCCACAAACGAATTGCACTCATGCGTCTTGCCGCTGACTGTGCAGTCGTTGCTCAGACTAGGGAGAGGCTCGTCAACGCTGCCACGTTGGTGCAGAGGAGATGGAGGGCAATTCTCGAAGTGAGGAACAGGCAGCTGCTCGCTGACATTGAGATGTTCCAAGCGCTGGCCAGAGGGTGGGCGATCAGGCGATGGGTGAGGAGGGTTACTGGAGGACGAATCGGTGGGAAGGAGAAGGTTCGCAGGATGAGAGGTGGTTGGTAGCTTCTCTCCTTGAGGTTCTCGAAGTTCTAGTTAGAACATGTCTCCCGTTGTTTCCTGGATAAGTCGCCGGTCGCTACCGTATTCTTTGTAATGACTTATGACCATCGATGTCTTTTGTGGGCGCTCGTTTGGAATAGATAGTCCCTGGATACCAATTTGAGCTTATTATCATTCCTTCATGTTTCCGTCTCTTTGCTCTCATCTTCCCCTATACTCGTCCACTCCCTCACATCTCGGAAATCCATGACCTTCCCCTCACCGCCAAACCGATCCTGCGTATCCCACCAATCCCTCTCTTCCGCAATCTCTGGCCGCCATCTCATTGCTTTCTTCAGCCTAGAATCGAGCTTATCCTCAATAAGATCCGCAACCACAACTCCAATCGCGGGCGCCGTTGCAAACCCATTCCCACTTCCACCAACCACAACTACCAGCCCGTTCAGCTCAGGATGTTTATCGATCAAGAAGGTGCGATCTATGGTATCTGCGTCCCAGCATATGCGCGCAAAGCTAAACTCTCGGCCTGCGAGGTGTGGCATTGTTTCGCTGAGCAAGCTGCGGATTCGTGATGAGCTTGAGAGAGGGACCTGTTCTTTTGCAAAAGGGCGAGAGCCGATGACTTCTCCGCTGGAAGGTGAGAGAATGGGGTTGATGTATCCGGGGTGTTCGTCGCAGATCTTAAGTTCGTGCGCTGAGCCTGGGGAGTGTGAGGGCTCGATGAAGAAACCTCTGTCTACGCCATATAGAACTGGTAAATTGAGGTAGAGTTTAGCTTCAGAAGGTGTTAAAGGTAGGTGCGCGAGCGTCCATGCCGTAGGTCGGAGTTGCTTCTTGAAGTCTAGGAGTGCGTCAGAGCCTGCGCCTGCGGATAGGATTGTTATGCCGGCAAGATGGTCTTTGTCGTCTGCTGTGCGGGCACCTAAGATCGAGTCGCGAGAGGAGGAGTAGATGAGTGATGTTACGGGCGAGCCGGTGATGAATTGAACACCTAGGTTGCTAGCTTCATCGTGCATAGCTCGCAAAGTTGCGGAAGCAGAGACCCATCCTGCGCCGCTTTTCTTCCAGAACCCTCTCCAGCCTGGGAAGTCACCTGTGAGTACTCCTTTTGGCATCGTAGTCTGGAAGTCTTCCTTTGACTTCAGAGGAGTGAGCAGAATGCCCTCTGATTCAGCGTAAGCTATGCATTTCTCATACGCCTCGTCTCCAACAGCAGCCATGATGAAGCCCATTGGATGGTAGAGAGGAGAAAACAGTGGATCTTCCTTCCATGCCTTCATAGCGATTTGGGTGGTCTTATTCCAGAAGTAGTCTTCGTCCGAGTCCTCATCTTTTGGCTCCCTTGCCTCTTCGGCAATCTTATTCAAGTCGTTGCCTGCTGAGGTAGGAGATGGGACTGGTGATGAGTCTAACACCGTAATGGAAGTATATCCTCGACGAGCGAGGTGGAGAGCGATTGAGCATCCCCATGTGCCTGCGCCAACGATCAGGACGGGGGAAAGCATGCTAGCCAAAGGGTCAAGTCAGGAGTACAAGGTCGCTGTACGGCGGTTCTCGTAGACGCTTTTAGATCTCCTATGTATGCAAGAAATGAAAGCATTGGCGTCTGCGGAAAAGCGTCTGTAGGTTGGGGTATAGATGGGCTGAGCATGGGTGTTGTCGACAAAATAGGCTAGTCCGCGCGGGAGTGTCCAATTCGCCGCAACATGACCAGTTTCGCAGGCTTCAGGAACGCACATCGCGTTGACTTCTCACCTCCTGTCGCTCTTTCGCCTCCTCTCCTTCTCTGCCTCCGAGCCGCAACCCTTTGCTCTACACATGCTAGCTCTCCGAACGTGTAGCCTCCGACCGCTGCTGTGCCGATCTCGAGTCACACAGCTTCAATGTAGAGGGGCCGCCAGCACAGTAAAAGCAAAAGCAAACGCAAAAGCAAAGGGAAACACGGGCACCCACTGGAGTAAGGAGAGACTCGTCACTACCCCGAAGTATCCGCTATCAGAGGAATTATGCGAGAAAGCTGGCAGAGGGCTCGGCGAAAACGTTAAGGCGAGGAGGATTGAGAACGTACAAAGGGAGGCAGCAAACTATGCGAGAACCCAGGTTGTAAGCCCTCAGCTTTGTGGTACGTTACTTGCTCGAAAAGGCTTCTTGGTAGACGTGTGGGAGCTAACGATGGAACTGGAGCAGACGATGTATTGAACTACATTGGACACACGCTGGACAAACACAAAGGATGCGATATCATCGACATCAACCCGGGCGGAGGCCTGTGGTCAACGAAGCTTCACGAGTACCTCCAACCGCGAAGGCATATCCTTCTCGAGCCGGCCATGGACAAGTACGGGGCCTTCCTGCAGCCGCTGCTCGATGCGCCGGATAGCAAGTATCACCTGGTGGCAAAGGACCCATGCGACTACGACTCGTTCCTGCAATTGATAGACGAAGGCTATCTTCCAGATCAGAAGGGTGCCGCGCCGGGCGAATCGCCACCGTTTGAGGTCAACAACTCGTTACTGGTGATTGGAAGTCTCATGTGGGAGCCCACCTTGCCAGGCTATGGATATACTTCGATGGCAAAGCAATTCATGTACCAGCAGGCTGGATTCTCATGGAAGCGCTCTTTTTTCCACAAATTCGGCCCCGTGCGAATGCTGCTCTGGGCACAGTCCGAAGACTTCAAATCACTACTGCCAAGGGGCACAACCCACATCAATAAGACAGACATATTTACAAAGATGGTGTGCAACGTCACAGAAGTCGTGCAACCCGTACCAAAGCCGAGGGCGGCGGGCTCTGAGGGAGCAGGGAGGGAACCTCGCTATAACCTCGAGAGCATGGTTCAAGCTTTGAAGAGAGGGAAGGAGAACGGCATGGAGTACCCAGAGCACAGACGCACACATTGGCATGATATGGCTGACGAAGTCGCGCGCATGACGGACGGTACGGGCAATATCAACTCTCCACAGTGCGAAGAGTACCTAGTGAGCCTAGAGAAGGCCGGCAAATCGACCGTGGGCATGATGCCAGAAAGGTTCAGAGACGCTTTGGCGCTACAGGAGGAATTCAAGTTAAGACCAGAGAGATGGCTAGATATGGAGAAAAAATCGACGAACCGGTTGGTCATCAAAGGAGGACAAAAATACCCCTACAATACAGAAGGCAGGAAGCTGAGGAACAACCTGGCTCAAATCAGCCAAGTCGTCAAGAAGAAGGCCGAGGTTGATCATGTTGTCGATGTCGCCGAGCAAGCCTACCACCTGGAATGCAAAATCATAGGCATGGCTGATGGATCCGAGAAAGATGCTGCCCTCGAAGAACTCAAGCAGCTCAACGAACAAGTCGAAGCCGACTATAATGCAATAGTCCGCAACTGGCAAGAGCGAGTCATGACAGACATGGACGACCGTTGCTCCATCAGGTATCCCGGCCTGATCCTCCAATGGGACAAAAGACCCTTCGAACCCCTGGTAGCCCAGACAGACGAAGTCTGGCCTGCTGCCTACGTGTCGCTGGGAGACTTCCAGCCCCTTCCCATCCCAACAGACCACGATGACGAGTTACACGACTATGTACACGACTTTGCGGCAGGCTTGTTCTCTTATCCTAACCTGCGCCTCGCGGTTGCCCTCGAAAACATGGAACATGGAGCGTCTGAATTGATCGACCAGGTCCCCAGTTTGAAGGAGCCGGCGAAGGGTGGGAGGCTGGACACGCACAACATGAGAGTCAGGATGCTGACGACGGAAATGGTGGTCGATCTTTACAAGGCGTATAGAGACTGGCCGTTCAAAGACGAGTTGAGCGCGCATCCGCGGTATTTCCAGTTGAAGCTGAGTCGAAGGCTGAGGGGAGCGAGCGATAACGAGGGTGTATCGCCATACCCCAATATTTGATGGTTGAGAGCGAGGAGGATTTGCCATTGGGTAGTTTTGCATTGTTGGGAGTCCTTGGACTTGAATTTTGCGTTGCATAGTTTCTTAGATAGTTCTCTGTACAGTATTGTAACATTTTCGTACATGGTCGTATTACTTTCCGGCTGTCTCGAGACTCGAGGGCATTGCCAAATGGCTTCTAACATGCAATCATGTCGACCAATAAAAGGGTTTGTTCCATCGCGACACGTGCCCTTCAACCTAACTGCTAGGCGTTTGGTCATATCTTCTTTGGTGCCTCCCTCTCAGCCTTGATCGCCTCGTTCTTCGCGTCTTTGCCCTTCACGGCCTTGCTCTTCTTCGCCTCCTTCTTCTGCCCACTGATAAGATCCAGCAGATGGTCCGTAGGGTCTTCGTCCTGTGTCTTCGTTAGCGCACCCCTCTGAAACCCTCAACCACACCGGCCGATCCACCCCACACGATCGAAGATAGAAAGACATGAACATACCCTCCCCGTATTCTCAGCATCCCAACCCCGCCCAAACTTGTCCCTAAATGCTTTCAACTTGCCCGCCTCATCCTCCTCCACATTCAACAACTTCTGAGAGGAAGGGTTCCACAGCGGCGTGTTCCGCTGGTCTTTGGTGCACTTGTAGACTGGGACGGGGGACGTGGTGCGGTGTAGGAAGGTGCTACCGTCGGAGAGCGTGACGAGCTGCGTGAAGGTGTAGGGCCGCTTGGGGCGGCGGAGGAGCGTCGCGTGGCGGACTTGGGTTGTGCGTGTGGAGGGATGGAAGGCGGACGTAGCGGCGCGTCGCAGGATGCGGAGGGCGCTGGGCGAGGGGATTGGCGATGCCATTGCGGGCTGTGGACGCTGGGGAGAGGGTGTGGTAGCTGGGTGTCGCGGGCGAGGACTTGGGGGAGGTGACGCACGGGCCCGATTCCCGAACTTTTCGAGACGGCGGGAGCTCGACGTGGTTGAGCGCAGTCCATGCAGCTGCTGGTGTTGCGCATCCACGTTCGAGCGTGCACCGTCTGATTGCGGTTGTTGCTAGGGACTCAGATGCCTCGATAGCCGGTTCGAGGGGGCTGAACCGCCTCAGCAGTCTCAATGGCTCCTAATCAGCGCCTTTCGTCGCGCTTCTTTGCGGCCTTCTACCACTGGAATCGATTCACCCGTAAGAAACCATCTCCATGGTTGGCATGGCCAGAACACAAGCTGAAAGCCGATGAGCAGAGCACCATGCGTGCCCTCGGGCCCTCCGCTGCCGCCGCAATGCTTTCCAGCATCTCGCCCGCGTGGGTGGCTCCCGGCCCTTCGTCACATCGTCACGATACCGCCAGCCGGACACATCGCCTGCGCAGAAAGTCGAAGAGGCTGCCCTGGCCGCGAACGGAGCACCCGCAGAAGAGTCTGGAGCCACGAGCGGAGAGGCTCCCCCTGCTGAAGTGCATGATATTGGGGAGTCCGTCCGCCTCCTCATGCGAAATGTCGCCCATCCTGTCGCCATCATCACCGCAGCCCATCACGACCCCAATATCCATGGCCCGGCTCCACTGGGAATGGCCGTGTCATCCTTCAATACCGTCACGCTCGACCCGCCCACCATTTCTTTCAATGTTCGACAACCTTCCCGCACGCTTGATGCGATTCGTGCTGACCGCGGCCGTCTCCGCGTGCACATCATGTTGGCCGCACAGGAAGGCGCCACGGCAGCGAGTCTGTTCGCGGGCCCCAACAACACCGAAGCATTCCGCCAAAGACTCAAGACGGCTCCATTGCTCCTATCTGATACGGAGAGTGCAAAGCCTCAGGAGCTAGATGCGAGCGAGGCAGCTGCTTTGGACTGCGAGCTATCCGCTGAGTTCGATGTTGCGGACCACAAGATTGTTGTTGCAAAAGTAACCAATGCCACAACGTCCATGTGCCCACGCCCTAGCCTGCAGTATGTTCAAGGCACATATCAAACTGGGTCTGACGCATCCCTTTTCCACGGCACCTCACAGCTAGAGAAGAAGGAAAATGCATCCGCCGAGGGTTCGTACAAGTATGCTCAGATCTTGCCTTTTGTCGTTCGAGAGTCTGATCGACACATGTTCGCCAAACGCTTGGAGGAATATATGAAAGAGCACCCACAATTGCGCGACGTGGACTTGCCTTCAGCCGAACATCAAGTGCGCACCTACTTCGGCTTGCCACAAGGCGCACTCGGAATATCAGTGAGGCAGATAATAGCGAGAACCTTGGACCATCCCGGCCTTCCCGATTATGAGAAAGACGTGCCAGTCTTTTACGATTTCTACGAACAAGTGTCGCCCGAGGGTATAAAGACGATGGCATCGCGCATCCAACGCTTAGTAGAACAGGACTCGGACTATCTCGCCCTACCTTATAAATCCCTGCTCGAACTTATTGGCTGCCATTACAAAGCCGATTATCTTCCCTCTCAGCTTCTTGGTCGCCTGCGCAAACAAGGCGTTGTCGGCAAATTTCAGCCACTTCCAGATCATCATGTTATATCTCCTGACGCCACCGCAACACTGGAACTCCTTGAACAAGTCGAGTATCGATTAAGGAAGCACTTGAAGACAAGCAACCCCAGTTTGGGACATCAAATGCTATCATCGAGTAGGCTGGTAAAAGCTGTCGGCGCCCCAGAGACACTGGTCATTTTTGTCCAGGCAATACTGAACACATTGATGGTGGAAGAACATCCGTCCTTTTACGTTAAAGAATCCGTTAACATTTCAGGCGAACTCGACGAACAAGAAGCCAGGGTCGTTGTCTACAGAGTCTATTGCCACATACGGGCTCACCCCCTGCTCTACACCCATGCCAACTCCGTTATAAGGCGCGAGATTGCACTCAGGAATTGCCACGTGCATCCACTTATTGGAGGCGCATTGAATGCAAGATACATGTTCAAAAAGATCAAAGCCCTTCGTTCGCTGGCTTCACACGACATGACCTTCCTCAATGCTGTACGAGAGGAAGTTGAACGCCTGTTCGACCCCGATTTTGAACCAACATACAGCGCTCTCAAGGACGAAGTCGACACCCTTGTAGAGAAGAATCCTCTCAGGGCCGTGCAATGGAGCGAAGCCGACATCGCAGTCTGGGCCGGTATTCTCCCCGAATCGAAGATCGTGCGCGACGACATAAAGGGATCCCCGACACAGACGCTTCGCTCTGGTTACATGCATGGCATCGTCTGGCAGGCCCTCCGCTCCAAGTATCCTGACAGAGGACCGGAACCTGACCCTTTGATCGCCGCCTTCCTCAAAGCCAGAGGAGAAGAAGAAGATAAGACAACGAAGCTTCTTCGCCGGAAGTACGTTTCGGGGGGAAACCCAGACTTTGTGGACCCGAGTACGAATTATCCTTCAGCGGACATCCTGGTACACAACGATATGTCTTCCCAAGACACGTCCTCGGCACACCGGCTCGAATCCGACGAAGTAAGAGACAAGGTCCCGACGAAGCAGAATGTCAAGCGTGAACAGCTCTTCCAACGCCTGAGATCGATGGTTCTTGGTGAAGAGCCTGAAGACACAGACCTTGAAAATGATGGGCCGGAGTTCCGCTTGCGGAAGATTTTGCCCAACGTTCAGCTGAGGAGGGTGGAGGTGAACAAGGACCCAGACGGGATAAAGCGGCTGGACCTGAAGAAGACGGAGGAGAAGGAGCCACGGGAGATACAGCAGGAGGCGAAGACATCGGTCAAGATGCCGCCGGCTAGGGGTTTCGGGTTCCAGGCTTATGGCGAGGATGGAAAACGTGTGATTATCTGAGCCGTACTGCTTAGATACATGTTGGACATGTGGATGTTGAGAGGTCCTGCAGTACATGTGTAGCATACATTGGAGAAATGCTTCAAACAAGATGTGGCTTTGTCTTCGAGACACCTTGCATGCTGCTATCTGATTATGACAGAGGCTGGGAAGGCTGTGCTGAATGGTTTCCGTCGATCTGAGTGTCTGCAAGAGATGTCTCTCGTCCGGATGTGCCGCTGGGGTTCTTCCGGTCTGGTACCGTCGTCCATCTCAGGTTTGACCTCGAGCGCTTTCGCCAAAGCTGACTGCGCTTTTAACCACAGTATCACAGTAACAGTTCAGTACTGGCTTAACCACTCGCTAGTTGTTGGCTACCAGACCCAGTCCACACGGTGCAAGTTCCAGAAACGATGAAGGAGGGCTGAAGTCACAATCCAACCAATCCCTCCTTCACCCGTCAGCCATAGTACTATCCTCATCCTTCTTCTCCCTATTCACAATCCCCTCCAACAACTTCTCCACCCGCCTCATCACCGCCTCGCCCTCCCTCCCAACCCTCGCCCGCGCATTCAACATGCCGATATCGAATTCACCCAAGCCGCCATTCGTGACAACTGCTTGCGGCGCGGGAGCTTGTTGTGGCTGACCCCCTGCAGGTCGATTAGCAATAACCTCCCGCGTAGTCTCCTTCGGTATCACGTCGTTCTCCGTCAGCCTGTCCACGTTGGATTTCAGTGCATCGCGAGTGATGTTAATGAGTCTGAAGAGCTCGTCTGATTTCTGGAGGAAGGCGCGTTCGCGGACGAGTGTGCTGTCAGTTGCGGAGGTTGACGTGGAGGAGACGGGGATCGGGCGGTTTGTGAGTTGGGAGAGGGCGGTTGCGGTCAGTTCGAGGAGCTGGGGGAGGTTCTGGAACCAGATTAGGCCGTGCTCCGCGTATATAAGTGAAGAAAGCGGACGTACTTCCTCGTTGATGCGTGCGAGGTCCCGGATGTTCTTTGCGGCGGTGTCGTGATAGGGCGTTTGAGACTGCCCGGCGGCTGGGCCCTGGGAGGATGACATTGTTGCAAGATTGAAGTAGAAATACTGTAGTATTGCTGTCTTGATAGACACACGCTTAATTGACTATAAGGAAAGGTTGCTCTGCGAGCGTGAGTGCGGACGCGGTCTTGCGGTAGCTGCTTCGAACGAAGTAGATTCTTTGTATATAAAATGAAGGTTGAGGATGCGAAAACTTCCTTAAAGCTTCCCAACGAGGCCAGAAGACGGACTGGCCTCCTGGACTGGCCTGCAAGTTGTTTGGGGAAACAATCGAGGTGAAATGCAGGGAATGAGGGGCCGCTCGAAGCTAGAGCTCCCCGCAGGAAGAGCCGCATTCCTTGGCGCACTAGCCACAAGGAAGCTCGGGCCATCCTGGGCTGCGACGGCCGTCTTCAACTTTCGTCGCGCTGGACCTTTGGGGACATATGTCTTACCCGTCGAGATACCGCCCCTCCCAATTGTCGCGCAACCCCCAAGCGATTCTACCACACTCTACGTCCCTGCGAATATCTCCCCTCGCACCTGCGCAATACGCGACCTGCTCTAACAAGCCCTGCGATTCGGAGTGAAAGAGATACACAGGAAACGGGAAACACACAGGCAGCATGTCAGGGCCCGCCCCAGGGTCGGGACCTGCCAGGAGTATGAGCGTCGGAAACGGGCCGCCGAGTGCTGGTATACCGGGACATGGTGCAATGGGTCAACAGCAGGCACCACCGCCTCCGCCGGCGGGAGGACAGTCAGGGCCTCAGTCCCAGCAGAATCTCAATCAGATTGTAGGTGAAGTCTTTCCTAGTGTTCTCATGAGTTTGCGCGCGTGGCGTTGAAGGGTCCGGGGAAGGAGCATGAGTGGGAGAGTGAGTGCATGAGGCGGCAGTGACGCGGGAACATACATCAAATCTTTGGAGCACTGGAGACTCTCCAAGCGCGCATTTCACAATACTCTCCGCTCAACCGCCGCTGTCCTCCGCGCTCTGGCAACATGTCGCAGAATTACGCCAACAACCAATATCTACAACACGCGAATGATCGGCCCCAATATGCCAACACTCGACGCAACCTCCATCCGCTCGGTCGACCATCCCACTACTCGAACGCCTATCAACCTCCACTGTCCCCGGCTGCCGCTGCCGCTGCGCAGGGGGCACTTAGCTTGCCACCGGGTCTAGCTAGGGGCGGTGCCGAAGACTTCGGAAGGGTTAGAGTTCTTCACCCTACACCGTGATGCTCTTGAGCCTTGGACTACCGGGAAGGGATGGGTTTGAGGATACAAGGGAGGCTAACCGAGTATCTAGGTCCTCGAGTACCTCAGCAAAAAGGGTTATGTCAAGACGGAGGCAACGCTTCGCAAGGAGTCGTCGACTCAACAACAAGACGCCCAAGGAAATCCGATCGTGTCGCGCGAGACTGAGGCTGGCGGTGTGAAGTACACTAAGGCTTTTGGTGAGTCTCTCTTCCTGTGATCGTTTGGCAGCTCTACCACGAGGGCCTCCAAGTGACTCACTTTCCTGGGACCCTGAAGTCGGACGCTACTGCGTCAATGGTATACTTGCTGACGTCGCTAGAACTGCTCAAAAAATATACCGACGACAATCTGGACGTGTACAAGCCTGAGCTGCGGAAGCTCCTTTGGCCGGTGTTTACCTACTCCTACCTCGATCTGATCCGTGACTATTTCACAAAGGACGCCGAGTCCTTCTTCAGCCAATTCAAATCACCGTTCGAGCGCGAGCATGAAGATGACGTCAAAGCCTTCAGTGTAGTGAAGCTACCAGCGCACCTCAACGACAGCCGAATAGCGAAACTCTACGCCGAGAACAAGTATCGAGTGTCACTCACAAGTACAGCCTTCTACAACTTGATACAATTTCTGGAAGGGAAGATATACGAGGGTGGTCAGACCCTCATTGAACTTGTTCGAGAGCACCTGACCGTCGTGACTGCGGAGAGGACCGCTACTGCTGAAAAGAGCATTGCTGCAATTCTCGCGAGCGGAAGCGGCGACGACGAACTTCCTGCCGAGGACGAAGGTATTCCCGGACACAATCCCGGCCACCCCTTGACTTCACGGCACGACCCCGACGCAGACGCAGCTCGCATTAGGCTTGCGCTTGGTCCATATCCACAAGAGCCAGAACTGCAGGAAGATGTGCGAGCTGCGCTTCAAGACGAGGACGCCAAGAATCCACCAAAGCCTGGACAGAGCACGTTAGTCGACGAGTACGATCAACGAATAAAGCGCGAGCCGACTGAAGACGTACCCTCGCGCGACATCATACCCTTACCACCATCGCTTGCACGAGACGTCTCGATGGAGGTTCAGAAGATCATAGAACACCGCGACCGGTTCAAGCTTGAGGGCAGGTCGGGCGGAGTGGGTCCTGCCGTCAGCGTCACTATGTATACTTTCCACAACACATTTGATAGGTACAAGATCTTCCCCTAGACACCGAGAGATCTAGACTGACACAAATCCAGCGTCAATTGCATAGACTTCTCAGGCGACAACTATTTGGTGGCAGCCGGTATGGCAGAGTCCTATATTCGCGTCTGGTCACTGGACGGCAGCCCTCTCACTTCAGTAAATCCCGAAAACATCCAGCCTTCATCTTCACGCCGCCTTGTTGGCCACTCTGGTCCCGTCTACGCAGTGGCGTTCTCGCCATCCACTGTGAACCCAGAGCCGAATGGTCCTTCGACCCACTCACAGTATCTTCTATCTGCTTCCGCCGACAAAACAGTCCGCTTGTGGTCACTGGACATGTGGACCTGCCTCGTCGCCTACCGAGGCCACGACAACCCGATATGGGATCTCCAATGGGGCCCGCACGGCCATTACTTCCTTACAGGCTCCAACGACCGCACCGCTCGCCTCTGGTCAACAGATCACATTGAGCCCCTCCGCATCTACGTGGGTCACGACAACGACGTCGACTGTGTAGCTTTCCATCCTAACAACCTCTATGTTTTCACCGGCTCGTGCGATAGAACCGTGCGTATGTGGCATATCAGCGGTGGCAATTGTCTCCGTCTTTTCACTGGCCATACCGGAAACGTAACGGCTATTGCGTGTTCTCCAGACGGCAAGACTCTCGCTAGCGCTGATGATAAAGGTAACATACTCCTCTGGAATCTCGAGTCTGGCCGCAGGAAGAAACGTATGCGTGGTCACGGCAAAGGCGGTATCTGGTCTCTCTCCTGGAGCGTTGAATCTACAGTTCTGGTCTCTGCTGGTGCTGATAAGACGGTCCGGGTCTGGGATGTTCTACAGGAGACTAGCGAGAGTGTAGGCAAGACTGGCGATGGCGCAGGCGGAACCAAGGCTGATGGAAGCTTGGTGCCGACGAAAGGTGGTGCGGGCGGCAAGAAGGGTGCGAAGGAGGCGGGCGTGTCCGCTGATCAAATCTCAGCTTTCCCTACGAAGGACTCGCCGGTCTACGAGGTGCACTTCACACGCATGAACCTTGTGGTCGCTGGCGGTGCCTATCTTCCACCACCGAAGGCTTGAGATGATCACAGCGAGCAAAATCTCATTGGGAAAGGAGGAGAGAAGCCACAAGACTTCGGCTGGACAAAATAGTCCTTTACGGACAGCATCTTCTCGGAGTGAGGGAGGCGTAATGGTTGGTTACACATGTGTTTGTACCCTTCGCGATACCAGCCTGTCTTCCTTTCGGAAATGCACTTCATAGCAAGAACCCAACTTCATTCAACGTCCGTCACATTCCTCTTCTCGGTACGTAGTCATGGACAAAGTGCCTTGATACCACACAAACCACGTCTGCCGGACCGTTTCTCTACTCCTCCGCGCTTTAGCAACAGTCTCCGACATGGCTGACGTACTATATCCCGGACCGTACAAGAGCTTCACTTCTTCTTCACTTGCCCAAATTTGACATGCGCAGGCGCCATCTAGCAGGAAGATTTCAGCGTCAGATGGTAGGCCAGTACGTCTTCCATCGACGGGATGAATGAGCCTGACTGAACTGGCTTACAATGTACTTTGGCATGTCTCTTGCGTGCATTGTTTAAGCAACAGGGTCTGATGAACGTCTTACACACATAGTCATGGCTGGGTATGGCTGCTCCAGCTCAGTGGCTGACGGGCTGACGGGCCGGCAGTCGCAACTGCAAAAGTGGATGTTAATGTCGAGCATAATACCAATTGGAGGATGATACTGGAGAGCGGTACTATAACAGCCATGCGTTGAGACTGGCTTCAAGATATCGACGGATGGGCTGCATAATGAAGATAGTCTAGCGCCAATTGAAATTGGTCGGTAGCCCATAGTGCACGGCAGGTGACAACAACAACATTGGCAGATCACAGCAAGAGGACATGTTGTGAGGAAGGTGACACGAAATCACGTATTAGTTGGTATATACGCTATGCTCCTATGCTAGCTGACCGTGAAGAAAACCCATTGCCAATCCATGTATCCATGTCCAGTACCAAATGTGAGTTTGGGTGGAGATACCGTCAAGCGTCGTTCAGAAGGTGTACGACGGCGACATGAAATTGAAAATGAAAACAATTGTTCCGTGAAGAATGGACGACTCGGCTCAAGCACCAATGACCTCCAGCAGGCCATATGCGAAGACACCTGCCAACATGAGCTGGGGCTCGAGAGCAGCACCAGCGTTCTTGGGGGGCGTGGTCTCGCTAGGCTGAGCAGACGAGTGCGGTGCCGTCCCTGAGTGAGTCGGGGTTGGCGGTGCAGAGGCAGTGTCGGTGGTCAAGCCTTGAGACTGAGAGACCGATGGAGCAGTCGAGATGCTGGTTCCGATCGAAGCAGTTGGAGGAACCCCGATAGTTGTCGTAGTGACCGGGGCCGGGGGGACAGGGGCACCAGACGAAGCCGGAGGCGGGATGACCGTGGACTCTGCTGGAGGCGGAGCGCCAGCGGTCGTGCCAACTGGGGGAGGGGCATATCCTGAGGTAGCTGGCGGAGGAGCCGGACCACCACCAGTCTCGCAAGCGGTGACGGTGACGGTGACAGTCTCGGTTGCCTTGCACTCTGGCTCTGCGGAAGGGTCAGTGAGGGCGCTGCAAGCGCGTTTAGGGTGAAGCACTTACCATTGCGAGCGGCTAACTCGTGGGCGTTGACAGAGTTGCGAGAGAAGAAGCCAGCTAGTGGTGGTTAGCATCGACTGACAAACACGCAGGAGGAGGGTGCTTACCGTTGGCAACAGCCGCGGCGGCGAGAAGGGTGAAGAGAGCTGCGCGCATTTTGTCTGCTGGTGCGGCTCGATTGCGTTGAGAGTGGTAGATATGCTGTGGATTATCTGTGATGGAGTGATTAGAACAGATGTTTTTCGCAGCAATGGAGCGGTGTGAGTGATGTGAGTGAGGGGTGTCGGGAGAAGAAGACGTTGGGTTTGGGGTGCGGCTTGTTTATATGTGTGCTCCAGCGCGTGCGGCTGCCTGAGTCATCACACGCGCAAGTTTCCGTCACCTTGGGACTGGAACGCAGGCAGGGAAGGTGCTAGAAGAGCCGACAGGAAGAGATTGCAGGCGTGGTGCAGGCAGCAGAGCGCGGCGAGCATCGAGGCGCGCAAACGAGGAAGGCGCGCACAAACAGTGCGCGAGGAAGGGGCAGCAACGCGCAATTCTCGCGGTGAAGACTGTGCAGGTCCAATGGATATACACATCCCATGGGTGTTCTTACCTTCAATGTACAGCAGAACTAGACGGTGTGCTGGAGTGGTCCCAATCGAGCGGCGCTCGCGGATAGTTGATGTTGTTGCGGTTTGGTGGGTTTGCTGTAGGAGATTCTTGAATTTATATGCCCTGCTGCTGGTCCGTGATTCAATGCTCTCTTCACTTGAAGCTCTGACCTCGCGAACGACGCAATTTCTGCTCGCTTCGGTGCAATCGTGCGCCTTCCTTTCCCGTTGTTGTGACGTCTGTGTTGTCTTGGCGACCCCTACCCTTTGGAGCTCCACGATAAAGGCCCGCCTCAGCTTCGAATTTCCCCCTCCCACCAACTCCTGACATTCGTTCCCTACACACTCGTTAGCAGGCAATTGGCTTTGGTCTTCTCGCTCCCGCTACACCCACACTCATTCACCCACGCGTAACACCGCCAGATCTGCGTGAAAGATGAAGCTTCTCCAGTCCGCTGCCCTTCTCGGTGCTGCCGTGTCTGCAGTCTCGGCCACTGCTTCTCCAGATGGTGAGTAGATCTTGCACCTTCTTCCCAGAGCTCGAAGCGATTGAGTTCTGGGAGTACTGCCCGGATCCTGATCGACCATAACAACCTCCCACTACCAATCAACACCTGATCATGCAGCTAACAGCTCCCAGGTCTCCGTCGCGATGGCTCCAATGGCTTGAACGGTGCTGCCGACGGCGAGCTGTGGACTACCGTCACGCTCGTAGAGACGCATGTACACACCAAGACGGATTGTGCTGGTGCGACGAACTGCCCGACCGACGGCGTGGTCGTCGTCACTACCGCCCTCGAGACCACCGTCACGGTTTGCCCGCTCACCACCTTGCTTCCGACCAAGAGCATTGTGTCTTCCTCAGTCCCTGGGGTCCCTGGGGTCCCAGGCACTGTCTCCTCCATCGTTAGCTCGGCTCTGCCAACTTCAGGCGTGGCAACGGTCCAGACTTCCACCACTGGACCTAGCATTCCGCTCAATCCTTCGACGCCGGCAGTCCCGCTACCACCGACTTCGAAGCCTGTGTCCACCAACACGGATGCTGTCCCCACTTCCCTGAAGCCCTCGTCCAGCGGCTACGCCCCTCCGGCTGTCTCTAGCTTGGGCTCGTCCTCAACGTCTTCAGTCGCGAGCACTGGTACAGATGCTGTTCCAACTTCCTTCCCAACAGCTTCTAGCTCGGCGTATGTGCCTCCAGCTTCATCCAGCTCGCAGTTGCCTTCCAAGTCCTCGGTCGCGTCTACTAATACGGACTCTGTCCCGACCTCTTTTGCGCTTTCGAGTGCTTCCACGAGCTCAAGTAGTGCCCCATCCTCAGCTCCGGGTTCCTCCTCAGCTAAGTCTTCCTCCGGATCTTCGAGTGCTCCCTTAAGCACAGGTGGTGTACCTTCTTCATCAACCGCTGGTCCAGAATCCTCCTCAGCCAAGCCCTCTGGCTCTTCGAGCGAGGCTGCCACCACCATTCACAAGACCCAGACTACCGAGATCACTTCGTATGTCACGGTGACCTCCTCCAAGGCTACTGGCACCAACACGGGCTCTTCCGTCCAGCCATCTTCTTCGTCTTCAGGAGCTGCTCCTTCAAGCTCCGTTGTGCCAACCGGACCCATAGCGTCACCTTCTGCACCAACTTCGGGTGCTGCGGCCTCGTCCTCTGGCTACGCACCTCCTCCAGCCATGCCTAGCACCACAGGCAGCTCGACGATCGATGCTTTCCCCACGAGCATTGGAACCAGTGTCTCTGGTCGTCCCTCTGGGTAAGTAGCTTCTTCTCATGTCCCTGAACTTCAGCTAACCGTGCAATAGATGGCCAAATGCCACGACCAATGGCACGATCAATCTACCCAAGCCAACCGCTCCTTACCCCATCGAGACTCCTAGCCTGGGCCAAACCATCATCGGCACCGGCAAGAGCTCTTTGGTGGCCATCGTCGTCGCTTTGGCGTTCGCTCACTTCGTCTAAGATACAAGGAACTGTGACTGCTCTGTTGCGGTGGATCGGCGGGACAGGATCAGCTTCTGTTGACTCCACTCCCGAGCTGTGGATAAGTTGGTTGAAGGCTTCAGCCAGGGCATTCTTTCAGCACCGCGTCTTTCGCACACTTGAGCGGCCTCAGGCTCATAGTGACGATGTTCACATCGGCGGTTTGTTATGTTCAGTACCTCAACATGCTACCACTTACGAAAACGGCCGTCTCAAACAGATGTGTATCCATGTATGAATAGGCAGCATAATACAATTGAATTTTCGGCCAAGGTGCCTTCTCTTGTTCTCTACAATGCATCGCTTGTAATGATACGTCTGCGGTTTGCGAGGAGGTCTTGTAGTCGCCATCGGCGGTTTGGCTCAAAACCATCTCAGCAGCAGTCGGGATAGGTCATGTTGGTGGCGAAGAAGTCGTGCTGTCAGATCAAGCTTTCTGTTCGGATGGGTGAATTGCTCGCTTCCGCACAACGTCTGGACAGGCTAAGCTGCATTGGTCTAGCAGCCATCGTTCAACCAGCACTGCTCCACTCCAAGATATGATACTTCGACGATGAACAACTAACGACCTATAATGCATCGACTACAACGTCATACGAAATTAGTGCGCGCCCTCCGCTCTTGCAAGCTCAGACTAAACTGGAAGTAACAGCTTACAGTCAGATCCAACTGTCAGCTGAACAATCTTGGCCCCCATTCGGACAAATCGGTCGATTCTATCGCGCGTTGAGTTTGGAAGACCCGATGCGACGTGCTTCGTCGTCCGCAACCTTTTCCAAGCTTGTATAAAGGGCAGAGCGGGGTACATGTTAGGATTCTGATTACTTACCTCCAGGCTACATAATTTCTCATCGCTTTTGCATTGTTCCCATTTCATTTGCCTAGCACTTCATTGTCAATCTTCACGATGCTCGTTCCTCTCGATAGCGTAGAGATCCTGGCCATTGTCGACAATGAAGTCGATCCCATGTCAACTCAACCGCCTTGCATCACGGCAACAGGGCGGCTGGGTGACGTCGCGCTGACGAAGGGGAGGCAAGTTGGACAAGAAAGAGGAGGAGGCACCGGTCTCGAAGGCCTCGATCCCATTGGCGGTGTCAAACCTGGCTTCGAGAAGAGCGTCAAAGAAGTCGCTATGGAGCAACTCTGCTGTGGAGCTCACGGATTGAGTCTGATGCTTACCGCGATCAAAGCTGGAGCTTCGCAGGCCCTCCTCTTCGACACGGCACCTACTGAGTCGATTTTTGAGGCGAATACAAGGCGGCTGCAACCTTCGTTGAAGGACGTCAAGCATATCCATCTTTCGCATTGGCACCGAGATCACTCTGGCGGGATGCTCTCCGCTGTACGTATGATCCAGGATGCGAAGGGATCATCCTTACCGCCTGTGACTGTGGATCTGCATCCTGCTCGTCCGGACTATCGCGGCTTTGTCACGCCACTGGGTGTTGTGAGTCTAGAAGCTGATCCATCGTTCCAAGAGATTGAAGATGTGGGTGGGAAGGTCGTCAAGACGAACGAGGCTCATGAGGTGCTTGATAGCCATTTCTTGGTATCTGGAGAGATTCCGAGGGTTACGGTGTATGAAGACGGTATTCGAGGAGGCTTGAGACTCGAGAACGGAGCTTGGGTATCTGACCAGTGGATCATGGATGAGAGATTCATTGTGTGTCATGTAAAAGGTGAGTTGCGATGGGACCTCGCACGACGACAGGAGGCAGCAAGCACTGTGGAGCCAGGACGAAGTGAGTCTAGGCTAACATTATCGTCCAGACAAAGGGCTCGTTCTCTTCACAGGTTGCAGCCATGCTGGCGTCGTCAATGCAGCTAAACACGCCATCACTCTTGGATCTCCCGATGGCTCTATCCCACTATACGCGGTTGTAGGCGGCTACCATCTGGCAGATGCTGAGCCTGAAAAGATTGCGACAACCGTCAGCGATCTGAAGGCTTTAGGAGTGAAGGTACTTATTGCAGGGCATTGTACGGGGTGGAGAGCGAAATTTGAGATCGAGAAAGAGATGCCTGGCAGCTTAGTACCGAGTTTTGTGGGGATCAAGACTGTGATATGAGGGGCAGTATAGCGATAGCATGAATTTGACTACCTCGCATTCTCTCGCAACGTTTCTTGTATCACTACAATATCCTTAGGTGTCGTCCGGCAGCAACCTCCAATGATCCTTGCTCCGGCGTTCCAGTACTCCATTGTCCTGTCCGCCAGCTGTGAGCCTTCACTCTTACTCCCTTTCCAAGCCCTCTTCTCTGCATCCCACTCCTCGCCTGAGTTGGGATATACAATGAGAGGCTTACTCGTGTGGTTCTTTAGTCTCTTCAATGCCCCCAAAGCTAGTACCTCTGATACGCAATTCACACCAACAGAGATGACCTTCGGCCAATCCAAAAGGACTCCAACAGCTTTCACAAGCGACGTTCCATCAGAAATGTGCTCATCATCCTTCAACGTGAATGAAAACCAAGCCTCTGTATTCGGAAACTCCTTCCGTAGAAGCTCAAGCAGCGCTTCCGTCTCAGCGAACGAGGGGATCGTCTCGCAAGCCAGAACGTCAACGCCTGCTTCAACAAGCGCCTTTATCCTTCCGCGGTGAAAATCCTTCATCTCCTCTTTAGGCACTTCGTAATCCCCTCGATATTCAGAGCCATCAGCGAGAAAAGCGCCATATGGCCCTACGCTCCCGGCGATGAACAGCTCTTTCTTTTTTGACTTGCGCTCTTCTTCGGAGCTGAGGGAAGCTAGGTAGTAGTCACGTGCCTGTTTGGCAAGATAGACGCTCTTCTTGACAACGCCGTCTGCGGCGTTGTTCGAGAGATGGAGATGCTTTGCTAGACCAGGTATTGATGCTTGATACGAGGCTGTGATGCTAATATTGGCGCCGGCGCGATAGTAGTCCAGATGTGTTTGGTATATCAGGTTTGGATTTGTGAGGAGTATCTCTGCGGACCATAATACGCCGCTAATATCTGTGGTCTAGGTCAACTTTTCGTCTGAGGCTGTTGGGGTGTGTCAAATCCCGGGATGAGAAGGCTTACCAGCACCCAAGATCTCGAGATACGTCGCCAGCGCTCCATCTAAGACGATCGGTTTCCCGCTGTTCAGCCTTGCTGAGAGCTTGCGAGTTGGCTGTGAGTCACTGCTCTCGGTGAGTGTGGCGTCGGCATCGGATCTTTGCATTGTGACGATGGTGTTTGTGGAGTTCCGCTTACGTGCGAAATGTTGATGATGAGGGAGGGAGGGAGGGTTGATTGATGATTGGATGGTGGGGGTGGGGGTGGTGCGAACTCCGAGCGAGGCTAAGCAGTAACTCTATCTACCTGATTGTTCTTTTACAGCTCTCCACACCCTTTTATTCGAACCTCCTCTTCAACCGCAACACACATTGATCAGAGATTACTGGTTGATTGATGCCAAGCATAATCTTATAAATGATTCTGACGCTACTTTCAATGAATATCCTGCCCCGAATGTTAGGATGGTCCGAGTTCTAACACACACACAAGCTTCTCGAGAGTCCTGGCAAGCTATTTATACGGAGAGCAGTATGCATTTCGGATTCACCGAAATGCACACCTGTTTCCACGCTAGACTAGGCGTAATTGATCTTTTGCTTACTTGAGCAACAAAGTACGATTAAATCTGACAATTTCCCGAGAGACTGACTGTAAGCAGAGCAGATGCTCTCGGGACCCCTCCAATGCCCATCTGTGCACTAGACAAAGGTTCCATCTTCAGCAACACCTCGGCTCCAACATAGTCTATCCGTGTACAGACTCATATTCTAGGCTTAATCTACACGCCCGCATACGGAAAGCCATTGTCGCCAAGCATGGCGATAGCTGGTCTGTAAGACCGGCTAGTCTTAGCGCCAATCGGGCGGACCTTCTCGGCTTGTGGAGATGCAGCAGGATTGGTATGCCTGTGCAACAAGCCTTCGTGCGTAGGAGAGATCGTCGTGAGTCACCACCAGAGCAGCAGATTACACAGCTGCAGGGTAGGGGTGTAGTCAGATATAAAGGGGCAGCGGGGTAAGATGCTCCAACATTTTGCGGCACAGTATTCCTATATTACCGTCCTTCGTCTTACCTCTTTCTCGTCTCTTTTCATCGAGTCTCAGCTCCTAGCGTCACAATGGTCTCTCAATCAACCATCCAGATCCTGAACAAGGACAACTATACCGATCACCGTCTTGTGACCATCCCATCAACACCCTCCGATTTGGGTCCATCATCCCTCCGCATACAGTCTAAGGTTCTAGGCCTTACCACAAACAATCTCACATATGCCCGGATGGGCAGTTTCATGGGTTGGTGGACCATTTACCGTCAACCAGAGAACACGCCAGCACCTTACAATGACAAGTCGACCTACATACGCACGCCAGCATGGGGTTTCGCCGAGATCCTCGAGTCTACCGTCCCAGAAATTCCAGCTGGGAAGACACTCTACGGATTTCTACCCATCGGGACGGATCCCATTGACCTGCAAGTCGAGCTTCCATCCGATTTGTCAAACCAGATCGTTGTCTTGAACGAGCACAGGAAGGATATGTGGAAGATTTACAACCGCTACCGGATCCTTCCACCGCTCGAGGACTATATCAAGGAGAAGACACTGGACATTGTAGGCTGGGATCCGCTGATGTGGGGACTCTTCGCAACCGGATACAACACGAGCCGTCATGCGTTTGCCTGGGATGATGAGCGACGCTGCTTCCCATCCGGTCCTGGGAAGGGAGAATGGAGCGCTGACGATGCAAATTTGGATGATTCGGCGGTCATCTGCCTAAGCGCGAGCGGGAAAACTGCAATGGCGTTTGCGTATTGTCTCCGGCAAGAGCGTCCGAAAGAGCATCAACCTAAGCTTATCATTGGTGTCGGATCTTCCGCGTCGAAGAGCCTCACACAGAACAGCGGATTCTACGACAACATCTTCTTGTACGAAGACTTCAAAGCCGTACAGGACTTTGTCATGAAGGAGAAAGTGCGCCGTGTGGTTCTCGTCGATTTTGGTGCTCGCGAAGGCTTCAACAAGGCATGGCGCGATACTTTCGAGTCTCCTGAGGCGACTTTACCGTTTCAATTCGTCGCTGTCGGAGGAGGCGTCAAAGCGACAACAGAAGAGGAGACAGGGAAATGGCTGGCTGAGCTTGGACACCGGATCGTTGTCAACGCCAGTGATCTGCGAGAGGTAGGGATTGAAAACGGTGGCGACGCGTATATGGACGAGCTTGACACGGCGTTTACCAAGTTTAAGGAAGGGGGCGGTGTTCCTGGCTGTCAGCTCAAATGGCAAGAAGGTATGGAAGCTTGGGACAAATCTTGGGATGACCTGTGTAAGGATAAGGTTGGCCCTGATACTGGCTTGGTCTTCAGACTCTGAAATATTTCTGTGTGTTAGGCCTTAGTCTGATTGGAGACACCTTGAAGTTGCGTAAGCATAGCTAGCACATTTAGCCTCATCTAGGCAGTCTCCTCAGATAGGAAGAGCAACAAGAGATGGCTCATGAAGCCGCAGTCTGGCTGCTATTTTCTTCTCCGACACTTTGCTTCTCGATCTCCATTGCACCCTCGTCCTGTGCCGCCTCGGGCTCTTCTTGTCCAAAGTCAAAGTCACCGTAATAAGCGCACAAAGCCTGGTGTTTAGTATTAGCACTTCTGTCTATGTGTGCCGAAAAATTGGAAGGATACATACCTTGCTTGCGCCAGTGACGCAGTAGTGCGCAACCTCTACCTTCCCATCCTTCGGTGCGTACTTCGCGATCTGGTTCAGGTCCGATGTGCGTGGCAGATACAGAACGATGTGCTTAGAGTACTTCGAAAACTCACTGTAAAGCTTGTCAAGACCATACGGTTGCATCTTCGATAGATCGAAAATTTTCTCGTCAAGGTAGTCTGTGCCTCCCCACGGCGGGCTTGCAAAGATGACAGAGTTGTCGAGATTGTTGTAGCGGCGAGAGATGATGTTGAAGCAGTCACCAGTCACCCAGACGATCTTCTTATCGACACCGTAGATCTTTGCGTTGTGCTTTCCGCACTTGATGGTCTTGGCATCTTTCTCAATTGCAAAGACTTGCTTCCAGCGGCCGCTGCGGGCAAAAGCGATGGCGTTACCGCCTACGCCCGCGAAGGCATCGATGAGGATGTCCTTCGATGCTGGTGTTGACTCTGCCACGTGCGCCGCGATCTTGCTTGATGGTGTCAGTGGGCATGAAAGGTAGAGGTTGTCGTCAGGGATCCTTACTTTGCAACAGGCTCAGGTGTTACGCCGAACCAAGCGTCTTCTGTCATCCAAATGCCTTCATCGTATCGATCCCAGATCTTCTTTCGTTGAAACCAGTATCTGCGTATTGTTAGTCTCTGGTCCGTGCGATGGTGACTGTCGACCTACTTCTGCAGATGTTCCGGGAATTGGTCCCCATCCAGCCATTCGTGAATGCCTTCTTTCTCCGGTGCAACCTCATCCATACCAGCCGCTGGGGCAGACACAGACACTTTACTGTTTGAGCGAGTTGTTCTGTAACGACCTTGCGGGCCCCTTGGAATCAATTTTGGGCGCAACTTGGTTTGGTTGGAGTTTGGCGGACCCATATTAGGTTGGAGACTCGTGTAGCTAGCTAGCGGCTGCGATTAAACTGTGGGTACGCTAGCCATTCACGGTTGCCTCGATGTTGCTGCTCACGGTACACGTTCTCGTCGCTTGAAGTCTATATAAGACATATAATCACTGCTAGAACGTAGAGCCAAAGTCTCTTCTCCTATCGTCGATCCAGATGTCATCCAACTCTGCCATTTATTCTTCGACCTCCATTTCGCTTCAGACCTAGAACAGGCTAGCTCCGCTGAGCGGCGCTATGGCCACACCCCAGACTCGCGACAGCATCCACCATCATTCCAACTCCAACTACAAAGCACTCAAACTCGCACCGCCGCCCATTCGCGTCACAAGCATGTTCGGCGCCCTTAACAGATTCATCAGCAAGCTTGATGCAGCACCGGAAGAGCAAGAGCAGTCGACTACCCACGGAGCGTCTGGGTTTCAGGTGCTAAGGAACACGAATCCTGATATACCTCTGGAACCGTGGTTTGACTTCATTATCGGCATCAATGGAAGGACAATAGTAAGTCTGGAACGAGAAAATTACGGAATCTGTACACGAAATCTGATAGCGATCTAGGACAACCACGATGCGAGTCTATTCGCCCAGGAGGTCCGCAACTGCGCTGGCTCGACAATAAGCTTAGGTGTCTTCACCGCAAAGGTAACCCTGCCCAATACGGTCTGCTCAAAACTTAAAGCTTCCTCAATGATCTACCTCTCGCTCCCCCCCATAACCTCTACATTTGTGGAAGCATAGGTCAGGCGTCCGGGACCAGCTCTCCTTGAGTCACGTGCAGTGCAGACGCGACAATGATCATTCGATCAATCTGTTATCTAACAACCTCATAGGGTCAGAAGATACGCGAGATCTACCTCCCAATCGCACCAGATAACCCCACACTTGGTCTGTCTCTCCAATGGTCACCTCTCTCCCTCACAGAGGACGTATGGCACATCCTTGACGTTTCACCAAACTCCCCCGCAGATGCAGCTGGACTCCTTCCATATGGAGATTACGTTGTTGGCTCCCCGGCTGGCCTTATTCGCGGCGAATCTGGACTCGGTGAAATAATCGAAGACTATCTGAATCGCCCGCTGACGCTCATTGTTTACAATCACGAGTACAACGTTACACGGCCTGTCGAAATTACACCGGCAAGAGGTTGGGGAGGCGAGGGTGCTCTGGGCTGTGTACTGGGATTTGGAGCGCTGCATAGGATCCCGGCAGCGTTGGAGGAACCGCCACCAGCCCCGGGAGAGACTCTCTTCTCAACTGACTCTGCATCATTCGACGAAAAGCGGCCTGTATCCTCGTCTTCCAATCTTCCGCCCACCCAAGGCCTGGGCGCAGGCACAGAGCTCTTCGTGCCAGCGAACATGGCTTTGCCGTCAAAGTCTCCGCCACCTGGCGCTGCACCGAAGAAGAAGCAGCGGGCCCATCATGCGCATATGAGCCCGAGTGGAGGAGGCGGACTCGATGACTATTTCAAGGAAGGGGAGCAGAAGAGTCAAGAGGAGGACTTTGCGACGAAGGCTAAGAGCGGAGGCGTGCCGCCGCCGCCGCCAAAAGCTGGTGGGCCGCCCAGAGGGCCGCCGAAGAGTGGGACGCCGGTGCAGGCGCAGGTAGAGGATGCTCCTGATAGCGAGGCTTGAGCATGCGATTGAAGTGTTCCGGTTTTCTAGGGTACTTGTCAGTTTGGCCTAACCACACCACAATAGAAAGATTTATACCTGAGCAACGACATCCTCAAAAGCTCCGAACTCTTCTCTGAACCTACTTATTCTTCTAGCTTTCTTTCCACCCTTATCGTCCTGCTCGATGCTCTCCTCCGAAATGAACGAGTCCATTCTCTTAGGCTGTCCTCCCATCTTCTCTCCGGTGATGACTTCGAACGGCGGTGCTTTGGGCACAGGTGGTGGTGAAGAGAGTGCAGAAGGTCTTATTTTGCGCTTGATCTTGATAGATAGACTGCGCAATGGGCTCGGCATCTTGACCGACGTATGACCTCAAACTTGTCGTGTAAAATCAGAAAAGCAGTGAACCTTGGAACCCGCACCAGAGCACACTCTCAAGTATATTTCCCTTCCCGCCCTGCTACCACTTATATCTACACCGACTCCATAGCCTTCTGCCCTGACAAACATACTATTGTCTCGGCGGACCGACCCAGCATATGCAGCCCAACGGCTTGACGAGTCACACGACCTCCACCCTAACGCGCGACATCGACGGTAGCGAGACTAGAGAAGTGAGTGAAGTATGGGAATATTGGTGACACGCTGGGAGTGGAGATGTTGGAGACACGCTGGGGATGGCGTTGATGCATAAAATGTTTTTGAGGGTATAGATCTTCTTCCGAGGAGCTGCTGGTACATCTTGATTCGAGGTGAGGTTGCGGTGAAAGCAACCATGGTTCAGCCTTGCCAGAATTGCTACATACGCATGCCAACTTGAACTTTGATGATCTAGAACGCTGGTCCCCGGTAGTTGGGATGGCACCGCGCTAGTGCTCTGAAGCCCTTGACGTATTTTTCAGGCATGCCAAAGGAGAGTGTGTTAATGAGAAACGATTCTCAGCCCTCAAGGCGAGATGTTTGCATTCGTCTAATGTAGCATTCGAGCCATGATGCCATCGGGTGTATTTTGTGCAAGCCTGCCAGCTTGATCGCTTGGAGCTAAATGATATTTTGCCGTCCCAAAACGCCCAAATCTGAAATGTCGTCTATGCATCAAGAAAATCAGAGTGCCGCCCATCCTGTTGACCCATGTCTAGAACTAATTGAGCAGTTGAAGATCAGAAAAACGAAACGGTGCCGAAGCTAAGGAAGGTTGTCAAACGACAGAAGTCAGAAGTTCAGAGTGTAGAGTACGGCGTCGTGATCGCCGGAGCGTTTGAAACAGAAACTGCCATGCAGTCATCTTATATCCAGCTGGAAAGGTTTGAATTTGCCGCCAATGGCACCGCATTTGGGGCAGCGTGCTGTCCGCCCACGTACTTGTTCGCTGATGAGAACATCCACGCAATCCGGACACAGCCCGCATATGCATTCCGAGCATGCGTAGCTGTCTTTCAATATGGATAACTTGCGACAGGCTGCACAGTATATCTGCACAGGGTGAGTGTATGTAGGCGATGAGTCCGAAAGTCCCTGGGACGGAATGTGGAAGTTCTGACCGGACTGTGTCGACTCGATTGAGGACTCTACGGAGGGAAACGGCTGTAGATCGGACATGTCCGGTGGCGGGGGTGTCAATGTGTTCTGCAGAGGTGATGCTGTGTAGGACTGGAATTGCGACGCAATGAACGGCGGCAGCGAGTTTCTGTTCATTATGGTCGGGGAGAGGCGCGGCGATCCGGGCACCTGAATGGTCAGCCAAACCCTCAATGGTTGATATTTGTATGTCTTACGGGGGTCAAGTCCCTACTATCCTCCTCTGTTGCAGAAGCGGCAGCGTCGATCAAGTCTTCCCATCTCTTTCCGAACAACGCAGCAGCGGCAGTTTGAGGTTCGGCAGAGTACGCCTTGCGATCATGGCTCATCCTCCGGTTGTGCTCCTTTGACTTCGTCCGCTCATGCTTTGGCTTGCGAGCATTCTGTCCGACCGAGGACTTCCGGGGTCGATTTGGCTTTATGGAGCGAGGTGCAGGCGGGAGGGTGGACGACCGGCCCGGCGGGGAACGTGCCATTGACGACGGCAGCAATTCGCGTTGCAACGTTGCGGAGGTATAGTATGGCTCGTCTGCAGTAATGTGCTGTTCTAGCGTCGTGGGTGCGAAGCGGGCGCGCGGCCGGTAGCTCTTCGAGTCCGGCTCTGACAGAGCTTCCTGTTGCAAGTAATTGCGTTAGCTGAAACACTTGTACACACCCAGCAGGCACGCAGCGTACCGGATCTGACTCCCACTCGTCGTACGGCCTGTGAGTATGCAGAGAGGCCAGCGCTGCCGCTGCACTTGCCGCGGGCAAGAGGGAGCCTCTCCGCATCATCTCGTCTGACGTTCTCGGTGTGCTCGAGCTGTAGTCGTCATTGTAGAAAGCACCGAGGTCTCCGTATCCTTGTGCTGTGTCAATCCTCGCTGCTGCTGCAAAGACTGGGGCACCAACCTTGTGGGCCTGCGGAAGTGTTTGGGACGGGCGGCGGGGGAGGGCGCTCTTGCGGCGGGGTGTTCACCATCAGCGTGAAGCTCTCCTCGGTCGCGGGGAGCTTCGAGATGTAGTGCTCGGGATGGGCGCGGCGGATATGCTCCTGCATGGAGCGATATCGCTTCTCCTGTGCAGCGGTGCATGTCAGTTGCTGTCAAACATTGCGCGGTCCCAGTCGAGGGCTGGATGGTGACGTGGGAGCGCAGCACGAAGGGCAAGCAAGCTACGCAAGCTGCGCAAGCATGCAACGGGGGCAGGACTCACGCCGGTGCAGCGCTTTCGACACGCAGAGCCGTCATGGTTGCGCAGCGGGCAGACGACGACGTTGTTCTCGTCCGATAGCGAGAAAGATCCAGTGAGCGCGGACCCAGCTCGAGGTGGCATTCCAACCTGCATCTACCCTGGGGCGAGGACCGTGCGGGAGGTGTACGGGACGGCAGCGGCGACAAACGCAGGGCGACGCGGCTCAATGGCAGGCGCGGAGCTCTTGTGTAGCTTCAGACCAGCTCGGGGAGCTTCGAGGGCAGCAGGCAGCTGGAGTGGCGGGCACAAGGCGAGCTTGGGGAGCTGTCTGGAGGTGTTTGCGGGCTGGTGTAGTGAGGGGTCGAAGCAAGCAGGAGAAAGTGGGGTGTGGTGAGCTTCTTCCACTCCGGACCTACGCTTTTGGACATCCGCCGCGATGAAACCTTCTGCCGCTGTGTTAAACATGAATGCTCGACATGCTGGCAGCCCTGCACAGCGCTACGCACATTGGCCGGCATGTCAGAGCCCTTTGCAAGCCCGCAGCGCAGGCGCGGCCACCCTGCTCCAGCGCAGTTCAGCTGGTGGCGGCGCGACGGCCTTCATCAGGAACATGAGTGATGAAGCTCTGACAGGCCAACAGGGGAGCTCCAATCCGCTCCAGCCCTGTGCTCCAGAGAGCGCTGATTGATTACACACATCAAAGCCTTCAGCCGTGATTGCCGACGGGATCTGTGGATGGACGGGCCTCAAATTGCTGCACCACTCGCCGAAGCGCTGTGGGCGAACCTCGTCCCCTCAATTGCTTGATTGCTTGCGCGTGCAAGGACTGACGACTGCTAGCTGGCCAGGATGGGGCAGCTGGCCCCCGGTGATGAGTGATGGTTGCTTTGTTTCAGGGAGAGAGCAAGCCCCTTTCGAGGGAGCAGCATGAACAAGCCAACCTTTTCGGTAACATCGAGGCATTGCGACGATGCCCAACGAGAGTAGCTGCTGCCGCTGCCGAGCGACGGCCCGCTCTCAGAGTGTTTCGATCACCGGGCGCGTCTCGCGATTTGTCAGGCTGCCACTGGGTGTTGATTGGCAGCCAGGCCATTGTCGGAAGGTCGCGATGCCCAGGCGAGCGGAGACTAGGGAAGAGAAGACTGCGAGAAATCCAGCGTCGAGCGGGTCTAGCCGTCGAACGAGCAGGTCAATCAGGGAAATCCGGGCCAGCAGGCAATTTCGACAACGTGGTCCGGCGAGGGCAGGTGTTTTGTACTGCCGGCGCATCTCGATAGGTTATTTTTGGGAAAGGCACCTCTAGTCTCAAGTTGCCCGTTCGTCAAATAAAGCCCCACAAGCGCCGCGTCCAGCTGCCCTCGACGACATGGTGGCGCAGTTGGCGGCTTTCGTTTCTTGATGACGGGCTGTCAACTCTCGAAGACTTTCCCCTCTTGTTCCTGCCCTATCTCTAGACCTCCAGAATCTCCGTTTTGGTCGTTGAGATGTCTTCCTCGCTAGCCATCATGTCGTAGATGAGCAGGGCCGCAAGGAGCCGCAGTTGTCAACATGTCCCTCACCATCAAAAGTTTGAATGGAGACACTGCATTTCTTCTGACCTTCTCTCCGCCCGTCGCGCCCATCTCTTCGCCGGGCTTGTTCCCAGGCTCATTCACTATACTCATCGACCCATGGCTCACCGGTCCAGCAACCATCTTGAGTAGCATCTTCTCAATATCAGAACAGAAGAACAAGCCATGCATCGCCTCGTTGGAAGAGCTGGAGCAGGAGCCTGACATCATCTTGATCTCACAAGATAAGCCAGATCATTGCCATGAAGCAACGTTACGCCAGCTCCAGCAAGATTGTCAATCGACCATACTTGCCACGCCTTCCGCCGCACGGAAGATTCGTGGCTGGAAGCACTTCCGCCCAGAGCTTGTCCAAGCCCTGCCCAGATATGTCGAGGGCGAAGATCAAACTGTGTATCGTCTAGTTTTGCCTCCCATGTCACCGCGAGGAACCTGTGGAGAGGTGACCGTAACTTGGATACCAGCTAAACGAGATATATCTGGTCTACATCATGCCATTTGCATCACCTACCGTCCACCTTGCAGTGTCCTCTCCGCGAGCCTTGGCCATTACTTGGACTTACCCATGTCGCCGCCTCCTTCGCCAGGGTCACCAAGGACGATCGCTTCATCGCCTCGTACCATTGTTCCTTCTCCATACAATGACCGTGAGAAGACCATGTCCGTCATCTACTCTCCTCACGGCATACCGTATGAGCTCATTCGGCCTTACGCCTCGTCGTATCTCGTCCACGAAGCAGCATTGCCTTTGGGCGCCCTAATCCATTCCTTTGACCGAGTCGAAAACCCTTGGTACCTTGGGGGCAATATTTCAGCAGGATCCGATGGTGGTGTGCAGATCGCTCGAAGTCTTCTTGCCCAGGCTTGGATCTCAGCACACGATGCCGATAAGAACAATCGCGGGCTCTCTGTCAAGCAGACTCGCATCAACAAGTCCCCTCTGGATGATATCGACAAAAGGTTGCATGAGGGTCTTCGGCTGGGGAAGATCAATGCGGCTTCGCAAACAAAAATTATCAGTCTTGCTTCAGGAGAAGAGTATCGGATCGAACGAAGATGAAACTCGTTGGGCATGTTCTTCGAGAGTATACATGACGGCAATGCTTGCAACTCTCGTTGAACTACAGCCTTCTGTGCAGACTCAAAAGGCATGATATGCCTTCCCGGACTTTTGTGAGGTCAATCCTCGTGCAAGTCCGCCGAATGACGAGCTAATCGACTATGTAAGTAAGTTATTACACACTCATTGTATCTACTAACAGAGAAAGAATTGCGCTCCTCCCAGCGTGGCATACGCGACGCAAACTCATGGCTCCTTCAAATTGCCACTGGAATTGTAGACTCCTATCTACCGCCTAGTTCTCAAATCGGATGAGTCATGAATTTCAACGACATCTTCGTTCGGGGCAACAAGCGAAGTCTGGAGGCACACGTCCAGTCCGCGTTGCTGACAATGTCAAGAACTTGATGATGTTGGCGAGGTAACAGTATACCTTCGGCTGTGAGTCTGGGTCTTATGGGGATCCAGTCAACTGGGATGGGAGCAATGACGTTCTTGTGTGAGGCCAATGAGGGGTCGGTTATTGCTTCTCATCGACGGGGTGCTTGAGTGTTGATGCGTGCAACGTGGTGTGTGCGTCAGATGTGTATGCTTAGGAATGGACTGCAGGATAGTGACGCATTGGTGTCTGTCCTTGTTGAACAAAAACTTGTACCACCTAGTGACGATTGGTCACACTTATCCCCGACTTGTATATCGTTAGTCTCAGATGGCTATTGTCTTTAAAGCCTTGGACAGTAGTTCTGTAGAACATCAAAATCTGATTGAAACCCGTCAAATAAATCTTCATTATGAGCCATGACCCTGCGTGTTCGGATCATCAATTGTCATCCAAGAGCCCAAGATCAACCAAAGCCCAGCAGCAGTTGCTGAACCCCGTACTTCGTCCACCAAAACCTCTCTTTATAACCCCACCTCAATCGTAACTGTGCCAGAGACTCCCCAAATGCGCAAAAAAGAAGCTAACCAATGCTCAAAGGTCTTGATAGTCGATTGTGAGTCACTATCGCTAGACTCATGGTTGGCGATTTAAAGTGACAACCGTTAGAGAAGTATGATTTGATGTGAAGTAAAGTTTCCTCATTCGAATTCGGCAGTTTCAGTCCTGATACTAGCTTTCATGGACACTATCAATATATGCACTAACCCTCTTTAGGCGGAAGCATAATCACATACTCCCTATCACTCCCCCCAAACTTAAGTATATCCTTATCCCTAAGCTCATAGTACCGACTAGCCTCCAGCTCCTCGTCATTCAAGTCCGTACCATTGCTGCTATCTAGATCAATGATATACGGCTTGACCTTCCCCTTCTTCTGCTGCACCCCGTACTCATCCTCTACCGTCTTCACAATGTACCGGAACTGGATAACCGCGTGCTGCGAGCTCGAGCTTGGATGCGCCAGTACGATGTCGCAGACTTCGTTTGCTCTGCCCAGCAGCCAACATGACCGGGTATGGAGCTCGATGGTCTCGAGCATATCTGCGCCTTTGAATATGAAGAGCCGCCACTGTGCCGATGGAGGGGGCTTGCGGGCTTCGGCCGGTTCATGGTATTTGAGCGAGATCTTGGTGCCTTCCACTTGGTTTGCGGCTTTGGCGAGGAGGCCGGTGGTGCCGAAGTTGGGTTTCTCGCGGTCGGGAGGTGCGCCGCCGTACTTGGTAGGCGGCTTGTCGCCATTGTCGACGCCGCGGAAGGATACTTCTTGTGAGGGGAGGGGTTTGCGGAAGCGTCGATGGGGAGAGGGCGAGCGGGAGTTGGAATGGGAGACTTTTCGTTTCTTGAGGGCGCTGGAATCGCGAGAGTGGGAGCGTCGCTTATGGGAGGACCGGTATGGGGGAGGCGACCGTGAGCGAGACCGCCGTCTCTCCTTCTTGCGATCCTTCTCCCTCGATCGGTCTCGGCGCCTGTCTCTTGAGACATCGCGTCTTCGGTCTCGCGAGCGGTCTCGTCTGTCTAGAGAGCGATCCTTGCGCCCATCCCTCGAACGCGCCCGTGGCTTTCGGTACGGCTCCCGAGAGGTTTTGCGTTCGTGAGTCGGACTTGCTTTTCGTCTTGTGGGCGACCTCGACGATGAGACCTTCCGTCGTCCTCTGCCTTCTCTTGAGCCATCTCTCGTCTGCCTGGGCTTTCTCTCAGTCGACTTGGGTCTCGTTCGCCGGGACGATCGAGCATCCCTATCCCCATTCTTGGAATGTCTGTCCTTCCCTATGCTGCTGCTCCTGCTACTGCTCCTACGTCGAGGTCGACGACGCTCCCTCTCATCCTCCGAGCTGCTGGTGGAACGCCTTGCGCGCCGTGGCGGCGACCTCTCGCTGACGCCTCTGCTATATTCTCTGGACCCTCTTGAGGACTCCATGGCGGGAGCTCTTCTTGAAATGGTCTTACGCGCGCCTAGCGACCGTGGGGCTGTGGTAGTGTCGCGAGTAGTAGGTAAGCTTTGCCTCTAATTGAGTCCAGGTGAGGTGAGGCGCCGCAGCAGGAGCATTGCAGGTACCGAAAACGCGGTCGCACGGCAGGAGCAATCCAAGTGGAGCTCTAGGTAGTCACTATAGCAGAACGTGACTCGATGAGCAGACCCGGCCATGCAGGGTGTCCACTGTCGACTGCAAGCGAAACCGCCGAGGCAGCTTTCGACCAAAATTCAGACTGTGGTCGGCGAAAGTTTCACGACCTGAACTGGCCCGAGCTTGCGCGCCTCACGGATGCGATCTCAACGGCGCTTGCACCTCACCACCTCATTCGCCGTCTCTCGTCAGGAGCGCGCACTCCCGTTTCAGAGCTCTGTATCTGTAGTTTCAATGGATCTATCTTTGCGTCTCACCCACTCATTCTCAGCAATAGTCGCTGCGGCCCGCAAGCCATGGGGCCGTCTTGCAGTTCCATGCCATCCCAGAACGTGACTCTGAATCCCATATGTACGCCGTATTAGACGCCCGCAGACAGCGCTCAGGATGGCTTCCATGATAGCTGAGGGCACACAAAAGCCTCCAGTCTCCTTTCTTTCTTGTGCTAGCGAGAGTTCTTCACCCGCAATCTCCTGCCTCGCGTCATTCGTTTTGCGCGCTGCAACCCCGATGTCATTTCCCTAATCCGTAATATCAAGAGCTGGACACGTGGGGTGCAGCCACGATGGCTTCCAAGACGAAATTCTTCTCATGGTCCAAGGGGCGCCAGTCCACTGGGGAATACCATCGCACAGGAGGCTTGCTTCCCATTGACACGTCTGTGGGAGACACGGGTAAGGTGCCGTTGCTCGTCGAAGACGCAAAGGTACGATAGGACACTCTGTCTATAGATGATGCGCTGTCAACCGATTAATTGGCGGAAGTGCTTCGACGTGGTTGTGCAGCACCAAGAAGCCCGATTAACGTCCCCTAAAGCACGTGCAGGGGTGTTGCAGATGCAGTCTGCGTTGTGGAGCATCTTCATTCGCTAACACATCGGTATAGAACGCTGTAGGGCCAGGCCGTCGACGCCCTCCCAACCTCAACCTCACCATTCCCCCGGACCAGAACAATAAGCATCACTACGTTCTAAGTCCCGCGTCTGCCCGCCATAATGCAGCCCTCGTCAATTCGGCATCTAATTTGCTGGCCGTCGTCAATGACATGTTGCGGTCCCCAGCCCTAAGTGCAACCATCTGTACCAGATCAGCCGAGATACATAAGCCTCTTCCCAGTCGGCCACGTTCTGTGTCTCTTCCGTCTACCCCAAACCCACCGGTCGAAGCTGTAGAACTACCTGGATCCATACTACTTGAGAATCAAGGCTTCCCGTCGCCGCCCGTTGCGGGCCCCGCAGCCGATACAATGAGGTCGGTCCGCAGCGGGAATTCCCTTGGCTCAAGTGTTGCTGCTAAATCAACTCCATCAAAAGTGCCGCAACATAAGAAAAGCTCGACTGAAATCAGTCTGCAAAGACGCTCCAAGTCGCGACCCAGCCTGGTCGCATCGCCTTCTTCTACCGACAGCAAGCTTACGACATGCTCCGTGTCAACAAACGGGGCCCGGACGAGCAGTTCTGAATCGACAAAGGCCCAAGTAGGCGCAGACAAGCCGTTGCAACCGTCACCAGTCATCTTAGAGGGTCAGCAGTGGAGGACCAGCGGTGAGCCGAGTTCTGCCCGGAGAGATGAAGTAAGTACTACATCCGTTGTTCCCAGTAAAGGCGTTTGTATTTTTTGGTCCAATCGTAGACAGAATCGTTCTTGAAACAAAAAGGGTGATTTGTTGGGGACGTTCAAATGCGTCGCGGCTTCGCGCATAAAACTGTTTCAGGGTGTTTCCGGACGTTGCACGATGCTGCCCGGACGGAAAGCAATATTACTTGCTGCAATTTCAGCGTTGGCATCTATTGAGATAGGAGGAGACGTCTGTGCGCCTTCTCCGTCTAATTATTGTCCAAAGGGTTATTGCAAGCATATGCTGAGATTGAGCAGCTTATATCACCGACTACACCCACGCCAACGTCGACCCGAAGTAAGCATCTGGAAGAACTAAAGTTCACCATCACAGCGCAAGACAGTACCATCTCAACGCTGCAAGCGCAATTTGGGAGTTTGAGGGCAACTCATGAGGCACACGTTGCAAGCCTCATAGATGCGCATACTGCGGAACTTGCGAGCCTCAAGAACTATACTAGGGTACTTGAAGAGCAACAATCTCAACGAACCCTTCATCACGGTAAGCGCTATGAAGCAAAATTGGTCGTCACTTTCACCGTTGCACCCGTTGCCGCTAGGCTAGCGCAACTTCCCTTCACGGCAATTGGGCGTCAAGTGACCAGAAGTCAACAAGGGCTAACATTGAATTTTAGCTTCAAGCAATCACCTTTTATTGTTGCTTGATACAACAGACGGACCTCAGTCGCCGAGTCGAGAACAGAGCCCGCAGAACACAGTTGATTCTGCCACTTCTACCAGATCCTTCCGGTCAGCCCTCGAGCAACAAGGTCGATCTTCACCACATTCGCGGGACAGCCCCGAGATGGAGAACCTGAAGCGAAAGCTCAGTGTCGCAAGGCGACCTGACGTCGGCAATCGAGACACCATTCGCGAGCTGAATCAGTACAAGCAGAACAATGCAGCTCTTCAGAAGCAGATCGAGTCACTCATGTCCAAGCTCAATCAGTCAAAGAAGAATGAACGCAACTTGACATCGACTCTGGAAGAAGCTGAGAAGAAGTGTAGTGAATGGAAAGACAAGGCAAGAAAGATTGAGCAATTGGAAAAGAGCACACTAGCCTTGCAAAATACGGTCGACCATCTGGAACACAGGTTGGAGATGGCTAATTGCGAGAAGCTTGACGCAGAGGAGCAGCTATTTAATCTCCAATCGCAGCGTTCTCCATTCGATCCTAAGACGCCAAAGCTTCAGATGCCTCCAACTCATCCGAACAGCCGTCAAAGTGCGCACACGAGTATGAGCACTGTCTTCTCCTCTGGATCACCGACAAGCCATCATAATGAGTCTGAGAACCCTACTACGTTGTCCGCTTTCATCTCCCACATTGAGCGCCTTCAGGAACACAACAAGCAGAAGGACGTTCATATAACAGAACTCGAGAATACAACTAAGAAAATCCGATTGGATTACGACAGTCTCACGAACGATCACAGAAAGCTCAACCTTCAATCTGATATTCAAGGACAGCTACTTCAAAAGGCCAAGAACACCGATGTTCACATTGAACAGCTTAGGAGCGCAATTATCGATCGCGAAGGAATCATTGGGGAGAAGGAGAAGTCTTTGCGCATTGCGGAGAGACAACTGGAGCATCACAAGCTTTTGCTCCAGGCAGAGATTCGAAGGCACGCAACTTTATCGCTCTACACAGATGATCGAAACAACCCCCTTCCTGATCTGACGTCACTGACTTCCAAAGACGATATCGATCGTTGGATTGAGCGCCTACAAAAGCGGCTCAAGAAGGAGAAACCGAAGTCAGTCGAGAAGAAGTCGCACAATCCTCTCGATGCAGTGGTCGACGATCTGAGAAAAGAGGTGGACTTCTACGTACGGGAGATCATCTACTACAAGCTAGATATCAAAGGTTACAAGTCAGACATCAAGAAGCTCAAACACATAGCAACGAGGATGGGAAGCTATGGTAGCAGGACTTTCGAGCTAGATTCGCCCAGTCCGTCGCTTGCCCGCTCTGGAGACACTCCTGTGCGAGCTCGCTTCTCTTCAGGAACTTCAGGGCTTGGAATTTCTGCTACGCCATCTCCCATATCTACAGGACCTATTTCAGCAACGCTGTCGACAGGACGACCTTTGACTCCTCCAGCGCAGTTGCTCACTCCCGACCCGTCACCCGCCGAACTCTCGAAGCCTGCACTTGGCACACACAAGCGATTTCCCCACGAGTTACGGTTGGCGACCCCAATGTCGCCCCATACACCACCTCGAAAGGAAGGTGTGAATCCCGCAAACGATGCTGACAATATTGATCCTGGAATATCCCCTAGATCTGTTGCGCGGTTGTCTCCAGAAAGGAGAAAGCCTACGGTGAGACTATTGATTAATGAACACCACGAAGCAGCGTCTAATGGTTCATAGCCACCCTCACCCGATCAGGAAAAATTTGGGGAGATGGCTACGAACTTCCCGCTGAGCACGCCGGCAGCACCGAAGAGGCATGATACTCAGCGTAGCATGAGCGATTCGATCATCCAGCTTTACACGGCACCGAGAACTCCAGACTGGGCTCCAGTTGTTACCACGGATGCTATCAAAGAAGAGGACCACAAGAGCAGCGCAGCAAGTCGCGGGCGTTCAGTTTCTGTCAATGATGCCAACAACGGAAAGACCACCCCCGAGAGACCACCACGGCCGCGTTATGGACTGTTTGAATCGCCAAGGGATCCAGGTCGTGCTGGCGATACCGAACGTCTACCGACACCTCCACGATTGGATGTTCTGGCTGAAGCTATGAGGAACTCCCCGGATCGCTTAAAGCATGATCCGCAACCAGCTCCTGAGTGCAAATTAACGAATCCATCGGTCTTGCCACTTGTTGAGGCACCTCCACCTCTGCAACCGGCCGAACTTCGTGGTCTTTCGAACAGCAACCTGTCTCGCACAGGATCGGCAGGTTTTGGTTCTGCTATTCCTCCGCCTCTCCCGTTGCGGCAACGAGCAGGGTCGTCAGGCTCGAGCACGACCGCCCTTCCACGACCTGCTCCACCTCAACGCAAAGATAGCACTGGCTCGGGTGCTAATATTCCATTTGTGATTGGGATGGGGTCGCCTCATAATCCAGCTCTAATTACGCCTACCACGAGTGTATCACCCACTGCTTGCTCGATTACGGGCAAGTCGGCATCTAAGGTGCAGTCTCCGACGAGCAGGGCGGGCGTGGGAGGCACCATGGCGAGCTCGACACCGCTGACTTCACCTGTTTCACCTACCGATACATCTAGACCGAATCAATTTAGTAGTGCCTTGCCTGTCGCCAAGGGAAGCTCTTCCAAGCCAGCTACCACGACCCATGGTAGAAATTCAAGTCTAACTGGGCCTCTTCCTAGGAGTTGGACAATAAGCGAGACAATGCCTCGTAGCGCACCACATTCACGAACTCCGAGCGCAAGTAGCATCATGAGTGCTCTCCAGTTGCCCAATGCCCTCATGAAGGGTAAAGGTAAAGCTCGGAAGGACAGCATATCTCACCCAACCCCGCTTGCTAGTCCGTTCGACATCGACCGCACTACGCAGGAGAGAGCGCACGAGATCGGCAAGGCGATATAAACGTACCGATCGGTTGCTTCCTATAATTTTTTTAGATGGCGTTCCCGTTTACTTTGGATTTGTGTTTGTACATGATGACTATAATGATATAACGACCACCAAATCCCATTTTGCAGCGCGATGAGGTTCCGCGCTTCTTTTGGTGTAGACGGAAAGCATTATTTGGAATACGGGTCGGCGGAGGAGGCATGGACAGCATGGCGGGTGGTGTCGAATCCTACTCTTCGTTCTTGTTTTATTTCTTCTCATCATTTTCTTCTAACTTTCTTCCGTTTCACCTCAGTCATGAGGCGAGGCTCTCCGCGATTACTGTTACCATAGTCATATGACTCTTAATGAGGACAAAGCCGCCTAATCTCAAGTCCAACCTGAATCTCAGCCCTTTCAATCTCCACATTTTGTAGACGCGCAGTGCTATTCCAGTCGTTCTTTCGAGAAAGGGAACAGCTTCAGAAGCGCCACAATTTATCCCCGTCCTCTACGGTGCGCTGATTACATCTGCTAGCTTCTCATGCGTTCGAACATCCAGCCGCTTATCACGGCACGAAAACTCCGCATGCCGCAAGCTCAAAGCAGCAGCACCAGGCTCCGTACTGCTTCATAAGAGCAGTTCAGAACTGCAACATTGGCCTAGCTAGAGCCCTAGCATAACGCTGAAGCGCTCTCAATGCCCTTGACCAAAACAAGACCTCGATGCTTCAATCACACATGCGAAGCCCTCCAGCATCAAAGTACCGAGCCCGAAGCCCAAAAATCGTACCTCGGCCAAGCCTGGGGAAACCTTGTAACATGAACCTCGTGCACATCCTCCTGTCTCCAAAATTTCCCATTTCCGACACTCTGCCGACGCGAGCTGTACACGCTCGCTACCTGATCCGTCCCCATCCCCGTCCCTACCTTACCAACGCATCGCGGCCGGCGCATTAAGAAGGTAGTTTGCTAACCTGATCGACCACGTCAATAACGCGCAGCTGTGTGTTCCTGGATCTCTCGAACCGCGGCATGCACCCTTTCTGCGGGATCTGGAGCTTTGAGATGGCCGGACGAATGATGCACTGCCAGCTCGCCGCGGCTTCCGCCTCATGACGCACATCCACTCCTTCAAGCTGCGTACGCGAGCGATTTCCCCTCTCGCGCGATGGCCTCGCAGCTTCCAAGCTTCGGCGTCCACAGCTCGTTACGTACCCATCTCGCGGCTGAGCTGCGAAGGAGCGGTATTGATTGCGGAGAAGGCGTGCGGGCAAGTCGTTGGTGGAAAGCAAGCACGAACGGCGCAGGAGGTCGAATGAGATGGCGTCCGCAGCAGGATATCAACACGGCTGCTGGCCCCAGCACTACCGATGCTGGTCATTAACCTGGTGCCTGGGTTCGGCTGTCTTGGATCGTGTCGTCAGTGCTGGCCTCTTTGTTTTTAATATAGGGCTGTGGATCCCGTTTGGTCATCTACGTTTCGAGATTTTTGTGGGATCGACATTGCATTCGCGTTTGCTGGAGAGCTTTGAGGTTTTGAATCTTGGAAGAACCCAACGAGCTTCTTTCGAGGAACTGGCTGCTGCTTGAGCCGTGAGGGTTCAACATGGGCTTCGGAAAGGTTCTCGGAGCCGTGTCTCTATTCGCAGCATCGACGACAGCGTACTGGACACGACAAGTTGGAAACCAGAGCTTGCCTGTCGTGGATCTTGGATACGAGCTTCACCAAGCTTCAAGTTTCAACGTACGTCAATTCTTTCCAGAATGCCTGGATGGCTGCAATTGACTACTTTCTAGGACTCTGGACGATTCTACAATTTCTCAAACATCCGCTACGCAGCTCCCCCAGTCCGATTTGCGCCTCCAGAAGCTCCAGAGGAAAACCGTGCGCAGATCAACAACGGAAGCATTGGCAGGATATGTCCTCAAGCTTCGCCAGCTTGGGGTCTAGAAGCTACCCAATGGCTAACATCCCTCATCTTAGGAACAGTAGACAATGACACTGCGCCCTATGTCCCGCCCGGTGCGAGCTGGAACCTGACTGTCCCGGCACAGTCAGCACAGGCATCAGAGGACTGCCTGTTCCTCGATGTATTCGTTCCCGAAAGCGTCCTAGACTCAGCAGGCCAGGGCTGTGGTGCTCCCGTTCTTGTCTGGATCTATGGTGGAGGTTTCACAAACGGGGACAAAAACTACAACCCCGCTGGCTTGCTTGCTGCGAGTGGAGAGGGGAACGTGACTAGTAGTGACGTTATTTACGTCTCATTCAACTATCGGTTGGGAGCGCTGGGTTTTACCAGTGGCCCTAGTTTTCAAGCTGAAGGTGGTGTCAGCAATGCTGGCCTGCTCGACCAGCGCTTCGCCCTCGAATGGGTACAGAAGTACATTCACCTTTTCGGTGGCGACAAGGATCGTGTTACTGTCTTTGGCGAAAGTGCGGGAGGAGGATCTATCATGCATCAGATTACTGCGTATGGCGGGCTGAAAGGTCCCGTACCTTTCCAGCAGGCAGTCCCACAATCTCCTGGATGGTTGCCCGTATCATCTCAGTTGCAGCAGGAAAACGTCTACCAGCTACTCCTGACCCTGACGAACAGTTCTTCGATCACCGACCTCCGAAACTTATCGGAAGCGGATTTCATCAAGGCCAACTCTCTGATTGTTACCTATAATTCGACCTACGGCAGTTATACTTACGGCCCGGTCGTCGATGGCGACTTCGCACCGCAACAGCCAGGCCAGCTTCTGGCCCGAGGAGCGTTCGATAAGAGCGTTCGGGTCATGGTTGGTCACAACGCGAACGAGGGGACTTACTTCACTGCACCCTACATCAACTCCACCGAAGCGGCTCAGGCAAACCTCCTCAACTCGTTCCCATACATTCCCCAGTCGTCCCTCGACTACATTACTACTACTTTATATCCCGCAGTCTTCGACGGTACTTATGGGTATACGAGTGAATACGCTCGCGCCTCCGTCCTCGTCGCAGAGAGCATCTTCACCTGCAACACGAACTATCTTTCCACCGGCTTCAATAACAAGACGTACTCGTATCTGTTCGCTATACCGCCGGCATTCCATGGCTTCGATGTTGTGTACACATACTACGACGGCGGTGCCATTTCAGCCATCAACCCGACGATGGTGATGAATCGAACCATTGCGATCGCGCTGCAGGACTTCATCACATCATTTGCGAAGAATGGGGTACCGGAGGCTGAGGGTATTCGCCAGTTCAACATGTACGGTCCGGATGCTCAGGTGCTTGATCTCAATGTAACGGGCATCACGGAAGTGAGGGATAGTAACGCGAACGCGAGGTGTTCGTGGTGGCAGAAGGCGCTGTACTCATAGTCGCAAAGAGGGAGCGGAGTCGTTGCATCGGTTCCTGGGAGCAGATTAGCTGGCTGGAAGCGCCTTCCTGTAACTTCTTTTAAGGTGCTGGCGCGCTCTCGAAGCTAGATACTCACGACTTGTTGCGACGTGTGGCGGTGACGGCCTTGTACATAGGAACCATCGTTATTGACATATAATGGTAATGAGAGATGAGAGATGCAAATTTTGGAATTACGATGATGAGAATAGCAGCATGTGACGCGAATCGATGGCGCATGGGCCGCTCTGCGAATCGCATGCTGGGCCCGTGATGCTCCAATGCAAATGCACCGACGTCATCGGAAAGCAAAACACCTCCTCTTTATAAACGCTAGCTCCACCTCCCGCAAGTACCTTTTCCGTCACCTAGCCCTCCAAACCAACCAATTCCATCTATCTGAAGCTCCAATTGCAATCTACACTACCTACCAAACCTGCAGTTTCGATCACTAGCAATCACCATGTTCCGAACAGCAATTGCCCGACAAGCCCGCCTCTTCAGCACCTCGCCCATCGTGCGAAAGAGCCCCGTCGAGACCGCCAAGGATGCCGCGAAGAAAGTCGACAGGACCATCTCGGATCAGGTTGTCAAGGGCATCGAGAAGGGCGGTACGTACAAGCACCACTGCCCACACACCCATTACTCTCCCCATCAAGAGCCCCCGTACCGCATAATCTTGCACGTGCTAATTCTTTGCCACAGAGGAAGTCGTAGGCAAAGCCAAAGAAGCCGTTCCCGAGACCTCCGGCCAGGCGAAGGGCCAAGCAAACGAGATCGCCGGCGAGGCGAAAGGCAAGGCGTCAGAGTTGTCTGGACAGGCAAAGGGCAAGGCGCAGGAGCTCAAGGGCGAGGCCAAGTCGAAGATGTAGAGTTTCTGCGAGCTTGGAGATGTCGGCGCGATATAGCTGAAGTATGCTTATTGAGTGGCGCAGGGTCGAAGTCGATGAGCGGGCGCTGGGTATCGGGTGCTGAGATGGAGAGAGGAGAGCGGGTGGGCTGAGATGTGAGTGCATGGCATGGTTGATGGAAGTTTGCATTGGGCATCTTGCTGCACCATTACCTTTTCTAACTCGCCTCCAAGTTCCTTTGGGCTTATCTGAGTTGCCGTAATCAGATTCAAAGGCGTTCCAGTACCACACCTTTCAACTCTTGACTTCATGGAACTAAGCAGTACACGACATGAAACTCGTACAACCCCTTAGCCTGATCGAGCTCTCCTTGCCACCAGAAATTGTAGCGCAGCATGTACGTCAACGTGTCCAGACTCGTCCAGGTTCGATACGGCTCCGAGCCAGCTGTTCGCTCGCTGGAGCTATCAACGCAGGCAGTCACGTTGATATCAGATAATTGTGCAACCGAATAGGTTACATTTGATAGTGATAGGCAGAATCTCAAGTCTGAAACGCCGCTCCATTCGGGAGGAGCTTATCCCTACTATTTACAACACGAACGCTATACAAAGACGTCAATCGTTCGACCAAGCCAGCCGTTACATCAGCCGTTATCCTTTCTTTTGACCCATTATTCCCAAGCCTTGCCCTCAGTATCCAAAAACAGTGATATCAATCAACGACCGTCCTCATATCTTGTCTTCCCAGCACACTACCTTCGGGTAATTACATTACGTACAGGAGTTGGGTGTCTTAGAGAGCTGTTAGCAAACGAATGAGTGGGTTTCAGAGTCGGTCATTGCTTACTCAGCGGGTGACTGCAGCTCAATTGCGGCTTCTGGCTATACTTCCCCTCCAGCTCATCACGAATGCTGTTCAGCAGCTGAACGTAGCTCTGGTTGGGGTTCTTCTTCAAGCTGGTGATGAAGGCCCAGGACATGGCGCCTGTAGCCTCGCCAGAGATGGAGGCGTCCGCACTACATCATATTAGCAGGTCCTTTCTTATCGACAAGCCCGATGAAGCTTACGATGTCTGCGTATCCTTGGAACCACTCCACATGATAACATCTGCTGGGCTCGTCTTGGTCCTCAGATTCTTCTGGTATACATCGTCGCCCGAAGTGACCTTCTTGAACAAGCCGCTGGCTTGTGAGATCATGCCACCAATATCCTTGCGCGCGTACGATGACACAATACCGAGAAGACCCTGGCCAGCTTCCTTGGCCAAGTTGGGCTCCTTGAGCACACCTTGTGTGGAGTAGATGTACGGAAGGTCGAGAGCAGAGCCGGAGTGGCAGGAGTCGAAGATAGCGGTCAGTCGGACACCGGGTTGCAGAGGTCCGACGAGGATTCGGTGCATCTCATCGTCGACGATGTGGCCAGCAGTCCGGAAGTCCACAGGGTAGATGACTTCATCGTAGCCATCGTCTTCGTCGCCATCAAGGTCCTTCGTCTGTCCACCGTGCCCTGCCAGTTGTCAATGCTGATCATTACTACTTCTGTTGTTTACTTACCTGAGTAGTGGAAGAAGAGGGAGTCGTTCGGTCGCGCATCCTTGACCAGCCAGTGCATCGCTCGCAAGATGTTGGCTTTGGTCGGCTGGCTCATCGGGTTCTGCTGGTCGTCTGTCAAGATCACCATGTCCTCCCTCCTGTATCCGAAGTGTGCATTGAGATATGTGGACATGTTCTTCACGTCGTTGATGCACCCCCTAAGCTGCCCTCGCTGTCCGAAGTAGTTGATACCGATCAGCAGAGCTTTCCGTCGGCCACTGCAGGTAGAGTACTGGAACGAGTAGCCGTTGGGTGCACCGTGGCCGAAGTTCTGGGGTTGGGTCGGAGGCGGTGGGGGCGCGTTGTGGTTGCCATGGGTCCACTGATTGCTATTCACTGTGGGCACGCCAGGTCGGGGGAAGTTCTGCTGTTGCTGCTGCGGAGGAGGCGGTTGGTTGTACCCGCCGCCGTACTGCTGAGGTGGCGGGGTCTATCGCCGCGTCAGCCATGTACCCTTCAATCTGCCATCCAAAGCTGCAACATACACTCTGATATCCGTACTGCTGCGGGGGAGGCGTTGGCTGGCCGTAGCCGCCATTGAACGGAGGCTGGGGCGAAGGAGCTCCATATCCGAACCCTTGGGTTGGAGGACTGTTCCCGTCAGCAATGCTCAAAGAAGCCCTTCCCTGGGGTATCGCGTACGGTCCGTAGTTCTGCTGAGGGTAGCCCTGAGGCTGGCCGTAGTTCTGCTGGGGAGGCGGGCCGTTGTAGCCTCCGTTGTAGTCCTGCCCCGGGTAGTAAGACATGGTGGAGTGCTGTCGTCGCGCGTGCGGAGAAGATGCCTCGGGTCGGGAGTGCCGTCAGCGCTCGACGAGGTGGATGCAGTGATATAGGTGATCGTCGGGTCTGTTCCCAAACAGGCGGCCTGTCTGTGTCTGGAGCTGCGAGCACGTCGCAGGAGCGAATCGAGTCGTGTGAGAGTGCGGCTGACGGAGTTGAGAGATGGCAGATTTTCTGCGCGGCGGGGTCGGGTAGGTAGGGCTGAGCAGGCTGACCGCCCGAGCGTTCAGTCCAACGTCCGAAGCTGTTCTTCCGTCGCCCGCGTGGAAGCTGTCCGCTGCGTGAGGCGAAGAGGGTGAAGATGGCGGAGATCAGCGTCGAGCAGCTGCGATTTAAGGGGTTGTGGAGGCAGAGGGCGGTCGTGGACTCTACGGACGCGACTAGCAGCGCGGGCGGCGGCGTGGTCGTGAATGAAGATGATGGTGGAGGAACTAGGCCGTGGAGCATCGGCGTGCTGCACTCGAGCCACGCACAACATGAGCAAGCAACGAGAGACACCATCTCATACCATGGTCATCTCCACCCCCCCATACGTGTTTCCACCGCCCAATCTCCTTACCGCTTCGAAGCTTTTGCCCACGGCAAATCAGAGCGTGGAGGAGGCCCCTACGGCATCACAATTGCTGCGAGCCATTCCGCTGGCGTCGCGCTCGAACCCATCAAGCCTCGTCGTGGCGTGGACTCCCGCGCGGCCAGCCCGAAAGCAATTCGGTCAAGGGTTCGGACACGCATTCGCATCTAGAGATCTCGCGCCTGCACGCGCTGCCAAAAGAAGCGTCGCGCTCCAGCTCGCAGGCAAGGCAGAGCAAAGATGCGGTAAAGGCTCCATGCTCCATGCAGCTGCTACACTTTTTCAGCACTCGACTGGGCTTGGCATTCACTTGGATGCACCCTCTCGGCCAATCACGAGCATCGCTGCTCTCCGGGAGACGACCACCACCACTTCTCGCTCACCCTTCGCCCAACGTGCATGTCCAGCTCTCGAACTTTCCCTTTTCGTGAACTCTGCTCTCTCACAACGGGAGTGGTATCGCTGCATGCTCCCGCTAGTCGTGCGGCCGTGATGAGCTAGAGGGTCCAGCCCAAGGCTTTGGAAACATGTGGCTTGCGCAAACGTGCATCCCTACTCTCTAACCGAACGGTGAAGACCGAACCTCTGCTCTCTCATTGGGAAGATAAAGAGGGCTTGTGACACGATGACAGTGCGTGGGATGAAGGTCCAGCACCATGCGAGGCTTGAGACTGCAGCTGCCGTTGCATTCGAGCTGCGCGGGAACTGTGCCCAGTCTATAGCATTGTATGGTGCCAATGAGGAGCAACGGAGGCCGCGAGCGTAGTGTATAGCCTATTCAAAATAGACACTGCACTGCCCTACGATGCATTACTACGGTAGCTACCCGTTGAGCTAGAGTCAATAATGACCAGTTGATATAACCTCTCGATCAATTGACCATCTCGGCCGCTAGCGAAGGTCTATGTACGAGAGCCTTGAGCCTCATCTACCCCGGTCGAGCGCAATTGCTATTCTTGTCCTCGAAGTGACGTCGAATTTGGTCCGCGGGACTGCTTGATTGTGAGCGCAGTCCCATGGAGGCGGGGTGAAGATACCGTGGTTTGCATTATCTTGTAGTAGCGCTTCAGCCTCCAAACACTGCTCAGGTGGGATCTTTCTCGTCTACCTACACAGTACAGTACTCCTAAGGAACGATTCATGTCAGTGTCTGTACCCCTACTCCGGTGTCCAATATCGGCCCCATTTTGAGGTCGACATCCAGGGCATGGGCTGCTGGCCTCTCATGTAGCATAACCAATGGATGGCATCAACATACAATGCTCCTATTCAGCCTCAATTAAAGTTCAAGACATGTCAGCGATGAAGCATAAATCGGCCGGAATAGGCTTGACACATCCGACTCATATTAGCTGTACCTGCATCGACGCCGTCGGTTTACTCGGTATTGACAGGGAACATGACAGACCCATGAGCGTGGGGGCCCTATGTAACCTTCGCCGGTATGCAAGAAAACGTAAAGCTATCATCGTCCATACCGACATGGCAGTACAGATGCGAAAGCACATATCGAGCCTGTAAGTCGAGTGTGAAGTTGAGAAGAGTATGTCTTTCTCCAGAACGCTGTCCAGAAAGTATGGGTATATCATTACAAACACATTGGTATCCCTGTGAGCCCCCCTCTTGAAGAAAGAAGCGCTTGCCGCCGGATGCGTCACTAACCATCGTAAAGGCTAACGCGAAACAAAGACAGATCTAGCCCCACTGCCTGATCAGACTGATGCCATTGTAGATGTGAATGTAATTGACTCGCAATCGCCGCAAAATGCCCACTATCCGCCAGTGTCGTACCATATACGTTTCGTCGTCGATATGCTGGAGCCCTCCCACCAGAACAAAGGAGACAAACGAAGCCATGAGGTTCGTGAGAGAAGATAGGAGATCGTTCAACAATTGAATATTACAAAAGAGTATCTAAGCCGCAGATTGCGGTCGATGTCGAGACTTTGATGACGCCGGAGAACGAAGAGACTTTGAAGAATGAAGGAGACGCAATCGCCGAACAGTACGTTTCAGCGGGGTGAGAGCTAAAAAAAAGAAGAACGGTCAGTACGTGGATGAGATCAAGCTGGGGTGGGTTCAGAGCTCAGGGCAGCTGCCGCAATCCCACCATCAGCTTCTGTGCCCGAGGGCTGTTGGGTTGAATCACCAATCGCATCTGCATCCTGGGAAGGATCTGCTTCGCGCTGTGCATAGATCTTATTCTTCAGGGTTTGCGCAGTAGTCAAAGAGTCGATGTAAGTGCGAAACTTCACGATCTCGCGGAGCAGATAGGACGACTTGCGCTCCCAGTTCGCCATAGCCTTCGCAGCGTTAGGATGGCGAGGAGAAAACTAAAGAAGTCAGTACGCAAGGTCTAGTCTTTCGAAGCAGGGAACTTACTGCAATTAGCATAGGCGCCCGAAGCTCGTTGTGACGTGCGAGCTCCTCCTCGACATTCTTGACGTAGTTGGTCAACGCCCTAAGCTGATCAACCTCCATCAAGTTGCTGGCCATCATACTCTGTTGCGGCGGGCTCCAGTCGGATAGGTTGATCTTATCGCCTGGAAGTCTGGGCTTGATTGTGCCGGTAGCGTGGTCAACAGAGCTGCGCATTGAGCTTGCGATACTGGGTCGTGGCATGTGCCCTGCTGCGGACGGGGTGCTGTCTTGGCGGATCAGAGCAGGATTGATGACATTCTCACCCCATCCATACTCTACATTGCTCACGCCACCCATGAGAGGCTCCTTTGACAGTCGCGCAGCCCAGTAATTGGCAGTCGTGACGAATTCGCGAACAATATCCGGCGTGCCGACCTGGAACAAGTGAACCGCACCGGTAGGGAGGGAGAGTGCCCATACGTGTGGCCGTGACTTGGAATAACCTGGAGGCGGAAGGGCACTGGCAATCGATTGTCTCAGGAGAAAGCTGTCCAGGGCCTCTGCGTTGTCCATCCAGTTGCCGCCGCCCACAACGCTTCCCGCGGAGGGACGTGACTTGTTCTTCAGACGCATAGACTTCGAATTCATGTTGAAGGAGAACAGACGCATGTAGCCCTTCTCGATGACAGCAAAGCATTCATTCCAGGTGCGGTCCTTAGCCTTCTTGTCGAGCGATTCCAGATGATGCTTGTGCTTAAGAATGCCTTCTTTGGCCCATGGCGCGCCAGCAAGCTCGAGCGTTTCGTCCTCAAGCAGGGGAGCAACGCGCGTGAACTCTTCATTACTAGCAATCGTCATGCCCTCCTCTCGAATGATCGCTTGACTCAAAGCATTGGCGAAACCAATTGCTTGCTGGTAGTCGCCGTGGGCGAAGTGTGAGCCAAGAGACTCCATAGACATAGAGGTCTGGGTCTTGCCGAATGAATACTTGCTCCAGGTGCTTGACCCGGCGGGACTCCACACCGAGTTCCCATCATCTAAGCTTGTCCTGCTTGAGGCTACTGTGGAGCTCGGGTACAGCCTTGGTCTTGAGCGGGTCTTGTTCATCCATCTCGAGTTCATGCTTCTAAAGTCGGTTTGCGATCTGCCTCGGTAGCTTGCATTGTCAGATGGTGCTTTGCTCAAAACGCTGGGAGTGCGGCGGAGCATGCTAGCAACAGAGAGATTGTTCGATGTCGGTTGCTCATGAGCCTGAAGCGTTGTTGCGCCATGGAGAGGTAGTCGCTGCTGTCGAATCGATAAGTAGAATTCTTTCAGCACAGTCTCTATCTGATTTTCCCAGCTTTTCATGGGGCCGTTGTGCGGAGTATTAACAAGTGTGTTGCACTCGGCGGTCGCAGACTCAACTGAAAGGTACCCTTCCGAACCGCTGCGAACTGGTGGTTTGACAGAGAGACGACTTCGAGCCCTCTTAGTCTCTTGAGGCTCTTCGGTGACATCACCTAAGAATGTGATGTTCTCCGCAGCTGGTGAATTGGGTTCCGACTTGTCTGCCCAAGGGATGGAGCCTCGTCTGACCTGAGTCGAGCGAGGCCGCAGTGTCTCATCACCAGCATCCTTGATCGACTCTTTGCAGACTCGCACAACGGTTGGCAGAGTGTTCTTTACAAACTGGCTGCGGGTCATTCTCGAGTCGATGTCGGCCAGATGCAGATCTGTGTTGAGCAGCAGCACTGAGTAGCAAATAGTGTGCACAACGTCTGTATGCAGGTCAGCCAGATGTTCATATACACATTGTTTCAAGGCTTACCGGTGGCCTTGAAGCCGTGATTGGGGTTGCATTCACACCACCGCTCCGAGAGGCTCATGAGGATTCGATCAACTTGCTGCGTCTCAGCTCGCAAAACAAGTTTGCCGCAGAGGTCTCGCATTGCCAACAGGATGTTAAGGCCAGACCAATCGAAGAGATCCATGTATGCTTTTCGCATGCGTGTGCTTGCCAACGTGACATCGCCCAAAATGGCAGCCGCGTCGGCTTTGAGTACAGATTCCTCGTCGCCACTGAAGATCTTGAAGGCCCGCTCTCTGTCAGCATCGGTGGGCTCGTCTTCGTGCACTGAACGACGTTCAATGATGGCGGGCATGTTGTCGGATTCGCGGCTTTCGACCTGCACCACAGGGAGACTTGTTGCTGAGTGGAAAACATCGCTCGCTGAGGTTGGCGTGGTCGCTTCCGGCCCGGAGGTGGGTGACGCCTTCTCAAACGATTTCTGAGACGTACGTGCGCCTTCCAATGGCAGTGACAGCTGCTCCGACTCCTCAAGCTTGCCAGGCAGATTTTCTTCGGACGAAGTCGGCTCCAGCCAGACTCGCTTAGAATTTTCTGGCGCCTTCCTCAGCGACGTGTGCTCCTTCTTGGTCGGCGATGTGATCACCCAGCCCTCGTCCTCGACTTCGGACGCGGACTGCGAGGCAGAGACTGGGCCACCGCTCGATTTTGCATTGCTGAGTCCAGCCTCGGCTGTTTGGGGGTCGGACCGCCTCTCGCCAGTGTTGGCTTTTGGCGTCACGCTTGTGTTGAACGACGAGGATAATGGGCTTGTCTTTAGGCGTTGCGTTTCATCAGCACTCACAATCGCGCTCTTGTCTTCCGATGGTGTGGCGCGACCACTATGATCTTCGTTGCAGCTGCTGCTGTCTGCCAGGAACGAGTCATCGTGTGGGTTCGCGAGACTTGTCCGACCGTGCTTCATCTTCAACTTCATCTTCGGCGAATTGTTGCTGAATGATTGGACAGATTTCACATGCTCGCCTCTCGATGAAGGCGGGGTGGGGTCAATGGTTCCCCGAGAACCTGGCTTCACGGGGCGGACTGTTGCATCCTTGTGAGGCTTGTAGCCCGGCGAGAAACCATTTGTATGGGCATTGCTCGCTGAGTCCTTTCCAGCGTGCTGGTGCTCCCGACTATCATAGTACTTCTGCCCAGTACTTCCCAGATCGTTCAAGTACGGGTTCATAACCTTACGTAGGCTACTGACGCCTGGGCTAGGCTGTGCAGGGGCAATCTCTGCTTTCGGTGGTCTGAACTCGAGTGACATGACCGGAGGTTTGGTGTTCTCAGATACAGACTTCTTCCTTCGCCTGAAAAAAGAGGAGTGTTTCTTCGCCAATGTTGGTGGCGCTGGTTGTTGGGCCTCTTTCTGCTGTGATACCGCTGTCTGGGGTGGCCTAGGCATGGATTTGAGCTGCGAAGCAATGTGGTTTGCACTGCTAGGTGTAGTTCGTGGTCGAGTCTGAGGCTCCGCAGAGTAGGCGTCATTCGTGCGATGCTGAGAGGACGAGGGCGAGGATTCGAGATAAGGCGTATTGGAGTTGTTCGAGGAGACAGATAGCTGGGGTTGGGTTTTGGAAGAGCCCCCGCCAAACACCCTGCGAAAGAAGCCAGGCCGTTCTTTGGGTGTGGTGACAGGCGTCGACGGCGCTGGGAGCATGTGCTTCCGCGTAGCCACGGTTGGGGATGGTGCTGGTGGGTCTTGATACGCTGGGATCGGCGGGAGGTCGCGGAGACTGGCAGCGTTGACGAACTCCTGCGCCTGGGCTCTCATGTTCGGCTCAGGCTGACTCTTATTCTTCCTCAAGGTCCTGCTCGTGGTGGAGCGCACGCTGTTTTTGCGCCGAGGGACTGGAGCTTGCGGAGGTGCGTAAGAGGGTTGCGGTGGGTAGGCAACTGGTGACTGCGGGGGGTCGGGCTGCACCCTCCTAGGGCCAGCAGGAATGGTTGGCTGGGGAGCAGCGTCGTAGTCATTGTACGTAGGAAAAGTCGGCCTCCCTCTATCCAAAATGGAGGTTGTCTTGGTAGGTGATACTCTTGATCTATCCGCCATGTTTCCATGGTCAAAGCTGGCCGAGCGGTTTCCAAAAGCGAGTCGGCTACTGCCCAACATTTGCGCGTTCCCAAAATCAATGCTTGAATTGACACTGCCCTTACTGCCCTTCTTGCCGGTCCCCCGCGTATGGCTCGACTGGTGAAAGTCGCTGAAAGTGCCGTTTGCTTGCTTGTCCCGACCACCTGGGTATGTCCCTCTGAGACTGCCTTTCCGAGCCACTGTGGTCTGTATGTTATTACTACTATTACTCCGCCGTCCGCGCGAGTGGTGGCTCGAGTATCGGGACGACGTGTCATCGGGGTGCAGGTCGTAATCAGAAGAATGTGAGGATGTGTAAGTATGGCCGCGATGGCGAGCGGCCGGCGGAGGAGGGTAAGGATTATCAGATAGAAAGAAATCGTCGTCGTCGAAATTAGAATAGAGAGTGGCGGGGTCGCTGTTGTGGAAAGACGCCGGGCCTGCAGGGAACTGATCCAGAGAGAGCAGCATATTGTCCACAACGGAGTCTCTTGTGCCATCGGAGAAGGTCAAGTCGTGCGAGTCTCGCAATCGCCCGCGGTCGCTTTCACCGCCTTTGACATTGTCCACGGGCGTGGAGTCGTCGAAGAAGGTCTCCGGCTGACGGGTGTTGAGGGCGCGCATTCCCCTGTTCGCCTTTTGTGTTCTCGACGAGCCCGTGGGCGTCGTAGGACGAGAATCGTCGCGCGGGCCCCCGCGGGCGTTCGAGTAGTCGGCCATTGTGCTCTCGTGTCTGGTGCTCGCTGCTCGGGGCTGGAGGTTGCTCGTACTGCGCTGCCGTTCTGTGGCATTCTCCGACCCCAGCGCGTACGGGGAAGGCTCGCTGCAGCGCCGTTGCACTGTGTCCGCGCCGTCGGGTAGGATTAGGATTGTCGTCGCTGTGTTGAAGGCCGCAGGCCACGGCGGACAGACGCAGACTCAATGGCGGCTTGCTGCGTCGCGGCGGCGCTCCAAGGCTGCGAGTTCCTGGAGGAGGTGCAGAAGCCAGCGCTGCTGGGACTCCTGGGTGCGGTGTGGAGGAAACAGCCCGCGGGCATGACACAGTTGAGAAACAACTGCTCAGATTTGCGGAGCGCCTGCGTGGTCGTGGGTAGAGTTGTCAGGGGTGTGTGTCCTAGTCTCTAACGGCGGTGTGCCTCCCAGAAAGACCGGCCAAGAGACGTACAGGAACACTGCGGCGGACCGGGTGCGGCGTCTCAATTATTACGGAGTGCGCAGCGTGCAGGTGGGTGAGGCCGTGGGCGACGCGACGGGGACACGCGCGGAGAATATAGCGTCCAGTCTGCTATAGAGCAAGCTGCGAACTACTTTTTTTTGAAGCACTGCACTCCAGGAACCGCCCGGTCGGACGAAGACGAGTACGCCGACACGATTCAGGAAGAACTCTCGCAGCAAGACGGCCACCAGTGCTGCTGCGCTGCGCGTGTGCTCTCCTCGTCATGGCCAACAGCACTTCTGCAGGCGTGATACCTCAGAGCCCGCGCGAGGCCGCAGCTGAAACAGGTGTGGACGAGAATCGTGCAGCGAATCATGAGCCCGACTGCCCCTGAACGCAGTGGGCACAAGTTCACCCGCGCCCTCGCAAATCCATGTCCGGCCCCTTGCCTGTTCCTCTGGCGCAGGAAAGATCAGGAACCCAGAAGCGCCATGCCACGCTATCGAAATGCCAATTGAGCGCGCCGAAAGCGGACACTGGCTGCCAGCTTGCCACGTTAACGTCCGCTGCTATAGGACTATGGCTAATCCAGCGGCTGTCTGCGTAGTCATCCAGAAATGAGACTGAACGCGCGGGGCCGTGATAGGGCAGCAGGCGGAGGTTAAACCGCAAAAACAACAGACAGGAACCCAGCGATTGTCCGGAGTATTGGCTGCGAACACCATCATTTGGCGTGGATCAGCCGGATGTCTTCAAAAGCGACGTCTTCTCCGCTTGCCACCGACGAGCTCTCCACTGCGTGACTGCTCAGCGTTTCGAGACATGCAGCCAGCGAAGACAAGGGCGGGTCCGCGTCCGCTGTGCATATCTGGAGTGGCAGGTTGCGCCATCTGTGAGAAATCGCGCTTGGCGGCAGTGCATCTGTATGCGCGTTGCTTTTCTTTATGCTTCCTTTTGCTACCGAGATCGCAGCGCGAAGGAGCTCGACATCTCAGAACATTGGGTTGTGAAACGAGATGACACTGGTGCTTGTCAGTCTATATGTCACACGCCGTCGACCCCAGCACTTCATCTATACACGACGTATAGACGGCTGTCAAGCTGATGGTCCCGGGTGCGGCATCCGTAGAGTGCTTCGCCGTCACACAGCATCCCGAACCACGGACTGTGAAGCCGCTACTGCTCGCCTACGCTCCCTCTTCTCCATCACCCTGCTGTGATTCCTCAGAAAACGCGGAGAGCGTTGTCTGGAACCAGGTTGGCCCCTCTCCAGCGAGGAGCAACGGTCCCCCGCATTGCGTGGCGGCACTCTTTTCAATTTCTCGCGACATGCTTCGAAGGCTTCGAACATCGCCTACATGGAGCTCGTGTTGCGTACAGTCTCTTGTCACCAAACTTTCCGGGTCCTTCCAGTTACATTGAGATCTTGCATTCTTCCGCTTGCCATGGTTGACAAAAAGGTGCCCGCATGAACGCCGAGGTGTTTCTGCGCACACTTCAACGTAATCATCACTGTATACAGACCCATGTTACAACCTACTATTCTTCCATAGATCGTCCTATTGGCGGCCTAGGCTTCCTTCCAAAACCATGCTTGGAGTGTTGCTGGTTATATTTGAAGATCTTATACTACAACTCTGGGTCCGGCGATAACCTCCGCTCTGTGCTCTCGATAGGCGAAACCTTATTCCTCCATTCGCTCTCATGCTCGGCTTCATGGACTTCTGCATAATTCTAGACCAAGCAAGTCGTCGATACGTATTGGCATCCTGGAATGTAGGTATGGCTTTTCTTCGATCACAAATGGCGGCCAGTAAAGCACGCAACCTCCCATGACCGGTTAAAAGGTGTGATATGCAAATCCTCCGGCCACACGTCAGCAGGTAGAGTACACACGAGTCTCACTATAAATCCAAGCAGGCAGGACGATAAGCGTTCCGACCTTGGGTCTCGGCCAAGATAGACGCCGCCTGAGACTGTTCCACGACTAACGATACAAATAGGTCAGCCTTACTTCCTCCGATATAGCACCTCCGTAGTCACATTTCACGACAGATGCAGGATTTGAATTGTACCATGCAGCTGTAACCGCAATGTCGCACGTCTGGTCACTGCACTGATACCGAACCATTGGTCAGTGCTCAGGAGTCAAGATCCTTCTACTTGTCGCGTACGAGAGGACTGTTTGTGATACTCCAGCCAGATTGAATGCTCGAAGGACTTCAGCAGAGTCAATAAAATGCCACCAGTTTGTGGGGCCGCCACAAGAGCTCGTCAGTCTCACTTAGGTGATGGGTAGTGCTTGCAGCTCGGCCGAAAAAACCCACTGTCGACAACCTAGTTCCCAGGATCGGCTTGATTATTCATACAGCTTCACGTACGCAAGGATATGCAATATGAGGGGGAGGGGGTGCATCAATTCCACATTCCGACGCAAGCTTGCTGATCTCAGATCCATCAACATCAGCAACTCTCGACCCCTCAGTGGTTGCACATGATCTATCGAAGCTTTGTACTTGAGGTTTTGTTACCCGATGAAAAGAGTCGGCGACCTCGTAGCCTCATCTTACATGGGAAGAGACGGAAGATGTTCCGGACGTAGTCACACCACTAAAATGCTACTCCAATGACATAGGACATACATCTTAGTTATATATATATATATATACATAGTAAAAGAACGCTTACCATGGGACTATTGGGAAAAGCATCCAGAATCCGAAACCTATCCTGATCTTTGACTCGCTTCAAAGCTCGCGTTCCTCCACTTACCAAACCGTAAGCATGGAGTACTACCGCGACGAGTGGAAGCTCGCCATCATACCAGAGAAGAAACTCAATGCTATATTGATTAGTGCAGGTATTGCAGGTTTGGCCACAGGTATCGGTGAGCCCACCAAATGCTTCTGGCTTTGAAATTTTCTCATCAAGTATCTAAAGCGCTCCGACAGTCCGGCCACCACGTCACAATCCTGGAACAGGTGCTGGACATTGCTGAGGTGGGCGCTGGGATTCAGATGCCACCGAACAGTACTCGTATTCTAGCTCGGTGGGAAGTCTTGGACAAGTTATCTGAGCACATCAACTTCATGGAGGCCAACTCTTTGAGAAGCTGGAAGGACGACACAGAATTAGGACGGGTACTTTTGATGCCTGGTGTATGTACTTCAATTCGGGATAAGATCACGCGTGCTATATGATGCTCACATAGATCTTAGGTTGCCGATCATTATGGAGCACCACTGGGAGTGATTCATGGTGGAGACCTGCAGCGCATCCTTTTGGCGGCGGCAGTAAAGAGCGGCTGTGAAATTCGAACGAATCACAAAGTTGTGAAAGTTGACGACAACTTTGAAGCACGGATACAATTGCTCAATGGCGAGTGGATGGAAGGTGATGTCGTTATTGCTGCAGATGGCATCAAATCAGTCATACGCAACCAAATCGCAGCAGCGCATAAACACTTAGATCGAGCTACGCCGACCGGCGATGCAGCTTACAGGTTTATGATACCGAAGGAGAACATGTCCAATAACAAAGAGGCGCTCAATCTGATGTCTACAAAAATAGGAATGCGATGGTTAGGTGAATTCACTCAACACCACCACTCAAGACTCTGTCCAATTGCTAACAGTGCAAGACGCTGGTGGTCATATTGTGGCGTATCCAGTCAAGAATGCAGCCTACAATATGGTCCCGATTCATCCAGGAAAAACCTAGGATTGACCCCGAAGAAGGAGAGTCATGGATCCGTAAAGGTTCAAAGAAAGAGATGCTAGACTTCTACAGCCAATGGTGTCCCACCGGCAAGATGACGAGGTCATGGAATGGACCGTCCGCTCCCAGCATGGCACAAGAATAAGGTCGTCATAATCGGAGATGCATGTCATCCTATGCTTCCCTACGTCGCCCAAGGTGCGGCGCAGGCAATTGAAGACGCTGCCGTCCTGCAGTGCGTCTTCGCCAAATCGAGTAGAGACGTCACACGCGCCCTCGAGGTCTACGAACAGGTTCGTAAAGCTCACGGTGAAGCTGTGCAGTATTCTGCCGCTCATACACGTAAGGATATACACTTGCCTGACGGACCGGAGCAGCGAGAGCGTGATCAGAAAATTAGAGATGCGAGCAAGGGCCGAGGGCAGAACCCGGATTTGCTGGTCGACAACAGTTTCCAGCAGTTTATTTGGGGACGGACATTATGCAGGAGACGATTGTCAAGTGGCCGGAGTGGGAGGCTAGGCTACGGGGACGCATCACAACGGCCTGAATGTTGCATATTATGCAGACGCTTGAGCGTTAGCAGTGGTACTATTGTAGGAATTCTATGCTGTGACGAAATGCAATTGATGCTCGACGACAGAGTCCTTCGCGAAAAGAATTCTTTTCTGAATAGCTGAAGACTCTAGCCGACTTCCGTTGCTGAAACAAAAGCATTATGACGATGAAGGTGGGGCGGCCCTACGGCGCGCGCCATAGGCATCGGATAGCTTCCCCCGCAAACGTCAGCAGTATGTTGCAGCAGCACTAGCTCAGGACTCCTGTAATCATACTACGATTCCAAATCCACTTCGAACTCATACGGACTCAAGCTGCAAATTCATTTCCTGAACAATTCGCCTCGCATTGTGCCTGTGGCCCGAACTCCTTCAACATGTCTTCAAGCAAGCAAATTGTCCTCGCGTTTGATGTATACGGAACTTTGTTGAGCACAGAGTCGATAGCGAAGCAGCTATCAGAACACTTTGGCCAAGAGAAGGCCACAAAGATTGCTACGGAATGGAGAAAATACCAGTTGGAGTACACATGGCGGTTGAACAGCATGAGTCCGTCTTCTATTGCTCTCCTTTTTGACAAAGTGTCATTTATGGTATCACCAAGCTAACACTCGCCAGATGTATACGAGCCCTTCTCAAACGTTACTCGAAATTCGCTACAACATGCACTATCCGAGGCTGGGGTATCCCTTGAATCCGAGGACATTGACGCTCTGATGGCTTCCTACAACACTCTTTCCATCTTTCCAGACGTGTCGCCGGTCTTCGAGCACCTGAAGTCCGCCTCCCACATTCATGCATGCGTCTTCTCCAACGGCGACAAGGAGATGATCAGCGCTTCGCTCACGCAGTCAGCGGATCTCTCACCGCACGCCAATCTTTTCAAAGATGTTGTTGTAGTGGGACCAACGAAGAAGTTCAAGCCGCATCCAGATGTTTATCACCACCTGTGTAAGTCGGTTGGAAAGGAGGGAAAGGCGGGAGATGTCTGGCTTGTGAGCGGTAATCCGTTCGATGTTGTGGGCGCCAACGCGTGCGATCTGAAGACCTGTTGGGTGGATCGAAGCGGAGTAGGCTGGGTGGATGAGTTGGTAGCTGGTGAAAAGGGAAAGCCGACTGTAATCGTGAATGGCCTGGATGAGGTTGTCAAGAGTGTTGAGAGTGTTCCTTAAATTCACAACGTTTCGTTCCCCACGAGCTTTATCGCCATAACACATCACATATGCAAGCAAATATGCAAAATTTTGAGCACTTTGGAATTGACTGATAAAGGTAGCAGCAGCACACGACAAGTCGTGGTTGAATTGGGGAGTCTCCTATTAGAAACCACTAATGACAGCCGAGTCCTCCCATTTATATAATGCAAGCAGAGAAATGCTTAAGTATATAGTAAATGATCTTAGTCATTCCACAAGCTAACTTGACAGGTAGGGTACGGGAAGCAGAGACTCGACATAGTTGCTTGCAATCTACCCCCTCTCACCTTCCACACCGACCAATAAAATTAATTATTATGGCTCAGCCGCACATCATGATCCGAGAGAAACAAGAGAAGCTGTCATACAAATAAGGGAATCGATTTAGGCTCGAACTCACAAGTTTAAAAAATTCTCGTTTCCGAAAACGAAAAAAGAAGCAAAAACTCCGCCCCCGCCTCTGTGCAATGCAGAGGAGGAGAAACCACGTTAATTGGAGCAAGCGGGACTCGAACGCCGCGACCTTCCAAAGTTGCTCACGAAGTCAACTTCACCTCCCCGTAGAATGCCGCAGCCTACGGATCAGCTTTTGCTTGGATGTTCTGGTCCAACTGAACTATTGCACCGTGATTTTTTGATAGTGTAGTAGTAAACTTACATTAAATATATAGTCGGACCTGTTTAAGGGGAGATATGTGGGGAATATCTGTAATTGTCGTGGTTGTGGTGTGTTGTCCGGGCTGCGCGATTGTTTACAGTTGTTCAGTTAGGAAGGAGCGCGCTCCTCACGCCTGGGCTTTGGGCCTGCTGCCTGGGCGCACCTGGTATAGTTCTGGCGGTCTTGGAAAAGCAGTCGGGGGGAAGGTAGTAGGGAATGTGTAGATTGCCCGCCTGTTTCTATCTTTCCGACTCCGACATCAACTCCAATAGACCTCTACAAGCAGTCATGAAACTCCAAAGACACCATTCATATCTTGAGTTGGACTCATCGCACTTCGCTAGCCATAGAGTCCTCAAGATCGTCTCACTCATAGATCGAACAATACATCTTAAGTGAAAACATCGAAGGGCAGATTTTCCGCATATATCATCTTATGCACTTGAACAAGATTGAAATAAAGACCACCATGCTCAATAACTGGAAAATGGAACGACCATAATTACAACCAACGTATCAGGGTTCGCTTGAGACACCATCAAGAGCTGGAAGGTACTTTCGATGAGCGTAACGAGGCTTACAAACTCCGAATTGGACATGATTATCGAAAGATTTGGGAACTTAAGGATCGACCACGTCCAGCGCGTTCGAGTATTTCAGTACAATGGGTGCGAGATATGCGGTCATTTCTGGCCTAGATCATGCGGCTGCAAGGCAAGCAGATGGACTACGTCCTCTGGGGATCTGGCCACTCTTAAAGAGGTTATCAGAATTGAAGGTAATATCGAAGCCAACCCTGCTGAACAAGGCTTCTGCGGAAGTAATGTCTAAGAAGCTCCATCTGTCGACAATCCAAGTATGTGAGATTGCATAAAATGGGGTGGTTCACCTCTGGCGCACAACCCGCCGGACATGGTGACAGAGGATGACATCCTTCGCGCAATGTCCTACGCAGAAAATGATTACTCGCATGAACTTCCAGAATATCGCGGAGATGGGGACAATGTGATCTTGGATTATGGTGCGAGCGACTGTGGCGACAATCTCATTAGTATTGATGGATGGAGCGACGAGGAAGAGACACAGTACTGAGTTCAATCAGACTCATATCAAAAGTGGTTTGCTTGACCGATGACCTTCAGGCGGAGCGATCCAAAACGGAACCGAGACCTGACGACAATGCTGCGACTGTACATCAGTTTTGTTCCTCTGTACTCGAGACGTCATGGCGGGCTACTTCGCTTACTCCAATTCTACAAAGTACCACAGCCTCTCCAGCTTTGCGTTCCCATCCGTCCGTTCACATGGAAAAGCTAGCAGGCATCCCCCGTTCTGTACATAAGAAAAGCATACCCTTTCCAACCCTTACCTCACGTTTCTCCATTAGAGAAGGGCCAAAAGAAGAGAGAACTCCATTGAAATGCTATGCAGTGTAGACCAACGGTGCGTTCCACCCAAATTCAGTACAACAATGGCCTAAGCCTAGGCCCACTCGCCCCAAACGCCACGCACACACAAACGAATCATCAACAACAGCACAGATCTACGTCGGTCGTCTGAAAGGATGCGCCTCGGTATTCAGAACCCACTCATCCAAATTAACAACATCCTCGTCCGCAAACAGCAAGTAAAAGTACTTGAGCGTCTCCGCTAACCAGAAAGACTCCATCTCATCCAACAGCTCCGGGCTAGTCTTTGTGACATCGTCGATGGCGGAGTTACCGAATTTGGTCGCGGTGTGTTCTTGGATGGCAAGGAACATTTGCCAGCCAGCTTCGCGCCAGTGGTTGTCGCCAGTGATCCGGTACATGTACCATACTGATTCGATGGCTTCAGGGCTATGATTTGGTGTTAGTGGTAGCCCTCAAGAATAAGATGTCGAGGTGATACTAACCGTAAAATGTAGTTGTTCGCCTTGATATGTGTGACACCTGGTGGTAACCTCTCCTCCTGTATCCGGTTCTTGACATACTCCTCATGCGTCAACATCGGTCTCGGACTGTATATCTGCGGGAAAACGGGCTTCGTAGGCGTGACTGGAATTATGCTTTCCTCTATTGGCTGAACTTTCGTTGGCGGACCTTCGGCTTCTTCAGGTTCTGACTCAGCTTGGTGCGCGTAAACGCCGACTTGGGAGGGGATGTGCGGCTTATCTACGTCTATTTGACGTTTGTCGAGGGTGTCTGCTACAACGCGCTCGGTGGGGATGGCGAGAGATTCGAGGGACGAAGTTGCGGTCGGGGCAGCAGTGAAGGCAGCCATTTCTGCTTCATACCATGCGGATGCGGACGCCATTTGCTCCTTGTAAGAATCCATTTGCTGGCGATGTGACACCATACGCGCTTCCGAGTTGGGATCCAGAGTCTCCCAGTACAGGGTTTGATTCCATTCGCAATTCTTCGTACTTTCGCAAGGCGTGACAACGAAAGCCTCTGGCATGATACCTGTTGATGTCATGTTGTACGACCAGACGCAACCTTCGGTAAGCTTCTTCGCGATCTCTAGATCGTCCGGCCGATCGAATATTTTGGCTCCCATGGCGAACATACCGCCGGCGAAGCAGGTCAAGTGAGCATTTTCACCCTCGAAGAGCGCAGGCTTTCCATTCGCAGGCTTTGTTGCCAAGACGCTCAGCGCACCAGAGAAAAGAATGTCCTCCATCTTAGGAAGCATTGGCCGGAAGATCAGGTTTTTCTTGACGACATCCATAGACGTCTCGTACATGGTGCGGTACTTCTCCACTAGACCACCAAGTAGCAGATACTCCTTTGGGAGATATTCGTAGGTAGAGTCGGACATGCCGCCAAGTGTGTAGTCTTCGCCGCCGTATTCGCTAGAAGATACAAAGCCCTGTTCTTCACATTCTGGATGCGTCGCAGTTGGTGATGCTGCCGAATTGACCACTGAAGTAGCTTCCCTCTCCACCTTCGATTCTTCGGTGTCATCGAGCTGACGCTTCAGGTTCTTCGGGGCGCCGGTCGGTTTCGGTGCTGCAGTTTCCGGAACAAATTCGATCGGATCAGGCTTCGCCAAGGAAATGTACTTGTTCCCACCTGGACTCAGCTTTTCGCCTGTGCTGGCAGTTTGCTCCGTGGCAGGTTTGTCTTCCTTTATGGACTCTGTAGGATTAGCCGCCGGGCTGGTGTTCTTCTCTGCTGCGAATTCGATTGGGTCGGGCTTTTGCAATGGGATGTATTTGTTTCCTCCTGGGCTCAACCCGGGCTCACTTTTTTCTTGCAGCGACTCTTCAGGAGTTGCTGCCAGGCCGTCCAGAGGCGCCTGACTCGGGGTCTCCGCTTGTGATGCCCAATCTATTCTCTTGCACCCAGAGGCATCCAAGTACGTTGGCCACATGCCTGGAAGTCTCGTCTTGTTCTGAAATTCCTCCAAATAGTCTGTTATGCGAGCGATGGCATCGTAGTATTTGTGTTCGCCGGTCAATTGCGCAAGGCTGGTGAATTCGACGGAGAGGGAACCAATTTCAGCCAAAACAACACGGTTGCTGGCGCGGTGGGCTTGGGAAGCGAAAGCTCTACAATTGGTTAGCAAAACTCGATATGCGCCATGACTAGCATCTACTTACGGGCGCCAATAGTAGTAAGTCTGAGGCATCCTGTTCGGCGTATCGAACGCGCTGATCAAAAGCTCTGCGAGCTCTACCGCCTTGTCCAGCAGGTTTTTGTATTTCTTCCCGCTGATATCGTACGCTGCGACTAATCCTCCAAGATAACGGATTGTAGTCTCAAAGAGCGGTATGTCCGACCGAGGGCTTGTTGTAAAGTCAATTTCATCAACAGCTTTAGCAGCCTCTTCGAACTCCTTCTCCAAGCCCATGATCCAGAGAGTATCCAGCGCGTCTACCAGTGTCGCGCCCCATGAAGCGAACGGATTCCTGAAGTTGCCCGACACAGGCGAAAGCTCATCCTGCAACCATGCATTGTTCCTGTACCCTTCCCAGTTGTGCTTGAAGACTTCCTTGATCTTGTTGAGCTTGCTCTCTCTGTCTGCCTTTTCTGGGGTGGTCTCTTTCTTGAACTCGAACTGTATCTTCGGAATCTTCTTCGGTGACCCTGAAGGTAGCGGAATGATCGACTTCGACGGGACGGGGAAATGTTCGCTCAGCTTCGACCAGTGGATTGGCGTGACGCTCGACGGCAGCGGCGTGACTTCCACTTTTCCTTTCCCGCCTGCTACAACCTCATTGTCTGGATCCGGTGGTGAGTCATTCTCCGGTCCTCCTGCGCCGACTGGCGTCGGTCTTGTCGGAGTCTTCGCAACCTCCGCGCTCGTCGTAGGCACTTTGTCAACCGGCTTGGTCACGGGAGGGATCGCAGGCGGTGTTTCTTTCGCAAGACTCGACGCAGCAGGTATCGCAACCTCGAACTTCTTTGTCTCCTGCGCGACTTGCGGCCGCGGTCCCCAGTGTAACGATTCTAGTGATACAGCTTCCTTCTCCGGTTTGGAGTCCGCGCCCGCGTTCACTGTGCTATCCGCCGATTCGTACGTCCATGCTGCTGATGTCGATCCACTAAACTTATACAGAGCTATGACAGTTATTACAGCGAAGACTAGGAAGACTCTGTACCGGCGTAACCGCAACATCTTCGCTCGTGGGCTACAGTCGCGTGCTGGGCGAGGGATCCAATGCGGAGACCAACGCGTGAACAAAGTAATGAAACAATAGCGCAACTACGTATTCGACGGCATTAGGACAGGAAGGAGCGATAATAAGCGAAGTGGAAGGAATCACAGAAGGAGTGGAGGAATGTGACTCTGAGCAAAGGAGGGCGAGGGCCTCGCTTTCCATACTCTGTCCAATGCGGGCTTGGCTCTGGATGGGTCGGGACTTGTACGGGCACTAGTGAGTCTTGGACTATATGGAGATGTGGCGACCCGCAGATATAGGTCCATCCAGCACGACAAGAGACGTCCAGCCGAGCGCATCGAGCTTCCCAAACCATCTCTACATCCATCAAGTGCACAGATTCAAGATTCAAGCTTCCAAGCTTCAAGAGATGTTTTGGCGCGCAAAGATTCAACATCGCCCACACAGGCGATCGCTCGAGCCTGCATTCACCTAACCTGCTTTCGGCAAGGCGGATCACCCAAAACTTAAGCTTAAAAGACACCCTGGCCAGATAGGGGTCAGGTGGAAAGCTGGGGTAAACTTCTACATTGTTCGGTCGTGCTGAGTACTATACAGTGCCTGCCCCAAAGCCGAGTCTGATTCCCCGCATTTACGATACGGTACGCTCTTTGATCAACCTACTGATCTGCTCCAGGCTCTGGTTGACGTCCCTGAATCGATAAATTAGCGTGAGTTGCGGTGCGAATGCAGCTAGTTCCTTACCATTTGTCGTGCTTTCAGCATCTCGTCGCACAGAAGCAAATTTGATGCGATGCCAGTGCTTGATGCGATGCTGTTGCGGAGCACTCGGAACGAATCGTATACACCTTCTTGAGCCGGATCCATAGCCTCGCCCGTAGAGAGATTGAGCCCCACAACGTTGCCATCGGTATATTCGTCCTGTAGTGCAGCCACTTTGGACCAGTCAGTCACGTGTCATTCTATAATGAGTCTGGAGCTTGACTTACGCGAATCCTGAATGTCGTGGCCAGAATTTGCGGCCAGCGTCTTCGGTATAACAAGTAGAGCATCGGCGAACGCTGTCACACCCCATTTCGCCTTGCCTTTGACGGTCTTCCTGAAGCTCTCACTTGCCAGATGGGCTGCGCAGGCAACTTGAAACGCACCACCTCCGGGTACCACACTGCCATCCGCAATCATGTTGTAGACGCTCCGTAAACCGTCTCGGACCGCATCCTTGATCTGCGTAATGGTGTGGGAGTTCGGTCCTTTGATGAGCAATGTCACAGATTTCGGGTCCTTGACGTCCTCTATGAACGTGTACTTCTCTTCACCCAGCTGGTGCTCGTACACAAGACCAGCCCAGCCCAGAACGTCCGGAGTCAGGTCGTCCACACTGTTCTGCGCAGTGCCACCGCAGACAAGCTGTAGTCGCTCCATGTTCCGCCTCTTCGCTCTCCGCAGCGCGAAGATGCCGTTCTTTACTAGTACGTCCAAGCTGAGGGGGTCGATGCCTTTCTGGTTGATTATGACGAAGCCCTTCTTAGGATCGTTTCCGCACATCTCCTTCTTCAACTCCACAATCTTTCGCAGCTTCTCGTCGACAAATCGCCTCTCGCTTTCTACGAGCTTCTCTCGCTGGTCTGCGCTGGAGTAGTAGAACCCTGAGTTGATTTCTGATTTCTCGTACTCCAAGCTGACGTTGAGGGTGAGTATGTATGCGTTTTCTACCCTCTTGGGCATGTCAGGATGCCTCGCTCCGTGGTCCAAGGCAAGACCGCGAATGAGTTGGGTATCTGCTGCCGTGCGGTGTTGCATGGTCATGATCTCAATCATGTGTAGATCTGGCTTCGCAGGTGGTTGATATATCGCTAGTACTGCGTCGACGATTGCGGGCGTGAGGGATTCGGCGAGCGTGCCATCGAGCTTCGTAGATAGCGATGTTCGGGCAACAGAGAGCAGCAACTCTCGGTCGACCTCCTTCTTGAGCTTGAACTCGTCGAGGAACTTTAGTGCTTCCGTCTTCGCGATCTCGTATCCGTCCGTTATTACCCTCGGGTGGAGGCCTTCTGAGATGTACCGATCTGCCTGCTTCAATAGCTCTCCGACCAAAAGCACAACGGACGTCGTCCCGTCGCCGGTAATATCGTCTTGTGCGGTCGCTGCACGTGCAATCATGACTGCGGTCGGGTTTTGTATTTGCATCTCCTTCAGCAACACGCTTCCGTCTTTGGTGAGCTTGATCGCGCCGGCACCGTCTACCAGCATCTTCAAAGTACCGCGAGGTCCGAGATTTGAAGCTAACACCTGATGCGCGTGAATATCAAGGCCCAGAGCTTATACCATGGTACTACTGACCTGCTGGAGGCCTTCGCCGGCGGAAATGTTGACTCGCAGAGCTTCCCCTCTCCGCTGTAAACTGGATCAGCAAGGTCGCGAACCTTTAGACACAGAGCTACATACCCTCGACTCCGCCTTGGGGTTCAGAAGTTGCGCCGCAGACATGACGAATTGAGATCTATTCCGGGTATAGTACAAGCAGCGAGAGTAGAAAAGAGGTGGTGTTGGTGCTGTTTGCGAGCTTAGGGTGCTCGCCTGCCTGCACAAGTCGCGTCCCGCCCAAATTTCCTCGCGCTAGCATCGGAGCGGAAGAATTACCCCACCGATCCTTGGCACTAGACTTTTTGCAGTTCGCGGACGACATTTTGTAGCTTTTCGTAGCTTCTACAATCTCACAGCGAACCTGCAGCAGAAGACGGCTTAGGGAAAGCTCGACCGGCGCAACCAGTACGGCTCTCATTTGAGACTGTTCCGGCGAATTTGCTTCAGTTCGCCCACCAAAGTTGCTCTTACCCTCCAGTCCCAATCACGACAGGCGCGACCTGCGACCGAAACTATGTCTGTCGACTACCTCTTCCTGGAGAGCCCGATAGGCTATGCAGTCTTCAAGGTCGTCATTCAGCCAGACACGATAGGCAACCGCTTGAAAGAAGTGCAAGAAGCCGCACAGGACCTGGCACGTTTTGGGAAACTCGTGGACCTCGTTGGGCTTTCGGCGTTCGAAGGCACACAGCAGGCGTTGCAAGAGTACGCAATTCGTAATCAAGAACAATTCCACGGTACTGATGATGTGACACCCGCAGGATCAACGACATCTCAGAGGGCATCCTCTCCGATTTTGCGAAGGCCACAATCGAAGCAAATCTACCCAAAGCTGGAAAGAAGAAGACCATCACGATCGGTGTTTCGGAGCGCAATTTGGCAGGCAGCATCCGTGCAGCGTTTCCCTCATTGACTTGCGAGACCTCGGAGACAAGTGAAGTGGTTGCCGATCTGCTAAGAGGACTTCGCCAACATAGCTCGAAGTTGATCAAGAAGCTTCAGCCGTACGTCCATCCACATGCAAATTTCAGGACATAAAGCTAATGGTGGTCATAGTGGCGATATCGAAAGATCGATTCTTGGTCTGGGCCATGCGTACAGCCGCGCAAAAGTCAAGTTCTCCGTCCAGAAACACGATAACCATATCATTCAGGCAATTGCAACGGTAGGCCCTCCGCTTAAGCCGATTGTCGCCATAGAAGCAGGCTAACATGGAATAGCTTGATCAATTAGACAAGGATGTCAACCAGTACGTACCACCATGAACAACATCAGTCTCTTAAAAGCTATTTGGGTGCCATCTTGACCCAGACCTTGGGGAGCTGACTTTGAGTTCCCTATATTATCATCTAGAAGGACTGTACTAACACGATATTCCCATCATTAGGTTTGCCATGCGTCTTCGAGAACAAGTAAGTGTCAACTTTCGAACTTTGCGCTGGAAATTGTGTTGACGCAGATTAGTATGGATGGCACTTTCCAGAGCTCTCTAGGATCGTATCGAAGTCAGTATTTCCAAATATTTATTTGCGTAGGGAATGTCCAAGACTTACATTCTTTGCAGCAATGACCAGTATGCCCAAGTTGTACTGAAGATTGGCAATAAGGCACAGTTGTCGGACGATGATGTGAGTTCCATTCTCGCGCTCTTATCTGCACGTGACGGCATGTGTTAACAGTGCTGCAGCTTCACGATCTGGCTGCCCTTGTCCAGGACGACGAGAGCATCGCGAGCGCCATCATTAGGGCTGCCAGAACTTCTATGGGCCGTGATCTTTCCGAAGCAGACAGTAGGTTCTTCCTGAACTTAGGAGACTTCTACCTTTTAGCTAATGCTAATACCGTACTCAGTGGAGATTGTGATGGGAAGCGCACGGAGGACCGCAGATCTTGTATGTGACCTCAGATCAAAAATGCCCTTCATCGTCGAGCAGTGCTGACTTTTGGAACTTGAATTGCAGTCAACATACAGGAAGAACCTTAGCTCATATCTTGGCAAACGCATGAATTCTGTCGCACCAAACCTTGCGGCATTGATCGGTGATACGGTTGGAGCCCGTCTCAGTACGTGAACCCGGGATACATAGTGTCTATTATCGGTGGCGCGACTACGAAGAGGCATCCAGCCTGGACGCGAGACCTGACATTGTACCTATTTCCCTTGTTTGAGAGATGTGCTGACAACGTCCTCTCAGTTTCGAAGGCCGGTTCTCTGACCAATCTATCCAAGTATGTATCGCTCGCATTCCAGTACCAGATCCTCTTACTAATTTCGGCTTAGGTATCCAGCGTCAACGGTACAGATTCTCGGGGCTGAGAAAGCCCTCTTCCGTGCGCTGAAGACCAAAGGCAATACACCGAAGTATGGGTTGATCTATCACAGTAGCTTTATTGGGAAGACAGGTTAGATTCAACTTGCTGTCTGACCTCTTATCTTCGCTTACAAGAATGCAGGCACGAAGTCAAAGGGACGCATTTCTCGCTTCCTGGCAAACAAGGTTTCGATTGCATCCAGAATAGACAACTTCTCGGAGACCCCAACATCCAAGTTTGGAGAAGCTTTGAAGCGGCAAGTTGAGGAACGAATCGAGTTCTACTCCACAGGTGCGACTCCGGCCAAGAATGCTGCTGTTATGCAAGCTGCTGTAGAGGAAGTAATGCTCGACAACCAGGACGCGTCCGATCCGACTGCAGCAGCAGCAGAAGATGTGGAGATGGCCGATGGCATAACGGCTAAGGCTACGGAACAGGTCGTCCGCAAGAAGGCGAAGGAGGAAAAGAAGGCTAAGAAGGAGAAGAAGAACAAGGGTGACAAAGTGGACGAGGTGACAGAGAAGAAGTCGAAGAAGGAGAAACGAAAACTCGAGGAAGACGGGGAGAGCAAGAAGAAGAAGAAGAAGTCGAAGAGCGAGTAAGGGAAGCGCAATGTGAATTGCATCAGTGCTTGGCGTTTACTGGTGGCAGGGGGTTTGAAGGCGTCCATTGAGCATTATCATGTACGATCTGATCCGACATGTGGGATCAAAAACTGCTTCCCATGTGACATATTACCCTATAGCTTTGGCTGCTCGAATTTGTTCTCTAGGATCGCTTGCTGTTCTTCTAACATATCATGTGCCAAACTACTGCCGACCTGCTTACATTCATGAACAGGTGGTTGTTATGTGTCTTTTCGTCAGGACATTATTGCATTTTGTGAGGCTGTCTAAGGAGCGTCAGCTAAAGAGCCGGAGGCTAGGGTGGTGATGGTAGAGATATATGGCCTAGAGGTGTCTTTTATCGCCTCCCAAGCGCAAAGCAAATGGAAGCTACGTGGGCCGGCTATGACGCCTTCGAGAAGGAATACCTAGCATGATATATTCACTACTACTCTAGGACACTGGAACAGAGTAACCATGCTTGAGTTAGATCCACTTTGCGTCCATGCTAAGAGCTCGAGGTCAGCTAAAACTTCCTGAACAACGAGGACAGTACCAAAAGCCCGTGCAGCCAAAGGGATCGTCTTCATGCGGCTAATGGCCCAGGAAGAGTCGATCAAGGATAAGTTGAATTCGAGATTGGCCCAACTAAAAGAGTCGTAAGACAAAGGTCCGCCCTTGCAATCGGAACAATTTATTTTTAGCAGCGCAAGATACTGTGTTACACTTCAGGAGCACTCCAGATTCTGGGGTCTGCTGTAGGTGTGCTTTACTCTAGGTGTTGAACTGGCGTTGGAGAACAATACAAGACCTACTCAAGAATGTACAGCGACTTGCCCGTAATTCATCTCCGCCGTCTATCAACCACGGACTCGGGTTGCCTTAACGCGTCTTTGTCTGCCGGCAATAGCCTCATCCGCTCGAGTGTTTCACAAGGGGCTGATCAATGTGACCTTGGCCGCAAAGAGATGTAGAAGAGGGCCCCAAGGAAGAGTGGGCCGATAGACTGGATTTTGCGCATTGGAAAGCTGCAATCACGTGTAAAAAGGGACCAGGCGGATCTTACCTATGCAGATACCCACATGTAGATCGAGATGAGGCGTAGCGCCAACGTGCAGCATGCATGCTAGCGGCAAGACGAGCACGAGCCAATTGACCATCAGCGGAGGCAAGATGCGACATCACCATATTCATCCGGTATACAATTAACAGCAAAAGCACATGAGCTCGAGGAACAGTCATCAGTGGATGACTCGAAGGTCTTGCGAGCTGGTGGCGTGGCACTTCGACGACTCGGGCCGTTAAGGATCGAATAAGCAATCTAAATATGTGGTTCGGAAGAAGCCCTGCAAAGAGGGATGTGGCTGGACTGCCTCAGAATGAGCTGTTCGAATGCTTCTCCGACGGTCGAGATGGCATGAAGACCAAGCTCGACTCGCATTCTCCACCAAGAGCGTAGTGCTCTCAATGTAGATGCACAACATCAGTCTTCGAGAATACCACGACGCCATCGCCGCTAGACTCTGAAGGTTTCAAGTCGGCGTCTGATATGCTAAAACATGTCAGGTAGTCGGGCACTCAAACGGCGGCCCAGTCTCTGCTGTGAACTCGCACTCGCGCTCGCTCAGTCAAGCTGTTCGGTTTCTCTTCGTCCCCGTGCTTCGCGCCATATGCTCCCAATACGTAAAGAGCACTTCCCCCATAACACGTCGACCTTCCTCCCTCCCTCTTTCTTCATAGCTTTTCCTCCCTTTCCGAGCCGTCACGACGACTTGATCCATCAATTACTCGGTCGCTGCGGCTGCAATCATCACTTCTGAAGTGTCCGGTCTTTTGGCGTTCTTGAGCCCCTGCATCCGCGTCCCCAAATACCCGCACCTCCCAATACAACGCCGCTAACGTCGACTTTTCGTGTTCTTTCGACAACTTTTTCGCGAGGCGTCCCGTGCAGTTTGGTGTTGAGGTTCTTCCCAACGCAACTGCAGCGTCTGCCCCCTCCACCAGAAGGAAATTCTCCGCACAGGCGTTTCCAGAGGAGAGCCGTGCGATTTGAGTATTCCTTGGGGTGTCGGGAATATTTTGGCCTATTGCGCATTGGAGTGGTTGAATATCTGCTTCGGCCGCAGCTATGGAGGTCATTGATGTTCCGTCCTCGCCCGGCAGTCTGAGTAGTCCACCCCATTCGCCGCCAGAACAGGGCAATAGTTCCACGATCGCAGTCAACTCTGGTGTTTCGCCTGCACCTGCAGCATCAACACAGACTACTCCACGCTTGACTGTAGGTTTTCCAAACACGCTTGTTCTCAACCGCTTTGCTCACATGCCCTCTCTAGGCGTCTGGCCAACCGCGGAAGAAGCCTGGACCCAAGCCAAAACCCAAGGACCCCAGTGCAGCCGTAGAAAAGAAGCCCAGGAAACCTCGCAAGACTGCTGAACCCAAAGATTCAATTGCAGAACCTGCACCGCGCAAGAGGAGGACCAAGGCGTCCCTAGAGGCTCAGTCTTCAACACCACAGCCTGCACCGCCACCAGTCGACGAGACGCCTATTATGCAGCAACCGACACCGACGCCTCAGAGCAGACCCGCAGAACTGGTACAGGTGGTCCATTCAGAACCGCCGCCCATTGTATCACAGGCCCCACGTGTTTTGAGCAACCCAGAGCCAATTCAAAATAACCCCTCTCTGTCACATATCTCGGTCGCTCCTTCCACTCCTCGACCCGCTAGCTCAGGTCAACGGTACGATCCCATCCGCGGCGGCTTGTATGAATCGAAACCAGCAAACACCGCCAGCGCGCCGCCCATCTCTCCCCCGCTCAATCGGGCCAGCGCGTCACCTTCAATCACAAGTTTGATCGACCCACCAAGCGCGGCAAACTCAACCTATCCGCAGGCAGCAAGGCTACAGCAGCAGCAGTCAGTCACGTCTGCGCCAGTCTCACCTGCCGCCAGCTCACGGCCGCCTTCAATTCTGCCCCAACAAGAGGTACCACAGCCTCTCCGTCCCTCGGCACCTCTAGGACCCACTCCCATGGAGATTGATTCGGACGCCAACTCTAGGATGTCTATACCAATGAAGAAGTCGGACTCAGCAAGTGCAGGTACACCATCGAACGCGCCTACCCCACCTGTCAAACCAGTTCGCCAGAAAGAAGCTCCTCCACCCTTACCAACAGGAAGCGGTCTTCTTTCTGGCACGCCATTTGGTCCCGCCGTAGGCACCACCAATGGTTCCACAGATCCCCAGGGTGTTAACATCTGGCTCACGTTCCCCCTCAAAGGCCAGACCAATGTGACCATCAACTTCGCGCAAGAGGTGGAAAAGAAGTACGGTTTCGCAGCCTTACACCCTCGTATTGCTGCACGCCGAGAACGTACGCGACAAATCACTGCCGCGGGTGCTGCGCTGGAAAAAGCTGCTGGTGCTGGGTCGGCAGACGACATGTCACTTGATCTATCAGAGGCTGAGAGTAACGTAGAGATGGGCGGTATGGATGATGAAGCTTCTGGAAAGGATGGTGCTGTCAAGCGGAGGCGCAAGCGCAAGCAGGAGGATTACGACAAGGAGGACGACTTCATTGACGACACTGAACTGGCATGGGAGCAACAAGCACTCATGGCTAAAGATGGCTTCTTCGTCTACAGTGGACCGCTCCTTACAGAAGGCGAGAAGCCAGCTGTTGAGAGGCATGTTCTAGAAGCCCTTCTTTTGGTTATACACTAACACAAAACAGAGCCGATGGAACCGTGAAGCGCGGGCGCGGACGAGGACGAGGTGGCACCGTACGAGGAGAGACTTCTGGTAGAGGTCGAGGGCGAGGTGGTGGCCCTGGTTCACGTGGTGGCAGCACCGTCCGCAAACCTCGTGTGACCAAAGCTGACCGTGCTATGATGGAGCAGGAAAAGCATGAGCGCGAAAAGATGGCTGCTACCATCGCCGCGAAGCAACCGATGCCAACCTACGCCGCCGGGACACCTGTGTAAATGATGATCACAACTCGGCTCGCAATCCCTGTTGATGCAGGGTTACACCTTACCCCTTCGTCTCGTGTACTAGTTGCCTTTTGGCCCACTCGCGGCGGAATATCAACAGCACTGCGTGGCGTTCACTGCTTGTTGCAACTAACATTGTTTTGGCGTTTAGGTGGCAGCGAGCATGGCATTCGGCGTCGAGGGGAGCGCCAACCGGGCTTTGTATTATGTACTCTGTTACATCTTCACAACGGCGACCGCTATACCCACACTCAAAAGGTTTCTGTCATAGACTGTCTTATAGCACTTTCTCTCTAGTCAATTTCTTGTCAACTCAAATATCGGTCCTTCTGATCTCCCCTTGTTGTGTCCATCTTTCCTTCGAAACTTTTGCGCCTGTCTGCTGGGTCTTTGAGGACGACTTCGAATACAGCTCGTTGGCGAAACACTGGAATGAGTTGTGGTTAGCATGCCACGATTGGAGCCAAGACTAGCCAGGTAAAGTCTTGGTCTTCTTCAGGTGAAATTGATGAGCACGTGGGTGTTCAACTTCACCTTTACGCGAGGCGCGTCCCTACTTCTCCTTCACTTCTACCTCCGAACTTTCGGTCTGAATATAAAAGCCACTAAGCCCCTGGCTTTCTGGTTCCGCCAGTTCACCGCCGCAACACAGCTTGGCCCGTCAGCAATGGCGAATTCAAGCAGCGATCCCCTCGAAGGCGTGGAGATAAGCGAGCGGTCCAAGCAGTTCTACAGCGGCCAGTATCGATGGGATGGGATAGGATTCGAGGATGAATCAGGTGGTATGATCAAGTTTTTCTATTTCAACCTTGCAGTGCTGCTGCTGACCCAACAACAGCCTTCCGTCACTGGGGTGATGAAGGACCCCCAACACCACTCCCCCCACGACCCCTCAGCGACCTCGACTTTGACGAAAACATTGAAGACATTGCAACGGAACATCAACCGACCATGAACATCGTCTATGGACCGTTGCAGGCCCACTACGAGGCTCTGCCCCCTGACAAGAATTTACTAGTACCACATCCGGCCCTTTCGCCACACTTCATCAGTAAGTATACCCAGTACAACCCCAATGCCCAGCCTGCATCTCCTTCTGTTCATGTGAGCGTTGGAGGATCTGCGTATCCGGGTAAGACGTACGCAAAGACACTACTGAAGGAGGGCCTGTTTGAGGATCAGCCGGAGCCGGAGCGACAGCGGAATCTGGGTCGCGTGCAGGGAATTTTGATTGGTATGTGGTATTCTGCCGCTGGGGTGAGCATGAAGGAGGCTCATGAGCTTGTGGGTGTGCCGTTTGAGGATGGAGAGATCAGCGCTGCTGCAGGTCTTGTCGAAATGGCGCGTGGGGAGCGACATGGTAAGTTCTTCTTCTGCTTATGCTGGAAAGTCAATGCTGATGCACACGGAGGTGGAGGCACACGCCGAGGAGGATCTCGAGAGCGTACTCTGACCGCATCTCCAAGTGCCAATGAGTTCGGACCTAGGAACAAAGGTGGTAGGTTACAGCTTCTCACGAGGTTTGATGTCGCTAACATACGAGGAGGTACAAAGCAAGCGGAGGACAACAGCATTCCCCAGGTACGTGAGTCACGAGCACCAAGCTCCTCTCCCCTCTCGGCCCTGCCGTCCAAGACTCCTGATCTTACTGGTATGCAGATGACCCAGCTTCAAGCTCTCGACTTTGGTCGTCATCCGGAGCAAGGCAACACCAGCACGAGCGCTCTTCCATCGCAGGCTCTAGAGCTAGCCGAGGAGATGGATGCCGAAGAGCCGGAGCCCTCGGATACGCCCAAGAAGAAGGGCACTGCGGTTAAGAAGAAAGCTACGCCCGTGAAGAAGAAAGGCAAAGCTACTGGTGCAAGGAGCCCGACCTTTCCGAGGAAGACGGCGAGGCAGCTAGCTTTGGAGTGGAAGAAGCAGAACGAGGAGAAGTGAGCACTGGCCGGAAGGGTGGTGCGTGATCTCCGGTTGGTGCAATGGCGTTTGGATTGGCAAGGTGATCTCGGCGCTGCCATGCTTTGAAGGATACACCGGGTGCATTCATGGTTCTCAGGCTAAGGGCTTATATGGTCTTGATTCTTCCCCCAAGATGGAATACTTGCCGAAGCGCTCTCGTTGAGCAATACCCTCGAATAGTCCAGACCTTCCATGGTTAATACATATGAAATTCAATGCTTCATCGTGTCTCTATCCCCCAATGCATGTGGCTTCTCGTACAATCCTCATACGCCTATGTCTACATACCATACAGCCCATCTCCCTCAAAAACGCAACCTCAATTGACCGACATGCCCGGCGGAGGCTTGAACCGAATCTTCATCTTCCACTCATCCAGCTTCGCCCTGAACCACGACTTCTTCGGCGCATCCTCGATCTCCTTCATCAGCCTGTCATAGTACTCTGGGTTGCTCCTCGGCTTCAGCACCGCCTGCGATACGGGATACTGCTTGCTGTACCGGTTCTCGAGGAGGGAGTAGAGCGCGTTGATATTTCTGAGCTCGGCTTGGGAGGATGGAATCGATGACGTTGACGATGGTTTCGGGATGGCGATTTCTGAGACTTGGGGTTTGGCGGAGGTGGCTTCTAGTGTGGATTTGGGAGCATCGCTGGAAGTTGGGGGCGGAGGTTTGGCGGCTGGTAAAGGAGCGAATTTGGCAGCGCGGTGCTGGATGGTTTTCGTGAAGGAGTGGTTTGGGCGGAGGAGGTCTTTCGGCCAGAGGGAGATGAGGCGCGCGTAGTGCTTTGCTACTGTCTGTATCACCGAGTTAGCATTCAATTGAGGCTCCATTCAATTCCAAGATAGGGATACGTACTGCACTCGACATGTTTGCGACTGACATGGAGCAACAGTTCGCCCGCAACGGATGAATGTTCGCGCATGTGGCGCGTCACGTGGGGTGGCTGAGCCGTTCTCGTTCTCGTTCTCGTTCTCGGCGGTTCCACGCCTGCCAGAGACGGTGGTACGAAACACTTCAGCGACCCAGCGCATCTCCCGACCTCACCACCTGACACGCTCCCCCAACTCCTCACTTCTCTCGCAGGGCCGTCCCTCTCTTCCTCCCCTCGCTCGCCCGCTTCCTTTCGATTCCCTTCCCCTTCGACGCCCCTTGGCCGGCGACGCTCTTCACCATGCCAGCGCAGCGGTACGAACGGGTAAGTCAGCCCCAGGTTTGCCTCCTGCGCGCGGAACGGGGGACAGGGGCACCTTCACTGACAGATGGGTGCTTGCAGATAGCAGAGCACGATGAAGACGAGTCGCCCTCGAGTCCGGTGCAGCACGAGTATCCCGATGCCATCCCAAACTCGCCACCGCCCTCCTTCCACAGCCGCGCATCATCGCCATCTGGTGGTGCCTCCCGGCGGCTGCTAGCCGACGACCCGCTCGACAACGACGCAGACCGCACACTTGCAGATACCTTTGGTTCTCCTTCTGGCGATGAGGACTCGGACAACGAGGATGAGGTGGACGATCGGCAGAGGCTGATGCGGGGACAGCCGGAGACGCAGCCAGAAGGCAGCGAGGAGACGGTGCGACAGGGTGTTCAGAGGAGGGTCACGCAGTTACCAGTGTTTAATACGAGTGCGCCGAGGAGTGGGAGGATATACGGCGCTGGCAACAATGATGGCGTGTTTGCGAATCTGAGTGCGAAGCCGACGCGAGGAGAGGAAGCGGAAGAGAAGCCACCCGTATGTACCATGATGCCACCGTGATGAAGCAACCATATACTGATGTTGATCCGTAGACATACGAACAAGCCGCTGCTGACGCAACACCACCCTACTGGGAGACCACCATCCTCGCTCCCGGCATGGTCGGCGACGAAGTCTTCGTCGAAGGCCTCCCCGTCGGCTCCGTCTTCTCCTTCGTCTGGAACGCTATGATCTCCATGTCCTTCCAACTCGTCGGCTTCCTCCTGACTTACCTCCTCCACACAACGCACGCTGCTAAGAACGGATCTCGCGCGGGTCTCGGCATAACGCTCGTCCAGTACGGCTTCACAATGAAAGGCACATCGAACATGGGACCGTCCGATTCAACACCCGGTGGTGACTTTTCAGGAGGCGCACCGCCCGACCCAAACTCACACGACTTTGACCCGAACGCCGTTGCACCGCCCAGCGGACCCGCACAGACACCTGCTTCAAGCGGCATCTCGAGTAGTGACTGGTTAGCGTACGGACTCATGATTGTTGGTTGGTTTATCTTGATCAAGAGCATATCGGACTTCATTAAAGCAAGACGGCACGAGCAGTTAGTTCTGCAAAGTCCAGACCGGGGCCTCGGTGTAGCAGTGGTAGCAGAGGGAGAAAGACCGGAGACGAGCGTATAACCTCTCGCTCCTCGTTACACTATTCTATCCGCTTCTCGACTCAAGATATGACATTGCTTTTTGGCACAGAAGAAGAACTTCTCGGATACCCTCGCACTTAATGTATGCGCGTGTAGCAACACTGTTCTCCAGCGAGCGATCGATGACCCTCCTCTGCTTCGCTTTGATTTTGTATAGTTGGCGTACGGGAAGGAAGGAGGTGTGCAGTCACTGTTACTGTTGGGATTTGGAAGCCCACTCATGAATGATTTTTTCTTTGGGTTGAATAGCGTGTATATCTTTCCGCGGAGCCGAATATTATGTGATATCCCTTGCAAAGCTGCTTGTGTTGTTGTTCTGAACGTCGTATCAGTTGATGGCCTCCTTATGTACGAAGGCGTCAGTCTCGTGTCCACCAATGAATGGACTGCGGAGGGCAGGTACTGCTTTGGATCATGGTGTCGGATTGCTTCGTCTAGCAAGCACCGCCTGGATGGAATCTCGCTCAGCTAGGCACGGCGCTCCTAGATAACAACCAACAACCAAGAAGAATCTCGCATGCAAGCAGATATTCCACAATAGTGTAAGCGTGGTCCTGAATCACTACCCATATACGGTTGTTGTATTGACACGAAGACACTCAGTAGGCTACAGAGTCAGATGAAGACTGCCCGAAACTCTAGAATATGTTACCACCCCGTGCTGAAAGTGGGTTGAATACTCCACCTCCCATAGTGACACATGGTTGAACAGCATCCTCATCGCCCATCCTGTCACCCTCCAGGACCTCAACGCCACTTCCAGCTTCCTATTTCCGATTCGCATACCCCGCGCGTGTCAGCCTCCGCCTCAACTCTTCTCTCGCCGTCGGCGCACGCTCTTCCTGTGGTTCTGGCTCCATCCTTTCTACAGGCGGCGGTAGGTCCGGCGGATCGAGATCCGGAAGTTGAGGTATCGGCAGATTTGCACTGGCAGCCAAGAACGGCGATGGGGGTAGATCTCGCAAGTTGACTACGCCGTCCATCAGTGCGGGGTCGACCGGCATCTCGTAGCTATTGAATGGTTGAGGCTGAGGATGGTGGTGCGATATCGAGTTCATGAGTTGTGCTGAGTGTTGTGCGGCCTCCATCTGTAATTGATCTGATGGTGATGGTGACCGGTTGTTCTGGTGTTGTTGGTATTGTGGCGGAGGGCCAGGTGTGGGTGCGAGCGGTGATGCCATGTCCATACCATTGATGGATATATTTGGTAGCGAGGGACGAGGTTGGACTCGCATTGCATTCAGGCCCTTATTCATCTCACTGCACTCTGGGCAATTGCGGATGACCTGGCTGACCGTCTCTTTTATGCGTACCCAGTGGTACTGCTCTGCAATTGCAGCGGTCGTCTTGTTGATGCCTCCGTGATTCTTGTGATGTATTCCTCGAGCGATCTCGTATTGCCGCTGAGGATCAGAGATGACCTCTTTCCCCTTCAGGACGAGCTTCTCGGGAAGTTCGCCTTGGCCAGGTATTAGCTTGTAGTGAGTCGCAGCGGATCGCAACCGGGACTTTTCCGCTCGGTCTGCGCCATTAGGGTATTTTCCGTTCTTGAGATAATATCGGATCTTGTCAAACCGCTCTTCCGATACAAAGTCGTCATCCTGAGCGAGGTCTCGGCCGTATATGAGCGCGTCTACCAGTTCGCCAGCATACGACTTCAAGTTGCCACAGCCCTTCACACGCCCTATCCGCTTGAAACCCAGTGCGTCCCATATCCTGCACGAAGCGACGTTCGTCTCGTACACGAGGTTGAAGACGGAATATGTGTAGCCCTAGAGATGTCAGTATAGCTTCGTGCGAGCGGGGTCCTGTACCCCTACTCCGGGCGATGCAGACTCACAAGCTTCGGCGCCCACTCCAGATACGTCTCGCCCATCAAGCGTCCAACACCTCGATTACGCGCGCCGTCTGTGGTCAGGAACGCTCCGGTGCAGACGTGGCTCGATCTACCCGGGTAGTTGGGTTTTATGTAGAAGCTGCCCAAGCACTCTTTCTCCCAGTCCCTACCCATCTGCGACATGTGGTGTATCTCCTCTATGTCGTGTACGTCTCCAAGAACCATCACTGCACCGAAAACACCAAACCAGTAGTGTTGAAAAGCTTCCAGGCTCAGCGCATCGATCATCGGGTAAGTGTCGCCCTTCTCAATCTCGCGGCCAAGCTGGTCGCAAAGGTATGCCATTAAGGTGAACGGGACTTGGTTCGGCGACGAGAATGGGACGATGGTCGCAATCGTGACCCTGTCACGTAGTGTGACCTGTCGAGGCGCGATTCCTGGAGGTAGGTGGCCATGTGGGTAGGGGACCTCGCCCGACTGGCGGAAGAGGATCGGCGCGGCCGGGTCGTCGAGCATCGCGGGCATCTTGGTCCCTCTTACGGCGAGGTCTTCGAGGTCTTCGTCAACCGACAATCGCGGAGCTGTCTGTCTTTAGCATTCTGTGGTCAGTGGGGAATCAAGAGGCTACGAGAAGATGATATTTCTCCTCTGTGCACAAGGCGACGGCGGGGCCATGTCTGCTCCACGGCAGCCCGCGCTTCGTCCTCTGTGATGGAGGGCGAAGACATGATTCCGCTTTGTTGGTGAAGGAGGCAGACAGGACTTACCAAACTTCCACTGCTTTTGCTACCGTCGAGTACCGCTAAGCGTACAGTTCGGCATGCCTGCGCTGTCGCGCTTTCCGGCTCTATCTCGGGTGAATGGATCGCGTACGCAGTGCGTATCAAGCCAATGAAAGGCTCTTGCCCCAAGACGCTCCTAGACGGCTCGAGAGTTGCCGCAGTGGCTGCGATTTTGACAGATTGACGAGCTGTCGCGCTTTCCTTTCCAGGTCTCGAACTTCGCGATCGCTCCTGCCAACCCCAGATCTTGCAGCGACACTGCTTCTTGGCGCACGCGAGCCTCTTCCGGTAACCGCCAGGTTAAACTTGCCGTTTCTACACAGGTTGCTCCAACATTCTTAGGCACTTCCACCAACGCGCCTATACTCTGATCTCCAAGCTCGGATGCTCTGGTCGGCGCGGTGGCATCAGGTACCTCAACTACCCGCACCTGACACGCCGTCAAGCTGGCCAGCCTCTGGAAGTGGACTTGATACGCGGACCACAGTACATCAGTTCTAAGCCCAATGGAAGGCGGACAGAAATGATGAAGTGACTTCTTTGGAGCTCAAGGATTCCCCTCGCCGCTCCAATATCAACTCCACCGTATTCAATTGTAGCATACACATGTCTCCATTCCTCCACCTACATCGCCCGATGCGCATAAGGCAGGCAGGCAGGCTTCGGTTTACTCACCAGCAACTCAGCTCGTTCTCCAAGGCTGATCTCACCACGGCAACATTTGCGTCGCGACCAATCACATGTCCAACGGTTGGCAAGTAGGCTAATGCCAAGCTCCGTGAACGAGAATGATACTTGGGCGATAGGCGTCACCAGCACCAACAAGACCGGAGAGAAAGCTCGCCATGCGTAGTAGTTGAGGGAAAGTGAAGAGGAAGGCTGAACAGGGAGATGAAGAATGTTGTGAGCCCCGCATCTTGAGAAACGTTCTACTATGCAATCGGAGAGACTTGAGGGGGAAGCTACCATAACGGCAAATGCGACCGTTTAAGGAATTGCTCGTTGCTTTCTTCATCCCAGTGCCTCAGCGAACATGTTGTTGGTGGCGCAAGAGAGAATAGTACCATCTTTATGGATCTCACACTCTCAAGGTGAGGATTGTCCCAATGCGTATTTCCCAGAGTGACCCTTTCTATCCCCGGTCATCGGTAACCACGCCGCATTCCTTCCAATTGTAGTTTCTTGAACGTGCCACGTGAGATGAGATTAGGATCGTGAGCTCAGGTGCTGTTCCCAGCAGTTTCCTGTCGTAATAGGTTACGTCCAGCAAACATACATGATAAGGCTGAGGCGAAGTTGCTGACAAGGCGAGCGACAGGGGATGTAGGTGACTCTTGTGAATGTTCACATTGGGAGTTCATTACCCCCAGCTGGATGTCGTGTAACGAACGCTTACGGGCATCCCGCTAAAAGACCTGGATTGTCCTGTAAGGGGGCTCCGTCCTCCAGTGTTGCAGAGAGCAATGAATCGGATCTCGCTTTACTAAGTGTAGTGCTCTTGGATGGTGTCCAAATTACCCTGAGTCCAGGAGTCAGATCGAATGGATATTGTGGTACGAGGAGAGAAGCAAAGCTAGATGTGGCTATGTAAGATCGAGAACTGAGAATTGACGTGTGCGAATAATCACATCCTTGTACAAGTGGGTATTCAATACAAGCGCGTCCACTAGAAGATCGTGGATACTAGAGCTATGGAAGCGGAGAAGAGAAGGAAGCGCTGAGAGAGGCTCAGAAAAAAAAGCCCCGTACGATGATGCGCCCGATATGTATCGGGCAATGAAACCCCAAGAATACATTGTCAAGAAGTAGACGACACTGAAAGCATTCAGCCGCAGCAGCGCGACTGCCAAACTTCAGAGACCCATACGACGGATCATCTCTCTAGACTCTGGCTCAGGAAGCTCGTTCCCATGAATCGTGATGCGCCCTTCCTCCACCTGGACGAGGTCAGGCTTTACCAGGTCGCCGTGGAGGTACTTCAGGAACTCGAGAAGATTGGCTTCGAAGGCAAGGTACGAATGTCGCTGTTGAGCGCTCTCCATTGCTTGTAGAAATGTAACAGAAGATTCAGGAGATGGTAGAAGCTGCGGGGTGGGTCAGCACTGTTTTGAGCGAAAAACTTGAGCCAGCGTACCTCGTTAACGTATTGACGCTTGATGCGTGCCCAACCATGTATTTGCTCATGCGGCGAGTTCTCGTCGCAGAACAACTTACGCATAGCTGCAACATCAGTGGTTTCGTCCTCTATCGGCTCTGTTCCAGGGCAGCCAAACGCAAATGTTGTATTGAAAGGCTCCGGGCCAAAAGCTCCATTGCGAAGGTAGTCCTCAATGACTGCCTGCAACATGAACGATCCAGCCAGATCGTACCATTCGGCAGTGGGTACAAAATCGCCAAGATCGGCTCGCGAAGCAGTAAGCTCCACGAAGAGAGGGAGGAGACAATGCAGAGAAGGCGTGCCCTCAATGTCCGTCACCCATCGCCGTCGCTCGTGCGGTGTGTCTAGACTAGAGGCAAGATTGTTACGATTTTCGGCAAGAGCGCCATCCGATAGAGGGAATTCGTTATGGGTATCAAAAGGTTGTTGCAGTGCCGGAGCGTGCGCCGTATTCCGACGCCAATAGGAGCCCCTGCTTTTGTTCTGCGCACGGAGGTCGTTCAGCGACTCCTTAGTGGTCCAGGTCTTCTCGTGATTGAAACGGTGAGTAAACAAAAGTGCGAACTGTAACAGTCGAGAGCGAAAGGAAGTTTGGTCGTTGACACGCTTGCCGCTGTGTTTGTGTGTGAGGACCTTTCTCCATTCTGAAAGAGTGGGTCAGCAGCTGTGTTTGGGGTGTTGACGCCACTAATCAGTTGTCGGCAGGATTGCTCGACTTACCGGAAGTCATGGTGACTAAAGCATCTGGAAGGTCGGATTGATGGGGGTTCGAGCTTGCTCTCCATTCGAAGACCAGGTCTGTTGCTCGGAACGCAAGGAAGTCGAGGATTGTCAAGTCGACATCGAATTGGTCCTCTTCATCGGTCTCCATTTGGCGCGTAAGAGTCAAAAGACCCTCGAGAGGCTCGCCTTGAGGTCCCCGGCGTCTCTTGAAGGAGCGGCTCACCTTGGCCTCATAACCTCGCGCGTCCGAGTCTTCGCCATGTAGATCGTCCATGATATGGGAGGCCTCCAGTGGGGGGAGAGACGGGAAAGGGAATTTGGCAAGAGCTTAAATGAAAGTGAAGAATAGAAGACGCAAAGGAAAGCAAATGAAATGAAAGAGTCAGTAGGGACCGGGTGGCTGAAGTATTATAGGCAGTTAGTTCATCTGCCACGAGTAGTGAGCTCGACTGAGCTCAGTGGTGAGCAATTGTGATAGTCTGCTTCAGGTGCGCATCGTTATGCACTTGGGCACTATAGGTGCAGCGCACTTTCAGAAGTGTAAGCGGAACCGACTGTGGATACCAGTGATCAAACACGTTCAGTTTGGAGGGTTGGCTTTTTGCATTGCGCGAGAGCCCCCACTCGAACCGAAAGTCTGTCGAAGTCTAAAACGCGAATAGAAACTACAGGTGAGCCGCGATGAGTCGCGTGGGAGGGTGTGGCGTCGGTTGACACGGCGAGCGTTCGCAGCAGCGCGGTCGTCTGCTCTTGCGCTTGCTCTTGCTCTGGCTCTTGCTCTGGCTCTTGCTCTGGCTCTTGTCCCGCGCGGTGCAGCTAGAGGAGTTCATTTTGGAAAAGCAGTCCCACCGCAGACCACGGAGCCTGCCGCTGAGATAGATAGCGGCGCACGGGTCGCCCGGGTCGCCGCCATGAGCATCACTGCTGTGTGCCCCGCCCATGCCAGTGTCCTCCACCCCACCGCAGTGAGAAACATGCTCGGTCTATGCGGGCGGGCACAGCGCAGAAATGGTGTTCAAGAAGCCGGCCATCCTCCTCTCGTCCTATAGCAACCTGTCGACTTTCCACTATAGCTCCTCGCAGTCGTGTACGTCATGCCGCAAACCGCAGTCTCTCTCGCGACACACGCGACACTACGCTGAGCATGCCTCCTCGCACCCCGAGTCCCCGGGTCCGCATTACGAGGAAGAAGACCTGAGCTGGCCTGCGCCGGCGCACCCACACAGGACTCCTACGCCTTACCAGATCTTGTCCGTCCGCAAAGGCGAGGTCTACTCGAAACACCGCTTCTACTGCCTCGTCAAGCTGTACCATCCAGACCGACGCCACCCTTCGTCTCCCATTGCTCACCTACCGGATGCCATTCGCATTGAGCGATATCGGCTGCTCGTTGCTGCCCACACCATCCTCTCCGACGATGCAAAGCGGAAGGCATACGACCTGTGGGGCTCTGGATGGGCTGGGCACCACTCCAGCCCGTCCTTCCCGTCAACGTATGGGCAGCCGTACGAGCGGAAGACCTGGCCGCCAGGGCACGATCCTATGTACAATGCGACCTGGGAAGATTGGGAGCGCTGGTACGATCGCGAGTACGGCACAGAGAAGGAGGACTCTCGCAAGTTCTACATGTCGAACTTTGGCTTCATGTCAACCGTCTTTGCCCTAATCTCCATTGGAGGTATAATGCAAGGCACGCGAGCGAACTTGATGACATCGTCGGTCATGGAGCAGCGAGACAAGATACATAGAGAGGCTAGCATAGAATTGGCACGGTCCAAACGAGCAACAATGAGTGGCGATCGGAACGAGCGGATAAAGACATTCCTAGAGCATAGGGAAGCTACGAATGCGGGGGAGAGCGCGTATCAGCGCCTCTTACCTCCATCAGAGACCTGCATACCTGACACTGTAAGGAGACAGTGAACTATTGTCTTGGGCATTAACGATCTTCATATTGATATGCGGTTGGAGCGCCTTGTACACGTGGTTCTTGTTGATACTATCGCATGGGTGTGTACATATAGGATTGCATTGACCTGGCGTTACGCTTGGACTGTTCATCAAAAACGGCCCATCGTTCAAGAAAGCAACTACATTATTATTTTTTTGAGTCCTTTTATTTGTAAGGTCAAATGCCTTTCCGATATGCCGCAAACACTTGACAAATCCGGCACGGCAATCGCAATGGGATGATCTTCTCAGAACGGCATATGTAGAGAATGCTGCCTGCATTATCGCTCGAAGCTCCTCAGACGGAACGTACCTGATCTCACCTGCAGGTACCGTCACATGATCGCATCGTGCATGCATGTTGCATCTTGCATCACCCGGGAGATTTGCATGTAACCCTTTTGAGCTGAACTGAATGGCTTCGATTATTGCGAACAAAAGCCGTCGCATCAATGAATGGCGCGAAGTAAGCTTTCTGTCTCTGGCTCTTCCACAGATCGGGAGTACAGATACGCAGGTCGAATCAATTATCTAGGAGCGCTGTAATTAACCAAGTGGGAACCTACAAAAGTAATGATCAGTGGCCCTCGATGGTCATGCGAAGTATTGCTTAGTCTTAAAAGGAACTTTATTTTGGAGATCGAGCCGCGGCCCAGCCTCTAGCTGCGCTTCACTCTCGCAACCTACCACGCGCACCAATTGTAGCTCTGAAATGAGCAGCGAGGCTTGCACGGAATAGTAGAGACAACTGCATTTGGCGCGTACGCGAAAGCATGATGATCCAATATTGCGGTTGACTCAGTCGTACAACCACATCGGACCACATCAGCCACAAGGTCAAGGTCACGATTCAACAGCTGCCTCAGGAATTCACTCAGCGGATGCCATCTCGATGTTTCAGTCTCGATCAAAAGCAGCAGCCCATTAAACCCATTTCAATTAGTGACACAAATGCGCCTGGGGTCCTTTCTGTCGTGCAACTATCCCGAACTTGTCAATCAGTAACCTTAAGCGACTGATCCACGACCTCAAACCCTATATCAAACAAATTATACCCACCCTACCTACGCGCACCTAACGCCGTCCGCGTCCTCCAATGAACCATCCAGAACACTAAGACAAGCCAACTTGAGAACTAAATCGTTGACTCCCTGCTGCGATGGCGGGCGCCACGCCGCTGTCCACCTATTCGCTCGGGAAGCCCGCCTTCACATTGTCGTATTGCGAGTCAGGATATGTCAACCAATTGGGCGATTGCTCGATTTTTCCGCCATGATAGCCTCCGAATTCTCTGACGACCTAAGCAGCAAGATTAGTATGTAGACGTCTGTGTGCTACGCAATCAAACACGTACATTTTGGACGATGCTCTCCTCGCCCGTCTTGTCGCCGCTCAGCTCCCACCACATGCCTCCGCCCAAGTTATGCTGCTTGATGTAGGCTGCTTTGCGCTTTGCCATATCCACATTATCGTCTGGGGTTGAGGGTACAAAGTCAGCCAGGCATCACAGAGTGAGGGTTTTAGGGTACAATATGAGATCTTATCAAGTTCGTTTTTGATACCCAAGCCCCAATTTTGAAACGGTACTCGAGTATCGTTCCACAGTGACTTCGATGAGAGACGCTGATGTTGAACTCTGGACTTACGTACATGAAATCAGCGTTTGGGAGCCGTTATCATACGAGTAAGATGCGCCGGCTTCCTTGTCGTAGTATTCAACCGCGCCCGGTCGCGGGAGAGCCTCTTAAGTTGGGGGTACAAAGTCAGCAAACTTCTACAAAGTGAGAGAGGTGGGTAATGTTAGCGCTCAAATTATTAACATAAAACGATACTCAGGTATCGTTTCGTGCTGACTTTGACGAAGAGCACTGACATTGTACCCTAGCCTTACGTACTGTAGTCGTATACACCTGCTTCCCAAGAGCCTGCCGACTGGTCAGGCGCACCAATGCCATTATATGATTGTCCAATTCCCTTCGTGTTGGTGAATGCGCGACCGTAGAGTGGCATGCCGAGGACCAGCTTGTGCGGTGGAACACCGTTGTTAATGTAGTCCTGGATGACCTTGTCTGTGTTGAAGGGCGTGCAAGTTGGGCAAGACTGTGAGGCGAAGAGGTTGGCCTGGTGTCCAGCGGCATTGTCCCAGCTGCCTGAATAGTCATAGCCCATTAAATTAATGAAATCGGTGACCTGGGCGATTTTACCAAGAGGCATGTTCTTGTAGTTAGCCTCGCCTGCCGGTGCAGCAATAGACCTTAAGGCAAGGCCACAAAGTCAGCATAAATCTTTAAAGTAAGGGGATTAGATAAGAAGTTAGGTCTTGTAAAGTATAGGTAATGTGAAACGATACCCGGGGTGGATTTCGTATCATTTTACGCAGCCTTTGACGAAGAACGCAGACTTCGTAGCCGGGCCTTACGTACAGCCAGAAATGAGGTTTAGAGCCGCAGTATCCAGCGAGAGTGTTGGCGTATGTATTCATGGCTGTTCGGATCTCCTGGAGCAGAAGGAACAGTTGGTCACCTTGGTCTGGGTTCTGCGGATACTCCCAGTCAATATCGATGCCGTCGAACCCGAAGTTCTTAATCATATTGACACAACTCTGTGCAAAAGCCTTGCGCCCTTGCGGGGTGGAGGCCGGAACGTCGAAATGCTTCTGCTCATGAGCATAGGTCCAGCCACCAATAGACAGAAGAAGCTTCATGTTCCGGTTCTTCTTCTTGATCAAATTCATCTGCTTTAGTCCGCCATACAGGTTCTTTCCGACATCGTTCCACGAATCTCCAGGCCAGTGTTTATCGGTGTCTGACCAGGTGTCTGTAAACACGATTTCACCAGTGTCACGATTATCAGCGAACGAATAAAGTACGTGGGTTAGCTTGTCCGCAGGCATCTTGGCTGGCTCATATCCTCGTGCATATATCGACCAGTCCGTGTAGTACGCAACGGCCTTGTAACCTTCGCCGCCACCCATGCTTGGAATTGGCCTTGGAGGTTTGGGTGGGTTAAGACTCGTCGGTGATGCAGTTCCTGTTGGCAATACCGCGCTACCAGGGGTGGATGAAGGTTTGAAAGTCGAGGATCTTGAGGTTGGAGTGAAGGATGAGGTTCCAAACGTCTTCGTGACCAAGGCTGATGTTTTCGTGACCGGGACGCCAATGGTTGTGGTCGTCGATATCGGAGGCTGATGCTTCTCTTCAGGAAACTTGAAGAATGTCAGGAGACGTTGGAGGTTTGCAGACGAAGGAAGGTTATTGAGCAGAACAGCTATGCCAAGTATAAAGAGCGACGCAGCCAGTAGCAGCTTCGAAGTGCTCGCTAAGTGGCGCATGTCGCACCGCCACAATCACTGGCGTCATGCCAGCCGGGGGGAAAGCGGAGATCAGAGCTCGAGACAGACTGTAGAGCTCGAATGGATGGCACTTCAATGGCGGCCACGCGTCAAGAGAGCATTGGCCAGTAGAGAGCCATCTGCTGGTGGCTTAGATGGTGGCGAGCTCACGTGTACTGGCAGAGCTGGTGGCTAAGGGTGCGACATTGAAGCGAGAAGGACTTACGAAGTGCGCAATTATCCAGTCGATCTGCTCTTGAAGATGGTTGATCTTCTTCTCTATCCTGCAATACCAGTCGCAGTCCTTTGCATCGTTCTGAGCAAGCGCAGGTGGTGCTGCAAGCAGGAGAGCGCCTGCGAGGCTAAACCCCCCTAGTCTCGTCATCTAATAGACCGAAAATGTCAGCATCGAAGGGCTTCGCGTCTCGCGATCCATCCCGTCTCTCGAACTTACCAACATCTTTCCGCTCTGCACACCGCGCCACTGGCCGAAATGAAGATCAGGATGCGTTCATGAAACAGACGTCTGCCAACAATCACTGTCGCCTTTGGTTCCTTACTTATGGTGAAATTCCCGAGCCGGGCATGAGTTCAAGGGAGTCTGGTGCCATCCTTTCTTGATACTCCCTTGTGCGGTCCAGACGAGGAGACCTCGTGAACTATTTCCGGCTCAACAGGGATGGGTCGAAGCCCATTCCGAGCAGCGCTCGACTTTTATGCTGAGGCGAATCGCAGCAGCCAAGCAAGGAACCTTCTCTGGAACGCCCAGGAACATTACTCAACATTTTGGGCACACCCTGTGTACCTGCACTGGTGGCACAATAGACAGCTGGACTGTCCACAGTCATGCATCCAGCTTGAGGTATCCCATGATTCTATTTCCGGGAAAGCTGCGTCCTTCGAAAGGGTTGGGTAGTATTAGAGGCATCAACAGACCAAGGTATCGTCCAAGGGTGCTCCGAAAATAGCGACTGCAAGCTAGCGGCCCGATAAGAAGGAAATAAACGGAATGCCCATTTCTCAAGCGTGAGGGAGCATTCGTTGCCATGTTGCTGCCACATGTCAGCCCTGCATGCCAGAAGTTCGGCAACAGGCATGTCGTAGGATATTAAGTACTTCCTTGCATCATGCTCCACGATTACCGTGAGAGAACTGGAGAGTTCCTTCGTGGCTCAAGTTGAGGCTCCCGAGAGTAGTTACCAATCGATTATAAGCTTGAGCCTGCCGGGACAGGAGGTACATATCCATATTTTACTTAGAAACCCATCTAGGACCACTGCAACTTTCGATCAACGCATAGGTAGGATCCTGCACGCATGTACCAAACCCTTGTGAGTATATTCACATTGTAGGCATTTTATAAGCGGAGTCCAAATTACATTAAGAGGTAGCTGCTCTATCATCTAATGCTTACGGTACCCAAGGTAGCCAGTCCTCGAATGCTGTTCCAACCGATGCTCCTACGCAGCACTAATCATACGAAATGTGCCACCAGAGGGCGGTATTCAAGGAATGATCTTGAAACGACACGATGGCTAAGAAACAGATGTATGAAAGATCCGAAAAGGCAAGCCCCTCAAAGATGCGACGACGAACCACTCCTGCCACACTTAGGACAACAGGAATTCCAAAGTGGAGAGTTCACGCTCGAATTGACAGTCGATATCGTCGAAGCAGATAGAGTTGACGCAGGTCTTGGTGGACTGTATTGTACAGGCAGCTCATTGCTCTTCGCGGTGACAATTTTCGCTGCCATTTGTTAGCTCCTGTATTCCCAACCTTCCTCTGTTCTTTTGTATTGCTTACCTACGACTTCATCGTCCGCTAGAGGCGAATCGCAGCATCCTACCCAGTGTTCTTCGAAGCTCTCATCGCTATGTTGTAGATGATTGGTATGTCGCCATGGCCAAATCGGCCCGTCCCAGCGATCCCAGCCGTCCTCGTAGGCTTTGATAGAGGCTTTCTCTTTCTCGTATTGCTCGTTCCACTGAGAGGTTAGAGCGAAGCGCTGGGCGCGGCAATGGCCTATGCTATGGTCGATCCTCGTTGGTTTCTGCGTGGTTTCTTGTTGTTCGCTCATTTGGTAATGTGGATTGGAATCGGTATGGATGATTGGGAGTCCTGCAGGCTTTGTTTTGCGATTTATGTTAATGATTGAAAAAGAAAGCGGCAGCCGTTGAGTGGCTTTTATACGTGTGCAGTCTTTGCCATAGAAGCCAATAGCTCACGCCAGGCTAAATCACTAATGTCGACTTTGCGACGTTGTCAGGATACCAAGTCCATTTTCGGTGAGATCTCATGTCGTGGAGTGCTCTTGGTGGCACCACAAAGTACTGCGCCTCTAGACCATCACGACGAACCCAATCGAGAACCTGTTCTTCCAAACTGCCACAGGCCGTGATTTAAAATTCCACATACAAATAAACTAGAGGAATCATATGTCGTTCTGTCGTTGGCCTCGGGAATGGCTCTATTGAGTCTGATGATTGACAGTCCTGGAGTGGCTCCGCGAGTTGGCGTCGTGGCTCGTTGCCCACCCTTGAGATACTCATTAAATGTCTCTCCTTCTTTCTATCGAGGTTTACATATGTTAATCACTCGCGACACCTAGTACGATGATATTGAATGCAGCTCCGTCTCTGAAAGAAAAGGCGCGAAGGGAGGCGGCCGAGGCCGAAAAGCACGCCACTTTTCCGTTACTTTCCCATTCATCTGGACCGATGACAACGCGTTCACCGGGGCTCTGCCAACACGCCAGTCAAGCGAATTCCTCCGTTCGAATATTGCGATTCTCTTTGACGCTTTAGTGTCGACGATCTTCAGGATAGCGTTTTCAGCATCTCCTCGTTGTTTCCTCCTGGATGCTGTTCGTACTTTGGCCTCATGCAGTCATCCTCCGTTCCTCCTACCATCGAAGCCACAGCCATGTCTCAGCTTGAAGTTTCGGTCGCGTGCGTATAGATGAGCCACGCGACTAATCGTCACTGCTTAACATACCTACAATACAATTCTCGGACCAATGAAGCCGTATGCATTGTGGGGCAGTTCATTTTGCGGGGTGAGGGGCTCATGCTGCATGGAAGCTCGAGAGCTCTCCAACTGCTGGCCCGTTATGCATGAATTAGCTAGCTATGCATCCGACAGTGTATGAAAGGTAGAACTATAACGTCTTCGAACCTCATTCCCCGCAAAAGTTGAGCTTTCCTGGAAGTCTACCACCTTACGATTCACCTTGCTGAAGGTCGCCATGGCATTCTCGGATAGCCTCCAAGGGCTACCCGTATCGCCGCCACTTCTGAAGGTCATTCTTGTTGTATCATCTCCGTTTCTCTTGTTATTGACTGTGTACTTTCTCCTAGTACCAAATGTCATCAAGGTCAGTCTACTCTCAGAGAAGGTGTACAGATATCGAGAGCACTTTGATTTCCAAAGACTACATGGGTAAGACCTTACTTGGCTATCCAAAGTGCTCTGCAAGATAAATCCAAAGTAAAATATCTGTACCCCATCTCTATAAGCCATCCTCGATGTGACATCTAATTAGATCAGGACTCCCGCCGTCGGAAGCTGCCCCCGGGGCCGAAAGGACTCCCATTTGTAGGCAACAGGTACAATAATCCGGGTACACATAGTAATGAGACATGCTAACTACGAGTAGTAAGACAACCCTTGCAAAGAAAAGAATACTTTCTTCGCTAAGTAAAACCCCTTCGAATGAGCATATGCTAATGTGTCCCCCATCTTAAGTGTTCGACCTCGCGGACACCGAAGCCGTGCGCACAAAAGTCATAGAATGGCACAGACAATACGGTGATATCTTCTACACCAAGATTGGAGGCACCGACTTTGTCTGGCTCAGCTCCCCAAAAGCTGTTAAAGACCTCATGGACAAGAAGAGCTCCGTTTACTCCTCCCGGTCCCCAGCGCCCCTAGCTCAGGACGTTGCTTCGGCAGGTAGACGGCAGCTTTTCATGCCCTACGGGCCGCGCTGGAGAAGCATACGAAAGCACTCTCACACGCTCCTAAACCTAAACACGTCTATCAAATACCAGCCAGTCCAAGACTTCGAGTCCAAACAGCTCCTTACCGAGTTCCTCGACTCTCCCAAAGATTTCTATTTGCAGAATCGAAGGTATTCAGCCTCTGTGATCATGCTCGTAACATATGGATACCGCATCCCTTCTTTCGACGACCCGTTGATCAAGAAGATCTACGACATCATCGATAATTTCACTGAAATGACGGCACCGGGTGCTCACGCGATTGATTCTTTCCCCTCGCTTGCATCGCTTCCGGAATCTTTACTCGGAAACTGGAGAACATTTGGGAAGAGAGTGTTCGATCACGATAGCAAGATATACATTGAGCTTTGGGAAAAGCTAAAGAGGGAGACGGATCAAGGGACTGCGAGAGACTGCTTCACGAAGACGTTCTATCTCAATGATCCGGAGAAGAGTGGGATTGATGACTTGAGCGCGGCGTATACGTGTGGAGGGATGATTGAAGCTGGCTCTGAGACCACAGGCACCACATTGAACAACTTTGTGCTGTGTATGGCTCTGTTCCCTGTTGCGCAGGAGAAGGCACAAGAAGAGCTGGACAAGGTGGTTGGAAGCGACAGACTGCCAGACTGGGACGATGAGAAGGATTTGCCGTACACCAGGAGTCTGATCAAAGAAGTCCTCAGGTGGAGACCAGTCAACAAGTTTGGCATGACACACGCTACAAGTGAGGATGACTGGTACGAAGGGTATTTCATCCCTAAAGGAAGCGTCGCGGTGCTGAACTGGTGGTAAGTCATTACCGCAGACTTACACGAGGAGAGGGGTTGATTGCATCCAGGGCGATACATCGCGATCCCAAAATATGGAAAGATCCAGACGCATTCGAGCCAGCTCGTTACCTTGAGCACAAGCTTCCAGCAGCGGACTATATCAACATTTCCGACCCGTATGCGCGAGATCATTTCACCTACGGCGCCGGTCGACGTGTTTGCCCTGGAGTGCATGTAGCTGAGCGCTCGTTGTATATCAACATAGCACGAGTGTTATGGGGGTTCAACATCTCGAAGAAGAGATCGCCCGACGGAAAGATCATTGAGCCGACGCAAGCAATGGTACGAGGCTTCATGTCTGTACCTGAAGAGTTCGAATGCGATATCACGCCGAGATCAGACAAACATGCGAGGGTTATGAGAGAGGCATTTACGCAAGTGGAAAAGGAAGGCATCAGATTCTGACAGTAGACATAGGATCGAATTTCCAGTGAACTAAACATGTGCAAAATCCTCCAAAGTCCTAATACCCTGTCTTTTGCGGCACTTTCGCATATGCTTCGGCCCACAGACTCAGACTATCCTCTCCAATCCACCTCTGGCTCTCATTTGCCCAGTCCGCCATTTTCCTAAAGTATAGCTTGTCCAGCGAAAGTTCTACCGACTGCCCTGTCAAAGTATCATCTTCCAAGAATGCATCAATTGCCTTCGTAGCTGTCGACAGCGGTGTGATATGCTCCTTCGGCCAGACGGCCAGAATCTGAGGAGGACAGAGGTTCGTGGGGATGAAACCGGGGCAGATGCAGTTGACCGTAATGCCTTCCTCTACGAAAACAGGGCCAGCAGCTCGGACAAGGCCGATAACCCCATATTTCGAGGCCGTGTATTGCGGATTCGTCGTCATCATACTGTGTCTAGTCAGCCTTGTGTTGCCATGAGGGAGACCAGATGTGCCTTGGGAGACTTACTATAGCCCTGCAGCACTCGAAGTAGCGACAAATTTGCCTTTTCCACCTCCAGCTTCTTTGCTGCGGCGAACGTAATATTTGAACAGCCATAGCCCTTGAATCACAGCTTCCAGGTTCACGTTCATGCTCTTCGTGTTCAACGGCTTTACCAAACCCTCCGCATCCAGCCCCTCGTTCTCATCGTAGAGATATTGCCGATCGTCAATACCCGCATTCGCATGACAAAAGTCCAAGCGGTTTCCTCCCCATTCATACGCCTGTTTGAAGAGGCGCGCTTGTGCTTGATAAGAGGCTACATCGCATTGGATGAATGTTGCGTCTGCGCCGAGGGACTTCGCAGCTTCCTCGCCCGTCTTGGGATTTAGGTCGGCGATGACGACCTTATAACCTTTAGAAATGAGGTGTGTGGCTACTGCGAGGCCGATGCCGGAACCAGCGCCTGTTACTATGCCTACAGGCTTCGACATGATTGTTGTGGATGTTCTCGAGGTGTATGGTGGTCAGGGGCTATCAGGTCAGTTCGATATGGATGCGAATGGTGGCAAGAAGGAGTGTAAGGTTGAGTCGATCGTCAATTTCTCTTCTCGGAAGCATCGCGGCAGCACCTTCATGGTGTTTCGCCATGCTACCGACGTGTGTGGAGGATGTGCTGACCCCACATGCACTTCGGGAGATTGGGACGGAAGGATACCGCTGCCCCTCACTAGACCAGAAACGAAAGTGCGGGGTAGCTCGAGCTGCATCTCTTGTGCAAAACTGTTGGAGAAGCTTCGACAGGACGCCACACATTGAACCCGATCGACTCCTGACGCACGCCAGATAAAATATCTCTTTCGAGGCATTTTACAACCACAAGATGGCAGATTCAAAGCAGGTTGAGGAAGCGCACAAAACCCTCTTTGAAGAAGGCATCAAAGTTCGCCGCGAAGTAGCCGGCGACCCCTACGTTGATGCAGCATTGAAGCGATTCTCTTCAGACTTCTCAAAGCCGCTTCAGAGTCTCTTGACTGAAGTAGGTTGGGGATGGTTATGGACCCGACCTGGCTTGACGCGCAAGCAGAGGAGTCTCCTGAACATAGGCATGCTCTCTGCCCTTGGCAAATGGACTGAACTTGGAGTTCACATCAGGGGAGCGTTGAGGAATGGGTTGACGGAAGTGGAGATTCGGGAGGCGTTGTTACAGGTTGGAGGATATTGTGGACTTCCTGCTGGTCAGTATTGGCCTACTGTTCTCAGGAAATGTATCTAACATGGGCGTAGCGATCGAGGGTTTCAGGACTGCAGAGAAGGTTGTCGAGGACTACAAAAAGGAGCAGTCAGAAAGCAAGATCAAGTCAAAATTGTGAATATTACTGCGCGGAACTGGCTCACTGTATCAAGATGTAATGGCTAGGCAACACTCTACCGAACAATTGTTTTCCTTGGCTCCCACCGTGGCTGGTATGTATCCCGCGACATCCTAATTATATGCACCCAGTCACTTATTCCCAAAGACAAAACCCTCTCGGATGAAGGCATCCCAGGCTAAACTCAACTCATCGAGGTCAACCTTTCCCTCAGACGAGAGCTTGCCTAAAGCATCCCGTCTGCCTTGCCCGTACCCGTTTTGTCCAACGATCTTGGACACACCCTGATCACTCGGTCCAAAGGCTTTAGTGAATCCCTCTTGCTTGTCGAACTGCTTCCACGGCGTCGTACCATTGGCAAAGTCGATAAAATCCTTGGCAAACTCGATGGCGACCTTCTTGGCCTCCGGCTCCAGCTTCTCGTTATAATTTTGGAACACAAGAGCGGCGTCCAAACCATGGGTTGAATGGCCTTTGAAAGATCCCTCCCAGTGATTTGGCTCGTTGAAGTTGTAGTAGTACACCTTCCCAGGCCACGAACATGCGAATGCGAGCGCTGGGTAGACATATGCAATATCCGTTGCGAACTCGAAGACCTTCTTCGTGGCCTCTTCGTCAGAAGTCTCGGGACTGATATTGTACGCTGTGAAGATGCTGTGTGCGGAGCTAGGGTTTGCAAGGTTCTTGGAGAGGGAGGCGCAGAAAGCGGATGCTATGCCGGCAAGTCGGGGTTGAAGACCCATGTAAAAGAAGATGGTTCCCTGGGTACAGAGTCAGTAAGATACGGACAGGGGAACCGACCTGGAGCCTGAACAGGATCACTTTTCAGGCGCTCTTGAGTTTTGATCACTACTAAGTTATGACCTTGCCCAACTGTTTAAAGTGCTCCTGCATGTTCATTCCAAACTGCAATATCTGGTATCCCTTGCCAAAACTGGGTAATTGGGGATGGGGCAAGCTTACATCGTGTTGACAGTCACCAATCATGAGCTCTTCACACCATTGTCTTCCTGGCACAATAGGAGCGTCCTTCTCTGAAACTCGCTTGAGGCTTCTGAAAGTCGTTTTGAAGGGAACGACATCGCCATCTAGATAAGGAATCGTTGGTGCGCTCATCGGTGTCTTTGCTATCAGCTCTTCAGGGCTGACTGTCTTGAGCTTCTGGATACGTCCTTCAAGTGAAATATCCTCCAGGCCAAGCGCCTTCATGATTACTGCATAATTTGCTTCGGCTCTGGGAAGTTCGAGCGGCTTCAGCATCACAGGCGTTCCAGACATTGAGATCCCACGCTTGAAGAGCGATTCTTCCGACGAGAGCTGCGAGAGTACAGATACTAGGGGCTATTAGCGATGTGTAATAGTAACTTGGGAAACCAAGGAGGTATCTACCTGCTCCCGCACTTTCGCCAAACACAGTAACATTCTCTGGGTCGCCACCAAATGCCTCAACGTGGGCTTTGATCCACAACAGTGCGCATCTTTAATCACGAAGGCTGTTGTTTCCTCGATACCCGGCTTTACGAAGCTCTTCGGAAGTAAGATTACCAAGTACACCGAGACGATAGCTACGTATTTCAGCATCATGCCTCCTCATACTCCACTTCCAGATGAAGACTAACTTGAAGTTCACAGCAATAACAGGCGTCCCAAGCTCCACTGATAGTTTCACAAGTCGGGAGGGTTCATATTGTGGCCAATGGGATGAGCCAATGATATATCCTCCGCCATGAATGAACACCATGACTGGGAGGGGCTTGTCGAACGAGGTTCCAGGGCGGTAAATGTTGAGATTCAAACATTCAGTACCAGACATTAGGGGCGCCTCAGGAGTGTCAATGGCCTCTTGGAGGAGGACGGATTGCTCGAAGGCGCACGCATCTCCTGCTATGCATCGTGAACTGGCACTGTTAGTGCTCGGTCAGACTGGAGGCACAGAAACCCACGAACCCGAATTTTGTAGCATCAATCTCCGCACCGTACGAGCTGAAGATCTCGGGGACAGCTAGTTGATCGCTCAAACTGGCATACTTGATGCCTAGATACTGCTCGACAATGTCCCCCTTCTTTCCATTGAACACGCCAATCTTGGTCTTCAATGTAGCCATTGTAGTCACTTGCGGAGCAGGCTGCGAATCTATAGCTCTATTGAAGTTCGAGTAACGGTCTTCATATATCTTCCTATCTCTTGTTTACCATCTGTTTCGATGCATCGTACTTGATTTAGATAGCGTCTTCAGTCCCAGCCGGGCGTTGCTGCGCCTCAAAGTCACGCGTCGACCAAGCCAAATCGGTGAAGATATCCAGAGGCTTGGATCCATCGTACGATATCTTTGCTCAATATTCAGGCACTTAGCGTACCGCAATTGCCTTAGAGATCCCGATGCAATACCTATCAACTGATGTAAGAGAGAAGGGAGGCTCGGCCGAGCACTTTGGTGACGAACGGTTACCAGAAGCGGAAAACAAGAGGTAAGACTTGACCGCCAAGACGAAGGCATGAGTCAGGATGAAGGCAGAACTGGAGCGATGTAATCGTCAAAGACAACCCACGGAAATTGCGGCGCTAGCTCTCTTGTGTTGTGGCGTGAGCTACCTCTCTTGTTGTGGGGCATCGATGCGGGGAACGATGAGCGGATCAACCCTACCACGACTCACCTTGGCTCCAAGGCATATGAAGATGGAAGGATCGCCAATTTCATCGTGGAAACCGTGTGGCTCGTGTACACAATGCCGCTGGAACGCGACCAAGAAGGTCACACCTATGTTCTCCATCCCAATGGTCAAAGATCCCACTACATTCTCGACGACTTCACCGATCCTTGGAAGCCTCGTGAGACGATATTAATTCAACATGGTTTCGGCAGACACGCAGAGTTCTGGTATCACTGGATCCCAGTCCTAAGCCGCAAGTACCGTATTGTGCGTCGAGATCTACGCGGACATGGACGCTCCTCGTATCCCAATGCCAGCGACAGCTATGACTATTCCACGAATACAGTTCTAGAAGAGGTTCTAGATACCCTGGACCAATTAGGATTCCAGAAAGTCCACTTCCTGGGCGAGTCTACAGGCGGCATGCTCGGCGAGATTCTGGCTGCCAAATATCCCGATCGCCTGTTGAGCCTGACAATATGCTCAACACCAACCCATCTCCCTCCACCAGCGCTGAAACTGTTCGCTTTCGGTCGTCCCGACTGGCCGACCGCATGCCGGGAGCTGGGTTCACGAGGATGGGCAGAAGCATTGTCCAAGATTCCCGGGACAATACCCATTACAGACTCTGAATATCTCCCATGGTATCTGGAAACGATCAGCGTGAGCGATGGTGAGGGTCTGGCAGGTTACGCCAGGTTCCTGTCCAAGTTGGATGCGAGACCGTTCTTGAATGATATCAAGGTACCAATGCTGATTCTAGCACCAAGTTCGAGTGCGGCGGTAACAGTAGAGGCGATGGAAGGTCTTAAGAAGGAGGTTGAAGCGGCCGGGACGCGTGTGAATTTGGAGGTCATTGATGGACCCGGGCATGAGATATATGTCACGCAAGCAGAAAGATGCCAAGCTGCGTTTCTTGACTTCTTGCGAGGAGGAGAGCTAGGAAAGGATTAAACTAGTAAAAAGATCGAATTGCGGATAAAGCCTACCTCCCGTAAGGACGGAGCAGTCTGCATAGCTTCGCTCCAGTCTAATGAATATCAAGACTAATTCACTTCGAAATACGCTCAGCATAATATCATTGGACGTAGTACTAGTGTTACGACTGCTGGTTGAAGCGGTAGGAACAGGACGATGTATCTGATGACAGTGGTGACGTCATAAGCCATCGTATATCTCATGTACCCGTGCCAGTAAGAAAATAGTCATATTACCGTCGAATTCAGGAAGTGCCCATCACTTCGTTACAGTTCTGTGCAGATGTGGCTGCTCTGATTGGGCTACGCGCTGGAAGCACTTCAGCGTCCTATAGCGAGCTTTACTTAGCTGGTTTCGAGACTTCTAATCTGCTTCCATCAAACAAATTGTGTTCACACTGTAGCGGTTTTTGATGTTCCTTCAATGATATGTGGTGGTAGAGTCACACCCCACGTCCGTGATTCGTGCCTCTGATGACTCCGCCAAGACCCCGCCAAACGTCGACTGAATGACTCTTTAAACAACTCCTACACGTAGCCAGAACATCTTCCATCTACAACACCACCGTACAACAACCTTTCATCGATACGAGCATCCGCGCTTCCTGTCAGTATGAATTCACAAATTAGTTGACGGACACGATTCCACATTGTCCGCTTCTCTGCGGGTACCGTCCCTTCGACACCGCTTGACGAAGGCCGAACAACTGTTTGCGATTGAATCATCGTTCAAGATGCGTCCACTATTATCGCGGCTGTTCCAAATCCACTACCTACACACAAACTCCCGATCTTTATCTCATACTTGCGGACGGCAGCGGCACTTCTGAGACCCTACCACTACCCATCCAACAACTTACAAGCTTGACAAATCGACATTTCAGGCATAGTATGGCTTCGATATTTACGTATGACCCAGATCCACCAAGGGTGTCCTCCCCTTGGTCGACTCCTCCTCCTGACTCCCGGCCAAGGCATGCAATCCCTCAGGATTCTGCATCAGATGTTCTGCGGGCCAATGTGGGGGCGCATCGAAGCGCCAGCACAAGTTCTGCAACTTCTGAAGTAGATTACAGCGCCATTACCAAGCTAGACGCAGAACCGCAGGAAGGACCCACCGAGTACAAGCTGCATCTTCTCCTGAGACGACGCCGATCCTTCACATTTACGAGCACTGGATGGAATATTTCTGGCTCCTTGCGTCGTATAGATATTCCAACATCTTCCTCCGCTAACCGTAGCGTGTCAGAGCCGGGTATAGTATCAACTACCCCGCCTCCGTTGGCTGCTATCCAGTCTAGACAGCATCGCCTGGAACAGTTGACCACCCAACTCCTCTGGCGGCTGCAGCAGTCATCGCCGAATCACAACTCGACCACCACTGACTGGATACCACCACAATTCCCGGAGGAGGCGCAGTTGTCTGAGTCTGCTGTGCCCCGGCGGGTTCTACCCGGTCTGGAGGAGAGCAAGGGCGCCTTGTACGAAATAGGGATTGCAGATGACGGCACCTTTGTGGGTCTAGCCGACGATGAGATGGAAGAGAGTCTTAACAACCTTCGAGCTATGGCGGCTAGTCTTGGTTGTTATGTAGAGGTGCTTCGCATGGTTCCTGTAGGAGAGTGCGAGTGGATCGAACACGCCATCGCTTCTGGTCCAGTAGAACGTCGAGTTCGTACAAGTAAGCTTTGTGTCGCTGAAGCTTATGTTCGTCCTGATCAACATCGCGTTGGGCAAGATAAGACTGTAGCTACAGTGGAAGACACGCATCGCGCAAATACTTTCGAGAAGCTGGCGGCAGCCAGCCCGCACAATCGCACTACTCTTCCTGATACGGGGCACTCGCGGCCGAGCACCGGGATTGAGCAAGATGCCACCCCTCAGCTTCGAGTCTCCTTGACTGGCGCAACTATGTCTGGAAAATCTAGCCTTCTCGGCAGTTTGACTACATCCACCCTTGACAACGGTCGTGGGAAAAGTCGGCTTAGCCTTCTTAAGCACAGGCATGAGATTCAGTCCGGCATGACATCTTCCGTCACGCAGGAGCTGATTGGATATAGCGACATTGTTGATCAGGATGGCAGAAGTGCCTCGACACAGGTGATCAGTTATGGCGCCGGAAACGTGTCGTCGTGGATGGACATCCATGTCTCTGCAGTAAATGGAAGGCTTGTCTTCCTGTCGGATTCCGCAGGGCATCCTCGATTTCGACGGACCACTGTCCGTGGTCTTGTTGGTTGGGATCCGCACTGGACTTTGCTGTGCATACCGGCTGACAACACAGAGAATTCATCCGGTAGGGTTGGGGCATCACCATCCTCTCAGGAGATCCTGGGACCTGCGGCAGCGGACGTTGACCTCTCTCACGCGCATCTCCAACTTTGCATTCACCTAGGACTCCCATTGGTCGTTATCATTACGAAGTTGGATATCGCCACGAAACCTGGACTTCGTAGGGTATGTAGTTGAGCTCTGCGAGCCGCTTCAGCCTATTCGATGCTAACATGAAGCTAGACCTTGGCCAAAATTCTCTCGACCCTGAAAGACGCTGGCAGGAAGCCTTCCATCATTTCAGATGCATCTCTTGCTGTTCCAGAGATAGAATTCAACGTCATCACCAATACAGATCTCGAGGAGGCCGAGACTCTAGCCCGTATCCTTACGACCTCGCCAATTGAGACTGTTCCGATCATTCTCACGAGCGCATTAAAGGGTACCGGTATCAGGAAGCTTCACGCATTATTACGGAGTCTCCCGATACCTGCCGTTGTGGAGGCACCCAGCCCGTCTCTGCATGCGTTGTTCCACATCGAGGATATCTACAGCAGCAGAGAGGCGCACAGCAGGTTGACTGTAGCTGGAAGCTCCCGATCTCCCTCTGCCGTGATAGGAGGCCACTTACGATACGGCGCCTTGCGCTTGGGTGATGAGCTCGTCCTAGGCCCCTATCCAGTTGACAGTTCGCCGGACGACAGTGATAGCGGAAGTGGTAGAGGATCGACACCTCCCATCCGCTCCTCAAGACGCTCATCTGTGCCAGCATCTCGCTCTTTTCCAGGTGCGCATAAGGCACAGGCTACGTTACAAGTCTCTCGTTCCAAATCATATGTTAACGATGGCGGGGTTGAATGGCGACGGGTGCGAGTCACATCTATCCGCAATCTTCGACTCCCTGTCAGAAGCCTGAGGGCAGGTCAAGTTGGTACGATCGGTGTGGTGCCTTTGGGAGAGCCAATTAATACTCCAGCACTTGTGCGGATCAGGAAAGGAATGGTGCTCGCTCACGGTGAACTGAATGCCAGCAGAGTCATTGCTGTCAGATTCACCGATGTTAACGCAGGGGTTGTCAAGAGCTTGACTGTTGGTAGTGCTGTGGTTGTGTACGTGGCTAGTGTAAGAGCGTCGGCAAAAGTCATTTCAGTCGCCGCGGATCCTGACGCTAGCATCGCACGCAGTACTACTGCCGAACCGGAAGACGATGACGATGCATTCGGCTTTGGAAGCTTTGATGATGCAGATGACAAGATAGAGCATCTTCCCAAGGGATTCAATTCCACTTCGGCAATTGCACGATCAACCACGGTCACCTTTCAGTTCATCGGCTGCAAAGAGTTCGTTGAAGCCGGTGCGAAAGTGTTGATACTACCTGGAGGTGGACCGGGTCTTTTCGGAGGCACAGAAAGAGGAGAAAAAGGTGTAGCGGGATTAGATGGGTTCGTCGGGTATGTGTTAAAGGAGGCGGCATGAGATACATGACGTTCAATTGTTGAGAGTAGTAGTTGGCTTAGCATTGCATTGGTTAAGGCGTTAGGTAGTTTGATCTTATGTCGCATAGCGTCCCATTGACTAGACGAATAATGATGTTGTATCGCAGATCCTCAGGCCAGTGTGAATGTCCTTAAAACGCAACTCTTTGGCAATAGTTAAACTAGTAGCTAAAGTGCTTCTAGTGCCCGATCCACAACTAGGGGGGATAGTACGCCGTCTACATACAGAAATGTACCGACAGCTTCTCTACCTGTGAACGGCCCTATTCCTTTCCAACATTTGTTGCGTAAGGTTAAATGCTAGTCCTAACGTCATCATAAGTTGAATGTCTGCGTATCATTACTAAAGTGGTATGAATATTCTCAATCATTTTGATATCCCATCGAACTCTATCCAGTACGTATCAATGAGACCACTCCCAAGTTTCTCTGTCCCAGCTTCTTGGGCCACTCTAGCATCATATGGACTGAAACCGCAGATTTTAGACATACGCCGTCTTCAATGCCAACTAAAGGCGAGAGAAAATGCAAACTTTAAGTGGGAGAGAACCTCGAGTGTCATAAGTCATATCTAAGATGTCTTGACATTTCCGTCTTGACGATTCCGTCCTCCTCAGAAAACATGTCTGACCCATTCATTATCCTCATCTGCAACCTCATGTCTCAGATGTATAGTACATATGCCACCAGACAGAATAGAGTAAGAAGAGAGTCTGGTGAAAGCACGTCTTCTTTCGAGGTCTGGTATTCTTGGAGAAGGACGTCACTGGCACCAGCAGTCTATACGACGACTAGCATAGTAAGAGGAAGGCGTATACAAGGTGCTTCCTCTATCGACACCAGTACCAGTGTTAGTGAAGCTGGAACTTTGTTCCTCCGTGGAGGTTAGCAGCACGATGGGATGACATGGTTCGTTGTATAGCTGAAGATGTATTATAGGAAAGAATGAGACATGTGCTTCGGTGAGTTTGGAAGTGATGCCGGACGATTTTCTGAGAGTAAATCTGAACTTAACTCTGAATTTTACTTTAGAAATAATATTAAGATGTAAATGCTCGTTGCGGTCGCTATTATAACACGCGAAACTATGTATATCTGCAATCGAAGCTGGGGTACAGAATATCGTATTGCTATTTTTTGAAGCGCTGTGGTCGTTCGGGCGAAATCCATCTAAGTAATACTTAATAGATGAAGCGCTCTTACTGGGTATTGCATTCATAGTATCTGTACCCATGGGTTCGACTGGCGGTGATAGGTCCGGCTGAGATCGATCAGCATTGTGCCTTCTGGGTGCCTTTGCATTATTGTAAATTTTCCCCATGCCAAGTTATTTCGCAACTATGAGATGTGAAAATGATTAAAGGCCTTTGGTGCAAGTAGCCAACTTAAATACTGGCCCTCCTACCGAGGAGGCGGTTGACAGCACGCGAGGATCCGTGGCAGCGTTTCGGTCGAATCCTTCGACCGCTCCTCTTCAACTCTAAACTGAATGATGGGTACTTTGTTTGAACATCACTTGAACCACTACAAGAAAATCTCGTTCGCATGGCACTTGACCCTCGCAAATCTCGTGAGGCCTAACAGATATTCAGCCCACCTAGGCGACCTGAAGAGATCTAGAGGGGTAGTGAGGGATCAGAACCTATGTGAGCTTTCGAAAAGTCTCGCAAGTTTGGGGTGCAGATATCGCAATTCACATTTCGGATCGATCACGTAACGTAGGAGTCCTTTGAGTAGCAAAGTGAGGCCCCACATGAACGGTTATTGATAGTTGACGTGCTCCTGCGTCGTTATACCGACGGCTATCTGTACTTCCTCTCCAGCAGTTACACGAGGAAGGCAAGAATAAAAACTTCTAAGAGAAATTTTGCATGATGTACTGAAGCCTCCTGGTATGCCATACGGCGCCGCTCTCTTGTTCTCTGAAACAGCAAACTGGACGACTCCCGCAGTCTGAACAGCCTCCGCCTCCGATCGAATGCCGAGCCAATTCGACGGACTTTAAGATGCTCACATGCTTGAAGGCCGACGCCTTCCCGCACGTAGAAGGCGTATCAGGCGACCCGTTGTGCCGCAGTGCCGCATCTTCGAGAAATCTGCGCACATTGAGGCCAGGCCGAAGCCTCACTGCCGCAATGGCGACGAGGACTCGTGCGAGTACTGCACGCCCGATAGCTTGCGTTAGCTGCAACAGCCGGGCTTAGCAAGTTCGAACCGAGTCAACTCAATCGTACGACTGCACATCTTCGTGTTGTTTATTTCGGTAAACCGCTTCTCTTCGAATGCATGAAGACCTCCAGCCATGGCTGAATACCTGTTAGAGCAGTTGGACTTCGACACCAAGCCACATCGGTCTCGCCGATTTGGACGATCGCTAGAGTGGTCCGTTGCAGCCACTTCGGCTCTTTGCTCCTCGCGGCTGCAGGCACTGGCCCCCATGACCGGGCAAGATGCGGGCGAGAAATGGACTGCGGCACGGTCGGATCGCCCTGGGGGTGTGACGACAATGCCGCAAGCCAATGTCTCGATAAACCTTGGGCTCGAGTCAATCTATGAGCGGACAAGGAACGCTTGTGCTGAATGGCTTCGCAAGTGCTGTGGAAAGGTGATGTTCGGGCCCTGAAACAAAGTAGCTGTTTGGTGACCCTGAGGTCGACCCAAGCTGAGTGACATCACGAAATTCTGCCTCGCTAATTATTCTCCATTCACCTGCGTTTGTAATCTCCATCTTAGGTCGGTAAGCCGTCGGTCTGAACTCGTGGAAATTCCCGAAGCACTCAGTTGGTTGCGTGCGACGCTTTCTGAGGCCGGGTGAAATAAATTGGCTCTTATTGCATACAGCGGCGTCTTACTGGCCGGTATGCAAGTATCAGGTGTTAGCAACCACTGTGTCGGGCTAATCAAACATTGAGCGGCCTCCACCGGGGTTCTCTAGACCCCGGCTGTCGGACTCGATTGGAAACCTCTGAACAGTCTGCAGTCGCCCGTTCTCAGTGTACATAGCGCGTGACTGTTTGAGGGATTGGATCTTGATTTAGAATGACGGGTTGGAACACCTCCGTACCCTAAATCTGCTAACAAGGACTAATAATGGAACTCCAGGTTGTGTTCTCCCACCCGTTCTTCAGAGTGAGACGAAGCAGATGGCGGCATGCCACGTTGTAGGCCAGTTTATGGCGACAGACGCGGGTCCGAGGAGTTGGAACCTGGGTGTCCAGCTGCAGAGAGCCTTGCGAACAGCCTCACCCTAACGTCTACGAGAATTTCAGTTGTTCGACGTGTGTTCGGCGGAGGATCAATATGCTTCACCGAGAGGTTGTCGTTCCTCCCGCATTTCGCGCAACGCATTCTGCGATCTATTCCTCCCGCGCATGCTTCTTTTTTAGCTTTACTGTTCCCACCGCCGAACGCAAATGAGGTAGGCCGAATAGGGACGTGTGGCGCGCCGGGGGCTGCGTGCATCTCCACAGGGCTGGATGTTGGGATTCAAACGGTCGGCCACGGCCTCGCCATAGTTTGTGAGAGCAGATCGACCGTCAGTCAATCTTTGACTAGGGAGAGGTTTGCGTCGGACGCTACAGTGCTTCCGGTTTTCTATACTGTTCGCAAGACTGGCATTGAAAAAGGTACTGCAGGTTTCAACCCTCGAAGCAAGCAATTGCGCTACTAGCGGTATGCGCCAATGTACATTAAAATCTCCTGCAGTCGAGCCTGCATCGGTGATTTGGAAGACGTCCACGGGATGCATGTAGAACCTGGAGACGAGTCGTGTCATCTCATCTTCCCAGCGCTTAAGACCAACATTCGACCTATCGCATCTCATGGCGGGCCTTTTTAAACGCATCCAAGATTCCTTGCATCAACGGCATGAGCATAATTAGCCAGCCTGAGTGATACGAATTGCTATATTATCAGAATGGGAAACCACCTCAGAAATGCATTTGACCATGTGATCCCCCGCTGATATCTTCCAGTCGCTCACAAGCAATTGCTCGGTATCCAACCGATGCAGCACGAACAACGCATGGGACGCGTGCCGCAAGCCGCTGTGACACAAGACGCAGCCCTACGCGAGTCCGTCTTTCGCATTCGTCGTGGCTTTACAAACCTGCCGTGCTTCCCCACCTGTACCTGTACCTGACTGTGGCGTTCAGTCGTAACAATCCCGTGATTCATCTTCACTATCCTGGAAAGGATTGCGCGTTTGTCTGTCCTCATGTGGCACTCCACTTCGTTCAACTTAGGTCGGCGATCTCTGTGGTCATGGGCCCTATGATTCAGGTCCTTGTCAGAACTCTATGTTGACTGCGGCGCAGCAACGCCGTCTCCTCCTATGGTCAGCAACGGCATCACGGGAGAATCCATGCTGGGCCGATACTCCGTCCCTTGCGGGCCGCTGCAGACATGAAAAAGCGGTCTAGGACACCAGGTTCTCTGCACCGATGTGGCAAAGGATAGAGTGGCTCATTCGACCGGCGACAAAACTGCAACGCTGCAGATACCTTCACACATGATCCACGGTTGTGAAAAGACGCGCAGCGTCTGGGATCCGAATCAAATGCAATATGCGGATGGCTTACTCCATCGGTGGGCTTAGTCGGCGAGAGTTGAGCTCTTGTGCTTTGGGCCTGATGTTTGGGTTGTACAGAACGTGCGCACGACGAACGACATGCCTGTTCCAGTAGTCGCTGCCGTTCGGGAATAGTGGCTGTCGGAGGCTCGTGGAAGAAGGGTGCTTTGTTACTAACAACCTTGTAGTGCCAAGGGTACGTTTGAGACCGTGGGAGGGTGTCAGAATGCGCAGGCAAACGTCACTAAGGCGGTGGATTGGTCTTCTTCGGGAATGAGCGCAGAACTTCGCTTGTTAGACATGCGTAGCTAGAAACACACCTCGGAATTGAAGCAGCGTGTGACTCCTACCTCAGAGTGGCCTAAATGGGTTGCTGAAGCGGTTCTAGTACTGTGATGAATATGATTCGCACTTCTGAAGCCTGAATTATTGGAGTGGGCCTTTGGATCGAAGAAAGCCCCACCTCTGGCTGTGTGCTAGTCGCCAGACCCGCATGGTAATACTAGGCAGAAATGGAGCTGTGAACGCGAACTATCCAAACCAACCTTTCAGGATATCGTATGCTTTCCTCGTCATAGTGCCAGAATGAGCGACAATGCTAACGCGCGCACTCGAGCCAATCATGACACCTGGTTCCGACAATGGTGTTGCGGCAGCATCGCAACGAACGCATCCTGTTCTTCGCAATTAACTGGAGGCTTCTCGCCCCATCAATGTCCGGTCCCACCATAATTGCTGATATCTCACAGTCTGACAGCCAGTAGTGTTACTCTCACCCTTGGTCTGCCTTCCCCTAGTTGCACGAGCCAAGCTGCATACTCAACTAGGCAATCAAGCGAAAGTACAGCGGCCTCCTGAGCAGAGCTGGACCTGCGCCAATTTTTCTTTCGAAATGGGTCGGACTCATATGTTTGTTCGATTCGTTCTGTACTAGGCATCCTGAGGTGGTTCGCAGAGTTGCGACTCATTCACCGTTTACCCTGAAACCGGCTCTTTTCGAGGGAGCCGTTGCTGTGCCGCAAATGGCTCGACCCGTCCCCCGCCCCCACAAGCTCTTTCGGAGACGCCTAGTGCTGCAGTCTCCCTCTCTGTCCTTCTGCACGACCTCGACCCTGTAGGTGATCAACGCCATCGAATCCATCGTCGCTGACGAGAGAATCAGTTTGGAATGCCAGTCTCCAAACTTACAAGAATGGAATGAAAGCAATCTCAGCGCTTGAGCTTGCTGCTGAAGTCAAACGCGCCTCCCAGTCCATGAATGCAGAAACCGAAATAGATATGCGAACGTGCAGATAGGGGAACTGAAAGTGAACTCAAATAGAATAGATTGCAAAGGCGAAACGCTGCAAAAGAACTCCAACTCAATGCATGGCCCTAAATTCTTGTTTTATACCGATCTGTTGCGAAATGATGATCCGTGGAACTTGAAGTCGTAAAGTTCGTACACCGCAATGCGGTAGTTTTGCGAGTGAGACGCTGCTTTTGGAGCTCTAGCCCTTGATGGGAGGATTGGAGAAGAGGGAGGCCGGAGTAAAGCTGCGAACGTCGTGCGTTGGATCATCGTGTTGGCCCCTCGAAATCCACCTAGGTAGGGTACTGTTCGCCTGCTCGTGGCGCCCCCAAGTAGTTGTGCAAACCACGGCATTTGTAACTCTTCAAGAACCCCATTCGTAACCACCTCATTATGATCTCTTGTACATGTAGATCCCAGGAGTAGCCGAAAGCCCCAAAAGTCGCAACTCGTGATGAGAATGAGTTTGGCAGAAGCCGAGCGTTTCATGCTCAGCTATACCGCTTTACCTACTCGTGTCTGATGATCGACGAGGTTTACATTTTTCGTGAGCTAGATGTCCATTTCGGGCAGTTGTTCGAGTGAACTCAGCGCCGCATCGCGGACAGTAGCTCTTCGCTGCAGTGCCAGACTTTTCTCGCTGATGGCGTAAGAGGTTGCTGAAAGTGGAAAATTGCCTTCCATTGCAGCCATGCTCCCAGCATTGGGGTTTTGGTCGAGAATTCAAAACCTTTGGCATGACCCCGCCCATGCCTTGGTTGCCGGGTGATGAAGATAGTCCAGCGGCGGGTGGTCCCAGGGACGGCTCGTAAGATGGATAAGGAGCGGCAGTCGTTACAGCAGGGTAGACAGTTGCCGGAAGCGGGTTGTAACCGTTCATTTCGTAACTTGTCGGAGGGTATATCGGAGGCCTAGACACTGTCAGACTGCATCAGCCTACAAGTGAGGTGCAACTTACGGAGGATAGCTCGATGAATTACCGCCCATCGAATTCAAGCTTTGTCCAGGCAGGTTGTTGTGAATGGCAGGATATGGGTATGAATGCGACGCGGCGCTCAACATCGGTGAAGATTCACTAGATGACGTAGGGTAGCTCATTGGTGTAGGACTGGCGCGCATTGGCCCTAATGGTTGCTGATACGGGCTTCGAGGCACTGAGGACGCTTGGTAGGGTGGTAGTATATTGTGCTCCCCAGATCTCCGTGGCTCACTTTGGTTCTGTAAGCTTGGACTTGAGGTGTATGATGGCGCATAGCTTTGTGACGTTTGCGGTTGCTGGGAGGTTGCGCGTGCTTCTGAATATGAGTGTTGATTCATAGCTGGGTAGCCTGGTGAGTCTATAGAGGGTGGTGATCCGTAGTGACCCAAATCGTACTGCGCAGGCATCATAAAACCCAAAGTGCTAGGTCACGATCAGCTAAACGACCAACGAGCGATCAAATTACTTGGCCTACCTCATGTCTTGCAATTCCAAAGATGGATCCTGTGGGTGCTGGGGTTCAGGTGAGAGACGCAACTGGTAGTCTATTGTGGTATTGTTACCACCAGAGACAGAAGGAAGTGGAGAAGGAAGGAGATCTGAACCAGACACAGGTAATTCGTCGTAGTGGTGGTCGTTTGTTTCGGTATGGAGAGGTACAAGCTCAGTGGGCGGTGATCGTTGTGGTGAATGGAAGGGAGGAAGGTCTAAAGAGTGAGAGAGGAGGGCGGGAGGAGCCTCTTCTTCTAATCCAGTGGGATGTGAGGTGTTGCTACGTGTAAATGGATCGAGGATTTCTGAAGGATCCCAGACAGGTGTATGTGTTTCTTCGGTTTGGTAGTTGACAGATATGCGACCACTGGTTGGCAACGTTGCAGCACGGCGAGAACGCAGACCACGAAGTTGTGGAAGCTCGGGAGGTTGAACGGATAGGTCTTGATCGGCGCGATTTCTAAGTCTTCGTGAGATGGTTGTGGTTTTCGGTTGTTGTTGTTTTTGAGACCGAGAGGTCATAGTATCAACAGGCGGAGGGCGACATATGTTAGGACGCCGAGTGCTAGTGGGGGGTAAACATACACTTTGAGCTCTTAGATTGGGTAATTATGGTGGGCTGTAGCAGCCTTATGGACGAAGCTTTCGCAAGGCAGACTTGATTTTGAGAAGCAGCCTAAGCCATGCTGGGGAGGGGTTTATGAGGATAGGTATCTGAGCACCCAGGTATGTAAGTTTACGGGCGTGCTTGCGACCCTTGACGGTCTCCAACACCCGCTTTCCCAGCATTGTGGCGCGCCCTCTGTTGGCCGGTGCTGGTGCCTTGAAGGATTTCGGCCCTGGCCTGGCTTGCCAAGCTTTCGACCGTTTAGTGCAGGGAAATGCGGACCTAGCCCTCGAGGCGGCGAGGATCTTGGTCCGCGAACATCGAGCATGCATTTCTGCAGTGATGAGAGGGGCGTCCGGGCCCGGGCCATCGACCAAGGCCAGAGTGGTGGACTCAACGCCGCATTGCTGGCCTGCCGCATCTTCCAGACTAAGCGTTTTTGAGACTTTCCGGGCTGCTGGTGGCTGTCTACCGGCCGCAGACGTGGACATGCATGATGCTGGATGGCTTCGCTACAGAGCAGCAAAGAACACTTCGCAAGTGACTGTTGGTGGCGCTGGGTAGCACCCGTTTCAAGGGGCCCTGTCGGTACGGTAACGGTGGAGAAAGGCCACAGGTCAGTTATGTGGCGCCCTGCTTAGCCTCGTCGATGCTCAGACATGGGGCATGACGGCTACAGTACTAAGCCACGGTGATCGTTGTTTGGACAGGCGATGGTGGTTCATCAACGCGTGCCATGCCATATAGAGCCGTCACATACAGATTGTAATTTTGAGGCTGGCCTGAGGTTTGAACAGGCAATCGAATCACTCGCGAGCGTCCATCAGTTCGTGCCTATATAGTCGAGATTTCTGAATAGTATCAACCGTGAAAAGCGTTTCGACATGTTGTCCAGGTATGTTGCGAGCATGGTGTTAGTTGCTCAATTGCTTTTTCGAAACAATGTGATGCGACGCCTGATACAGCTGAACCGATCGCGACCGGCGTTAAAGTTGGAAACACCACCGATCGCGGTTGAAGACACACGGAGCCGCCTGAGGCGAAAGCTTCTGGAAGCCAAATCGAAGCGCGGCATATGCTGTCACGGTTCGCTGCAGACAGCAGGAGAAGGGGGGTACAGTAAGACGCAATCTTCAAACGAGCAGCTGATGTGTGATCGAAGAGGAGAGCTTTCACGTCGAGCGCGCTAATGTCCGCCCCTTTGTGAGGGGTTTAAACAAGGACCGTTGCCATGTCCGTCCGTGGAGCCATCGAAAAGCCGTTGGCGGCCGAATTGCGACGCTGAGCATTTTGGGACGCCGCTCTCGGCACGCTTCGCCTGTGAAGACAGCTAGCCTATGTGGCGCGCACACGGAATTCAAAGTCATATGGTCGATCACTTGGGAAGCTATGAACTCCTTTCCTCGAGTACCTAACCAGGTTCGCGATCAAGCCAGGTGTGTCGTTGCATAGAGGGTGAAACGTGAGAACGCAGTATCGTGTGCGTGCAGTATCTGACATAAGGCAGATGCTCAACATGGAGGCCAGTTCTGACTGGGTCCAGAAGGCGTCCAGCCCTGCCTCAAACGGAAGAGAAGCGAGCGTTGTGCCGAACGCGGCTTCGTCATTTTAATCGGCCCATATCATGAATAGAACAGCAAGGCTGTGAGAGTGCCGAACCGGCGCGAAGTAGGCCATCGATGCGCCAACTTCTTCAGTGTGTGTACTTGGCTTAGGTGTCTGTTAACTAGATCTGAGGAGTTCATTGATACCTAAGGCACGCCTGACTGAACCGTTGTGCAAGGAGCTGAAGCGCTTCTGGCACAACAATGTATAATCCAGGTCCTCTTAGCAGCGATAATGGCATCTTGCGATGCGCGAAACAGAAAATGCTGCTCCTGCAATGCTGCCGGCCATACGGAGTACACTTTGGACTGTTCGGCGATCTCGGGGCGCCGGGATGACAATAGTACCGATATACTGAATATTATCATCCACTGTAGTGATGCTACAACAACTGGTAGTCGCGCGATGGCATCATGGTGCCCAGAGATCTACTTTGAGCAGGTCACACAAACTCAGATATGACGTACGTCTTTCCCCGCAACATGTGTATCACAGGCGTTGGCTTCGTCTGAGGGCACGGCTCGGTCAAGACGGGGCAGACCGCCAGGTACATCATGGTGTGCACCATTGGCTGTTCGAGCCGAGACAATGTACCATGTCGGTGTTCGGGGCGTGGGACGAGGGTTCCGGACAGCATAGCAAGATGCCGCGATCAGGCCACAGTCAGAAGGGGACGGTTGGTTGGCCTAGGAAACTCCAGGTTGGGCATGGAATTGAGATCACGAATCTAGCCTGGTGTAGGAACGTTAGACGAGGAACGTCGACGTCTCCATTTTAGGCCTGGTGCGAAAACAAAGATCTGTCATCCGTGGAGGTCCACATGAGCAGCTTCTGTGGCTACCTATCCTGTCAAGCACGGCCTTAATAGAACATGGGGTAACGGGCTGAGACTGCGTCACAGCCTTGAACCTTGATTTCCAGGAGGATCTGATACGATACGATCGAGTCTCAAACACGGCCGTTGGTGTCTGGACACCTGTTGACTCAATCAACCGCAGTTGCGACTGTCTGGACGGCGCAGATCTGTCAAGCGGCCATGTCTTCGGTATGGCCGTGAGTCCTCGTGTAAGTTTCGCGGGACGGTTGATGCCGAACCTTGCCATGCTGAAGAGTCATGGTAGACGGCGCGACGACGGGGAGTCTCTGTCCCAATGATCCGGTAGCGATGAAACGAAGAACCCACAGCTTCTCGTGGAAATTGGGCAAATTTGGTCGAGGCTGGCACCCGCACGAGCTTTGCACCGGTAAATCTTGGCGGCTTGAACGGGCTAGAAGACAATGCAAAGAGATGTACTTCGTGGGCCGCTTCCCATTGGTTTCTGGACCCACGCAGGGACGGCCAACATCCAGCACCAACAGCGAGATGTGTTGGTTGACGTCGAGCTCATATTAGTTCCCAAGACAGTTGCAGGCACGTCGCGGTCGGGGCCATATTACACTACTTCTTCGGTGAACGATGCCACCAAGACGCCTTCTGTTGACGAGAAATATTCGCAATTCTGCCTTACAGCACTCCCAAAATAGACATAGATTAGGCCTGAGCCCCAGCTCGTCTGGAAGAGGCAGGGAAAATGGCACTAGCGCGCTAGCATCACACACTATCTTAGAGGAGGCAAACCGTTCTTTTAGCATGACTTTTACTTCAACAGCATCTTCCAATTCGCAAATATGTCGCGTGCATACACGCCGCTATCTGTGGGAGGCATGGTATCGTTGATCATCGTACCACATGTGCAAACGATGCGGACTATAGTCACTGCGACAGGCAGTAGCGCTGCAACCGCTGCATTGCTTGGAAATGCACATCTGCCAGGTACCACTCGCATGGAATTCCATTTCCGACTAGCCTGGTCGACGAGTCACCACGAGTGTGAAGTCATGTCGGTCTTTGTCTGCAATCCACCCTCTCGGCATTTGTGATTCATGGTCGCTATCGTAGATTGGATAGATCTCGCAAGAGCGCTGCAAACAACGCAACGAGGATCCACCAGTGTCGTGACCAGAAACTGAAGTGCTCTTCGAACGTGATCCAGACTATATTGCTTTCTACTAGAAATGCTCACGTCGCCGCGACAACATAGGCGAGTTGTTGCTCGCTGGTCTACTTCCTCTTCCCTGCCCTCTATGCTCTTGCATCCTAACTGCACAGGCCGCCGTAAAGACTCACGCTGAGTCTGTCGCCGGTACTATACCCGCAACCTTCGTGACATCGAAGTCTAGACGTCCGACAGGATATTCGACTAAAGCCGCCCATACTAATGGTCCCGTGACCGTTTTGCGCGGATGTCTTTACTCATATTCCTGGCGAAAAAAAAGGGTGAAGCTGAGGAAGGATAGCATGGTTGTCCCGTCGTTACTATAATTCTATTATGTTGATCGATCACCCTCTGGGAAGCTCCATGATAGGTGGACATACGGTTATGTGATCGTCATCGAACTCTAGAATTTCAGGCTTCAGATCCACATCAAACAGATTGACTCTGTGTCATGCATCTGATAGTTATTCCTCCAGGGAGTATGACAACGGTGGCAAGCCATAATGGAATACGCATAGAGTCTCTGTGGCACCACCTTGCCTTCTAATACGAGAAATTTGAGCCAAAGTTGCCCATCAACTACCATAATGAAGTACTGTCCTCGCTAGGTAAGCTGGATAGGCGCTACTCATTCTGGGTTAATGGTGCCTTAAAAGCAGATGTGTGGTCAAAATTTAGGTAGAACGAACCATGTGTTGACCACTGGGCTGCTTCCATGGTGCCGATGCAATACGGGCATAAAAAACTTCGAACAGCTCGTTTTATTTCGATATAGCGTCAAGAGCACGCTGAAAAGTGCCAACCAACTGGTTTGTCTCCTCCAACCCGACGCTGAACCTGACTAGATCTGTCTCAACACCATACGACTCGCACCACTCCAACTCGTTGTAATGCGCCAGTATGACATACGGGGAGCTGTGTGTGGTTAACAAAGTTGGTTCAACGGGAGACTATAAGCGCAGGGTATACCTTAATGTGAAATTAGTCCCAAGACTAGGACCCTTGACCGTATCGAGATTGTCGAAGAATGCCACAGCATCAGGTTTCGAATAGAACGTCGCGCTCAGCAACCCTCCGTAGCCACCACCAGGGTTTCGACATTTGTCATAGAGTGCTCGGGTAGGGCTATACTTGGGATAGTTGACTTGCTTGACTGTGACATGGAACGATCAGTTCTCGCGTTACAGATATCTTACGTGCGGGAAGGAGGAATGGGAAGGATGGAGGATCTGACAGATGCTTACCACGTGGATGTGCGCGCAGGACGTCGCAAATTGCTTCAGCATTTGCGTTGATGCGCTCAATTCTTGAGACAAAGTCTCGGCTATTGCGCTCGAGGAAGATACTGTCCTCTGCCCAGTGGTGATCTTCGTAATCGCTGTCCCACGTTCGCTTCAAGGGTCCGTATGACCTAGCTTTCGGATTCAAGATCGCGCTGATAGATCTGTAAGTATATGCACGAGCGACTTGTAGGAGATGTGATCCTTACCTTCCTCCCATAACATTGCTGTCACCGCTGAAGACTTTGGTGAGGCTGCTCACAACAATGTCCGCGTATGGCAGGACGTTGACGTTGAGGAAATTTCCTACAGTTTCATCCACCACTACGAGGAAGTCATACTTGTCTGCCAAGCTTCGAATACGTTCGAGATCCGGAGACTTGAGCAGTGGGTTCCCGGGAAACTCAGTGAAGAGAGCCGCAAACCTCTCACCACCTTCTAAGCGTTTTTGCAAGTCGTCCAGCTCTTCGGTCGAGCCGAACCCATAAAACTGGCATCCAGGGCCGAACTTCTCGACAACCTTCAGCGTGTCAATGTACGGAAATCTACGAGAGTCAGTGTTGTCTTGTGCTATACAACACAGCTACTCTTACCCATAGACTACACTCCTCAGTGGCCCCTTGAGAGCCATCGCGATTCGGTGTGAGTTGAAGATGGAGTTCATTCCACACGGGAACAAGTAGACATCGTCTTCCGAAAAGTCCGCGACATGGCGCGTCCTTGTTAGGTCCTTCTCTAGCCTCAAAGCATCAGACAGCTCGACGTCAGCGGTCAAATGACCAGCAATTCTTCGGCGGCAAGCCAGCTTCGCATTGCGTGCCATAGAAAGATCTAGATTTCTCCCAAACCGCTGTTCGACGAACTGGGTCGAGTCCTGGTCGTCAGAAGTGGCGTTAGTGGTAATGTCCATTGAGGTTTTTCTTTGGTAGCGTCTCGGTCCTTTGCAGAAACGTGACGTGTCGTCGGAGGTAATAGTACTGGCATCAACCAAGAGACCTTTAGAGAAGAGATTGTGGCAGTATTCTGCGCGTCGACTGGAAACGCCATCGCCAGAGTGTTGCCAGTACTGTTTCGCAATACTGAACTTGTCCATTGGAAAGAACACCGCTGATATTTTGGGCGATATGATCGAATACTCTTCTGATCGCTCTTTTGCAGAAGCTGGCAATAGGTCAAGTATCCGTACTTGCTGTTCGTTCAACTCTGGGGCTAGTTTCTTGAAGAAGTCTGAACATCTTGAAGCAATGGCATGTGAGGGGAATAAGATGGCTTGTTCGCCCTCTTTCCCGTATTTGTCAGCTATTGCTGCTGCGAAAACTTGTATCGACTTATGTATGAAGAACCTCTTCCTGTCAGTTGTATCGGAAGATCAAAAGCGGTTCACCTACCGTGGATAGCCAGTTTTCATTTTACTCAGGACCCATTCCTCGCCTTCTTCGTACCCTACATTCGCCCTCCATGTCGGTAATGACACGCTTACAGCCTCGAATACAGTCAGATAATGCTTCAGTAGATCAAGCATAGTTTGTTGACTCACGTGTACAGTCAAAGGCGGTATTGACTCGCCAACGTCAACTTGGTTCAGAGGTTCCACTGCAAGGGCCATTGTGTTTGAGAGATGATCTGATGATGGTGTGAGACGGACAAAAGCAAAGCCAGCTGTCGATGTGTCAAGCCCACCTTAATTGCCGTGGCTGCAGAAGCAAACGGGGAGCCTGGAGTGCATTACAGTCACTAGTGCGCCCGATGTCGCTATATCGAGATTTTAAGGTTATCGATAAGAAAAGCCATCAGCCACAGTTGTGCCACAGCCGCCAAAAATTTCTAGCGTGGGATGTCTGCACCTTCAAACTTCCACGCGTTGAACATTGACGAAGCCGAACTGCGTGAGAATCTGGCACCTTGCAGCACTATCTACCATGACAGCGCCTGCCACGAAACGGAGGAAGCTTGCCCACAGCAACGGGAGCGACCACAGCGAAGCCAGCTTCGAGGACGAAATAAGCGACGATGGGAACTCAGGTGCAGTAGCCTACGAAGGCGAGGAGGGGGTGGATAATGATGACAACTCAGTGGATAACGTGGATGAACTGGAATATGAGGGATTGGAGGAGGACGACTCACCCCAGAGTGAACCTGGAGAAGAATTGAACGACGTTTCGAATCCCCAGGGTCGGTCGCATAAGCTGGCAACGAATGGTGACACCGGCCACTTTAAGGCACCGCACAGAAGAAAGGAGATGGTGGCTCACCAAGACGGAGTATACACAGCTGAGGTGTACAAGTCGAATGTGTTCAAACTGCAAGTGGATGAGCTGCTTCAAGAAGTGAAACCCAAGTATGGAAAGAAGGAGGCTCCTGCAGAGAATGCGATGCGCACGCTCAAAACAAGTATCGAACAGCTTCCAAGTCGCCCACCCCAATCAGTGAGTCTTACTTAGAACCCATTGGAAGCGTGTACTGACCTCCTATAGATCGCTATAGCAACGAAAGCACTGAAGTCCGAGGGCATAACCATTCCCTTTCCCGATCCACTACCTCCCAAAGACGCCCAGTACAAGCTACAATACGATCGGCCAGCTCTCATCAATGCGACAGGGAGCTATCCGTTGAAGATCGCCACACGAGCAGATGAGGGTCTCGCGATTGACTTAGTGGTCACAATGCCCAAGCCACTCTTCCAAGAAAAAGACTATCTCAATCATCGATACTTCTACAAGCGCGCATACTATCTGGCCTGCATTGCGTCAGGTATTGCGGAACTGAAGGAGCACAAATTCAAGCTGACGTTCGAATTGCTGAACGGGAACCATCTCCTACCCATACTTGTTGTACGCTCTGGTCGAACAGGCGGTCCAGATGACTTCACGAGCTCGAAGTGCCGTATCAACATTCTATTAGCGCTCCCAGAAAACTACTTCGCGACAAGTAAGCTACTACCCACGTACAGTTGCATACGGCCAAAGAGCAATGACGAAGGCATTGAGACGAAGCCGCTGAAGCCGACCCCGTTCTACAACAGTTCCGTCCAATCTGATGCCTCAATAACGTCATACCTCAAGCTATTGCACTCCACATCTAGCAGATGCGATGCGTACAAAGATGCCTGTGTCCTTGGTCGTATCTGGCTGAAGCAGCGCGGATTTGGCAGTAGCTTGCGAAAAGGCGGGTTTGGAAACTTTGAATGGGCCGCTGTGATGGCGTCTCTACTCTCGCCAAATCAGGGAGCCGGAGCACCAGCCTTATCGCCGGGATTTAGCAGCTACCAGCTGTTCAAAGCGACCTTGCAATTCCTCGCGAGCCACAACCTATCGAAGTCTCCCTACAAGTTCCAGGCACATGATGTTGCCCTACCCAAAGGCGATGGCCAGCCTGTATTCTTCGATGGGCCTCGTAATTTGAATGTCCTATTCAAAATGACGTCTTGGTCCTGGTCGAAGCTACAGAGCGAGGCAAAATCGACGATTGAGATGTTAGCCGACCCCAAATTCGACCAGTTTGAGTCAACATTCATCCTCAAGGCAGACGCAGTCAAGTTCCGGTACGATATGTCCGTAGCCATCCCACTCTCAGCGCTCGATCATTACCCAGATAACGAAAGCGACAATGAACGATTGTTGAAGACCATCAGCAAGCTCTATAGTGCTCTATGCCGCGCTCTGACCGATCGCATATCCATGATCAGCTTTACCCTTCCCGAACAGTCTAGCTGGTCGATTTCCTCGCGCCCACACCCGAACGATCAAGAAAGGCACGTTGTGGTGAATTTAGATACCAACCCAGGTACTGCCAACCGTAGTGTTGATCATGGACCGTCAGCGGAAAGCAAAAGAGAAGCAGCAGCGTTCCGGCAGTTCTGGGGTGATAAAGCCGAGCTCAGACGGTTCAAAGACGGCAGCATTCTGGAAAGCGTGGTTTGGTCTCTCAAGGACACCTCAAAGTCTGTGCTGGAGCAAATTGTTCTATTTGTTCTGGAGCGACATGTTAGCGCACAAGTGGCAGGACAGGCAGAGATAAACGTCGACTCTTTTGCTCATCTGATCAGTTCTGGCAGGATACAAGGAGCATCTGGTGTTGCGTCCTTCACAGCGCGCATGAATGCCTTCGCAGCTTTGGAACAGGATGTTCGAAATCTCGAGGGCATGCCGTTAAGGATAAGACACATCAGCGCTGCCGATCCGCTGCTTCGCTATTCGGCCATCGATCCTGGCAGTGCGATAGACCCGAATGCTACCCAAGCGTCCCTCATTGTTCAATTCGAAGGCTCGGCTCGATGGCCAGATGATCTCTGCGCAATCCAGCGAACCAAGATCGCTTTTCTCCTGAAGCTGTCCGATCTTCTATCCGCCGAGAAATCAAAATACATCTCCCGCGTAGGTCTTGAGAATATCTCACAGCCCTCACAAAACCAAGGCTATCTCGACATAATTTTATCCTCTGGCTTCTCTTTCCGCCTTCGCATTCACCACGACCGCGAAGCAACATTGCTCGAGCGTCAGCTCATGGACAAGAGTTTGGATGGACAATCTCGTGAATCCGCCGCGGCAGCGCTTGCTACATACAAGCGTGATTACCTCCATATACCTGCTCACACGCGTGCAATACAGACTTTGTGTACCCGATTTCCCGCTCTTTCGCCCTCGATACGCCTTACAAAACGCTGGTTTGCGTCACATCTTCTGGCGGCCCACTTTTCGCCAGAGTTCATCGAGCTGCTCGTCGTTCGCACCTTCCTACAACCTTACCCGTGGCCTGTACCATCTTGTGCCAGTACTGGGTTCCTGAGAACTTTGGCATGGATCGGTCGGTGGGACTGGAGACATACCCCTCTTATTGTCGACTTCCCCTCCATCACTGACGAGGCTTATGGAGAACTTGAAGGCGCTGCTACCAAGACGCTCAAGACAGAAGATATCGACAAGATCAAGACTCGATTAGAAGCATGGCGGTGCATCGACCCAGCTATGAATCGGGTTGTTCTCTTCGCAGCTACGAATTTGGATCCTGAGGGAACTACGTGGACGGATCGCGCGAAGCCTGAGAGGGTTGTAGCTTCACGTATGACTACACTTGCAAGGGCTGCTACCCAGCTGGTTCGTACCGAGGAAGCGAGGCTTCTGTCTCTCGTGAATGACGAAGGAAAGGACAGAAAGGTGGCACCCTTGGTGTCGAGTTCGTTGTTTGTTCCCGCTCTCGGTGACTTCGACATAGTCATTGACGTCGTGTCGAAGTACTCTAAACGTGGGAAAAAGAAGTCTGGGCCCAAGTATAAGAATCTCCAAATCCAAGAAGGCCCTGAAAATGTACAGAGTGTCGGCTTCGAGCCAGTCCAGCTGTTCGTTGAAGAGCTACAAGGGATATATGGCGACGGCATCCTTTGGTTCTACGATCCAGATACCGCGGATACTGTATGTGGATTATGGAACCCTAGTGTAACAGCACAAAGAGCATGGAAAGTCAAACCTGGATGGAATAGTACTCCCGTCAGTGCTGGCAAGGCGGAGAAGGAAAGCGATGAGAAGACTGTAGATATTCAACTCAATAAGGGCGCGGTTTGCAGCGAGGTCAAAAGAATAGGTGGCGATCTTGTTGATAGGATTCAAGTCAAGTAGAATACGATACCCTGTCCCTAAGATGCAAAGAATGAATTTGTGGTATACCCATTAAACGCCTATACCAATGCAGAAACTGTACTGACGCTTCTGATGCCCAACTGCACTTACATGTTACTCCACTTCATCTCAGCCAGTCACTCGTTTGGCGCATCCGTCAATGGCACGTATTGCACTCCATACAGCCTCTCTTTTTTCAGACTCCCATCCTCATTTTTGTTGACGACGTATATGTGCTGCATCCACCCTTCCGCGATAGGCACGAATAGCCGTCCGGGACTCTTGAGCTGATCTGAGAGCTCTTTGTGTTGTTCCGCTGCTGCTGCACCAACATGTATAGCATCGTACGGCGCGCCTTCTTTCCACCCTTTCCTCCCATCCGCTTTGATAAATCTCACCTGCCCCGAATCCAACATCTTCCTGCCATTTTCTGATTTCCGCATGTTGTTCTCTGCCAGTGTCACCAGCGGCTGGATATGGTCCACGCCAATTACTGTTCCCGATGGACCGACAAGATTCGCGAGGACGGCAGTAAGGTAGCCTGATCCGGACCCGATATCCAGGACCTTTGCGCCGGGTTGTAGGTAGTCGAGCAAGGATTCGCAGGCGCTGGCGTGCATGTGTGGTGCTGAGATGGTAGCTTGGTGGCCGATGGGTTGCGGGGAGTCGTCGTAAGGCATTGAGGGTGCGTAGTGTGCTCTGTCGACCTACAGGTGTCTGGGTGAGCCTTTGACATGCTACATTGCAATGGTATGGCAAGGTACCTTCACCATGGCCTCCTTCACGCGAGGGGTTTTTATCAGTTCATTCTGCTCGAGGTTCGCTATCAGGGCTGCGTTTGTTGCGCCGGAGCTTCGCCACGCCATCTTGTAGCTTCTAGCTTGTTGCGGGCCGCGTATGGAGCGGAAGAGGTTGGTGAAGAGCGGAATCGTGAGGAGTGTGATGAAGAGTATTGCGAGAAGTAGTTTAGGCGTGGTGAATGGTGGGGCGCTCTGTGTAGGCGTCTCGGTGGTGTGATGTCGTGATGATAGATATTATCGCGGATTGCAGGCCGTGGAAGTCGTCAGTGTCGTAATGGAGGTGGAGAGAGCGTAGGCCCCGCGTCATGCCACGAACAAAAGAACGGCGAGAGGGCTGAAATCCGGGGCAGCTCGCACTAGCCGTCGGTCGCGGAAAGCCCCCGCATCGGCGTCAACAAACACAAACACGCAATTTTTCACTTTGCACACCGCTTCCAGATACGGCGACATGGACAGTCTCACGCCGTCAGATCTCTTTTCGCCGTCCAAAGCTCGCCAGCAGAGAGCTCAAGCGCAGGATTGGGCACAGATAGACGGCTGGTTGAGCTACAAATACGCTGGTCGCACGATACCATCCTTCGAACGAAATGAGGAGGCGCTCGAGGTGCTCCGGGAGCTCTCAATGGCGAATGAGAGGGCAGACGAGGAGAGAATGGTGCGCGAGAAGCTTGAGCGGGAGGCGTTGAAAGAGCTGGATGAGGTATGAGGCACAGTGTCCGAACAATCACTCCCATGTGCTCAGAGCTGTTGACTAACGAGTAGCAGACACCCACAAATGAAGGTGACAAGAGAATTCTTGACTCGATAACGACGAACCTCACATCAGAGGGCAACGAAGCTATCTCAGCCCTCGCCTCCACGGCCGTCACCCTCAATACTCCAAGTCCTAATGCGGAGACGATAGCACATACTCTTATCCGCCATACTTCGACTGCGCAAACTCTCACGAATCAACTGGCATATATCGAAACACTGCAGAGATATCTCGAGAAACAGCACTCGCTCCTCCGCACCCAGCTCACTGAACTCACCATCAACCCTGCTTTCTCCACTCCTTCGACCCTGCAGCGCCAGACTACCGAGCAAGTTCGGCAAACGAAACATCTACGCACCAAGGTCCGCGAACATGAAGACAAGTTGTCCGCCCTACAGATTGCGCAGTCGAGAAACAACAAGGGAGCAGATGTCGGCTCGGCAGAAGCTATTGGCGAAATGCTGGAGCAGCAGAAAGCATTGGATGAGTTGAAGGGCGGAGTAGAGGAACTTGAGAGGGAAGTCGAGGAGTTTGCGGGGCTGCCGGCTGACCGAGAGGCTGCGAGAAAGGAAGTGGGAAAGCTGGAGGTTGAGCTTGACGGGTTGCGGAGGAGGAGAGATGCTTTGTTTGAAGGAATGTTTACACGCTGAAGGACACATGCCCAAAGAAAGGCTATCGGGGAACAGTACAACAGTGTGAGTGGCTCGTAAGAATCCAAGAGTAGCTCTCGGTGTAGGGATGGGAGCGTTCGTAGAGCGTATCGGGAGCTGTATCTGCGACTGGGGCAATGGGCGATCTTCAGCAACAACGCGTCTCAATCCTAGGTACACTGTTGTCTAACATGTGGTCTACTGTATAGAAAGCTCCACCACCCCAAGTCTATGCTGAATTGCGGTGGTACGTCCACGTGATTGCGCGAGGTCCCGAGGCTGCCCCAACCGCGCTTGCTTTGTGCTTTATCCTAGTCTGCCTCCCTCACCTTTACCTTCACCTTGCCTCGCCCAATAAATATAGTCGTTAACTAGGCAGCTGCGAGCTGTACTTCCCGTGGTAACGCAATACCCTACCGTCCCTTCGACGAAATTCCTACCCCTACAATGACAACACAACACCTCGACGACTTCCGCTAAGTGGGGTGTTTACAAGCCATGGACCACGCGACCCTCGTCTTCGCATCCGTCTTCCCCGTCCCTTCGCTCTCCCACACGACTCCCACGCCGATTGCGACGCCAGAGCTAGGATATACAGCTCCAGGGAGCTCTTTTGGCAGCCCCTTCGTCACCAATGTCTCGGGAGCGCAGGCGCACCGCGCGGTAAAGCGGAACATAGCGTGGAGCACAGCGACGCGCTTCTTGAGCCTACCAAGGCCGGCTGCAAGCGGCACTGGGGTTTTTGAGGGTGTGAGGTTGCCGAAGACCGCCGAGGTCGAGCAAGCGCTACACTACCTGCTCGTTGGAGAGGGCAGGAGCGATGATGGGCAAGAAGAGACTCTGCTGGACTGGTATACGAATGAGGCAAGGCTACATTTCGCGATTACCGTGCGGCCCATATTGGAAGAGTACTGGAGACGGGAGGTGGGGCTGCAGCGTGCCTGGGCAGTCCTCGACGACACGCAGCGACTGCTCGAACAGGTCCAGGACCTCTACACACAGCCACTGGCTGACCACGTTTTGCCCTTCCTCCACAACGCGAACGATTCTGCTTCGGCGATCCGACCGAACAGGCACACGAGATCAGAAGGAGAAGCTGTTCTTTCCAGATACCAAAGAGACGTGCACGCCGTATTCGCACATTCGCTGCCCCAACAGCGCTTCTCCAAGACGTTAAGCTATGCGCTCTATGATGCCGGCTGCAAACTATTTCGCATCTATGCGCGGCAAGATGGCACTCAACCCAAATTGCCCCCCGACAATGCTAGAGAACTCCGTAAACACATGATAGACCTGCTGCAAGGTATAGAGCGCGTGGGTTTGGGAGGCGACAAGGCGCAGAAAGCGTTCGCACATGCGATGAACAAGCTGATGGACTCGTTCATCACCAGTCACTATGTCAAGGTGGATTGGTATTCGAAGAAGAGCATCGTCCCGCACTTAAGGATGTGGGTCAGAGACGGCTTCTGTCCGCTCGTAGAGCTGGTCATGGAGTGCTTGAGATGCGACCCAAGCAGCGTGCAGCCGACCGAACTACACCAGTGGCAAGAAATGGCACTGAGCAGGCTTGGTCGCGCAAGGGTTGACAGCTTGTTCGACTTCGTGATCAACTGGGATAAGAGTCTGGGTGCGATACTGGATATCAAGGAGTATCTGAAGGTGTCAGGGGCAAAGCAGTACCTGACCTCGGGCTTCTCTCAACAGATATCACGACGCCTTTTGCACCCAGGAGCTACAACGACATACATCCTCAACGTTTATATCTCGATCATACGAGCATTCCACGAGCTGGAACCGAAGGGTGTCCTCCTAGAACGGGTAGCGCGCCCCATTCGGCGATACCTGAAGGAACGGGAAGACACGGCTCGCATCATCATATCAAGTCTCCTCACGGATATCAACGATGAGACTGAAAGCAGGTTCTCATTACAGAGCGAGCTATCATACGAAATCGCCAGCGAGATGGCAAAGCCAATCGCCAGCGTCAACAACGATGCTGATGAGGAATTGAACTGGAACGACATGAATTGGCAGCCACTTCCGACTGACGCTTCACCAGAGTACAAGAAGTCAAAGGTCGAGGATGTCATTTGGTTCCTCCTCACGCTCTGGGACCGAGAAGACTTCATCAACGAGCTTAAGAATATCCTTGGTGATCACTTGCTGAGGTCACAAGATCCGGAGTACGAGAGAGAGATTCGCCTGCTGGAGCTCATCAAAGTACGGCTCGGCGATGACAAGCTACAAGCTTGCGAGGTTATGTTGCGGGATGTTCTCGACTCCAAGCGCATTAATGCGACGATCCGTGCCGCAGGCTCATTGCAGACACCAGACAAGAGACTGCCTTCAACACCAGAGAATGCTCCCCGGCGACCAAAACGAGGTACTGCCAATGCGACGCCAAACCTGGGTGTATCAACACCGGTCTCGAAAACACCGCAAGCACCCACGCTGAACGCGCAAATCTTGTCATCCTTCTTCTGGCCCTTGTTGCGCGATGACGAATTCCTCGTCCCTCCAGAGATCCAGACCCTACAACGAGAGTACGAGTCACGCTTTGAACGCATCAAGGGCATGCGTAAGTTGCGCTGGATGAATGCACTCGGCGGAGGGACCATTGCGCTAGACTTCGATGACAGGACAGAAGAATACACAGATATAACACCTTGGCAGGTTAGCGTCATACACGCATTCCAGCCTCAATCCGTTGAAGACTGGGCAAGCAAGAAGGGCAAGAAAGGTGGAGGCGTTGCACGGAATATCAAGCAACTCGAAGAGATGCTGGAGATGGACGAACAGCTCGTCCGTCAGGCCATCGCATTCTGGATCGGCAAATCGGTCCTGAGGGAGACGCATCCGGACACATATACTATCATCGAACGTGCGTCTTCTGCTGAGAACGCCAAGGACGAAGAGGCAGCGGCCGCGGCACAAGAGCTCGCTGAAGTCCAGGCGCAGCAACAAGCTGGAGCAGTCAAGTCGCAGTCCGATCTTTTGAATGAAAAGAAGGACATCTACATGACGTTCATCATGCAGATGCTCACGAACCAGGGGAATCTGCCGGTGCAGAGGATCGCTATGATGATGCGGATCATGGTTCTCGGTGGCTTTCCGTTTGGTGCTGAGGAGGTTAAGGGGCTATTGCAGGAAATGGAGGGTGAGGGGAAAGTCATCAGCTTTGGGGGTGATGTTTGGGGGATTCAGAAGTAGGAGTGATGACTCTTGGGAGAGTGTGAGATACCCATATCAGGAGCATTCTATTTCAGAAACTTGAAGAGTCTTGTCAAACTTTTACTTCGAAGACCGCTCTTTACAACAATATCCCGGCCAAGGACTGTGTTATCTGTCGCCGTAGGTGAGAACTAGTCCACTTCCCGCTTTGGACACTTCTACGAGGAAGATCTCGATCTCGGACCTGAGCGCTAGGAACGCTGTTAAGTAGTCTTCAAATCCAATCCCACCAACGTCTGCGATGTATGTCCTACAGTGCTTAAAATCGCCACCAACCTGCGCAAGCTAAAACGCTGCACCACTACCTGCACCAAGCAAAATTGCATAAGCTCTCGTGGAACCGACTTCATTAAACAAGACTGCTGTTTAGTCAGTGTGGGTGAGAGGTTGGTTGGGCTTTGGTGTTTACTGATCACCTCGTACGAACGCGCTGGGTAAGCGAGGGGCTTGGGGGCGCACCGAGGTGGGCGATGGTACAGGCGTATGCTTCTTCGTCAGACTATGAAGAGTAAACATGAAAACACCGTAGATAGGAGGAACTGGGGCCTGTATGGATGCAGACTCGTCAACCTGCCTCGGGATGCCTTGCAGGCGTTATGCGCTGTTCGGGGGTATATAAAGACGTCAAGAAGTGCTTCGTTCAGGAAGTATACAGTGTGATTGTGGATCAAAGACTTGAAGCACTTTAGCAGCACGTCTGCTAATATTACAGTAACTATCGTTGGGATTCGATCGCGTCAGTCGGACTCCAGAATTCAACATGTCGAAAGGCCTCATCCTCATTTCAGGCGTCAACGGCTACATCGCCGCACAAAACGCCAAATACTTCCTCGACCAAGGCTATTACGTCCGAGGTACCGTCCGTAAAGCTGCCTCCGCACAGCCTCTTATCGACGGACCCCTCAAATCCTACGCTGATTCTGGAGCCTTCACCCTTGTGGAAGTACCAGACATCACCGTGGACGGAGCCTTCGACGAAGCAGTCAAAGGCGTCACTGCAATTGCTCATCTCGCATCCCCTGTATCTTTCAGGTTCACGGATCCCGACCCTGTTATTCACGCCGCCATCAACGGCACGAAAACAATTCTACACTCTGCGTTGAAAGCAGGACCACAGCTCAAAACTGTTGTTGTAGCCTCCTCGATCGCGGCAATCAAGAACAGCAACCCACCGCCCTATGTATTCAGCGAGAAAGACTGGAACGATGTCGCCGAGGAGGTAGTCAAAGAGAAAGGCAAAGATACACCGGGGCCCCTCATCTACTCTGCTTCCAAAACTGCTGCGGAAAAAGCGTTCTGGGAGTTCCAGAAAGAGAAGAATCCGCCGTTTACTATGACGGCTATTAATCCTGTGTTCGTCATCGGTCCGCCAATGGTCACGCCAAAGACGGAAGAGCAGGTGGGAGAGACAGTGTATGCTATCTGGACTATATTCAAGGGTGCGGAGTCCCCGCCTCCAAGCGCAGCGCTGCCCCAAGTCGTCGATGTGAGAGATGTCGCGAAGTTGATATTGTATCCGATTGAACATGCCGAAGAGACGGACAGGGAGCGGTATATTGCTTCGAGCGCAGTGGCTCATCCGCAGGCGTACGCAGATATCCTCAGAGAGGCGTTTCCGGATGCGAAGGGTAGGATCCGAGAAGGGAAGCCGGGAGAGGGGTATACGAAGGATTATGAGGTTGATGAGAGGCAGGTTAATCGCGTTGATAGCAGTAAGGCGAAGAAGCTGATTGGAGAGTGGATTCCGCTGGAGACGAGTGTTGTTGATACGGCGAAGAGCTTTGTTGGGCTTGTATGACTAGCCGATGAAAAGAAGGAAGGTGCGAAATTGTAGGCTGTGAGCGGAAGCAGACCAAGGTAGAATGCCAAATGCTCAGAATTCCTCTTCAGAAAACTGATTGCTTCCTTGTGCTATTAGATCCTCTTTATTGCCTACAATTTGGGCTTGAGTCTTAAAGCATCCGGAGCTTTCTCTTCACTGAATCTATACACGATGTCCTCAAATTTGTCAGTTGCAAACACGTACAGCCACATTAAATCTTGCTCTCCAATATTCCTTATACCATGCTCAGAATCCCCAGGTATAAACACAACGCTGCCCTTCTCAACACCATGCTCTTCACCATCAATAGTCACTATCCCTCGTCCTTGTATAACATGATATATTTCCGCCTGCGTATGCCGATGGCATTTCAAATGCCCATCTTTTGCCTGACACGTCCCGATTCCCGTCGTCAAGGTATCAGTCGGCGACTTGCCCGCGGAGAACAAGGTCTTCCAGGTCACAATTCCACCACTTGGGTCTGGGAAGCTTTCAATTCGCGCTGAAGCAATGGTGGCTGGGCTGAGTACGACGGGCTTAACGCGGTTGGCCGGCATGCTGTGAGCTGTTTATGTTGTGTACCCTTTGATTCTAGGCGAGGGCTCGTCAAAATGCGCTTGATGTGTTGATGCCCACGCGGAAGCGGGACGAGTGGGTTGAAACATATGTATATGCGGTACGATATTGGTTGTTGAGTGGACCCCTCAGTGGGGTATGAGAAGTCGTGGAACTCATTTCCATAAGTCGACTAGACTGGATTGTTATCTTCAGCGATAACAGGAAGACGTGCTTGTACCGTATGGATCCAAGCATTTGCAGGACTTCTATCCCGCCCTGAGCAGAATCAGGACCCTTTGATCATTGGGACTTGTTGACCCTCACATCGAGGAAAGGAGGCTAGGAATTCTACACCTATTTGCGGTCATACGACATCTAACTGCCAGCTCTAGGTACCGGTAGTCGGAGCATGTCTTCAAGCTGGCCATTCATGTAGAATTCTACGTCTATTAGTGGAGCCTCGGAATAGTCAGCTTCGTCCAGTCGGGTCGAAGTGATTGATGCGCTCTAAGTAATCTTCTAACTCTTCGCTGTACGTGAACTCTCTCCACTCTGTGTGCTAATGCTGTGTACCTCATGCCTGATTTGCAGACATTTGGTAGCCAACAGCAAATCCGAGGCTTGCATAGGTTTCACACGAGACCACATGGCAAGAGGAAACTGTCGTTCCGCATATCGATGTGCATGGTAAAGCGCATAGCCTGTTGTCATATTATGTTACACAAGCGTCAGAAAAAGGTGTTGTAGGTGACAATGGAACCGTTGGGGGGGATTGATATTCCAGAAACGTCGTCGCTTGGGCCTGCCAGAGCACAATGCAAGCCATCGTCAACCCGGAGCGAGATTGGAGGTATCCGAGATTCATGGCGCATATATCGATAGCGACGTGGCACTTGGTCTTAGCGGGGGTGGTACTGCTGCATCTGCGACGCTGTTTCGAGAACATCTGTGCATGCACGCAATATCGGAGACTGATCATGGGGGTTGTCTCTGAATGGTATCTGGACGCAGCCATCGGTCGAAGTTCTCATCATGCCGGCTGTTTATCTTCGGTTGTTTCTCACGGGAGACAGGTACTCAATACAGTTGCCTGCCTATGCGAATCCGAGATGAAGAGATGGCAAGAAAAAGTAGGCCGACGGGAGCAGGAACGAAGCTATCTAATTTTAGGCTAGTCGCCGGCAAAGTTGTGTTTCAAGTTCACATCGATCTGCGCCCGCCACGAGGGCCATCCACGCGACCCCAACCCCACCCCCGACTAGACGTCTGGCCAGCCTGCTCAACCTTCCTGCCCATCTTCTGTACAACCACGCTGTGCCATCATGACCTTCATGTCGCGAAACGCTGAGCTCCGGAGCAGTCAACCCGCTCTCGGACCCACAGTCGCGTAGGCGATTGCAATCGATCCCTCGACATCTGCATCCTGGGCTTCGCGATGGAGAGGCTGAGGAGGTACAGCTCGCCGCCCCGATCGATGGTGGCAAATGGCGAGGGCGGCAAGAGGCTGAAGAAGCGTCCGAGCTTCAGCAATCTGCTCTCGTCGTTCAAAGGTGTCAGGAAGAGGAGTGCTGAAGACGATCAAGGACAGACGAGGTATGTTCATCGCTTGCCCTCCCCTAAGATCCGCCCAATGTTGAACAGTAACGCAGTCTGTTCTTTGCCGCTTTCTTTCGGCTGCCCAACGAGCTGCACCTCCATATCTTGAGTAACCTGTCCATTGCCGACTTGTTGTCCCTGCGAAGGACATGTCACTCATTCAATGCGCTGGTAACGGCATGTGGGTCATCGCTTGTCCGGTATTGGACCCGATGTCGCTTTGGGAGTCTTCACCTCAAGTTGTATCCTGCGCCAGGCCCGAACCAAGCTGAACTACAGTATCTTCTGGCAATGCGTCGACGGCACATAGCCGCTGTCCGCCTGACAAGGGAGCTGGCCAACTTTGTGCTTCGAGATACCTTGAAGTACACCAACCAGCGACAACGCCAGATGTGGGCATCCGTATACGAAAAGATGATACCGCTGGTATTTGCCGTGGGCTACTTCCTGGAAGAGCATCGACGAGCGATTTTAGAAAGAGATCTTGGCCGCATTCGGCGAGGGAATATCGGTTATGATATCTGCACAACCCCCGGTATCACTAGCCAAGAAGGAGATATCTTGAAGCGTCTGGACTGTCCTCTTCGGCTTCAATACTACTTCATGTACCTCTTCATCGTGCAGGTACTGTCAAGGAAGCTCCGACCCCCGACATATGCTGGTTCGGTTGAAAGAATTGTGAGAGGCTGGACCGGGCATGCTGCTTGTGCAGAAGATATTGCATTCGTACTGATACTCGGCGGAATCAGTCAGGTGGCGAAGCTACTAGCATGCAAGAACTACAGCGAACGCCGGCGGCATCTGCACCACTTCATCACCCGATTATCTCCACATCAAAGCGTGGCATGGAGAGGCCATTGGCGGGATTTAGGCGTCACATCGCCAGCGCTGCTTGACGACATACCTTGTGCGAGTATTGGTATCACACAGCTCGACCAAATATGGACACCAATGATGGAGCGGTTGATGGAGCCCGACAGCAGAGAGTTCACGGAGCAGGACAAGACGAAATTTCACGAAGTGACGGCCTCGAAGCAGTACATTAATGAGCTCATGGGTTATGACATCTTGAGGGGCCGGCCAGTGGACGGTGAGAACGAAGAAGGAGAAGGTGATGATCTGTAGGCTTACTGTTGTTTAATGTATCAATAAGATGTATACCCAGTGACACCCAGAAGTAATTTTTCTGCTCCCTGTTATACAACCTGAGACAGACAATCTGTCGGGTGCAGAATGGCAGCTGGAAGATCGCTCCTGCGCCTTCTGATGGAATTACGCCTCGCCAACGCAACTCTACTCAAGGTCAGCTGGGTGCATGTCTCCAGCTATGCTGCTTCACGAAGCTATACCAGTATTCAGGTGTGGAGCTTCGAGGATGGTGAAAGCTCGGCGCAGACGAAACGCACCTAAGTTTACGTACCTGTCTGGGAGCATAACATTGTGGGTCTTGGACTGGGCAGTCAATGCAGCATATTGGCCAGACAACTCCCCAGTGTTTGGCTATTACGCGAGTAAAGCATCGTGACCCCCTCCCAGACCCTCTCGTGGTTCTTTTAGCCCATGCCCTATACAATGATATGCTAATGGTACGTCAAAGGGTCCAGACTGCCAGTTGGCACGTGCCCAGGTGTTTCCAGAGCCCTCCGCATGCAATCTGGTAAAGTCTCGGTTTCGGTTGAATTTCCCCTGTCTCTTGGAACCCGAATTGCGGAGGAGAATCGAACCATTGCGGAGGCTGAATGCTTGCGTCAACCCCAGATTTGCCGCAATTTCCCGTGAATCTGGTCAAGAAGAACGTCTTGCGTTCAATTGTTGGCTGGTAGCCTGGTGCCCTGCAGGAATTGCGCGAAGTCGGAGCGAGTGGACAGTACCTAGCGGCCGCAGCGCACTCCTAGTTTGGCAACCCAGCCCACCTTGGGTGGAGACGCAGACTCCTTCTGGAAAGCTCTCACATGCACGCAAATAAGCTGGAGTGCAGTGGCCGGCGGCTGCCGGCGAGGCACTGGAGGGCTATGTATTACTCATGCTGCCAATAGCTCGTAAGTCCCACCTCGAGCATGCAAATGCCTGCAACGGTCTGCAGACTGTGAGCAGAGTTTGAACAGCATTATGCAACCCGGCAGCTGGCAGCTCTGCGTTCGCGAGTAACAGCCGGTGTGTCGGAACGGGGCAGCGAGGGCTGGAGAGTCAGTCTGAGTTGGGCAAGCTTTGTGGTAGGATCTGATCGCGCATGACATCAAAGGGAGGCTTCCGCGATGTAAATACGTCCTTACCCGATCGCCATCGATCGAAGCCTGCAATTTCATCCCCAGAGTGCTTTCGAATGCAGTGCCCACTCTTGTTTCGTCATTGGCTACTGAAAGGGAACTGAATGCACAGGTAGTAGTACCGTTTGCTGGGATCCGGGGTCAATCCGGGCCCAGCGGTTGTGGAACGCTGGTGCTGGAGGACCTCACTTCGCATTTGACGTGAGTTCTCGCAGAAGACTCGCCTCTGTCTATGCGATATTGCACAGGCTTGCGTTGCAATACGTTGTACGGAATTTTTGGCACATGTCATTGCTGTCTCGTGTGTCGCAGCCCAATGAGCTTCTGGGTTGATAGTCGGTGAGAGCGCGGCCAAATGCTAGCCCTTGGGGTATAATCTGCTAAGAGATGGACCCATGGCTAGTTGCTCCGCCGCTCCCTCCTCTCGCCGTTGTTCTAATTGCAACGGTGCCCCCATACGAGCGTTAACGTTAAAGCTCTCCCCTTCCCCTTTGTTTTTGCTTTGTCTGCGCTGCTCATTTTCGGGACTTGAGCCTCTCCTAGCGTGACTATCACCGCTTACCTATGCTCCGGCCACTTCTTTCTTGACCGAAACGAGCAGTCGCCGCCCGCACATCGACCTCCACATCCCACATCCCACACCCCCAGCGGCATCGCGTGCCCTCTGAGACCTGTGGAGCCGTATTTGGCGACCACTTTCAACGCATCCTACCATTCACCGCGGCGCTCCTCCATCCACCAGCATTCCAGGCGCGACACCCCTGCGCGCTTCATCCGCGACCGTCATCAGCTGAGCCTCCGACCCGACCACGCCCCGCCATACTACCAGGACAATCATGAGGTCGTAGAGATAAGATAGAGGAGGAAATGGACTTTACGGTAAGCCTCTACGCGCCTAGCAACCCTCCCTTCCAGCTATTAAGCTTTTGCGGCGCTCGCGGGGACCCAATTTGACGGAGCGCCGCTGACCTCCTGGGGCTGCGCTCTCGCGAAGCGCTCTTTGCACGTGAAGCACAGTTGGACGCTGTGTTGGGTATCATAGCTAACACGGGTGCCAACAGATCTCGCTGGCGCATTTCTGCGAGGTCCACGGTCCCACATCTATCATCTGCACACAAGCCTCGACCTCCCCATGTGGAACTTGCAACCCATGCGTTACGCCACCCTCAGAGGAGGCTCCCCTCACGGCCTACTCTTATAGTGGCCTGTACGAGCAGCCGACGCTCAAGCTGAACAGCCGGCTGCCACAACTCTCCTCGCCTTTTGAGACCCCTCCCACCAGCCCACGTTCGCCACAACACAACCCATACTTCCCGAGCTTCACCTCGTCTGACAGCGGCCTCGGCAGCCGGAGAGCGAGCAGCACATTTGAGTCAGAGTCCGACGTATGCGAAAATTGCCAGTTCATCGTGCCGAAGAAAGTCAGCGAGCGACTTCCAAATGGCGCGCCGGGAAGCCCCTCGAAAGATGGCCGAGGAAGGAACGGTAGTCCCGTCTTGCGAAGCTCACAGAATTACACTGTGCGAGGGCGTGTCTCTCACGATGGCTACAGCAGTTCGCCAGACTCGTCGGATACCTCCGATACCGAACACTCCAAGTCGTTCGAGAGCAATTCGACCTCTTACCCCGACTCAGTACCGACCTCACCGCTATTTATGTCTAGAGACATGCACACGCATACCCTGAACTACAAGTCGACTAGTCAGCCGCAGTCGCCCACTACATACTCGCTCCTGCGACGCACATGTATTCGCACTTTGTCTTGCGAGGCACTTCCGACTGGCAAGTCGTCCGGACCGATCATGTTCGGAGACCCTGTTGCTGGATACACTATCGCATACATCTTCCGTCTTCCAGACCCGCGCGCGCGTGGCCATATGCGCACTTATGCTCTCATTGCCATGGCAGGTCGCGACTGTCGACGGGCTAGCAGAGCCATGGTGAAGGTAACCGAAGTCTTCGAGAGCATCGCGAACCGCATGATCGCTCTTGCCCAGCGAGTCTTGGAGCGAGAATCATCCGGGTCGGCCCTCAATCTGAGCCATTCTCGTCCACAAACAGCAATTCCTAGCACTACTCCGCCTCTTGGAACCTCAGCTTCATCGATGCCAGTTTTCACCTCACCACAGAAGGAGCGTGTATCCTCCTCTGTCGCAAGCTCCCCGACGACTCGCAACATTACTCCTGTTTCTTCCTTCCTCTCCGCCAAGCGACTAGACCCAGATGGCTACCCTCGTGTCACCAGCGAGGTGATGCGAGCTAAGAGCTTGACCGAGATCGTCGGCATGGAGAACTTCTTTGTCGAACTTCACGCCAAGTTCTGCGGTTTGCTACACTCCCTCATAAAGGACTTTGGCTCATGAGTACCGCTCCGCCATACGTTTTCGCCCTATATTATACGATTCGAGGTGCCGTGATATGCCTCATGTATTCTATCCTTTCATGCCTGTCGTTGCCTTGCTTTGTCTTGCGTTTCAGCGTTTTCCTCATCTTCCTATCTTTGAGCAGTGGCGTTTGGTGTCCGTATTCCTACTGTAACATCTCTAGGACTTGCTTTCTTTTTTCCTCGTTCACGGCCGACTTCATTTCTTCCTGCTTGCTACGATGCAGCGGAAAACATTATACCCCTGAGATACCCCCAACCTCTTTGTTACATTCTTCGCTTCTTGTTCTGCTTCTTTCGCTCTGAGAGATCATAGGGCGGATTGGTATGGAACGGAATAGGATGTAGACGGATTTCCTTCTTACGGTCGGGATATACATAGATGGAACGGACGGACTTTTGGAATTGGGATCGGCTTCTGAACGGCCTCTTATGCTGAAGCCTGGTCTTTATGTTATGTGGTGGTGGAATGAGTGGACGTGGTGGCTGTGGTAGCAAATGAGTGGACGCTAGAGTATTTGTATCAGTTCCAAAATGCCTTATCCCTAGCATGTGACACTTATTCAGCCCCATCAAGGTACTCGAATGCCTGTAGGGTGTTATTCTGAACCACAGCCTGGTGCAATGCTGTTTATTGCTCGCCAACACGGTGCTCGCGTTAATTGAAAACTCTGCAATACTCTGAAGATTGTCCAAGTAGGAGGATAAGAGAGAAAGCAGACAACACGTCTTCTTTGCAATAGTGCAACGCAGAATTTGCTCGCTTCGTAGGCAGCCGTAGCCTTACTGTGCTTGACGAACGTACGAGAATGGAAGGCAGGACCTGTGAAGTGCTGAATGAGGCTTAGTGCAGGCATTGCGTGGCATTGCGTGCCTTCGTGATGGCCCGAGAATGTCCACCCTTCAGGAAACGTTTCAAAATTTGAGAACCTTGGAAATATGGTTAGATCTATTAGTGATATTTATCTGAATGCTCCTTTACTGTCTGCGAGTATCCGTCCGAATGTCTTTGCCGCTGCCATTGGTTGCATGTCCCGTACTTTGCCCACGAGCTGTTTACAGTACTCTTCGTCAACTATTCAACTGCCCTTTTGCACCCTACTAATGGACCGTGAGGTCTAGTCCTCGACTATTGCTAACACTTTACAGCTCTCAAAATCTAGATCTGGTGTCGGTCCTCTTCGGCGTCTATTGCTCGCTTCCACACGCAGCCACATTCGGCGAAGCCGTGCCTACGAGCATTAACTTACTTCCCTTGCCCTTTTGTTCACAACGCTACTCACTGAAACAGGAAGATTGTGCAGAGGTCTTCCGCATTACTATCACACGCCTTACTCTTAGCTGTAACAACACGCATGTTCTGGACTGGGTAACGCGGCCCAGTAAAAGCGCCACACAGCTAGCATTACGCAACGCCACATCTCGAAAGAGATTGAAGACGGTGCTATAAGCGAGTATGTATCGGAATGCTATTAAGTGGCTTGCACGAGTAATTCCAGCTGCATTGATCTGTTTTTCGAGGTGAATTATATTGGAATACTTAACAGACCAAGGATCCTACGGTTTCTGCGTCAAGTCAAAGCTCCCAGCATCTCTCCGAATACCCAAAGCTTGTTTGCTATTTAGTACGTACCACCGCCGAAATGCCTCAACCAGGTCCATGGAAACTGGGCAAAGCGCTCTGGGAGATTATGGAACTGTACAAGATATGCAGGCCTTCATCTTGTCCAAAGAGCCCAAACGCTTACATCCATCGAAGGATAAACCAGTAGTAATTTGCGGTCATATCAAGAACTCCACAAGCCATCGCCTCTTCTACGAAGGGAGCCGTGTCTTCAATGGTAGCACCACTAAGGAACCCGAAAGGATCATCTAGCAAGGCTCAGAATTCATGTTCCGTGTGATTAGCGTTCCTGGCGCATTTGACTTCGACAAAGTCAAATTGAGCTTCGAGCTTAGCTTCACCATGGAGGACAAGCGAGACTGGGAACCCTACGTATTGTAAGTCACGAAGTTCCCCCTAACACTTATACTTTCGACCGACCGACTGATTGTGCACGATAGGCCGTTTTCGATAGGTGCATTAGCTATGTTGCGTGGAACAAGAGCGTAGAGGAGGCCCGCAAGGGGCGAAAGAACTGCGGCTGTAGCGGCGGCAAGGATAACGGCATCCGTATCATTCTAGACGAGTCAACCGTGGGCCATCCAAGGTGAGAGTTGCGGCCTGCCAGCGACCTCTGGACCCCGAAATACACGCTTGAAAGGATCATGTACACGGACAAGAATACAGGCCAGGAGAAAGAGATTCAAAATGGCAAACTCAGAGGCCAGTTCCAGCAGGCCATGGACAACGGATCCTCGCTTCACATCACGAAGGGCTTCCTCAGCGGCCTGCGAGTGCATTTTGGATATGTCGACTATGAATTGAAGGATGGGGGCACAATCATGAGGCAACGTCGCAAGTTCCAGTACGAGACTGTGCTGGACTTCGCTTTCGGCATTGCCGATATCCAATATGGATGTACGAAGTGGTTACAACCACACACGGATCGTATTGCATTTGCGGCTCTACATGGCAGTCGGGAGATGCGTGGAATCGTTGGCGATGTTCTCATTAACAACGAGCTGTTTGGTGGACAAGATCCCGAGTATGGAACGCAGAAGACGGTCGTAGTCTGATGTAGGGAGTTGCGCAAAGATAGTGGATTCCGTGTCTTGTGTTTTCGGGCCAAGGAGGGCGAAAAGTTGGATATGGGTTTAACGCCAAAGATATACAATGAATAGGGTGGGACCTTCGTTGCAGATGGAGATAGCTCAAAAACAGTCGTTCTTGTTAGAACGGTACGGAAAGAAAGTCTGCAAAACGACCTTGGAGCTGCATTGAGCGTGATCCACGTGCTCTCACGTACTTGAAAGACAACGCTTACGCTGTTCATCGCAAGCTTCCAAGCTTCAGAACTGCCCCTGATGACTTCAACCCCCACAGTTCGCAAGACGTCGTGCCGATAGACCCCTGGTAACTATGACGTCTTGGCGACCAAACTCCTACCTTGTGCCAACGACGTCATCGCGCGTACCTGCAACAACCCACCAAACCGCCCGCGACGGAAGCAGAGCGATAGGCCGTGAGATCGAGACACTGTCCCTTGCAGATTGATGTAAGAGTCGCCAAGCTCAATGGCTTCACAGCCGCTCAAACTTGGCATAGACCCTGAAATGCAGGCTTGGTGGGATGACTGGGACAATTGACTGGTCCGGCTTGTCTTTGGGAACAACGGGCCTTTGGGCGGTGTTTGACTATTGCGTGGAGGTACGTAGAGGCACATGTGATGTGGCACCACCAGCTCTTCTGGGAGGGTAAACCTGCTTTCGGTGGCTGCATCATAGGGTCTTTGTCTGCTACTTAAAGTACACCCCGCGCCTACCATTGCCCCCCCTACACCAAGTCGAACACATCAATTGACTATTATTCCAACCTTCCCAACACATCTTCAACTAGTCTTTCAGACACTACTACCACATCAACCAACATGGACGCCCTCAAGAAACTCGGCCAATCCGCCTCCGGCAACAAGCAGCCCTCCAACAACGCCGGCCAGCAAGACTACGGTGACAAGGGCGTCGATGCTGCTGAGAAGAAGTTCGGTACGTCATCCTATGTTCACTCGATCTCATCTTTCCTTCTAGCATATCGCTAACAATCTCCTGATAGGCCTCCCCCAGAACCGTGGCGTGAACGAGAAAGTCACCGATGGTGCACGCGACTACATCGAGAAGGCCACTGGAAAGGACATCCCGGACAAGTTCTCGAACTAGATGGTTATCCTGAAGTTACAGCTTCGCGGAGGCATTCCGGGAGGCTGTAATGTGACATATGCCGTTCAAGACTTTTATGTCTCTTTTGAACCATAGCACGATTTAATGTCAACAAGTTAACGAGTTTGGCACGTCTTTAATTGCTTTATGTGTTTGCGTGATGTCGTGATTACTGGCATGTGCAAGTTCCCGAGTCGTGGACTCTGCGCCGTGGTGCTCCTCATGCGGAGCTTTAGTGTTCAGCCACTGGCTTTGTTTCGCTCGTTGCTAGGATTTAAAGTGCTTCTAAAACGTGATGCTAATGAAGCACTGACAATGGAAATGTTATCTATTTGAGCTACGTTTCATTTGGGCTATCCCGCGAGCTCTACCCTCCGCCCCAGCACTGCTCTTGCTTCTGTCTCACTCAACATCTCGAAGCCCAACTCCTCGAGCACTTCTCTAGCGCTCTGATTGTCGGCGAACAGCCTCTTCTCCACTTCCCATAAACCAAGCTGGAAGTCTCCAACTTCGGTTCCCGACCGTTCGATTGTTTCTTTTTCAGCCACATCCTCTGCACCCCAAGCTTCCCAATCGTCGCCACCAGCTTCGTCTTCGTCTCCGCCCGCGCTGGTCTGATTTATGGCCTGAGACTTGCCACCTTTGACGGGCAGCCCAACGAGCTGTACGCCTTCGAGACACTTCCGCAGTCCGGCTTCAGCAACACCCGCGCCAACGTACTTGTCCACCACCCGGCAAATGGCTGCAAGGTCCGAATGCGACTGGGCCGCCCCCGCAGTCGAGAAACGGTGGCGGCTGAGCACGTTGTCCCAGATAACGCTCGAAATTGTGCCTAAGACGGCTCTAGCGATGCGGCGCAGAGGTGCAAGCGCCAGGGCGCGGGAGAGGAAGCTCAGCGTTGTGGTCAGATAGGTCAAGAGTGGGTCGAGTTCTGCAGTTAGCGACAGATTGGCGTCTGCTGAGGCTGAAGGGCCGGTAAGAGTCGCCCAAGGGTTGCTGAGAAAAGTAAGTAAGGCATAACGCTGTGTCTTCCGGATCGGGATACGTACATATGTCGGTAAGGACGAAGCGCCTCCCGCACATTATTGTTCAACGTGTCGGTGATGATTTGTTCGCTACGTATGCGAAGGCGGGAGTACCAGTTAGCCGTCTCGTCAAATAGGGCACCACTGTCGCCGTCGCCGCCTACAGCGCTAGATGTCCGCTGCGCAACGTCGGCAACTGACATGGTACCAATGTTGTTGGCTTGCCGTGCCCGATCTTGCAGCTCTTCCCAGATATCCAGGAAAAACTATGCAACGTGTCAGTAGCTGGACCGCTGATCTCACGGGTCAAATCGGAGCATGAGAACTCACCACATCGTCGCTCCAATCACGCATTGCCTTCTCGAGATAGTCTGCACTACCATGTGTCTTGCACAGACGCTCCAGACCTTCGATGCCTAGAAGCTTCCCCTGTTCTTCTTTTGTAACCCCGCCAACGGCACGACCGAAAGAGGTGGTCATCGCCAGGTAGGCTTCCAGATTGGCCTGGAGGCGCTCATGAAGTTTGTCGAATATGGCTATCTGGATGTCGATTACGAAGCGAAGTTTTTGCGAGAAGGAAGCTACGGGTCTGTAGCGATCTGCATAGCGGTCAAAAAAATGAGCCGTCGAATTGTGGAAAAGTGCCTCCTTACCAGTGATCGTTTCGAGTAAGTCGTTGACGCGAATCGCTCCCTTGGTGGGCTTCGTGGCTTTTGGATCGACGCTTTCGTAGTCCAGATCACCAAAGTCGGGAGCGTCGACAATACTCTGATATCGCGCCAGTGCAACTGTCCACAGGTCAGCAACCGAGCCGTCCCGTCAGGCGTTGACACCCTTACAGTCTTTCTCCACCTGCAGCCACCGCCCAAACCAGTCTCCCTGAACGAGGAACTCCCACGATAGGCCCTTCCACCCGTCAAGGCCGTAGCCACCGTCGTACCTCCATTCCTCCCTAATAGTCGTGTCAAAGCTCATGACCTCGTGCATCAGGTGGCTCAACAGCTGAGGTTGTCCAGCCACTTTCGGGAGCAATGCGCCAATCTTTGCTCTCAGCATGGGAAGCAAAGCGGTGATGAAGGCTGACGTCGCATCAATATAGACCGGATTGAGCGCTAGGTCAGTCCCTCGGAACTGTCTCAGAAGTATGGGTTGCACGTAGTCCACCACGAAACCGACATAGTCGTTTAAAAGCGTGGTGATGTGCTGCAGAAAGTACTCAGGCCGGTCAATGCGATTCGTGGGCTTATCACCTTCAAAGTGATATCGGAAACGCATTTCCAGAGGCTGCACAAGCACCTCGAACGGGAAGAGCACCGCGGGTAGCTTGATCTTGCTGGTCGGCCCCTGCGAATATTCCAAGCCCTCCAATTCTGGCGTCTGCAAATCCAGTAGCTTCACGACTGCACTTGTCCACTCCTCCTGCAAGCCGCTCGTTACGGCGGCCTTCGGCGTCGGCCATCGTATCTTCTTCAGGACAGCGTCGAGGTCGGATGAAAAGGTGTCTAGGATCTGCGTTCGCAGGCCCTGCGTGATCTTGTTCACATGGTGTAGCAGCTGGGGAGCAGCGCCCTCGGCGTCGTCTTGCAGGTGGAGGAGCCGGGTGTGAAGGGACCGCAGCTGCTTGTATGGCCCCAGGGCGGCCTCGTTCGACTTCTGCAGCTGCAATTGTGCCTCCTGGCTGAGCGACGTCAGCTGGATTGTCGTGTGCATGCATGATGGGATTGTCCTACCTGAGCACGTCGGTCTCCCTCAGCAGCTCTACATAGCCATTGGCTACGTCGAGCCGCTGCAGCGTGTCCAGCACAGCTTCAAATTGGGGGACCGCATCGTCGCTCGTCTCGGAGGAGGTGATGACGAGCAGCCTCTGGTCAATGTCGGCCTGCTCGCGCTTGAAGGTGCGAGCCCGGTCCTGCAGCGACGTTTGGTGCTCGTGGGCGGCTTGCTTGGCCTCGTGGAGGGCCCGCTGTGCATCTTCGAGCTGCAGTTGGTTAGCCCGAGGACGCGCCTCGCGGTGATGCGTCTAGCTTACCTGTTGCTTCAGCAGGCTGTGCTGTGCATGAATCTGGCTGAGGATCCCGTCGAGCGAGTCGAGATCGCCCAGGGTCTGGAGCTTGTCGTCGAGGTAGTCGGCGGCGCGGGACTCGCTGTCGTCCATGTGGTGTACGCGGTCAATGCCAGGCGGACGTCGCTAGCTGTATCTGTAGCACGGTGGACGCTGTGCGGTCGGGAGCAGACGTGTCCGGCGGGGCAGCAGCTCGTGGGTGCTGGATGCCGTTGCTTCGAGGTTCCTTCCTGCGTCGGACTGGCACTGAGGTCGCGTCGACGGCGGCGCGTCGTGTTGCGTTCCCCTGTCTGGCGTCTGGCGTCTGGCGTCTGGCGTCTGGCGTCAATCGTCGAGCGCCACGTTTTGTCGAACACAATCCGATCTCAGCAGCCCGATCGCGGGACGCCTTGGCAAGCCTCGCGGAGAATGCTAGGCAGGTTTGGGGATCCGCAGGCCATGCGTCGAAAAGTACCTAATGCGAGCTGCCGTGTTACACACACCCTCTGGCGGCCCTGGCAGCTCAGCCAGAGCAATGCTGGTGCCCGACGGCCGTGTGTATATATTCCATGGAGCCTGGAGGTGCAGTAGGTGACCTGGTGCCCGGAAGCGACACATCTGAGAGCTGTCCCCGCAGGAACCGCTAGAAATCTCAAACTATCGATAGCCGAGCTCGATCGATAAAAATCTACGCTAACCGTCACCACGCGCTTTGCCAACGTGAGCCCGCTCCGCCCCCCGATCTTGTCTGCGGAGTTTTCATGGCGTAGGCAGACTTCGACAGACACACCACTACGGCCCCGGGCACGCGCCGCAACCTGGAGAAGCTCCGAGCTCATCGAGCCGACCGGTGGTGACCCTCCAGGGCATCCCGCTCGCTTTACAACAAGCTACACCTAGCGACATCCGCCCGCAGAGGCCATGCCGAAGGAAAACAAGCGACGTGGGCGTCGAGAGGAGAAGAAAAGGAAGAGGGAGCACGACGAGCCCGAGCACGAACCCAAGCGAGTCAGGAAGAGCATCGAGGACGGACAGGAGGTACCTGACGAGAACGGCGCCCAGCACCAGGACGCCGTGGCTGATGGCGTCCCGCGGCCGGATGCTATGCCCTTCTACGGAATGCTGGACGAGAACGAGCAGGAATACTTCAGGAAAGCCGACGAGCTGCTGGAGCTGAACCAGTTCGACGGCCCCGAAGAGCGGTCGCTGTTCCTGGAGAACGTGTACAAGGAAGCAGACGGCAAGGAGCTGAAGATTGCGAACAGTCAGTCTTGCTCACGGCTGATGGAGAGGTTGATCCTCCTTTCGACCCCGGAGCAGCTGAAGGGACTATTCCAGAAGTTCAGCGGGCAGTAGGTGACATGGTCGCGGTTTCCTCAACTAGCACTAACCAGCATCGCAGCTTCCTCCACTTGGTCCAGCACCGATTCGCGTCCCACTGTTGCGAAGCACTCTTCATCCACGCTGCTCCTATTGTGTCTCAGGAGCTAGCCCAACCGCAGACTGCACGCACCCCGCCCTCTTCCGACCCCAATGACGTCGTCTCAATGGAAAACATGTTCCTCTATTCGCTCAGTGAGATGGAGGGGTACTTTGGCTTTCTCATGACTGATCGGTTTGCGTCGCACGTCCTGCGTGTTCTGCTGGTCGTCTTGGCCGGTGTACCCCTAGCCAAGCAGAACAACAAGTCCATCGTGCAGAGCAAGAGGAAAGAGAAGATTGGTGTGGCGGGCGCCGAGAAGAGCCAGGATTGGATCTTAGAAGAGCGAAAGGTCCCTCAGTCATTCTTGGATGCTTTGGAGAAGGTTACCCAAGATAGTGTGTCTGGTTTGGACTCCACTTACCTCCGAGCCCTGGCTATGCACCCGACTGGCAACCCTACTTTGCAAGTACTGCTGCAACTTGAGCTGAAACAGTTTGGAAAAACAAGAGCAAAGGACGAGAATTCTATCATTCGCCGGCTCCTACCCGACGACCCAATCGCCGAGGGTACAGAGAGCGCGTCTTTCATCAACGGGCTCGTCTACGATCAGATTGGCTCACGACTCCTGGAAACCATAATTGAATTTGCGCCAGGTAAGATGTTCAAGACGATTTACGGCGAATTCTTCAAGAATCGTATGGGCAGCTTGGCGCGTAATGAAATCGCTGGTTACGTTGCAGGCAAGCTCCTGGGAAGATTGAGCGCAGAAGATCTTCGAGAAGCAATGATCCCAATCGTCGAGCAAATACCCAGCCTCGTGGATCGCAATCGAACGGTCATCATTCGAACTCTAATTGAGCGATGTCAAGCTCGCGGCGTGGACGTTTCTCCCATTAAGGCACAGCTTGAGGCTGCTTATAGCGGTTCGAATGGGTTCGAGATTGCACGCATCCTAAGGCTTGGAGAATCACCATCAGCCGAGGACGGGAAACCAGAAACGACCCACACCCATTCGCATTCAGAAAAGCTGCATGGCTCACTCCTCGCTCAAAGCATGATCGCTGTTCCAGGGTCTTTGGCAGACCTCATTTTCGACTCACTTGCGAAACTGGGAACGACACTGTCGCTGCGCATCGCTCGAGATCCAGTGGCATCTCGGACCGTGCAAGTCGCTCTGAAGGCGCCTCACATGGGCGTGATCTACCGTCGAAAAGTCATTCAGCAGTTCTATGGTCATGTAGGCGAACTTGCTTTGGATCCCGCAGCATCTCATGTCATTGATGCTGTTTGGGAAGGCACAGCGAACCTCGCTTTCATCCGAGAGCGTATAGCTGAAGAGCTTGCAGAAAATGAAGGTGCCTTACGAGAGTCGCATGTAGGCCGAGCAGTCTGGCGGAATTGGAGCATGGATTTGTACAAGCGTCGGAGAAGTGAATGGGTCCAGCAGTCGAAAAGAAACGCCAAAGGGAACGAAGGGTTCCAGGCATTTCCAGAGACCGACAACAACAAACACGCACCACACAGCCACGCATACAGTAAACACCTTACAGCGATTGAGAAAGCTAGGCTCAAGCATGCTGCTAAGCAGGCTGAGCAGCCCAAGACGGATAAGGAAGGAAAAGCAACCGGCAGCAAGTCACCCCACAAATCGACGAAGAAGGACAAGCAATCATCAAGGCCACCTAGCTCCAGTAATCAAGGCAAAGGAAAGGAGCCATTGATGGCGCAATAAGCAACTAGCCGCACCCATACATATGTGGCGCGAGGAACACAAGCTATAGATGGTGCAATGCGAAGGCATTCGGAACTGTGCATATGGAGTTTGGACTTGGCGCATGGAAAAGTGAAGCACTAGATACCTACTGTTCTTGATATTGGCACCTGACGCGGTGAGCAATTTTCTGCCGCCAAGTTTTAGAGTTAGTTAAATTATGTCGACATCCCGCCTTGACAGTCCTGACGTGCATTTGAAGATTCCGAGTTCCGATCTCGCTTTGTTCCATTCCGAACCCCATTGAATTCTTGAATCATCTCGAGCAACAACTCACTCATATTTCGACAACATGACTCCTAATGCCGATTCGAATGGTGTTGGTAATGGTACGAAGGAGGAACCCTTGAATAGGGCCGATGAAGTTCAAGAGGTATGTACTGATACTTTGTTTGGCTTTGCTTTTTTTATGAGTCACCCGTCTCTCTATGTAGACAGCATTCCCTTCGATCAATTATGAATGTTACAATAGACCTTTGGACATCAGCTCAGTCTTGCTCTCTTTCAATTGTTGCCCAAAAGTCATTCATGTTCTACCAACTCACGATCACCTCAAACTCGGTGCCGTCTTCATCCTATATCTCGAAATTTCGCTATAAATTCCGACTTCCATCTGACCCACACAGCTCCTCACCGCTACCCAAGAATTAATAATACCATTCATTCGCTCCGCCGACGAAGATGCAGCAACAAAGCACACTGGCCACGGGCTGGCCGTCCCTGGCGGGGAACCCAGAACAGCACTCGTTGAGCACCATCCGCCACAGAAGCTAAAGCAAATCCTGAACCTGTCTGTCCCATCTTCAAGATCTGGGGAAGAAGGGAAAGAAGGATTGCTAGAGCTGGTAAAGAAGGTGTTGCAGTATTCTGTAAACACTTGGGATCAAGGGTTTATGGACAAGTTGTACGGGTCGACTAACGCCGTAGGCCTCGTGTCGGAGCTGATGCTAGGGGTATTGAATACGAATGCGCATGTGTATCAAGTCTCACCGGTTTTGACGCTCATTGAGAAGCATACAACAGAATACCTAGCACGACTCTTTGGGTACGATGGCGAGCATGCTGGCGGTATCAGTCAACCGGGCGGGAGTGCATCGAACTCTTCCGCTATCGTGATAGCACGGAATACGCTTTTTCCTGAGACGAAGACGGATGGTATGAGCGGGAGGAAGTTCACGCTGTTCACGAGTCAGCATGGGCATTATAGTATGGAGAAAGCGGCGCAGATGTTTGGTCTGGGGAGCAAGAATGTCATCAGTGTCCCGGTCAATGATCGCGGTGAAATTATTCCGGAAGAGCTGGAGAAGCTGGTTGAAGAAAGCAAGGAGAGAGGTGAGACACCATTCTTCGTCAATGGTACAGCTGGAACGACAGTTCTCGGCTCCTTCGATCCCTTCACCGAGATCTCCGCCGTCTGCAGGAGACACAATCTATGGCTGCACATCGACGGCTCCTGGGGTGGCTCCGTAGTCTTCAACCCAGAATACAAAGCCACTCGATTAAAGGGCGCAGAGCTAGCGGACAGTATCGCCATCACACCTCACAAAATGCTCGGTGTGCCAATGACCTGCTCGTTCCTCCTCGGGAAGGACCTCCGTCAGTTCTGGAAAGCGATGACCTTGCCAGCGGGCTACCTTTTTCACAACGCATCCGACTCAGTGAACGATATTTATGACTTGGCGGATCTGACACCCCAGTGTGGTCGGAGAGCGGATTCGTTGAAGATGTTTGTCGCCCTGACATACTATGGTGAGCAACACTTTTCTGATCTCGTGGCGAGAGGATATGAGAACGCTGAGTACCTGCTCTCGTTACTGAAGAAGAGTGAGAACTTTGTTACGAGTAGTCCTGAGCCGCTGCCTTGCGATCAGATCTGTTTTTACTTTGCTAGAAGCGGAAAGCTGGGTGTGGAGGAGAGGAATGGAGAGATCACTGCTAGTGTTGCGAATCGGTTGATTAGCAGAGGTTACATGATTGACTTCGCGCCCGGACCGCATGGCAAGTTTTTTAGGGTTGTTGTGAATGGAAATACCAGGCGAGGAACGCTGGATGGGCTTGTGAAGGCTATTGAGGAGAGTGCGACGGATTTGGGATACTGATTGGGTTCTTGACGATGTTATAGACCGGTTTCCTGATAGACACCGTGGTAGGTGAAATTTCACTCGATCTTTTCACAACGCTATTTGCTACCGGTTGGCAGACGACGAGATATTCGTCACGTTTGGAATGTCACAAGGATGGTCTAGGCCACTTCAGTAGGCCTGTTGTAGGTCTATTGCTCGTTTCAAAGACGGTACGAAAGTGAGGTATATCGTCATATGCAGCACGCAGCAGCAAAGCCGTCTCATACCCATGCGTGCAATCGGCCCAACAAAGGGCCTAACAACATTAGCATGAGGATACAACCGACGTACAGGCGCGTAGAGCGGATGAAAGCATGGGTTAGCCAAGTATAGCGTCCTGCACCGATTACTTTAGACATGCTAAGAATAAAAAAAGCAAGGCGACGAGTTCGATCTCGAGATCTGTGGCTGACATACGTCCCAACATCCTCATGGCAAGGACGCGTTGAAGATGAGCGATTAACGGCCTACACTCATCATCTGTGCGCGTTGGGCGATCCTGATCGATACTCTTGCCGCTTCCTTTGCATGCGTGCACGTCATCTTCATCTACAAATCCGCAAAATGACTGACAAGTGGCTTACGAAGAGGGCAAACTCGATCAGGGCCATGCAGCCCAGAAATCTCGACTCATTGCGAGCAACGTTACGGCTGGCTGTCTTCATGTGAGGCGAGAGCCGCTAGAGCCGCTTTGATCGTCTCGCGGACACGGGCCGAGTGACGATCCAATCGCTTCCGCAGAGCGTTTTAGCTGCAGACATCTCTACGTGGCAGCATGAGGACAGCCTTTGACAACGGACTCCTTGATAGCCAACAAGATCGGTGGGGCGCGTTAGGACCGGCTTTCCCGCTATGGTATGGGTTGCCCTGTTCTTGTGGATGGGGATGTAAGGAGGCGGCTGGAGCGATATATAGAGTACTGTGTCGTACAGGTAAGTACTTCATGAAGAGCCTCTTGTGCCTCCAGACTTTGACATTGTTTGCGTCGTCTATTGTACTCAAACGTATCTTTACTCGTTCAACAGCCCCAGTTCCTATTCAGTTCCCTACTCTCATTGAACCTGTTCACCGCCATCTTGTCTTTATCTCGTAATCATGCCTGTCTCACACATTGGTCTTACCGTTTCGCATCTGCCGACTTCATGTTCGTTCTTTCTTTCCGCTCTACAACCACTCGGATACCGCTTCATCGGACAGCAAGGCAATCAGATCGGCCTTGGAATCCATGATGCGGACTTCTTCCTCTGTCAAGAGACACCTGGGTAAGTCGAGCCGAACTCGCTTGAAGAAGCCTCCACTAATGATCGGTCCAGCGTAAAAGCTGGTGCAGCTCATATCGCCTTCACAGCTCCCAGTCGGATCGCTGTCCGCGATTTCTACACCGCTGCATTGACTGCTGGCGGTCGACCAAATGGTGCTCCTGCCTCCCGAACCGACGATAGTGATCACTTCAATGCTGCGGTATTGGACTTTGACGGCAATAGCATTGAAGTCGTGTTCAGAAATGAACCCGACCTCTTGGATGATGGTACCGTAATCGAGCATAGTAGGGTGCTGACATGGCAAAGAAGTGTTGTTGAGAGCATACGCGATGATAGAAGTGTTGTCAGCTCTCGCGCATCCGCCTCCACACGAAAGCAGGCTCTCCTACCTGCGGCAACGATAGTACTCTCAAAAGCGCCGTCTGTAATCTCGAAAGCCTCAAGCATGGTTCGAAGTGTATCTGAGCCGGTCAAGGTCCCTCAGACGCAGGTCGTACCCGCACCTTCGGTCACTTCTAATGGCGACGGAGCTGCGAAGAAGATCATTGGCACACTACTGGGAGCTGCAGCTGGCGCGGCAGTCGCCTACGCTATGGTAAAGAGCGAGGAGGACAGCGCAAAGAAAGAATCCGATTTCGATGCCTTCCTACGAGCAAAGGCCCTTGCAGCTGACACCAAGGAGCAACCCAAGCAGCGACCCGCGCTATCCTTGCAGGACCCACAACCGATCTACGATACTCCACCAAAGTCGATACACCGCAACATCAGCGACACCGAGTCTCAATATTACAGCTCGCCTCGAGGAGAGATCCGAGCGATCGAGGCACCGCCGCCTAGAAGCTACCACGCCCCGACTTATGTGTCGGTGCCGCCAACTCAGGTGGTTGACCGCCGTGCCATCGAGTATATCCCAGCGTACTCTGTCGCACCATCGAAGGCCCCGTCTCTTCACCGCTCGTTCACGGATCCAAATGTTGTGGCTGTTGCGAAGCCCAGGAGCGTTGCCCCAAGCGCTGCCCCTAGTACTCTCATCTCTTCGTTTGTGCCTGACCAGGTTCAACGAAGAAGTAGTGAAGGAAGCGTTGCTTCACATCAGTCGAGTAGATCCAAAGCCAAGTCTCATCATAGTCATGCTTCAAGGCATACTAGTAAAAGTAGAAGTAGAGCACCCTCGCCTCCACCCGAGCCCTCGAAAGCTGCATCGGTAATAGGAAGCATTCTGGGTCGCGATGCCGCGTCATCAGCCAGTAAGAAAGATATCATTGACGACCTCGAAATCGAGGACCTGGACATTAACGACTCCGACACGGTCGCACCCAGCGACAGTATCTCTAACGCTGGATCTCGTCGCAGCCACCGAAGTCATAGGACTAGTAGCCGCTCCGGTTCTGTTGTCAGCAAAAACTCTTACTCCTCAAAACACAGTCATAAGTCCCATCGTTCACGCTCGAAAGAGTCACACCACTCGTCGTCGAGGAAATCGCATCACTCTTCACATTCGAAACATTCCTCACGATCGAGGCGCGAGGACTCTCCGATAGCAGAGGAGTACCACGATGTTATGCAGTTTATGGTCCCACCGACCATTGTGTCAGAACCAAGTGATGCTAGTACCGTCAAGCCTTCCAAGTCCTCCAGAGTCAGTGTTCGTAAGGACTCTATGATGAGTGGGCAGTATGAGGGCCTGTTCAATGGTGGCGGCAACCGTGGCGAGCGTTGGGGCCATGGAGGGCATCCCGCTGGTACGATGGTGAGCTTACCAATTAGAGGTATCACGCAAAGCATGGTCGAGGAGAGCAGAAGTAGTAAGAGTGGGAAGCGGAGTGTTGCTAGTTACGCTGTTGGGCAGTCGTAAGGCGCTCGTGCAGTGGCCGCCTTTCTCTTTTGTCTTTTGAAGCAAGCTGACTTCGTCGCCCGACGTTGTGGAGCAGTACATCATATTGGTCATCGGTTCGGCGTTCTCGTCTTTGGTCCTGCTGCCTCCCCCCGCATCAACATCGTCCGGCACGCTTTGGTTTTGTTCCACTTCATCAGCATGACTGTCACGAAAGCATGCAATCATATAGAAGCATTACCAGGAGTATTCTAATGACCCGTAATGAGATTTGGTTGGGACTTCCGTCTCTAATACATTCGGTCGCTATACCATTTGCTTTGGTCTAAGTCTCCCATAATACCCTATTAGCCTGTAGGAATCATGATTCGCCAGCTCGAGCTTCGTCTCGGCGCACGCGCAGGCTCCTGTAAGGATAGGCTGGGTAGCCTCAATCCTTACGGTAGCCTTAGACGCATCCCTGCAACATGTGGTACTTACACTGCTCGCACGGTAAGGATAGACCGCACTCACATCTCCTATAGCCTTTTCAGTACCAGCCTCGCCCATCTATCTGCTACTTGTAAGCCTTAGTGTGCAGTGAAGCTCGAATCGCGAGTCATGGAAGATGATATCTGCAAGCTTTCTCTTGTCTCTGATCTCAGTGTGACGTGAATCGGAAATTCCCCCGACAGCGCAAGTGACATGCTGCCCTCGATGGTCGAACGGTCGAATGACTTAGCTCCTCTCTTCGAGCATTGTGAAATGTCGACGGGCTGTGACTGGGTAGCACGTTCTCACGTGACGACGCGAAAAGCAAGATTGGGAACATTTTGCCCGCAATCTTGCTGCAACTTTAAACTCAATAGACATTCTAATAGTGAATCAAGGTTTGAGAGCTTAAGAGGCGACCTTTCACTGCTTGCGTGTTGAGAATTACAGCAGGTGAACGAGAACGTGGGAGTGGGGATAGCTCGTCGCGCTACCGAACCAACGCGTTGGGCTTGGCGTCTCCAACACCAACTCACACATCCTCCCGCTCTCGTTTCTAGCCTGTCCCACGACAAGCGGCAGGATGGCGCCCGTATACTCTTCGAAGCGCCCCAGGACGCAACTCGAAGACGGCGATGATTATTCCGCGAACGGTGAAGTGCGGCCAGGCAAGAAGCCGCGCGTTGGTAGCCTTGACCCTGGAGCCCGCGACTCTGCTAACCACCGTGATAGGGGAAGCGACGGCAAACACCCTCATCCGAAGCCAGCGACGACGAATCTTTGTCCGATACCGCCTCCCAACGCCCGCAAGATGGTGGGGTCTACGAAGCAGACTCTGATGAAGAAGCCAGACTCGAGCAGGCAACACAGGCCGTCGTAGAGAAGCAGTTCAGGACGGCCCGGCAAGGTCAAAATATACCCGCAGAGTCAGGCATAATCGAAGAGATACGGTGTATGAACTTCATGTGCCACGAACAACTCACCGTGACGCTGGGTCCTCTGATCAACTTCATTATCGGCCACAACGGTAGCGGAAAGAGCGCGGTGCTCACCGCCCTGACCCTCTGTCTGGGAGGCAAAGCTACAGCGACCAATCGTGGGCAGAACCTGAAGGCTTTCATCAAGGAGGGCAGGGACTACTGCAACCTCTCTGTCCGAATCAAGAACCAAGGAGCAGCAGCGTACAAACCAGCCATGTATGGGCGGTCCATCATCGTAGAACGGCACTTCAACATGGCCGGCTCATCAGGGTTCAAGTTGAAAGACCAAAATGGCAAGATTGTGTCGAGCAAGAAAGCGGACTTGGAGGATATCCTTGACGCCTTTGCGCTGCAGTTGGACAACCCCATGAACGTCCTCACTCAAGATAAGGCTCGCCAGTTTCTGAACGACTCCAGTTCGAAAGAGAAATACAAGCTGTTCAAGAAGGGGACCCAGCTTGAGTCCTTGGACACCGACTACACCGTGATAGCTCACGAGCTCGAAGGAATACACAGCAAAATACTGGTCAAGAAGCAGGACATTGGCGTTTTGAAGAAGCGCGCTGACGCTGCTACCGCCAAAGCAAGAGCGGCCGCGAACCTGCAGACCATGAGACAGCGAGAAAATGAGACGGTGGCACAAGTGGCATGGGCCAAGGTGCAAGAGGAGGAAAATGCACTGAGCAAGATTGAAGAGGAAATTTCCACGGCTGACCAGAACATCCACGATCGAGAAGCAGCGGTGGATGACACCTCAGAAATGTTCGAATCTGCGAACCAGGCGTTTTCCGCAGCCAACCAGGCCGAGCAGGATTATGAAGCCGAGCTTGCCCCAGCTCGTGAGGAAGAGGAGGATCTTAGGAGCCAGTTCGATGATGTAAGGAAGCGTTTAATCCAAATCAAGACGACCGAGCGTGAGATTGCTGGGAAGGTAATCAGCAAGCAAAAGCACATCGATATGTATGAAAGACAGATCGCAGAGTACCGCCAGCGACAAGCAGAAGCAGATGACGGCCAGCATGCCAAGCTGTTAGAGGATCTTGAGGAAGCCAAACAAGCCAAAGACGTTGCTGAGGAAGTCTACAGCAATCATAACAACAGCTTGCCGGAGTTGAAGAAGAGTTTGGCAAATGCCGAGCGTGATAAAGCACAGTCCAATCAGGTCTTTAGTGAGAGAGAAGAAGACGTGCGCCGATGTCAGACAAGGATCCGGGAAATTGGAAGAGACCAGACGAACTGGACGAATTCGTATCCCAATGGCGCCCACCTGGCGAGGCTCTTGCAGGCGATCGAGAGTGAGCAACGATTCCAACAGCCACCAGTTGGTCCTATGGGCCGGTACATCAAATTGCTCAAACCGGAATGGAGCTCTATCCTAGAGAAGCAGGCAGGAGCGTCGCTGAACGCTTTCGTTGTGACGACTAAGGCTGATCAGGGAATCCTATCTAATATCATGCGAAGGTTGAATTGCAACTATCCGGTTTACATTGGAAGTACCCGGCGTATCGACACAAATGGACATGAACCAGATCCCGAGTTGGACACTTGGCTAAGAGTCTTGAGGTTTGAGAACGACCTTGTGCGCAATCAGATGATCATAAATTCCGCCATCGATCAGACTGTCCTTATCAAAGAAAGGAAAACGGCAGAGATCTTTATGCACGACAAAGGACCTAGGAGGAAGAACGTCAGGATGTGCTTCTGCTTCAGCGATAGAGATCCGTCGAAGGGCCATTTCATCACCGCCAATCAAACAACTGGCTCAGTAGCTGTCGGCCCTATAGACAGCTGGAGGAGCGCCGCTCGAATGCAGGCTGACAAAGAAGAGAAGCGCAAAGCCGAGGAGGCCACGCTACAGCGACTTAAGCAAGTAGTGCAGGACTTGTTGCCTGCTAGGGATGCGCTCAAGAAGCTTATCGACGACAGCAAGCGCAGCATTCAAGACCACGAGAAGCAGAAGCGACGTCTGTACATCAGCAAGCAAAAGGCACAGGACCATGTTGAAAAACTTGAGGCAGATTTGAGTGCAGCGACCCCTGATGCTGGCATGATCGAGCAACTCGAAGAAAACCTGAAGGAGGTTCGGGAAGAGAAGAACTTTGAAGAGGAGCAGTATCAAGACAATGTCAATGAGAAGGATAAAGCGGACAAAGAATCGAGAGCTTCAAAGGCTAGCCTTGAAAGAGCACAGGATCGTTTAAGTGAGCTCAACACTGCACGCGCGAAGGCCGCGAAGAAGGCCGAGAAACTGGGAGAGAAAAGAGATGCTGCTCTCAGAGCCAAGACCGACGCTGTAGCCGCAGTTGAGAGAGCCCGTAGTCACAAGGCCGAGTGGGAGGGGCCGCTAGGGGAGCAACTCGCCGTGGTGGAAAGTCTTATCCAGGAGGCTATGCAGGTTTCTGACCGTGTTGCTATCCCGCGAGGAGAATCGTACAATTCCCTGGAAAAGAAGCTGCAGAGATTACAAGAGCAGCGGTTGCAGAGCGAGAGGGAGCTTGGAGGCTCAGAAGACGAGCTACTGCGAAAGGCCAACTCCGAGAAACGAAAGTACAAGGCTGCAGTGGACGAGCTTGTCGAGCATGAGAAGCTTGAACAATCACTGAAGAAGTCACTCACTAACCGGAGGTACCGCTGGGAGCGTTTCCGGACTCATATCTCTGTTCGAGCTCAGACAAATTTTAATTATCTCCTCTACGAGCGGCAGTTCAGAGGGCAGCTCCAACTTGACCACAAAGCCGAGCAGCTGAATCTCGATGTTCAGCCTGACAGCACGGTCGCCAACGGAGCGGGCCGACAGACCAAGACTCTCTCCGGCGGCGAGAAGTCGTTCTCGCAGACCTGCCTTCTACTCGCCTTGTGGGATGCTATGGGCTCTCCCATCCGATGCTTGGACGAATTCGATGTTTTCATGGACAGCGTCAACCGAAATATCAGCATGAAAATGATGATTGAGGCTGCTCGGCGATCGATTGGGCGGCAATTCATCTTCATCACACCGCAAGCCATGAACAACGTGCGCAGCGAGGGTGACGTCAAGATCATCAGGTAGGTTTTTGCTATGCTGTTGTTTTGGACTTCATAGCTGACAACATCTAGGATGAGCGACCCTGAACGAGGCCAGACGGCTCTCAACATCAGCAGGAACCGGACGGGGTAGGCTGAGATGCTTGACATTTGACGTTTTCGCATTTCTTAGCTGAGCGTGGCGTTTGGGCGCTCGCCAGAGCCAACATACGGTATCTGTATCATGGTTTGAGAAGGAGTCCGGAAGCGCTCTACCATGGACGTGCATAGGCAGTCAAGACGGGTGACGGTGCGGGATCGCAGGTGATAGTAGCTAGACCCTTTGCCACCCTTTCGAGCTCCATGAGTTCGATCTAATGCATGTATATCATACTCACGACTTGCTGGTTCCGCGTGAAGGTGACAAGACGGGTTCATGCGCTGTCGCGCTGATCTCTTACGAGGCTGCTGGAAGCACGACAACCAGGGTCTTTTCGGCGTCCACGATCTACGCTAGGGCGTGGCCAGGCGATTGGCCAGAGCGCTAGCCCGCTCCCAGACAACAACTCAACCGCCGCTGTATTCTCGCAGCCCTTCCACAAAACACTCCCGACAGTCGCACTGAGCGACGCCCGGCTCACCGCTCGTTCAACCGCCTTTCTCATGAGGCTTCATGCCTCCAGAAGCCTCGTGAGACGCACACGTCTCTGAAGCATGGACTCCTCCCCACTCTCCTTCCCCGGCACCCCCAGAACGACCTCGCCGTCGCCATCGCCGTTTGAGGATGGCCTGAGCCGGCCCGTGTCTCCGTCGCCCTCGCCCTGCGATGCACATGTCAAGTCCGCCATGAGGAGAGAGGACGGCGAGGCGGATAGCCTGTCCGAGGGCGGCGCGCCGAAGCCGACCCTCCAGCCGGCGCGGGAGACGATCAGCAAACTGCTCAAGGGCAAAGAGAAGGCCAGGAAGGGGCCGCTGAGGCTCCTCGACCTGCCCGTGGACATTCTCAAGGAAATCATACACCAGGTAGGGCCCCGGCCAATGGCTACAAGCTGCACATTTGCGCCCAAGGGTGAGCGGACGCTGACCGTGGCAACCACAGCTGCCGCACACCAACGACCTGACCTCACTGGCCCTCTGCCATTCGGCCTTCCACCGCCTCACGATCCCCTGCATATACTCGCGCTTCGACATTGTCTGGCCGGATGAGAGCACGCACACGGAGCCGCGAGCCGGCGTGGATGCCCTCACGTACGGCCTTGCGACCCTGGTCATGGGCGAGGATGCCTTCCCACACCAGACCCGGCATCGTCAGTCAGCGACGGCGCAACGCAGGCCGCACACGTCCTCCACCGCGCCGTATCCGATCCCGCGCCGGCGGTTCGGCAACTACTACGCTCAGTTCACCAAGAAGTTCTCCCTCGGCAACGGGCCCGCGGCGTGGGTGCAGGAATACCTGATCTCGAAGGAGGGCGGAAAGATGCTCGGCACCTTGGTGGCGCTTGCGATAGCTCGGATGGTGAACCTGGAGACATTCGTGTGGGACATGCCCACCGGAGTGCTCCGAGACGTGTGGCTGGCTCTGTCGAGTCTGGCAGACCGTACAGATGGCGAAGAATGCCGGCTGGAGCGGTTGTGGATTCGGTGGCACGATAACACCCTGGACTCTCCTGCCCCTGCGCCCCCGCCGCCGATGGTTCTGAACAACATACCCCCGCCGCCGAACACCACCCATGCGAGCGGCGTTGGCCTCGTGCAAGCGCCCGTCGTGGTTCCGATGCATTATCCCGCGCCTGCCGTATCTGCTATTGATCGCGTGGAACACCCGACCTTCTCTGTCATTCCGCCGTTGAAGAGCTTGAGCGTTCTGGACATCGATGAGCTGCCGTACTTGGATGAGATGAGCATTCTAGTGGCGAGGTCGCAACGTAAGCTGCGGGAGCTTAGGGTCGGCATTGCGCCCCATGCGCAACAGCGGGACTGGGTGACAGCTTGGGAGGGCGACGGCATCCAGCAGGTAGACCATCACGCAACATGGCCTGCAGCCAGCTCCATCAGCGAGAAGAGACTGGGAGGTGTGCTTGGCATTCTGGTCGGCAGGGTGTTTGACATGCGCCAGAACGACGACGTGGTCAAGCCTGTTGTAAGTGCCGATGTGCCGGTAGATGGCCTTGCCGCAGCTGCTTCGAAAATTGCACCTCTCAACTCTCTACCACCGACGTGGACTGCAACTCTTCCAGACAGAGAACCTGACTACAGCCCTGAACCAGCCGACAACGCTCCAGACGATCCAGCAGTGCAAGAAGGCGTCAGTCTGCTCAACGATATTGAACAACCCAGCCCAGAAAATTTACCACACACTGGTGCCACATTAGACGGGCCATTTGAGTCGCCTGTTCTCGATGTACAGCGACCTCGTACACCACCTGTTCCTACCGTGCGCATCAATTCCAGTAGTTCGGAGGACCAAGCTCACGCTTCAGATGAGCCAGATCTGAAGGCCAAGCTCAGATTAGAAGTTCTGGAGCTGGAGCGCGTTCCGCTTTCGGTGTCGGTGCTGCTGAAAGCACTCGATTGGTCTCTCTTGACTACAATTACGCTCCTGAACTGCAATAACCACGAGCAGTTATGGAAGTCATTGCGACGGACGTACTCTCCCCGCCCAGCATACCCCAACGGATCTCCTTCCTCATCGAAGGCCTATAGAGCGTCATACACCCTTCGCTCTGAGTATGGATTGAACCTGAAGAAGATTCATACCAATACTGTGTCACCTTCTTTGATATCCTTCTTGAAGGAGACACTTGCGCCAAATACTCTCGAAGTCCTGTTTCTACAGGAAGGCAGGACTTACTCTTCGACAGTCGCGGTGGACGCGATCTTCCGTGGTCCTCTACGGCGGCATCGGGCAAGCTTGAAAAAGTTGATGATCGATAGTAGCGAAAGAGGATCAGACGGACACACTACCACGAGCTCAAGGTGGCGGCGATGGATGGTGAATCGCGAGATCATTACTTTCGTCACGAGCGGCCGCATGACGAGCCTACGAGAACTCGCTGTGTCGATCGACTACAGAGATTGGGTAAGGACTATGACTATCGAGCAAATCTCACTCTTGCTAATGGGGATTACAGCACTACTTCCTTCAACGACTTCCATTGATACCCCATGTCCGTTCCTTGTACATCCCCTTCATCGCCGATCACGTTCACGGTAACAACATCGATCCTCGAGAACTTGCCATGCAGATTCTAGACATTGTCCATTTGCGGCCCGAAATTGAGATCACATACTGCGGCCTAGCGTCGAAGTGCTACGAAATACTTGAGAATCGACCATCGAATTACGATCTGCGAAGCGACGGCGCAGATGTGGTCGACGAGCACATCAGCGCAAACGACGGCATGATTTCAGATGATGAGAGTGAGGCGACGGAGGATGACGAAGATGAGCTTGATGGCGTCGCGGATGCAGGAGAGGATAGCTTGAGCGATGCAAGCTACGACCAGCATGAGGACTCTGACGGTGAAGACTCTTTTGCCCAGGATTGTCAGAAGGCGCCCAAGCTGAGACTAAGAGAGATCATGTTCTATGAGGAGAAGGTACGTGGCTACTGTTCTTTCATGCACGAAAAACAAAATGCTGACAGGACGACTAGGTGCTCATTTTCAAAGCCCGGCACGGCACATTGAAGCCATAACCTCTCTCTCCTCTTCACGGAACCATCCACGCAATTACATTACATATTGATACCTTGTTACATTCAGGTGCATACCGCGCACTCTATTGGAGTTTCACATTGGCGCAGGTGTGTCACAATTTTCGGCATAGTATTGAGGAGTTCTCTAGGCATTTGGTCAGGACGTCTTGATGGTCTTGATGGTCCTATGGTTGGCTGGATGCCACAATGAATATCTTTAACTATGTAGCCTTAGGACATACAGTTGAATGGATACAAATCCGGATTTTTGCGCAAAGACTGCTCTTGTCTGTATCATATGAGATGAGATGAGATGAGAAATGTGCTCTGTCAGTGATGGTCGCAGACCACTTTTCGCAGAGTATGCAGAGTATGGTGTGGCATTCTCGCGCCATCTGTACCTAGATTTGATTGCTACAAATGAGGCGCCTGGTTTGTGATTGTTGTTTTGTACCTGTTGGTTAGTTTCTGCCTTCTTCGCCGTTTCATTTTTGCCTGCTTTAGCTTCCTTTTGTCGAAAAGAGATTGATACCCCATGCGCCGATCAACGCCAGCGTAGACGTGCCTCAAGCATGTCTCGCTCTGATGCTAATAACTCAATGATTCAACAAGCTGCTCAATGCAGAACTGCAGTCGCTTTCAAGATGTCGTCCAAGCTGACACTATGTCCGCCAGGCACCACCTCTTTCCAGACTTTCTCCTGAACACGGTTCTCGAGAGGCAAAAGGTCGAAATGTGGACTCGGTTCCAACTTCAGCCATTTGAAGTCGTCAATCTGGTCCCATTGGTTCGTCGTGGCTGCCATCTCGGGAAGCGAGTACATCTCCGGCAGTGGAGCAAATCGAATGCGTTCGCAATCCTCAATGATGGGTCTGCTGGAGCAGTAGAGGTAGACGTGTACGTTCTTGGAAGCGTGCATGCGAAACTGTCGACATGATGTTACGATGACGCTGTTCTCGACGCCGGTGATGTGCGCGGGGCCTGCTAAATGCCCGCAGACCACGAGGGAGTCCTTGATGTTCTTGAGCGTGAGGCTGGCGAAGGGTGCGCCGTTTGCTGTTGGGGGTGACAGGTCGACGACGCTGCGGCGCAGGTTTGAGACGGTTCCTGAGCTTGTGGCATGGGATGCTGAGGTGGGCAGCATGATGTGTACGTTGCTGTGGTTCGAGATGTTCACACTGCTGGCGTTCGCTAATGACGGCTTCCGTATGTCGGACGCGTTGTCAGCGTGAGCTCCATCTGCAGCCTGACCTTGTAGCAGTTCCCTCTCTGTCTTCTCATCGGTGGGCGACAGCTTCTCCAGCGGGGTTGGGGCGAAAGAAGACGTTGCGTTCGATGTATCTGAGGCATAGCCCGGAACTCGTAGCTTGCTCTGCTGTGCGAGCTCGGCGGCATCGGATAGAGAGATTGCGGAGGGGTTCTTGCGCGCTGTCTTGAACTGGAACTTCTTGGGAGGGTCGAAGGAGTTCCGGATGGTTTGGAGCTTCTCGGAGAGAGCTTTGATGGCCTAGGAATATTAATTGAATGCCGGACAAGAGAGGGAATCGAACTGTACTTCGCCATACGTGCGCTGATCATAAGCGGGCACATAGCTTGACGCGTCTTTGACCTCATGGGAGAGGCGCTCAATGCCTGCAAGGCAGTGGTCGACAGCATCATTGCGCTCGCCTCCACCGTGCCCAATCGTCTTCAACCGCTCCATCTGCTCCTGAAGAGCTGTCCGAATTAGTTGTGGAGGTAGACTTTGGACCAGTACTCACCAGTTACCTCATGCTGGAAGTATCTGAAGAAGCGCTCCTTCAATCCCGCCTCTGACTGCGGGGAGGAGACTGTAGCCTCACCGGCCATACTGAAGATGTAGAGTTGTGGTGTAGATCAGTACAAGTGTGATGTTAGCTTTGGATAAGCATCTCTAAAACTATCTCTTCCGAGACAGAATATAATGCGACCTAAAGCGCGAGAGAGGTGTTGTGGCGATTCTACGACGTGTAGTGGGGCAGCAGACCGCAAATATAAGGTAGCTCCCCGCGGGGTAAGGCATTATGACATGCCTTAGTATATGTCAAGTCCCAGGAAGAGGGTCGAACATCCCTACTACATATAGAGCATAAAACAATGGTCGGTGGCAAAATGAACGATGTAGATATTTAGAGCGATGCAACAGCAAAAAGATAATGACATTGCTAAGCGGGGTCAACACTAATGTCTCGATTGAAGCTAGCCACTCGATAAATTAACGGACCTTAAAAGGAATAGATCATGCTCCCCGAGATGGGCTTATTTGATGTTAATTGGATGGTAGACTTCTCTTGAGAGAAGAGTAATGCTTACTCGAACCATCGAACCATCGAACCATCGAACCATCGAACCATCGAACTCTCGATATCATGAAAAGAACCGTTACAACAGTGATCGAGTAGGTGTGACGTAGTTGTAGATGTTCGGCGCGGGCCTGGTTGTTCACTCGTCATCCCATATTCTTGCACCGTCGAGACTGGCCCATTTGCAAGACTCTCGACCCCTTTTGTCGGCCTAAACAGACCTGAGGGAGTTTCGCAACTGGACGAATTTCCACGGTCTCTGCGAGAGGTTCGCATTGCGGTACCAGATTAGTGAACCGCTTACCAGCCGAACTAATACTGTACGTATGCGCTTCTAATATCAGGTTATCTGAGTGAGGATGGTTATGAGATGGAATCGGTTAGTTGTCGTTTCACATGTTGTGGCATGTTATACGACCTGCCTATACGCGTCACGCTGCTGGTTTTATAAGGAGAATGGAGACTTTGGGTGTCCTCCAGGCAGCACTTGATAAGCTCAAGACATGTGATGCAATTCACTCGTCCAGAACACCTAGATCTGAGAGTTCCGAGTACTTGAGGCAGATTAAAGTAGTACCATCTGCCAGTCACTTGCAGACCACATAATAAGTCTTAACCACCATTGCGTGCTCAAAACAGGATATACACGAGCCGGGTGAGAACCAACTCGACATTCTAAAGTTGGATATTCGTCGAGTGCAATTGACGCCAAAGCTGCTGAGAAGTCTATTTCTGACCCTGTGCTTCGCCAACATCGACGCCGTACTTCGCCAATAGCCTTTCTCGCCGCCGCTCTTCGTATCCAGGTGCATAAATACCTAGAGCTAGTCAGCCATGAGCATACACCAGAATAGAGGGCTATCTTACCCCGCCCCTCGCCCAATTGATCAATTGTCTCCTGAATCGGCCGCCTGCGCAGCTTCTTGAGAGCCTCTCTCCGCTCTACTTCATCCTCAGCAAACTCTTCTGTGTATTCACCGCCGCTGACACCCTTCGTGACGTTCCAGGCCGCCATGATCGAAGCAGTACAGACGCCTGCGCCCAGCATGAAGGGTATACTCCGCCCTGTACCATGTCAGCTTTTGGTATTTTCTTGCACAGTAGGTTAGATGTACTGGCCAAACCCAAGACTGTGCCACCGACGAAACCTCCAATTGCCTCATTGACCGCGCCTTCCTTCTGTCGCAGGTTGGCCGCCGAGTCGCGAGAGAACTGGTACAGGGCACCGACACCCGCTGCAGCCCAATTAGCTTCAACCAGCCCCAGACCTCCATCGTAGTGCATCCGTACCGTATACTGCAATTAGGCCGCCCGACCGTGTTAAGATACCCATAGCACCAACATTCTGCTTCCTCAAGGTGTTCTGGGCACCGGCGAAGACGGCTCCGGCGATCGTGGTCTGCAACGTCGTCCTCGCAGTATTTGCGAGCGTGTCGACCGGGTGATAATCGTGTGCGTCGGCCATGGCGGGCAGGGCGGGCAGCTCAATGGGTCTGGGAAGCTCGAGGTGAAGGCAATGGCTGATGTCCGCCGACGTGCAGCTGGCGACAGGCCGCACTAGGCCCAAAGTAGATTAGTTTCTGCCACCGCCTTGAGTCCGCCATGTGCATCACTACCTTTGCAGCGTCTCACCCAGTGCGCATTAATTTGCTGGTTTCCGTGCCATTCTTTCTCAGACTCCGCTATTGCCACGGCACCTGACACGCGCGTCGAATGACGGCTTACACGGCCTTGCGTGGCGCCTTCTAGCCGCGGCCACTCCCACACCTTCCAGCATTGCCGCCTTGCGAAGTTGCACACACGCTCTCGTGGCCTCACTTTGGCTTGACAAACACACGCTCGCCTCTTTCACCGCTTGGACGACCCCATATTTCTAGACTAGCACCCCAGCTGCAGCTTCGCATGTAAATCGTCGGGCGACGAAGCTCCCCGCAGTCGTTCCGCCGCAGCAATGTCTTCCAGACCAGGTACGATCTTTGGAAGCTCGACAGTGAGGGACTTGAATAACATAGGCGTTTGGACAGGAAAGACAGCGCCGCGGCTGCTGCAAGACCTTCTCACGTACGACCCTCGCTATGAAGAACGAGCAGGACGCAACCTGCTCACGACCAGTCCACCCCAGTTCGACCCCAAGGGCCCTCCCGCACGTGCCGTGCCAGGTAGGAACTGCCGGCATGTCTTCATGACGAAGAACGAGCAGAGCGTGCTGCCCAAAGCTGGCGAGGATCCGGACCACCAGACTGTGTACAAGATTGCGTCCTTCTGCAAGCAGTGTCGCTGGCATGTCGACCTGCTGGTGGACTTCCGGGACGACGGGTCGAAGGCAGAGCCCTGCCGCACAGGCACTGACTACATAATGCACCATTTCGTCTACCAAGATGAAGATCCGCCGCATAACGATACACTGAGCAGACAGAAGGTGCCGTGCACCTATCGGTTCTCATGCTCGGCTCCGAAGTGCCCGGTGGAGCTCAAGATCCGCATGACCCCGCCGCGCTTCACCGACGACGACTTTTCGTTGTTAACGAACACCCAGATTCTGAGAAAGCGTCTAGAAACTGCGAGACAGGTAGGGGGTGACCGCGCGGATGCACAGATAGCCCGGCCAGTGGACGCGTTAGACTATCTGAATACGTATTTGGGGGACGCATTGAATCCGCAAAAGGGCAAGAACCGCATACCACTTCTGAATCGAAAGTTCTTGAAAACGTTTGGGAAGGACTGCGACAAGCTCCTAAGGAGACTAGGGTTCACTTTCAATGTTTGTTGTATTCAACTCTACAAGCGCGTGACATGAGAGCTAACGGGAAAAGCAGGAAGAGATCCAAGATGACGGATCGGTCATTGAGGTCTATTACCTGCCAAACCCGCCACCCGCCACCAGTCCGTTGGATCACGACACTCAGCGGAACCTCATTGAAGATGCTCGGTATGAGCTAAACGTCTTCATCCTGGAGATCCCAGAAAACGAACGAACGGGTGCCAGACATCCGGGCATCTTGCCCCATCCTTCAAGCACTGATTTGCAGCGGGCATTAGGCTGCCTCGATTGTGAGGGTACCCGCGTCATGGGCTAGGAGTGTCACTAACAGTTTGCTTAGATGAAAAGAAATCGGGTATGACGCGAGCCCAAGTGCAAGCAAGCCATGAGGAAGACCATCCGTGAGTGGATGATTCGATGCAAAGTCTCCTTTCCCTAACACGTTGATAGATACTATGCTGGGCTCGGCACAGTTGGAGACTTTGCCGATTCGCTTCTTCTATACGCCTTTTCGCGACAGGGTTACGTCGACTCGGCCAACTCTTCCTACTATTTCGAGTGTCTTCAGGATATCGCAAAGGGCAGGAAAAGCGAAGCACTTGAGTTGCAAGTCGCGATGCTTGCCTCAAAAGGATTTTACAATAGACAAGACATCGACCTTGCCTACCGCTATCTTTCCTTGGACCCTCAGTACTCCCTCCACCTTAGCGACGACATCATCATTGACCAATTTAGAGCTCGGCTACAAGACATCGGTCCTAGCGCTGTCGAAGAAACGCGAAACATGTTACGAGTCATCGGATGTGCCCGTCAGAGCGAAAGAATCATTCAGGAAGCATCGGATGCTATCGAGACCTATGAACAGGCCTTATCGTGGCTCGGACTTACCGCAGACCAGCCAGATGACTTTGTCGTAACGATGTACTCGCTAAAAGTGAGCGACAACGCTGCAGATCGGGCAACTGCCAATAGAGCAGTTGAGAAGATCGCTGAACAGCGAGGCAGTCAACGATTACGGGACTATTTGAAAAACGGTGTCTTAGGGGACACTGAGATGGACACTGCGGAAGCGTATGCGCTTCTCAGCATTTCCAACCGGGCAGTCAAATTAGACCTGGATATGCTACACACCCAAATGCAGTCATTCGCGGATAGCAACCCTACAAGCAAGGAAAAGTACGAGCGTGCCTTTGAGCTTGTTCGCAAGGATCAGCAAGAGAACCCCAAACAGTCGGATAATGGAGAATCAGACGTCCCTGCACCCGATTATCCTTTGGATACTTGGCCGGTGGGTTGCAAGAACATTGGTAACACCTGTTACCTGAATAGCGTCTTGCAGTTTCTCTTCACTATCAAGCCTCTCCGCGACATGGTGGTCAATTGCGACGATCATTTGCAAGAGACTACACCGGAGGCGTTAAAGAACAAACGCGTCGGAAGAGAAACAGTGACTCAAGAGAAGGTCAAGGAGGCCCAGGAGTTCGTGCAGGAGTTGAGGGAACTCTTCCAACAGATGATTACCGCGTCTACTTACACCGTACGACCAAAGGAGAATCTGGCAGCACTTGCACTTGCAAAGGCTAGCGCCACTTCACTTCAATCAACTAGCAACTCTACTGCAGAGGCAGGACTCGGCAATATCGGAGATGTGCCAATAATTGGACCCATGCCAAATCCCACGGCAACGGACAACTCACTTCACGGCCCGGTCAGAGGTGATTCTGACGTGAAGACGATTGGATCTGACACATCGTCAACGGTGGCCGAAGATGGGGATCACGTTATGGGAGAAGATGCGCCGACAAGCGCGGGTGACCAGGGCGTTGCTAAGCCTGAGCCACCATCACGGCCACCCCCGATTCCTCCGAGACCCCAGGCGTCTGGAGTAGCTGACTCTGCGATGAAGAAGATTGAATTTGACGCTTCGCAACAGGATGCCGCTGAAATTCTAAATAACGTCTTTGACTTACTCTCCTGCGCTTTCAAGGGCGAGGGGGTCCTGGATGATGGAGAGCAACTCGATTTCATCAAAAGGCTCTTCTTCTCTTCTGTCACGAGTGTTACCCTTCAGAAAGGCGAGGAATTGCGCAACAAAGAGTTGCAAAACAATCACCTGGTGTCTCCAAACAAGCGAGACCGACCGCTATATGCAGCGCTGGATGACGAGTTTAGCAAGACCGAAGTGGACGAAAATACTAGCCAGAAGAATGCAGAAGAAGGCACATCGACCGGCAAGGAGAAGACCCTCCGTTATGCGTTCATGGAGGACGCCTCGCCTATCCAAATCATCAATGTACGACGACTCATTTTCGAGGATAACAAGCCTAAGAAGGATGACTCGCACCTTCAGCTCACTCCGGAAATCTTCTTTGACCGCTATATGAAGGAGACCACATCGCGATCTGAGACCAAGCTCGCGGCACTTCGGGAACAACAATGGGGTCTGCAATCGCAACTCAAAGGAATGGAGAGCCGGAAAGCGCAGCTCACAGACACTGAGCTCAAGTCTGCCCTTCCTGAGGTCGTTGAGGAAGGAGCAGAGATGATTGAGGACATCAACAAAACAGCCAGTGACCAACTTGTAGATGTGGACGACCCTGGCCTTCTCCCCGCTTACCCGGATCTCGCAGAGCATATGAGACTGCAGGCCAATCATCTGCAGAAGGAGATCGAGGTTCTTCTCCAACAGATGAAGGATATCGATCAGCAGATCAATTCTCTCTGGACTGGCTGCGAGGACAACCCGTATCGTCTCCATGCTGTCTTCATGCATAGAGGTAGCGCTACAGGAGGGCATTATTGGATTTATATCCATGACTTCCAACAGTGTATCTGGCGGAAGTATAACGATGAGCGCGTTTCGAAAGTCGAAAACATTGATGAGATCTTCAAACAGGAGGAGAAGTACCCTGCGACGAGTACTGGAATCGTCTACGTCCGCGAAGACGCCCTAACTAAACTCACCGAGGCTGTCTGCCGCGAACCAGAGGTCCAGCCAGAGGACAGGATGGAAATCGATGGTGTGGAACTGCAGGTCATCAATGGGGTCCCGGATTCGTAAGGAGCTTCTCAAAGCTCCAGACTTTGCAAGAGACTCCCCGCTGACGAGCATCACTCATCAGGGAAGAACGAAGGGCGACAGTATGGTAGTTGCGGTCGTAAACAGGGCATCATCTTCTGGGCCAGAAATGTGTTTACGCGCATAGCGAAACCTTGGACTTGTCGGAAACGCAAACGACCCACAATGCTACCGCTTCCTAGCACGGCCCTGTGGTCTTTCTCTGCAGATGACATCCAGATCATCCTTGCCGGCATTCGGTTCATTGATATTGACATAGCATGGCGTAGCGTAGCGTAGCATGACATGGGCATTTCTAAGGCATGAATTGGACGCACATAACATTCGGTCGTGGGAGTCATTCTCCAGGGTGCGAATATATCCTTTCAGGGTGATTTGGTCAGGGACCATGGATGCGGTTTGGAGGTAGATGGCGATGAGTGGATAGCTAGATACCGATACCCCTTCTCTTGCGCGTCAGTAGCGTGGTTAATAGAGCGCTTGCATGCGTGGTATTCTATACCTGTTTTTTGCAGTCCTACCTGGTAGGCATTCTCTTCCTTCCAGTTTTCTAGGTTTGGGGATTAGTGGGAGGGCCTTCTTGCCATCTATCTATGCGATGATATGGATGTCGAAAGGTTCCAAGTGAATGAGCGAGTCAATGAGATCTGCTAAACTATGCGTGAGAGTAGAGTGATGAGCGGTATTTCGAGCTGTGCGTCGTTATGTGATACGCGAGAGAGAATGTAATCTAGCGGTCGAGATTATGGTAGGGTGAGTGCTGAATTCGAGCACGAGGTTGTTAAGATGAGAAGTGGTGGTTGACAAACGGGGTCGGAAATGCAAGGTTGAAGCCTGGATATTCTCATTTTATTGAAGACCGAGAACAATCTAGAATGTTACTGTTTATTTGCGCTCCTTGGAGATGAGCGGGCGTTAATCAAGGGTGCCAACTTACCAAAGTTGGTGCCAGAGGGCCGAGAGCAGGTGCAAAGAGCTATGCTAATTAATCACCCGGAAAGAAGACGCAAAGAGGCCAGATCTTCTGGATCTCGCTACTTCAGGTTGATGACAACAGAAAGACGATGGATGGAGAGGCAGTCGTTGCTTCACTGCTTTCTTTGACCAGCAAAGGGAAAGAAGCGGCACAGTGCCTCAATTGCTTGGAAACCAAAGATATGCGTCAACTACCTCCACAATTTGCCTCCTTCTCTGATTCGTCCTTCCAGCTCATGTCTTGCTTTCTTCCTCGTATTTTATGCATACCAACGTCCGCCCATAGCGCCATGCTCCGCCCTCCGCAGATCCTCACATGATGGCTTTCTTCCCTAGGCTTGGCTGAAGATTTTGGAACTTATGCAGCTCGGAGACTTCGTGATGTCGTGACTTTCGTCGGAGATGCTCGAGCGTCGAGTGTGGAAATGAGGTTCTCGTGAGGGGACGATGAGCGGTGACTTCTTTCGACGCAAGGCATGTGATGTCCTACAGCGGGCGTGCACACAGGGGGAAGGTGACTTACGTGTGCTGTTATTGTTTGTCGTCGAGGCGGTTGCGTGCGCAGGAGATTTACTACGCCATGGCTTGACCGTTGGGCACGAGAAAGGGCGGTGATGGTGGGTGGCAACAGCCTCGAGGTCCAGGTCCTCGTCTCAACTGCAGACATACCTAGATAATCGTGGTGTAGGGTAGCTAGAGAACTGATGGTTCCCTATCAAGCACACCATCTTTTCTCGCAAGCACGCCGATAACGGTTGAGCGAAGGATTTGAGAGCGAAGAGAACAGGTCACGAAGATCAATGTAGCGGTGAGATATCTCCATTTACCCCCACTTGACGTGTCTGAGACCTGTTCTGATGCTCCGAGACCCTGTGGGGGCGGCGGAGGCTTTGAGGTACATGCTAGAAACCTGCATGTCGTGTGCCACCTCGCGGGTATAGTAGAACGCGCATGCTATAGAACTTGTGTTTACGCATCATTCAACACCAAAGGTCTGGATCTTCCGCGGAAGTGAAGATCTTGGTCGAAATCGCATTGTTGATTCAGCTTGCGGAGGTGATTGCCCTGCGCAATCGTTCGAGACGCGTTCATCCTGCAGTAATCGTTCCGTGAAAATACTAGAAAAAAAGACCTCATTGTCATTGGCATGTCTTGAGGTTGGAGTGAAGAAAAAGACAAATTCGAGAGGCAGGGTCTAGAAATCAAATGAGATCTTTTCTGGTGACTATTATAAGAAAGTCTTGGTACAATTCACTCATATCGTTGGTCCTCCAAGAGGAAAGCAACGAGACTGTAACATTCAACACGTGAAATGGGAAAGGCGGGGGGTCGTGGGAATCTTCGGAAAAGGTTGCACAGTTGACTTGTGCGTGGATGCGAAAGACGAAGCGTTACTGCAGGTAGCCGTAATTTCTGATCCCGATTCCATGTTGTCCAACATTGAATTGGATGGCTGAGAACCCGATTAGAAGATCGGAAAAGCTGCAAGGGTGGAGTTGCATATGCACAGTGCATCGACCTTTCACCTATTAGAGATTTGAGAGCAGGGAACGTAATAGCGAGGCTTCTAGCTACTATCTTGTTCGTGGAGCTGAATTCCGTCCATGAAGGAGCTTTTGTGCTATGTCCAAGCTAGGCATGAAGTTTGTGCTATAATCAAGAAGCTTCGTTAGGAGTTTTTACGAGCTCCACAAAAGACGTGAGATCGATCGATATGCGGGGTCGAGCAGGGCCAGGTCACAATGTCAAAGAGCAGGCCCACTGGTTGGAATGAGGTGCGCAGTGACCTATCGGCGCGCTGCCAGATGTACTTGCTGTAGCAGACTTATCAAGTATCGTTCTAACGATCCAATGCGATTGCAGGACCCGTCTGTCGACCAATTTGGTGACAAAGAAAAATGGACATTGGACCCTTGTGTGAGGTTGCTAGACATGTGCTTGTAACATCGACATTGATGGATTTGACATGCCTTCGCTACGATATCAGAGGATGATCCTCGTTTGGCACCACAAAGATGTTGAGGCGCTGATTATCAAGCTATTCAGTTCTGTAAAGGATGGCGACCACTCGAGTGGTTGCGGGTGTGGTGGCCGGGCTGCGAGTTGTAACTAGCTTTCCGGTTATCGAGGTACGTGGGTACATCTGTCGAAGAATGATTGGCCTCTGCCGGATAAACTGCGAAGTCCAACAAAGTCGTGTAATGATAACCACATGTATGCAGAATTGCGTGACGAGTCCTGCATTCACTAGTGCAATGATGGAAAAGCCCCATTAGCGACCAAGTATCCACATCTCACCGACTCAATTGAGCCGTCCTTGGTTCAGCGCGAACAGTGAGCCTGGAAGGAACACGAGAACCTACCGTATCAATGTGGTCGGAGATTAACGTGCCGCGTGTAAGTCGTTTCAGACGATTTGGGACATCAACGGTGCTACAACGCTCTGGATTTCGATCAAGCTGCTCTCAAAGAGCTTAGCACAGATGACTAGCCCAGCCTGGCGATGCAATAAATGCGTATGTCTCAGCCCCAGGTTTCGATGCGCATCTTACTCAGCTTGCAAGGCTTGTGTTCCGGAGCCTGACGCAGCAATGGCCAAAAAGCTACAAACCTTCGACTTCACGGCGACCCACGTATGATACTCGACTTTGCTGTATGAGATTGACAGCCCTGAGAAGGGGAGGAGACGGAACGGATCAATTAGCCGGTGGCCAGTTTGTTGGATAGGGCAATGCTCGCTCTTCGCAACAGTAGCTCTGGAAGGGTCCTGGAAGAGGCCTTTCCGTGTGTATGAACTGGCCAGACAATTGTATTCGGGCTTGCGACACCAATGTGATGTACAGCACACTGGCCAGCCCTCCATTGCCAGGCTTACGCGGTCGTGGTATTTCTGCGTGCTTCGCTTAGGCTCATGTGGCTGTTGTCCACGGATCTGTATGGTCGTCGTCGTCGGCGCGTCCCAGCAGGACGGGAGCGAGGTGCACGGGCCGGCAACCGTGCAGCAACTGGCATATTCATATGTGACGTCGCAAGGGGTTGACGAACGACTGCTTAAGAACAATTTGAGTTGTCGGCGAGGGATTTCCGAATCGCAAGCGTCATTGCGGCGTCGTAGTGGCGGTTTTCCGCATCTCGGCGAGCAGCCCAGGAGCGAAGCAGGAACGATCGTCATCCCGGCTGGTCCACATACGGTCCCGCGAACTGACAAGTTTTCGCGGGTAAGAGAGAGCCTGCTGCCGAGTCAGAGCGGGATGGAGCGTTGCTTCGGGGAGATGGGCCCGACGAATGGCGAGCGTTCCTGAGGAAAGGTCGGCGTTGAGTCGATATTGGCAGAGTAGAAGGAAGCTTCGCTGCTGGGGTCTAACGTGGAGCTGATCGCAAGATCGCGACCAGATCGGGACTAAGCCGAATGCAGCGCTACTCCACCCTCGGTTATCTCACCTTGAAACAAGCTCTGCGCCCGCTGAGATGGCAATCTCTGAGAACTTTGTGCCGATGATTGAGTTTGCCTTTGTCACTGTGACGGTGGACCCTCCGTGCTGTGGCCTACGCCGCTGGACACGTCCCGCAAGCCGTGCCCTGGTTCGCCATCTCCGCTCTCTCAAATCATAAGCCAGCGATGCTGAACAGTTCACAATTGCGTGCGCTGGACGCTCGTTACCAGCCTACAGACCTACGATGAAGGTACATTGGCGCGGTGGACATGAGGGGCCGCAGCTGCAGCCGGATGCAAGCAAGCACCAAGCCGTGCCATAGGCCAAACGGAGCTGCTTCCCATGGGCCTGTTAGTGGCCGACCGTTGTGTGGCCGAGTCTCGAACCCAGTCCCCCAAAGGCATGTGCTTTCGCGCTTCTCGAAGACCCCCGCGTTGCCGTGCTCTGGGATGCTCGTCGCCGGCCCACGCTGCTGACATTTGCAGCGACGGGAGACAGTGCCATCCAGCAGGTGCTCCCAGTCATTGCAATCCGTAGTGCGCCAGCGGACCGTGCATCTCGAGCCTGGGGCAGCCCCTTTGTCAGCCACCGTCAGGGGAACGGGGGACGGCCATGAGCAGGAGTGTGCGAAGAAAGAGTGCATGATGGCAACCCGACGTACTCATGTTGGCGTCTCGTTAATCGGGCAGGCTGTAATACAAGATCTTAGCGCGTCGATCTGCATTGAAGCAGCGCGCCAAGACGGTGTTGCTTTTGGCCACCACTGTTTCGTTCACCAACAGCTGCCGAGGGTGATGCAGCAGCGTGAGCTGGCGCTGGACGCTAGCCATCGCCGCGAGTGCGGAGCCAGGACGCATATGGCGCTGGGTGTGGTGGTGGAGTACTCGCCGACGGAGGCAGGCATGGTTCTCACAGGGCCTGAGGCGGTGCCCACGCATCTCAGTTCTTCTTATTAACGGCCCATCGCCCAGAAACTTCTCCTCCTAACACCGCTGAGCAGATTTGTCTGTTCTTGTCCTTCGTTGCTTCTCCAGAAGCCCTCAGTCGTCCCCCTTGTTACTAGACAAGTTCACGGACACGCCTCGAGCTCTGCACCTGCACCCTTTACAACACCAGCCGACGACACTCGCCTTCCGTCGACCTCCATTCCGTTCCTTGCGTTTAGTACGGAGATACTGTCCGATCGCCGCCTGCACGCTCGGACCGTGCCTTGGGGTCCCAGATCTTGATTGCCGCGGCCACGATTTCCGCCTGCATCGAAATCCTCTCAAGGGCCATCGCTTAGTAGCCTGCGATCTCCGCATCCCTCGAGCCTTGCCAATTCGCATCCTTTTCGACTTCCCCATCGCCGCGCTATCCAATTCGAATCTACCCCCCCGAACGTCAAGTGCGCCGCTTTCCGCGTTAGGCTTCGCTGTGCCTGTTCCCTGGTCTTGGATACGCCCTTCCATTAGCTCAATTCCTGTCGGCCCATTCTTAGGCCATCTGCTCTGCTGCCCACGTCCCGCCCCCAGCCTGGACAGTTGCCACTTCATTCCCCTCTCGATTCGAAGCTCTGTTCCTCTCGCCTTTCATCGCCGCCGGCTCCTGCCTGACTTCTGTCTCGCATCTTCAATCGTCGACTAGCATTGCATTGCTTTGAAAGAAGCTTCGTTTGTTGCTTTCGCCCCTCTGACTTGACCATACCTATCCGGGCGCTACACTCGCGCATTCGCCGCATTCTAATCCGATCGCCACCATGCCGCCCATCAGAACGCTGCCCACGGCGACGAAGCCATTGAAGACCGAGCGTACTCACGAAGAGAATCAAGAAAGGTGTGCTGCCTCCACTGTACCTTCCTCTTTGACCATAGCTAATTCAACCTACCAGAGCATACATTGCTGCTTCACGACGAAGCGACCGCAGTCTCGAAGCGCGGATTGAGTCTGCGCGTCGAGCTTCTGAGATTCACAAGAAGCGTACCGGACGTGCATTGCGCGTGACTGAGCAAGATGTCGTCAACGAAGAGATGTATGAGGAAGAGGATGACGACCTCCCTACCCAGTACCAGCGCCTATCTGCCCATCTGCAGTCGGGCAGTCTCATGTTCAACCGCAAGCTTCACGACTATATCGCAACCCAGGCTGCTGTCAGGAACCAGTTCATGCAGCAGTACTCGCCCTTCCAATTCGCCGGCAACGGACAACAGCTCCAACCTAACGCGTCCCAGTTCCAAGGCCAGGTGATGAACCCATATATGCAGCAGCCCCAGATGTTGCCTCCCCACATGTTCCATCAAACTCCACAATCGTTCAACGGTTCACCGGCAACGTTTGCTCCGCAGCAGAGCTTCCAACAGCCCCAGTCCCCTCAGCAGAGGCAGGCTCCCTATGCCATCCCTCAACGCCCACAACCACATCAACGATCGGCCTCGATCGCGACACCGCAGGACTTCCAACACAACTCGCACCTAGCAAGTCCAACGACCGCTACAACTCAGGGTGATGGTCACCGAAGAATGTCGTTGCCACCCCAGGCTTTAGAACAAGCAACCTTCCAGAATCCAGAGAATCAGTCACGACCAACACTATCGCGATCAACAACTGGACACACCACGCATCACGCTGCCTCCCCTCAGCACAAGCTATCGAGCGCCACGAACACACCGCCCTCTACGCACGGCACACCACATCAATCAGGGAACACTACACCCACTTCCCACCCATTGATGACACCAAACTTCGCCACAGCATCTCAGGTCATCAACATGAGCCCCTTGACCATGTCACTGCCGCCTGAGTCGCAGCAGTTTGTGGGCTCCGCACTTGATCCCCAAGACCCGCGTACATCGATGTACATGGCAGGCAGCGAGCGCATTCCTCAGCCCTTTGGCATCTACACTTACAACCCGAACCTGTCACCAAAGTCGTCCAGGACAATGGGTGCATCGACGGCTGGCCTCAACACATCCAGCTGTGCCTCTTCTGCAGGCTTGAATCAAACCATGTCACCACATGGACTTATGCACTTGGATACCTCTGTCGACGGTGGTATGTCATCACAACCTGGGTCGGCGATGTCTGAAAGTATGATCTCGCCGTTCACTGCTATGCATGGTTTGGGTCTTGACTATCCTTCCTTCGACACCTTCAACGACAATGATCTGTCTCACCATGGGAACAACCAGGAGCAACAGGAAGACTATTTCGACAGTAGCAACTGGCTCAACGACGTTGCCTTTGAAAGCTAGTCATACTTCTCTTGTTGCATTGCAGCATTAGATCTCTTCTTGTGACATAGACGAAGGTGTTCTGGCGTTCAAAACATATTATGGGATCTGCCTTTGGATACGAATTTCCCGGGCTTGGCGTTCCGATCTGCTGTTATCTCCTTTGCAATTAAGTTATCAGGCGTTCTGGTCAAGTCACCATCGACCCCTTCAAGTTCAAATCTCTGTTCTACTTTTGTTTAGTCCGGTGGATCGGGGCTTTCAATTCCTAGTGTTGGGGGTACTACGCGAAGTTCCACCAGCGTTACGAGCACGAAGGCAACGATTTGGCCACAGGCACTTCTTACTGCTACAATATTCTTGGGCGCAATTGGCGCTACGATCACGACATCTATGAATGTGTTGATACACATGGGTCTGATTTATTGGCGAGACCAGTTCTTAGTATGAGAAGCATTCTCCTCTCAAGCGATCGCAGTGCTGATCACAAGAGTACTAGTAATATATAATGGTTTTATACCAATCTTGCTAGCGCTTTCTGCAAACGCGTCGTCATTGTCCGGTGCTCTACATGGCCAAAGTCAGAACACATGAACGCCAGATGTTAGGAATGGGAATTTTACAAGATCGAAGCTATTTTGCTGTGCGAGGTAACCATCTTTCGCTAAGTACTAGCTTGAGCTGGTCACTTCAGGATCGTAATGCTGTACTACCTCCTGAAGGAGGTGCCTGCGTAAGATGTCATTTTTTAGTCGGCGACTATTTTCCCAAAGCAATCCCGAGAAAGTCAGGTGGCAATAGTTGCAAGGTCTTAAAGCGCTTGGATGGTTCGGATCATGCCGGTCGGTAGGTATAACACTCAGGTCGAACCACCAAGTGTTTGGTCACAGCGTGCTACTTGGGTCCTCAGGGAGACATGGAGTGGCTGAATGCCAATCATGTGCGCTGGCTGAACAGCGAGGCTCCGTCAGATTTTATCTCTGGTAAGTCCGGGAACACACCACGGAATGATACGGTCCACCCGTTGCACTTGAGCTCGGTTGGTTGGCTTTAGCTCGGTCAAGTCTTGTTTCAGTCTAGCGGTCTCCGTGCTTTCTTTCTCGAGGCCTGTGCTCCTGTAACCTCGCACGACAAAACCCCTACTAGTAACTAGTTGTTCGCGTCAACTTGGCCTGTCCACCCTTTGTATGGACTAATCTCGATATCGTACGATCTTCAACGTTGTTTGAGGCCTTACCAGTCTTGCAATCGGTGCCTATGGTTGCTGAAGTGAAGCTCCTACATACAGGGTCTTGGTCATCTCTAGAGTGCTCTTGCGTTTCTCGCGGATCAGCGCCTCCAAAGGTCTTTACTTTAAACAAAGCTTCCAGTAGCAGTCTAGACATACGGAATGGCAGTGCTGTCAGGGCCGAGCCCTCTTTAGGGTGACACCTGGTGCATCTGGAGAGCTGGTCAATCTTCCACCTACGGGTAGGTACAGCGCGGAAAGCATCACGTTCAACAGCTGCGTGATCTTGGAACGGAACGAGTCAACGTCCCGATGGCCAGCCCATCTTGATCACAAACGTCCAAGCCTTCTATTTCCATTGATCACCTAAGTCAAGATCTCTGCGACCTCTATCTTTCTTTTGCGATCGTAATCGGCCCGTTTGCAACCCTGCGACAGCTCGCGTGCGGTAGGAAACTTCCGCCTATGCCGTGGCTGCCGTCGGCACGAGATGACATGGAATGGGCTACTTGTCAGAAACTGTTTTCGTCAAGACGTCTCTGTCGGTGGTATGACCGTGAGCCTGGGGGCGATTTCGACTTCATGCACCTTGCTCAGGAGAGTCGTTGCAGCAACACTTGACCAACATGTCCTTTTCGAAATGCAACGCGACTTTGCCTAGAACATGAGCGCTGTATCGCTTCACGTTCCCCCACTGCGATTAGGTCAGGTACGCCCAATATCTTAACAGAGACGACCCTCGAATTTGGCGATCTCGTATTCAAATGTCCCACAGGTGGCTGAAGGAGGCGTTGTTGTGTTACCAATATCAATGGACTCGGCCTTCGTTCCCGCAAGTTACCCGTGGATTGGCCTTCTCAACTTCATCTCGTAGGTTGCACTATCCATCAGTCGAACCATTCTTAAGGTCTTCGAACAACGTCTTCTTTACAGCAACCGCATTAACATACCTCTTCCTGACAAGCTCCCGCACCCTTCGACCACCAGTACAGTAGCACGATGAACCTTGCACAAAGTCTGTGGATCTTCTTTGATGACATGGCCAACTGCATCCAATGACGGGCTCCAGGTACCTGTTCTGGAAGGACAGTTGGAGTGGAGATCAATAGAGACGGGTAGCAAGAGTCCCCACTGGAGACTGCTCTTTGGTATCGATGGGAAGCGACCCGTGTCCTTGCGATGTCGCCTTGATGAATTGGCACTGCGACGCAACAGCAGTTCTTTACTCCTTATAAGTATGGAAGTCGAGATTGCAATGCGTCCAGTTTTCAGCTGTACACGGCCTTTGAACTTGAGACAATCGTTCACTTGCCCTTCCGTCCGTTCAGTTCCAGGGTTACGACTCTCATTTCGGTGAGCACCATGCGTCTCCACGGCCTCTTTTGTTTATCAGTCACGATCACCATCGCAGCATCCGAACCAGCGATATGTAAGTCACTCAGCCTCGTCCCTCCCAAACCAATGGTCTCTCAGCAGGGTCGACACCACTGATCCATGGGTATTCCTCGTGCCGTTTATTCTCGCAGAATACTGACTGCAATCCCCCGATGTAGTCGGCCTTTCCAAGCATGTTCACCGAAGATACGACAGCGAGCCGTACTATCCGGTTAGCAGCTCTTCTATCAACGGATATGCTCCTGGCCCCTCCAGCACCACTGGAACTGGCGGTATACTATCCACAGGTGCTTCAGGCTCCTTAGGCTCAGCAACGAGTAAGTTGACTCCATGCAATTGCTTCCAAACACTTCTAGAGATCATCTTCAAGCGGACCTCCGTCTGTACGCCTCCGACCTTTTAATCCCATTCGAGAACACGCGAAGGGTCAAAAAGGCTGTCCGAATCCACCAACACACAATTTCATTTGCTGATATCCCAGTAGCTTCACCAAACACGTCATATACGGACTCTGTCCCCACGAGCTTTTCCTTGAGCACCACAAGGTCCACGAGTAGTCTATTCCTTTCCACAGGGGCTACCGGGTCCACCTCTGGTTCTGATTCCTACGTGCCATCTTCCTCGCCCCCGCCGTTTCCAAACACAACTTCGACAAATATAGCCTCATCATTTGGTCCAGGAACATACACATCAACGCCGTCATCCGGTACTGGCTCGATTACCGGAGCACAAGATACCACTACCCCTGGCTACAATCTCCCGTCTCCTTCATCAAGCACGACAACGACTCCTGGCCCATTTTTCAATTCGACAACGTCATCTTCGGGCGTGTCCTCGACGGTCTCCAGTAGCGGGAATGGAACAACGTCAACTACGTTCTTACCAGTGACAACGACAACAATCACCACTTCTTCATGGAGGATTATCACCATCACCATCCCAAGCCGAAGTTCGACCCCAAGCGCCCAATCGTCCTCGTCGAGTCGTGGGACGACCAGCAGCAGCGTGATCTCAAGCACAACCTCGAGCGTCGGTTCTGCAACGTCGTCTGGCTTCTTCAATTCTACTAGTCTCTCTTCGACCGCCACTCCTTCATCGACACTATCCTCGACGTCGTCCGTATTCACGCCAGAGACATCTTCTAGTAGCCTTAATAGGACTAGTTCGTCGTTTTTCTCGTCATCTGCAGCTTCATCAACACTATCGTCGACGTCGTCTGTGTTCACCGCTGAAAGCTCTAGCAGCAGCTTCACTGGAACCACTCCGTTCTCTTTCTCGTCTTCCGCAACGCCGTCGAGTGTTGTGAGCACTACGGCCTCATCAGTCTCGTTCACAGGGTCGAGTTTGAGTAGTCTTACGGGTTTAAGCTCCTCTTCTTCCACAACGCCGTCGAGTGTT